>CM062813.1:811426594-812026594 GCA_031772625.1 Pinus tabuliformis
CAGGTTCCTCAATACATTTTTTGGTTGATCCTAGACACCAAGCTCACTAAGTCCACAACTTTCCATCGCCAAACTAATGGCAAGAGAGAGGTCATCAACAGGATGATCATACGCATTTTACACATGTACAACTCAAATCATCCACACACATGGAATGAGAGCATCCCCTATGTCCAACACAGGTATAATCCGGCCCACCATAGCTCGACTGGACACAACCCTTTTCAGGTGGGTTTAGGATTCCAGCCACTATGTCCTATTGATGTGGCCATACCATTTGCAACGACTCAGGAAGATTCGGCTCATGTCCAGTCTGAAGCTGACAAGGCAAATAGCTTCATTGAGTGCATTCAACAGATCCACCAACATGTCTATGATATATTGGAAAAAGCCAATTCTAAGTACAAGCAGCAACATGATCATCATTGGGTGCCACACAAGTTCCAGGTGGGTGACAAAGTTTGGCTACATTTGCAGAAGGAGCGCCTCACTAGGCCCCACCGCAAGATTCACCCGCTTCACTATGGGCCATACACCATCACCAAGGTTGTGGGAGATAATGATTTTGAGCTCATAATTCCCGCACCCAATGTTCAATCTAGATTTCCTTCGGCCATACTTTCCACCATTACTGGACACATCCGACATTGCAGAACAACTCCCACAAACATAGTTATATCTAGAATGCATGGAACAATTTGCAACTGATCGGATCATGGACACACATATCAAGAACACTTAGCAGCAGAAGATCTAATTGTATCGAATTGTCGAAGCCGGCCAACTCCTTCACCAACAAAAATGGCTCACTAGGGACCAAGTTCAGCAGAAGTTTCCTCATCTCATGGAGGAACTCAATGCAATGGAGACCATTACTTCCTAAGGGGGAGGAATGATCCAGATGGATATTGGTGGCCAACTGCCTATTCCTCTTAGACCCCCACCATTTTTTCTTTCATTTTTTCAGTTTCCTTAATTGTAGCACAGTTTACTATTTTTGGCAGTTTTTCGGGTCCTGAACTTCTGGAGCCATTTTGAGGCCATAAACGATGTTTTTTGGCAATATTTTTTTGGGTGAACTCCTTGAAATTAGATATTTTGTTGTATTCCTTCGAGATATCTTTCCAACGAGGTATCATGTGCGTCAAACAAAGATAATATGGCCAAGTTACGACCCCGGGAAGTTCGCTGACCAACTAACCCCAACGGGGCCCATAAACTCTAGGTGTTACATCTCCTCGGGTTAGAGTTTTGGATTTTTAGGGTTTTCTCTTCTTGTTCAATAATAAAAAGGCCCTTGAGTCTCATTTTAACTCAGTTCAGAGGCATGTAGCTGTTAGCACTTGAAATTTCACCTCAGGCTGAGAAAAGTAAACCTCAAGGCAACATCAAACCACTTAGCCTCGTAGCTAGCCCTACGGGGCTGGAGAGGGCTCTCTCCGGTCTATCTCGGTGAAATCTTCAATGGATGAGATGACCAATAGGGTAACACTGATTTTAGGCTAGTAAACTGGTCAAAAAGGTTAATTTGGGGTTTTTAGGGTTTTTGGTGGCAAATTGAGGGGATGACAATTTTGGGTGCGGGGATTGGACACAGTTTCTGCAGGGGGTTCTTTGGGGCGAGATAGGATACAGTATTGATGCCTTAGATTGAGGTGAATGGATGAGAAAGACAGGTGAGGAGTTAAGGAGAGCAAACAATAACTTTGAATTCTCCTTAAATAGCAGAAAACATTGAAATTAAACAAACTTAAAAGCAGAGCATGACGGTCATGAGTTCTTCTTTAACACTTCATTTGTTTAATGTGTAGAAGGAAAAGAAAGGAAATGATTCACATAACACACTTACAAGTACATAGAGAAACACATCATCAATACATGTAACCACAAGAATCCCAAGAAGGACTGCAAAACCTTGGTCTTCCTTAGCCAAAAATTGCAGAGATACAATGAATAATACAATGATAGCTTCTCCCTCAAGAGTCCAACCTTACAACCCCTGAAAATGATTAAGAAAATACATAATATAGGCAAGCCAACCTCTTCCCTTACCTCTAGGGGTCGAGCTCATCCTTCTAGGAGCTGTTTCAACTAATTCTAAACTGAGCACTAAAATCTAGGCAGTCAAAACAACTTGCCTCTATAAGCTAAGAAACCAATTCATTCATTTAATTTTCACCTATTTCATGAATGAATCTTCTAGAAGAGGTACATAAGTGTAAAAGTGTCATAAAATTACATTAATTACATCAAAGAGCATAATAATCCACCCCAAAAAGTCAAACAGGGTCAAACTGCGTTTTTCTGAGCTGTACAGTGAAATTTGGAGAAATTTGCCTGACGGGTCGCGCGCCTCTCCTTGACGGGTTGTGTGCCTTGGGGACCACTTTTGGGGCACTTCCCGGTGTCCAAAGTGAGCAAGAGTAGGCTTGTTGAAAAGGTCCATGAGTCTACTTTCCAACCCAACTGGAATTTCTAAATTTGGTGGTCATTTGACCCTCCACAATTGCAATCTCCCAAGACTTCTTTCTGCAACTCAAAAATGTGGCAGAAAGTCAATTTTTGCTTGTTTTTTGACTTTCTGGAGGCCCAAAACTTCATAAAATCTCAAGTCCATTGATGAGCATATGTAACTTCTCATGACAAGTCTGGAAATGCTGAGTTTTTGCAAAATGGAGTTGCCATGATGTAGGGTCGTGCGGGGGGTGAGACCCGTTAATGAGCAAAAACCTGTAAATTGCCTGAAAAATCAAAATTGACCCAAAATTTTCAAAATTTCTTGGGATTTGTGCTATGGCTGAGCTATTTAGTGCCATGTTCCTTTTGATGTGATGCATTCTCAGCCAGAGGTGGAGTGTTGCTTTCCACTCGAGGTGAACCACTCTGAATACACCTATTGACCTCTTCAGATGCCCTATGCAATGGAAACATGTGTTCACATGGAGCTGACACATTTGGGTATGGTCCACCTTGTTGATAGTCATTAGAAATCCCCCGAGTTGCATTGCCCTTCACCAGCCTTGTGTGTAATGTTCGAAAATTTTGTGGCTGCAAGTAAGCATCCTCTACAACCATCTTAGACCGAGAGTCTTCACGTTTTATATCATCCTGTGATATCCTGGTGTATAAAGAAGGATTCTGGGGCCCAATCACAACATCCACTTGAGCTGCCATTGGTTCTCTAATTCTGTTATTATTAGATGCAGCACCACCTAGAACTTCACCATCCCTACACGACTTCATGAGACGATAAGCAACACCAACACGATCAAAACTTCCAGATAGTGGTGTTATAAGGAATTCATACCATCTAAAATGACACACAACAACTTTGTCTCTTTTGAGGAGATAACCAAGAAATGTCTCAAATTCTAATGATTGTTGCCGATTCTGGCCAGCTGCATGAAAATAAACCCGAGGCAACTTTGATAGTGGAAGCATTGCCGCTGGAGTCATCTCCTTAACATGCAAGGCTACAGGTATCTTCACTAGAGAATTGGAGCATGAAACTTGGCTGATTGGCTTTCCATCTTTGTACAACATAATAAAGGTATTTGACTCATCTTCTTCGGGGACCTTATTCAAATCCATCAACACCATTCTCATCCTCGATTAAGAAAACCTTGCAAAATTTGGCAATTTGTGGCTCCTTGGCAAATTTGCAGGCAGTTTGATATTGAGGGCACTGACGGGTCGCACGCCTCACCCAACGGGTCGTGCACCACTGACAGGTCGCACCTGTGTAAATTTTGCACTGGAAAAGGCAGTCTGATGGGTCACGTGCCTCTGACGGGTCGCGCGCCAGGCTCAACGGGTTGCGTTTTGAATGAGGCTTTTGGAGGTCTTTCCTGTGTCAGAATCAGGTGTAGGATAGCTCGTTGGAAAGGCCCTTGAGTCTACTTTCCAACCAAACTGGAATTTTTCAATTTGGAGTTAATTTGACATGTCAAAAATCAAATCTCCCAAGACTGGTCAAAAAGTGCCAAATGAAGCTTCCTGAAGGAAGAGTGTTGTTTCAGTCAACTTTTGAATGCCTTCCTCAATGCGAAATTTAGCTCATGATAGCTCATTGGAAAGCTATTTGTGTATAGTTATCATTTTACCCATCAACCAAATCATTTTGCCAACCAATCTAGGAGAAAAATTGATTTTCCCAAGGTCACTTTAGAGGTGTCTTTGATTCTCCTGAGGCAACGGTATTCTTGCCATTTCTCTCAAACCATGACACTTGTGAAAAAAGTGAAAGAGGTTTTCCTTCCTTGGAATGTTTTGAACAAAAACCTCTCTCAGTTTCCCAAAATTCATCTTTGATTTCTCTGGAACATCATTTTCATGAAACTTATCCCGATGTGTGAAACAAGGAATTTTGTCGAAATGAAGCGAAATGAAGGGGATAAGGGGATTCTAAATTCTTGGGGAAATTTTTGGAAGTAGGGAGGGATGTTAGAAAACAGGGGAAAGTGGAATCTTAGAGATTGAGCGAGGGGAAGGGGCCCAAAAGGGAAAAACACAGGCCAAACCTAGAAAATTGCCAGGTTGTAGCTAGAAACTAGGGTTTGTGCAAAAATGAGGAATTTGGGGGATCTCAGTGATGGGAAGCATTTGATAGGGTATTTTAAGGATAGGGGAAGGTGTATGAACATCTGGATACAAGTTTTGCTGATGATTTGAGCATCCAAGAGAAATTGCCTTCAAAACCCTAGGAGAGGGAAATGACCTTACCTAGGCACAACTGAAGCATGAACAAGGTGTACAATGACTCATTAGACACTGAGATGATAATGAAAACCCTATGAATGATGATAAACTCAGCTAAATGGTGACATGGACCAACATTTGGACAACTTTAGAAGGAGTTAAATCAAACCGTAGATCTAATGCCTAGTGACCAAATTTTACTTGAAGACTCACTGAAATGACAAAATTTGACCTTGACACTTCAAAATCACTTTGTAAGAGCACATTTGATCACTGGAGGAAGGCTGGAAATACTGACACTAACAGTCTTCGGCCATACTTTCCACCATTACTGGACACATCCGACATTGCAGAACAACTCACACAAACATAGTTATATCTAGACTGCATGGAACAATTTGCAACTGATCGGATCATGGACACACAGATCAAGAACACTCACCAACAGAAGATCTAATTGTATCAAGTTGTCGAAGCCGGCCAACTCCTTCACCAAGAAAAATGGCTCACTAGGGACCAAGTTCAGCAGAAGTTTCCTCATCTCATGGAGGAACTCAATGCAATCGAGACCATTACTTCCTAAGGGGGAGGAATGATCTAGATGGATATTGGTGGCCAACTGCCTATTCCTCTTAGACCCCCACCATTTTTTCTTTCATTTTTTCAGTTTCCTTAATTGTAGCATAGTTTACTATTTTTGGCAGTTTTTCGGGTCTTGAACTTCTGGAGCCATTTTGAGGCCATAAACGATGTTTTTTGGCAATATTTTTTTGGGTGAACTCCTTGAAATTGGATATTTTGTTGTATTCCTTCGAGATATCTTTCCAACGAGGTATCATGTGCGTCAAACAAAGATAATATGGCCAAGTTACGACCCCGGGAAGTTCGCTGACCAACTAACCCCAACGGGGCCCATAAACTCTAGGTGTTACATCTCCTCGGGTTAGAGTTTTGGCTTTTTAGGGTTTTCTCTTCTTGTTCAATAATAAAAAGGCCCTTGAGTCTCATTGTAACTCAGTTCAGAGGTATGTAGCCATGACATATCTTCTTAGAGATAAGCTACCATCGCCCGAGCTAGTCTCATTTCCATTCTATTTGTAAGCATATTTCACTATTTGATATTAATGAAAGGAAGTGTTATTTCTGTTGCATCTCTGTATTTATGATTACATTTGTAATTTGTTGCATTTCTATTTAAATTCAGATCATGCAACACTCCATATTGCACCAAATTTCATATGTAATGATACTTTTTATTTATGTACTTTATCTTTCCATGGAACGTTCAGTCTTTGTACAACCTTATGCAACTGGTCTTATCACAACGTATAGTCATAGGGTCCATCGGTCCTTCAAATAGGCCATATCAAAACTTCCTTAACCAGATAATTTCTCTGCTTACTTCACAGGCTGCAATGTATTCAACCTCAGCACTACTCAAAGTAATCGACTCTTTCTTTCTACTCATCCATGATATCATAGAGGATCCCAAACTAAAACATCCTCCAATAGTGCTTCTTCCATCTATCTCATTGTCTCCCCATTTAGAATATGTATATCCAATCAATTAGACATCATTCTTTCTATCATACTTTAGGTAGTAGTGAATTTTTCCTTGTATATATCTTAGTATATGCTTGGCTTCTATCCAATGGTTATACTATTTCCTAGATCCTTCATAAAAAATTATATTTACAATTTCTTTTTGCACTCTTGAATATGACCTTCCACACCTGTCATGAGAATATCATCCACGTATAGAATAATCATTATAGGCTCACCCTTCACAACCTTGATATAGAGATTTAGATAACCATAACATTTTAAGAATCCCAATCTTTGTAGATATGTGTCCATCCTTGCATACCAAGCCCTTGGTGTTTGCTTAAGGCCATAAAGTGCCTTATTTAGCTTGCAGAAATGAGTCTCTCTATCATTCACTTCAAAAGCCAAGGTTTTTTATATATAGACTTCTTCATCAATAGTTCCATTTAGGAATGATATCTTAGCATCCATTTGATGGATGTTCTATCCCATTGTTGTTTCCAAAGAGACCAACAATCGTATAGTTGTGTACCTAGTTGTAGGTGCAAATGTCTCTTCATATTCGATGCCTTCTTTTTGGGAGAAAACCCTAGCCACAAATATTACCTTATATTTATCAATACTTCCATTTGTTGCATGTTTAATCTTGTACAGAAACTTGGAAGTCGCCTCAGATTCGTCTTCAGACCTATGAACAATTTCCCAAACTTAATTCTTTATTATTGATTGATATTATTCAATCATAACATCTTTCCATTCTTTATGTTTGACAACATCTTCAAAGGTGGATGGTTCACTTCAATTAAATTTTTCATATAGGCTGCATACCCAGAATATTTTAGGATTCTTACTTTCCACGAATGTATCTTTGGCTACTCCATGTCCTTCGGCATCTAGAAGAGTAGACTTCAACGAATTAGGTCTCTTTCTATTTTTAGGGATGATGAATTGTTGCACAGTTTCACTAGGACCTTCTTCTTCATGATTTGAATCCTCGTCCTCCCTAGGACATTCTTCAAATATTATAAATTCTTCATCATTAGATTCAATCAAGAGATCCTTATATTTATTGAATGCAATACTTTCATCAAACATCACATATTGGCTTACTTCAATTCGGTGCCCTTCCTTTATGTAGATCCTATATTCATTTGAAGTGTTACTATAACAAAAAAATATACCCTCCATGCTTTTAAGATCCAATTTATTTATTTTATCTTTCACAATGTGAATGTAGACAGGACAACCAAATATCCAGAGATTGCCTACATAGTTTCTCCCAACGAATGCTTCTTCAGGAGTCATGTTGTCTAGTGATCTGTGTGGACTTCAATTTTCAATGTAGACAACATTTTTGGTTGCTTCACGCCACATAAATTTAGGCATGTCTTGGTCATGTAACATGTCTCTAACACTTTCCTCAATCAAGTGATTCTTTCATTTTGCTACTCCTTTTTCTATGGATTATATGGCACTATTAGCTACCTTTAAATTCCAGCCTCCTTACAAAAAGATATGATCTCCTTTGAAGTGTATTCTCCTCCATTATTAGATCTTAGTACCTTTATCCTTCTTTATGTAATAATTTTTATTTCTACTTTGAATTCTTGAAATTTTTCGAACACTTCATCCTTGGACTTCAACAAATAGATCCAAGTTTTCTTTGAGTGGTCATCAATGAATAGACTTTGTAGACATAGGACCACAGACATTAGAGTGAATGAGATCCAAAATTTCTTTTAATTTTGAAGCAATCCTTCCAAATGGTTTCTTAAAATGTTTACCTAATGCACATCCCTTGCACACTCCTTCATGATCCTCCTTAAGTTCAGGGATGCCATTCACCATTGAATTTAGAGTTGGTAATATTTTGTACTGAAGTTGTCCAAACCTTCTATGTCGAATTTCACATGGACTTAATTTAATGTGAACCAAAGCTTGAGAGAGAGGTGTCAACAACCTATAGAGTCTTCCTTCATGAATCCCAATAAATTTTGCATTGTTAATGCTAGAGCCTTTATCCAATACAATAACATTTCCATCTATAAAAGCAACTCTATCTCCCTTATCTTCTAGAAATTAAATACAAAGTAAATTCATTTCTAGACCTGATACAAATCGAATGTTGTTGAGATGTATATTTCCTCCTTTCTCTAGCTCCAACGAGGTTGATCCAATTCCTCTTATAGGATTGTTACACTAAAAAATGTCACCATGGTTATTTACAGTTGGTATGGCTCTATCAACAGTCATACTACCCTCTTAAGCAAGTCTTATGCCTCTACTATTCATGTCAAACTCCAAGAAAGAGAGAAAGTATTTATAAATATGTTTATCTCTGGGTACGCAGGTTCTCTCAAACCTTGCCTACGGGTACGCACCTATTGTTCATTAGGTCTGCGTCCAAGGACGCTCTGTATCTAAAGGGGCAGGTGCGTCCCTCTGAAAAGGTTAAAATGCGCAAGTTTTATCTTCAAAAACTTACTTGTGGTCATTTCTAGAGCATTCTAGAAGGTTGTTTGATGTGTATTGAGCGCCTCCAGATGGTTCATGCACTCCTACCAAAGAGGAACTTATCCCATCAATAAGGGAGTGATCCCATCCAAAGAGGGGACTATCCCATTGATGGTGGACCTGATTAACTTCCTCTTGAGCACTATAAATACAGGCATTGGGCCAGAAGGAGAAGAGGTTGAAAGCTATAGATTTCTAAGGGTAAATGCTGCAGGAATTAGGACTCCCATTTAGAAGCTTGTGAGGAGAGATTGCCATCTTTACTTGTTCTATTTGGAAGTGGGTGAGCTTTGTCAAAGTAGAGGAAGACCCTTGTGGACCCTGGAAGGAGCTTGCACAACACCAAGGCTCAGGTTGTAATGGTTCCTTTTGATTACCTTTAATGCAAATTGGTCCATTCTTCTCAATAACTTGTTGTTTATGAGTTATTTCATGTACTCCTTGGTCTATATGTTGAATATGCTTTGTTTTATGTTATAATCAGGTGCTATTTAATTGTTTGACTGTTGGTGATTGCAGGTTTTGGAGAAAAGGAGGAGCTCATCCAGATCAACAAAGCTTGGACTTCTACAACAGCGTTTGGACAAAGGTAAGAACGAAACACTTGATTTCTCATATCATAATGTATGTTTAGAGAAGGATAGCTCCAGTTTGTTTTGTTTGTCATTAGAATGTCTTAGACTTCTAGGAAGGTCAGTTGTGTCCACACCCTTGACTAATTCCGTGTGACAAGGATAAATCTTCTTGTCACCAAGTTCAACAGAGTAGGAATATTTTCCTCTTGATATTTAGTTATCATATGTCTAGATGCTCCACTTTCAATTACCCATATAATTTTGTCTTCAAACGTACTGTAAGCGCTGAGAACCTTTGTAGAAGTATTGGTCATGCAATTTTTTTATAGATAATAAGATATTCAAAAATGATTTGACACCTTTATTGAGATGGCTTGCCACCATAGAAAACTATTTCAATGACTTCTTCAAAGATATAATGATCTTCCTCATGCCATTAGTCAACCTTAGCTCTGATTCCATGTTGAGAAATCTAGAGGGCTACAATTAGGATGATTTCTCTTAAACTTGATAACTTATTGTGATGTAATAATTTTTCTTTATTATTTTCTTCTTATCTTCTTATTATGTTTTTCTTATCATCAAACAACTACCAAAACAAGAATATCAATAGTACACAAGAACATAGGATGTAGGCTACAATTCAGGGACAAAACCTCTCCACTTGGGAGGAAAACTCACAAATATGTCCTCTTCTTATAGAATCTTCAAATGAAAATTTTAAGTCCTCTAGACCAAGACAAATACCCTTCCAAGACGAAGCCAAAATTTTCAAATAATGTTCTTCTTCTATCCAAGACAAAATCAATCGAATCTCTTCCAGTTTCACAATTTCGACCCCTAACTACAGAATTTTGGCCTTCTCTGCAAGTCTGAATTTTTTCTCCTCTACAATAGTTGGTGCTTCCACATGTGTTAGACAATTTAGGGCTTTCAAGGCTTCCTTTGACCTTCATTTTGGTTGCTTCACCTTCTAAGGCTTTTAGGTGACCTAATAGTCCTTTCTTCAACATTCCTTTTGCAATTTTCACAACTTCAACCTTGCAGCTGCAAGACCCTAGCTTTATCTTCACACATGAAAGAGAGAGAGAGAGAGAGAGAGAGAGAGAGAGAGATAAATAACCCAAAAACTTCATTATTCATCCTTCTATCCTTCTTGACTTGCCTTTCCTCTACCTCTTTTTCACTTAGATGATGAGGAATGAGTGAGTATCCATAGGAGGTTGAGTTCCCTCCTATATATAGGCTTCCAAGGAGGACAACATGCCCTAATGAGGCCAAATTATTAGCTTCTAGGCTGACTTGGCCTTGGATGGTAATTTGACACTTTTAAATTCAAAAATAATTCTTTTGACATGTTATAATGTGCTCAATGGTGTCTTGTTCATATGATAATGACTTTATTGACTTCTTGATACTAGGACAAACCCTAGAAGCACTCAATGGGTGCTTGGCCTCTAAATAAAATGACTTTGAGCATGAAACCCATGCTACCAAAATAAAAGAATCAAGAGTACATTTTGAATTTATGAATATCGAACCCAGTTACACATTTCAACAATAACGAAGGAAAATTTGAGGCTCAGGATAATTCTGGAAGACTTTTAGGAGAAACAAGTGCATTCTACTCCTCTTTGTATTGTCAATGCTTCTACAATAAAGTTGGCCAAGAATCCAAAGTTCCATAATACAACCAAGCACATCAATCCAAAGTATCATATGATTCAACATCATATTGAGGCCAAGACTTTTCACCATCGCCATTGTTCCAAAAACGAGAAAATTGTAGAAATCTTAACTAAAATGCTTGGAAGAGAAACATTTGATAGATTCAGGATGATGCTTAGAGTCACCAACATCCCTTCAGGTTAAGGGGGAAATGTTGGCACCTAATCCTAAGGGAATGGGAAATTAATGTAAATATTGTAAATAAAAAAATAAATAAGATTAAGAGACATTGGAAGATTAATCCCAATAGTCTCCCTCTCCTTATATATATCCATGGTTTGTCTTAATGCAAATCCCATTTTATTCGAAGTTACAAACACGGCCTAACACTTTAACTCTTTTACCATGATTTTCTAGCCAAAGGCTAATCTTCTTTTCCAAAATGAGTCCATACAACTTGGCTAAAATTTGGTTAACCATAACGGTCTTATAGTTAGAGGGAATCGTTTTATCCCCACTTTTAAAGATAGGTACAATAAGGCTTTGTGTCCAAAGCTTAGGGAAGCCTTGTTTCACTACCAGATTGAGGAGTTTGTGTATATGAGGGATGAGGATAAAACTTCCCATTTTGAAAATTTCATCTTGGTAGCCTTCAATATCCATATCTTTCCCATTAACGAGTTTCTTAATCTCTATCTTAAAGTCTTCCAAATATAAGACATCATCCTCTATACGAGTGTTCAAGATGGTTCCCATGGTGTTAGAGGAAACATAAATATTCTTACGATAGATATGCCAATTCTTTAAGGGGATATAATTATTTTATTTCATTTTTCAAACAATAATTTTCCTCCAAAGATTTCTGGGCTCAACTTTAGAAAGGTGAAGAAGATGCTCTTACCTTATATTTACATAGGAGTTTTTCTTCTTTTTAATATGAGATTTGTACAAACTTATTTGTTCAAGATTTATGGTTTTGTTATAAGCATCTTTAACTGCTTTCCTAGCAATTTTACAATAATTATCATACAAAGGGTTGGAAGTTATATTATTATTTTTATAACGCAAATCGACAGAGAACTTGTTAATGGTGAACTTGTTAATGGTAGTGGAAAGCATAGTAGTAAATATTTGGTAGATGAGATCAATGTTATCATTATACGTTAAGCAATCTAAATCCCTATTTAAATCCTTTAAGAAGAGATCCATTTTACTTCTGTCAAAATGAATGTGCCTTTGACTCTCACAGCATGCAATTGGTGTGAATGTCAAGGTATATAGTTAAGGTCAGAGGTCTATGGTCTGAGTTAGGCTCATGGTTTCTTCTGAGGTCAAAATTTACAATACGATTGAGAACATGGATATAATATATCACATAATCCACAACAATACTGTAGAAATTCCTTGTAGATTCAAAATGATTATGTAATTTTCTAAAACAAAAGGCTTGAATCTATTCTACTCATCAACGAAAAAAATTAATCGACCGAGAAATCATGAAGCATACAAGAGAAAGAATTAAATCAACATAGGACATGATGATTTCTTGGGGAAAGCCACAACTAAAAACCCATGCTATCTGTATATTGCATTAGTCCGAAAATGTGAGAAAATTATAATGTTTTTCTCAAGCCCAAGAAACCTCTGCAATTTCTCTGTCTATCTCATACCTTCCTAGAAAAGCCTAGGCCAATACTTAACCAATTTTATGCTTTCCCAAGTCCCTATTTCCTTGCGTTGTTTCCTTGGGAATTATATCCTACTAATTAGGGAAATTCCTTAATTGGAATTGTGTAATCCTCATAGGCCTTCCTTTGACTGCATGCACCACTTGTACAATTTGGGTGATTATACAACTAATAATACACTGCCCTTGAACTCCAATCTCAACTGGGTAACTCACATATCTGAAATGCCTGAGTAATTTATGAGTGATTCATCAATTAGCTGGTTGAAAACATGAAGAAACACCCTATTGTCTAACCTCCTACTAGCTCCTCCATTAGTTGGAACTAGTTTAACTAACATTAACTCAGTTAAACTGAATCAATTAATTACAACTCAAAATAAACTCAACCAAGGCTCCTATAAAATATGAGACACTCTACATTACTCAAGTTAGACCCTCAACTTGAATTAAATGAGCCAACTAAGTCAAATTAACTTAGTTAACTCGTACAAGTTGTCTTGTGATGTGGAATTACAATTTATTCCTAATTTAATTCACAGAGAAAATTAAATCAGGATTTTCTTGTTGCATCTTCAACACTACCTCTCAACAAGAAAGGGATTATGAAATACCCCAATCCTACTCTATGGAACTCATATTTTCCTCTTAACAGTTCCTTAGTTAATATGTCTACATCATGTTCCTCTATAGGAATGTACTCTAGAAACATGATTCTCCTCTGCACACAATCTCGTAGATGGTGATATTGGATGTCGATATGCTTGGACCGAACATGAAAAATTAGATTCTCAAAGAGTTTGATATGACTCTATTTGTCATAGTAAATCACTGTAGGATCCATTTTCTGACCAAATAACCTAACAAGGATCTTCCTCATTTAGATAGCCTCACAAACTTCTTGACTATAAACCATGTACTCTACTTCTACTGAACTAAGTGTAACTGATCTCTACTTCCTGATGTATAAAGAAAATGCTACTGACCTAATACTCAAGATTCCCCCTAATGTGTTCTTCTTGTCAGATGAATTCCCAGCCCAATCTGCATCCATGAAGTGTTGAAGCTTTACTCACTCTGTTCGTTTGTACCAAATACCAATCTGAGTGGTGCCTTTGAGGTATCTCAACACATGTTTAGCTGCCTTCCAACAGAGTTTGGTTGGATTAACCATTGGTTGACTAAGCTGGTTAACTGTAAAACATATGTTTGGTCATGTGTTCACCAAATACATAAGTGAACCCACAATTTTTCCGTAAATAGTAGCCTCCACTACTTCACCTGAAGTAGAATCTTCCTTCCTCCAATTTCTTGCTCGATTAGTCTCCATGGGTTTGTTACTCTCCATGTGAAACTTCTTCAATATCTTGTTGGCATAGTTTCCCTAAGAGATAAACGATTCCTCATCTCCTTTCCATACTTCCATATTGAGGAAATAGTGCATGAGCCCCAGGTCCTTCATCTCAAATTCTCTTGTAATATGCTCTTTGTAATATTTGACCAACTTCTCATCACCTGTTAGAATTAAATCATTGACATATAATACTATAATCAATAATTTACCTTAAACCACAATATGGTAAATATTTTCATCTGCTTCACTTTTGGTGAAGCTTAACCTGGTGAAATAACTATCAATCCCAATGTACCAAATATAGGGTTCTTATTTCAATCCATATAGTGCTCTCTCGAGTCTGCACTCATGCGACTCTTTGTTGAAGGTCTCAAATCCTTCTAGCTACTCAATGTACACCTCTTCCTCAATCACTTCGTTGAGGTAGGTTGTCTTCACATCCATCTGATGTATCTTCCATCCCATCTGCATTTAAAGTGCTATAATAGATCTTATTGAATAGTACCTTGCTACTGTAGCAAATATCTCCTCGTAATCAATTCCCTCCACCTGAGAGAACCCCTTGGCCACAAATATGGCCTTGTGTTTCTTGAAACTCCCATCTATTGCTTGCTTTACCTTGTAAATCCATCTGGAATTACCACTGACTTGTTATTTTTCCTTGGGACAACTTCCAAAGAACGGTTCCTAATAATGCAGTCATACTCCTCTACCCTGGCATCAACCCATATTGGTTTTTTCACTGCTTCCTCAAATGAGGATGGCTTAGTCTCTACACTCTCACTCATTATAGGCATGTAGTGAGTGTACCAATCTGGTGACCTCCTCTTCTTGCACTATGATGTGGGTGCTCCCACATTCTCTCTATCATCATGCATCAATCTATCAACTTCTTTGGTGTGCTTCCTTCCATCTCTAGATGTCTTTGCATGAGTGGGTACTTCCACTCTACACTCCTCTACATGTGGCTGCTCCACAGCATATTGGGGTTCTTCCTTTGGAGCCAAAAGCTCCTCATCTGCATGTAACTGAAGCTCCCTCTCAAGGGAACATCTCATGGCCTTCTCTTCATCGAACTTCATATCTCTACGAATAATTGTCATTGTGTGAGATAGAAGGTACACCCGATAGTTGTGAGGTGTGTCAGTCTACCCTACAAATATGCCCAACTCAATTGTCAACTCTATATTTTTCCTTGCATCCTTGGTAACATGATAATAAACTAATGAACTAAAGATTCTGAAGTGTGCCACATTTGGTTTCTTACCTGAAAAATCTTCTTCTGGTATACTCATCCTGAGAATTTGATGAGGACTCCTATTCTTCACATATACAACTGCATTACATTCTTTAGCCCACAATTGTTGTAGGTTTTAACCCTGTACATAAATTACTTGCATACAAATTCTAAAAACAGAAAATAAACAATGGCGAGAACATAAAACATAAAACAGATATACACAAATATTTTCCCCTTAATCCAAAAATTGGGACTACTAGATTGATATTCATTATGTTCCTTTCAATGTTACAATACATATGTATGCATGTTGAAGCATTCATAAACCCCAATCCATTAACCCTGGATTATAACATAATCATAGTTCCCTTGACGAGATCTACAAAATACCGTGGGAGAAAAACCATCATGCCAAAAACCCATGTGAAAAACCAATGCACAAAACCATAGGTAGGTCCGCCACCTAATGTAGGGTCCAAAAAAAAAAAATTCCAAGGCACTAGCCCAGACCCCGTGTAAGGGGGCTACTACCCACCTGGAACCCCCCCCATAGGGGAGGTTGCGCCTACCCTATGACCCCCCTGCTGCACCCAGTGCAATGAACAATAGGGGGTTGTTACCTCCCCCCTACACATGCAACTAGTCGTGGAAAGAATATAACACACACCCAACAAGTGCAACGGTGGGCCCTAATCATGTAATATCACTCGTGGAACTCCCAAAATAATTTTATTCTTCCTTTCAACCACCCCATTCTACTATGGGTTATGGGGTTCTATTAACTCCCATTGAATTCCTTCTGATGCACAAAAGTTCTTGAATTCATTCGACACATATTCTCCACAATTATCACTCCTAAGAGGCTTCACTTTCATGTCAGTGTCTTTTTCAACAAATGATTTAAATTCAAAAAATTTAGAGAACATATAATATTCTTCTACATGAAGAAAATCCAACAATTATGTGAGAAATAATCTACAAATATTACATAATACCTATGCTTGGCCGCAAAGGCTATCGAGAACAATCCACACACATCTGAGTGAAATATTTCAAGGATTTCTTGCACTCAACTGTCCTTATCATGAAAGGTTGCTTTGGTGTACTTCCCCAATGTACACCCTTTGCATGTATCTCTCTGCTCTAGTGCACACTTGGGAAATCCTGTAGAAATTTGTTGCATGATATTCGAGGCTCCATGGTGCAAGTGGCCCAATATTCTATACTATAATTCATTGATATCTCAGCTCTACACCTTCTTTTCTTTTGTGCTCAATGTTGCACAATATTCTACATCAAATTTGTAGAGGTTCTTCACCCGTACTTCGATTCACTTCAGTTGTCCTGAGGCTATATGATGAAGGAAAGCCTTTGCTTTGCTAAATATCACATTGTAGCAATGGTATTCCAACATAGAAACTAAAACTAAATTCTTCTTCAGACACATAACATACATGACATCTTTTAATTTGAGAGGAGAACCAAACTCCCTCTAAAAAATAATAGTACCTATGTTGATCACATTATACCTTCCATCATCTCCCATCTCGATGCCTATCTAGAGGTCCTTCTACTCCAAGTCACTAAATTTTTTTTTTTTTTTCCTGTCATATGGAATGAGGCTCCACTATCCAGATACCACACACTACCCATCACCGATGTCAACATGCATGCAATGAGGGTGAAATCCAACTCAAATTTTGAAGCACTATCTTCACCTTCTACTCCTCTTGATGTCTTCTTGCCAGCCTTGTTGTGCGGACACTTCATTGAATAGTTTCCCAGCTCATGACAGTGAAAACATTTAATATTTGACAAGTCCTTCTTCCTCCTTCCCTGACCAAAATATCCTTTAGATTGGGATTTCTTTCCTTTCCATTCAAGGCACAGTTCTTCTCATCATCATGCTCAAATGAGGTTCTATCTTTAGTGCTCCACCTTATCTCTTCTTGCACCAAGTTGGACCATAAATGTTCCCACTTTGGTAGATTCCCCCTCCTATTTACCGAATCTTGGTAGTTGTACCAGCCCTTGGGAAGGCCTAGAAGTGATAGGATGACTAGATCATATTCAGTTATTGTAATACTGGCACTCCTAATATCATCCTGACATTGGGTGAATTTTCTTAAGTATTGTGGTATTGAGTCACCCTTCTCCATCTTGATCTTCTAAATCTAGTCCTTCAGTGCCAACTTCCTATGGTCACTATTGTCTTGAAAAAATTTGATCAAGGCTTGCCACGTTGCATATGGTGTATCCTTCCCATGGAGGTTCGAGACAATATGATCTTCAACTCCTCCTAATATGACCATTCTCACCTTTGCAACACATTTCCTCCACTCTGCTAGATCTTGAGCATCTGTTGTTGGAGGCTTAGGAATATCTTTGTCTATGAATTCATTTATACCATTGTCTTCCAACATTGCCTCCATCCTGTCCTTCCAAGCAATATAGTTCAAACTACCCTCAAGGGAATATTCGAGTCTCAATCAGTAAATGACATCCTGTTGGATCTGAAGAATGATACTGCAAATTCGATTTCACCTGCAAAATACAAACTCGTATTCTACTCTTCTAGAGTGATTTCTGATATGATACCATGTATAAATCCCTTGTAGATTCAAACTTCTTATGTAATTTTCTAAAACAAAAGACTTGAATCTACTCTACTCATCAACAAAAGCAATTAATCGATCGAGAAATCAGAAAAAACATACAAGAGAAACAATTCCATCAACACAGTACACAATGATTTCCTTGGGAAATCCACAACTAAAACCCCTGCTATATGTATATTGCATTAGTCAGAAAATCTGAGAAGATTACAATGCTTTGCTCAAGTCCGAGCAACCTCTACATTATCTCTATCTGTCTCAAATCTTCCTAGATAAGCCTAGCATAACCAATTTTTCTTTCCCAATTCCCTATTTCCTTTCATTGTTTCCTTGGGAATCAACCCCTATTAATTAGGGAAATCCCTCAATTGGAATTGCGCAATCCTCATAGGCCTTCCTCTAACTGCATGCACCATCTGTATAATTTGGATGATTATACAACTCGTATTAATGACGATTGGGTCAAAAACACTGCAGCACGAGGCCACGTGCGATGATACATATGATGAAACTGTTAATGGGAATCCTTACACAAAAATGCAACCTGATGATGTGATTGTTTATATATTCTGGCTATTTGGTGAGGAAGGAGAAGGACCAGCAGACATGATCACCTAGAAGGTAGCGGACCCAACACAGCACCTTCACTGAGGAAGGTTGCAACAGAAGCTCAGTCGCGACCCAAGAAGAAAAGGAATCATGGAATTGATTTCTCCCATGAATTGACTAAAAGGAATGGGAGGAATTTCTTGCTCGACCATAGGATGCTACAGCAGGCTCAACCATAAGCCCCCCCACCCAATAAGTAAATTGAAAGGTCCCGGAGGGGCTTGCGCTTCCTAGTGCAAGGATTTCTCACTCATTCATATGCCCACCACCCAATAAGTATAGCCCTTTAACTCCAATCTCAACTGGGTAACTCTCATATCTGACATGCATGAGTTATTTATGAGTGAAGCATCAGTTAACTGATTGAACACATGAAGCATCACCCCACTGTCTGAACTCCTACTAGTGTCTCCAACAGTTGGAACTATTTTAACTGAATTTAACTTAGCTAAACTGAATTAATTAATTATAACTCAAAATAAACTCAACCAAGGCTCCTATAAAGTAGGAGACACTTTACATGACTCAAGTTAGATTCTCAAATCAAATTAACTAAGCCAACTAAGTCAAATTAACTTAGTTAAATCATACAAGTTGTCTTTTGATGTCGAATTCTAATTTTATTCCTAATTTAATTCAAGGACAAAGTTAAATCAAGATTTTCTTGTTGCATTTTCAACAATCCAAGCCCATGAATACAAGTCATCTAGCTGGTGGTTGGCTGCTTATTGATTTCATTAGAAATTATTAGGTCTTGGGAACTATAGAGATTGATTAGCTTAGTACCAAATAAGTTCGATGTTATGTCTTCTGAATTTCTTTTGAATCTACTAGTTAAGTAAAAGCCCTCATCTACCCAAAGGCGATTAGGGTGAGAGTTATTACTTAGGAGAGTAGCTTGGTTAGTAGTGGTTATAGCATTGAAGTCCCTTAAGAAGAGGATATTACCTTCATTCCTTAGATTATGAATATCATGTCCTAAGGTATAGAAGGGGTAGTTCTTATCTAGGTTATTTCCCTTATAGGAGGTTGAATTGATAGGACAAAAATAAAAAAAGTGAGATAAATCCTATTGGCATTAGATCAATATATTTTGATCTAAATTTATAGATTGAAGGTGCTGATATGATGAATCTGAATGTGAGGAGGAATATTATTTTTTTGTATAACAAAATATTCCATTAAAACCTTTATGGAAATATTTTTTGTTCCACGCTGACTGTAGAATGAATCCATCTATATGGTGGACCTTGGATTCATCAAGCTCCCGAGTTTCAATTAATAAAATAATATCAATATCGCTCGGGATCCAGCTTAAAATAAGACCTTTACTCGATGGAAAACCATGATAGTTATAGAAGATGATTTAGAGTATTCGTGATTCCTATTTATTAGTCTTATTTTGGTCTATATCTCTAATAAGAGCTTTCATATTTCTATTGATTGCCAATTTTCCTTCCTTTCTTGCCTCCTTTACCTTTAAAACTTCTTTCCTTAGTTCAACTTGGTTTTTGGGAATAAAATCCTCATTTATAAAGATTCCTAACCCTTTTAGGCTTGGGGATTTACTAATGGTATCAATTTTATAGCCATTACAACTCACCTTAACACGGATCAATATATGTTTATGCTCGATTGATTTTCCCACCTTTTTCTCTTCTGTGAGATAGGTTTTTTAAATTTATGACTTCGTTTTTAATTGTTCTTTTACAATTTCTAATGTGTCCTCATCTTTCTCCTAGATCCATCTTAACTCCAGATCTATCAAGCTATGAGAGAGATTAAATCTCTCAAGGTGTAAACCTTTCCTTGAGTTTTTTATTAAAAAAAGAGATTTTTACCTTGAGAGACATGATCCCTCTTGGCATTTGATAGATCCAGAGTTAATTATTAATAATTAAAATTATTTATTTTATTTTTATTTTTATTTTTTATATAATTTGAGTGAGTCAAAATGTTTTCATAATGATAATAATAATAATAATAATAAGAATAATTTTTAATTTTAATTTTATCTATATGTAATTTGATCAAGTCAAAATATGTTTAGATAACATGACATAATAGGATATTATTATCATCACTAGTAGTGTTTGGTTGGCATTGATGTAAACCTTGTACCATGTGTTTGGTTGGTATTTTTAGTTGCAAGCGTTTGGCTATTGTTGTAGGTGGTTTGAATGGTGTTATTTAGTTTGATGGTGTTGTATACTTGAGAAGAGAAAACCATGGGCAATTACCAGGGGTTCTTCCCATGGTATTTGATGCAAGGGTTGATTAAAGTTTATTTGAAATGGTCATCATGGAATGTAATTAAATTTTTTTATTCGGTCCATTGTGATGAAAATAATTAGTATAAATGTATTATGCCAGCGTTAGAGGTACGTGTTATCTAGTTGTAGACTTGAGGTCTTGCTATAATTTTCATGTTGAGAAGATCATTGGGCCTAGTGTGAAATATTGTGAAAGAAAGTCCATATAGAGGTTGAAGAGGTTGAGGCATCTAACAAGTGGTGACTTGACAAAATAGGAGTATGGCTTTTTGTTGGTAGTGGCTAGAAATAAGTTAATAGGAGGTTGGGGCCTTCTAGCTAGTGGTAGCCAACAAAGTGTAGTAGAGGTTGAGTCTCCTAGTTGTAGTGGCCAATTAATCTATGTAATGAATTTGTTTAATGAATAATAGAAGAATAATATCAGTGCAACAATGACGGGGTGGTTTTTATCCCCTTGAGGGTTTCCACCAAATATCCTTGTGTCTCATTGTGCATAATTGTTTTAATGTTTCATGGATATTATGTGTTGATCTTATGTTGTATTTATATTAATATATTATGATTTTATGATGTGTATGGTTGTTTAGTGATTCAACAAAAGTGTTCAAATTTTTATAAATTCTATCACTATTGATTCACCCCCTCCCCTCTCAATAGGAATATGATTTCCAACAACTGGTATCAGAGTAAGTTTCCTTTTGTTACAACTTAATCAATGGAAGGTGGATTTGAGTGAGTCATAGGTTATCAAAGTGCTCTATTGCTTAGTTATGAAGATTTTCAATAATGGAGAGAGAAGGCAAAATTAGAAATATATGCTCGTGGATCTAAAGTTTTAAAAGTAGTGATAAATGGTTATGGTGGTAAACCACCTTCAAACCAATATTTACAATGGGATGCACATTCCATGTGTGTAATGCATGATAATGTTCATAATATGCACATTGAGAAAACCACGTATCTCAAGACTGCAAAGGAGATCTGGGATAGGATGCATGCATTGCAAGGAGAATAAATTAGTAGAAATTATTGAGAAAAGGAGCGATACATTGAATATAAAACTCATATCAACTCGAAATCTACCAAAATGGAGAGGCTCTCAGAAAAAATATAGATTCGAAGAGGCTCCTTCAAATTATTGAAGAGAGAGAATGCTTTCAGAGAAGAAATTGTTAATGTGAAAACTAAGTTCGGCGAGACAAGGCAATTTGAATTAGAGATTGGCAACTAGCTCAAATATTAGATCAACCATGGTGAGACGTTAGAAGCTAAGTTAGTTTCACCAAGAGAAGAGTTAGAATAAAGTAGATCTAGCTCAACAAGAACTAATAAGGAAGCAGTCAAAAATATTAAAACAAAATCTTGTAGCAGGAAGAAAGGAAACCAACGTCAAAACCAAGAGCCAAAGAACATGTCAAGAAATGTGTAATAAATGTTAGATGTTTCTACTGCCAAAAATTTGGACACATTTCAAATGATCACACAAGTAAAAAGATCAAATATTATTGGAAAAATAAACATCCAAATAAGGATCATTCTCAAGCAATCCGTTAAGGAAGATCATTCCCATCAACCTTTAGCTACACGAATTTTTTTTATGGTTATAGTATTTTATGTAATGTTTTTTGGAACAAGGTTGTTGAATGCCGGACCTATGAAAATAAGAAGAATAATATAAGGCAAATTAGAAAAAATATCTGAGCCTTTTCCACCATTTCTTGGTTACATAATATTTTTATATGTGACAATCTTGGCCATATGGCCAAAGATTGCAAGCTACCCATGGTTCTCAACGATTATAGTCAGAAGAAGAAATTTATTCAAGGGAAAATGAATAGAAAGTTGGAGAGATATAGATATACTAGAAAGAAATACATCACAGTTTAGAAGGAGAAGGAGCACCAAGAGACCTCAAGGAAAAATTGAGGTCAGTCGAGCCTTAAGGGGAGCTTGCGACAAAAAGTGCATGAGTTTAGGGGGAGATCCTCCAAGAAAAGGGAAGTTTTTGTTTTTATCATTTTATTGTCTTGATGTAAAAGTTTTGGTCATGGTCCTAATATATCTTTTTATCATACTCTTGAAATATCTTTTTATTACTCTATTCTTGATGTGATCTAAAACCATTAGAGACCGATGGAAGCCTAGAGAAAAATCCTATTGAAATCCCAATCAGTGTAGCTATAGCTGAATACAATGGAGAATGATTAAAAATAAAATATTAATAATCAGTAAGCATGGATTTAAGAGTGAAATGTGATTGGTTGTTGGAAACTAGATCACTACTTAGAGGGGGGTGAATCAGTAATGATGGCATTTATATCAATTTTAATTTTTTTTGTCGGATTATCAATTTACAACAAACAATCAAAATATTAGTTGATCAAAACATGCAAGCAACAATAAAATCAAAGCATAATAACTATGAGAAACATCAAAACAAGCGTGCACACACAAGAATAAAAATATTTCTGGTGGAAACTCTTTCAAGAGAAAACCACCCTGTTACTACTACACTATTAATCTATTGAGTAATATTTTACCTGGATTAGCTTACAACCATAAGCCAGAAGATTTGGCTTTCTCTAGAGTATGCTTGCACCTATCAGTTAGGAAATCTGTTTCCCACACGAATCTATGGATATCTATATGCTAGAAGCCATCACGACCAACGATCCTCGCCCAACAACCATTGGAATATCCAACTCCTATTGGATGAAGAAATCTATTCCTTCTACTAAATTTTCCAAATCACTATCTACTTTGAAGCCTCCATGCCTTCACTTCCTCCATGTGAAACACATTTCATATATTTTCAAACTGGGCTCTCAATCTACTCAACATGACCAACCCAATAGCACCATCGTTCTGCACATAAAATCCAAATTAAAAAATCTATCCTAGAGAAGGGAAATTCTTCTCTTCTTCTCACACCAAGACACTTCTCTCTAACACACCATAAGCTATCAATTCTTCTCCTCTCTAAACACTTCCACTTGCAACAAAAAAACTCTGAAATTCGCCTCAAATTATACTCTGAATTCTGCATACAACACACTAATAAAACTCTACAAAACTATGTGAGTAGCTTTTGCAATCTCTACTCACTCTCAATGCCCTCACAATGGCATGCTCACACACTCTAAAGAATACCAACCAACAAACAACACTATTTTATTTACATAAGTAAAATCCAAATATCCTCAACAATTCTTCAAGTCAATACCACAGGCAAATACCATGGTTATTCCAATACCCAGGACACATGTACCATGGTAATATCCAAACCAATACCATAGGCAAATACCTTGGTTATGTACATACCAGGCACACTTGAACCATGGTAATATACAAACGAATACCATGGGTAAATACCTTGGTTATGTCAATACCAAGTACACCTATACCATGGTAATCTCCAAACCAATACCAAGGGAAAATGCCATGGTTATGTCAATACCTAAGACACCTGTACCTTGGTAATGTCCATACCAATACCACGAGAAAATACCATGGTTATTCAAATACCACAAACCCCTATACCATGGTAATCTCCAAGCCAATACCATAGGCATATACCATGGTAATATGTTATGAAACCAGCTCAAGAAAAGATATAAAAGATAGATCAACGCCTTAGAATTTAGCCTCTTCGATGGGGCAACCTCCTTTACATTACATAAATGAACAATTCTTGGATGATACAAATGAAAAGACGTCCTTTCTATATTAGGAGTCTAAGGGGTTATAACATAATCAGAGCCGACATAACAATAATAATGTAAGGGCACAATAATAACAATAGTGGGATTCTATGGGGCACAATAGTAACAATATGGGCACTACATGGGTACATCAATATAATAAGTGGGTTATACTAATAACAATAAGGGATTACACTAGTAGTGTAGGGGCCTAACATGCCCCTCTCCTTCAAAAAGCGTTGTCCTCAACGCTTGCGTAGTTCTTGATGCTTCTCTATAAAATTCTTGTCCTCCCATGTGGAATATTCAGCGGGTAAGTTCTTCCACTTGATGAGATACTATGAAATTGATCGATTTCGTAGCTGTCGGGTTCTTGTTTCTGTGACTGCTCCAGGTTCCAATATGATTTTTCCTTCCTCTTCAATTTCTGGCAATATTGCTTGAATTGGGACCTTTCGCAACTTTTGAATAAGTGGCCATACTTCTTCGTCCTTCTTCCATTCATCCCTTGCTTCGTTTATCCAATCTGGTTGGATAATATAAATAGCACAAAATAATGCTTCCGCATCCTCATCCTTGAAGAGTCTTCCCATCCGGTAAGGTCGCCATTTTTTAAGTGCATGTAGTATTGCCAACATTTCCTTCTCATAAATAGCTTGCTTGAGATGTAGCAGTAAAAATACCCAATCACCTACATCAAAACATTTTTCACTACGATGTTGATCTACCTGTTGTTTCATTTGATTTTGCACCGAAGTGGCGTTATCCTTTAAAAGTTGGAGAACTTGTTGTTGATGCTCGATGTGATCTTTCTCTGCTTGAACCTTTTTCTTCTTGATATGTCCTTCTATCTTTTGAGGAGTAGTAATTTCTTCCAGACCTTTACAAGATATGGTCGGATTCATTTCTTGATGGTCGATGCGATCTTTCACTTATTGAACATTTTTCTTCTTGATGTGTCCTTCTATCTTGATAGTTTGAGGAGTGGTAATTTCGTCCATTAAATTACAAGATATGGTTGGATTCATTTCTTCTTTCTCGATGTGATCTTTCACTTCTTGCACCTTTTTCTTCTTGATATGTCCTTCTATCTTGAGAGTTTGAGGAGTGGTAATTCTTGCAAATGCTTTACAAGATATGGTCTGATTCATTTCTTCTTTCTCTGGGGTGGTGTCCTGGCATATATCCTCTTCTTTTGATGTTTCTTGATCCTTTTGTTCCTTCTCTTCATATTCTATGTAAAATAATTTCTTCTCAGCACACCTATGACCTTTAGTGCATTTGCTATCCCGATTGTAACAAAGCCCTTTTTCTCTTTTTTCTTCCAATTGTTGTGGTGTAACCCTTGTAGGTTGTGGAAGGTTGGGAGAAACAACACTTCCATCTTTATAGTTGTGAGGGGTATGCTTCTTGGTTTCCATAATTTTGCTTTCCATTATGTGACAAAGCCCTTTTACTCTTTCCAATTATTGTGGTGTTGCTCTAAAGAAGGTGTTGCTCTTTGTATCCTCATAATGTGCTATCATTTCCTCCGTGAAAATTGACCACGTAATAAGTTTTTTACGAGAACACAATCCTTCATACCATAAAAATTGATCTAGTTCTAAATATGAAGATGCAATACATACCTTTTGTAATATTTGTACACCATGTAGATCAAAATATTTCTCCATCTGAAGTATCCAATTTACCGGATCCTTGCCATCAAACTTCCTCATCTTGCTTTTTCTTGATTTTTAGGAGCTCGACCTTGAAACTACTATAACTTTGTACTTTCAGATCTTTAATTTATGAAATTGTGAACTACAATAGCCCTCTGTGTCCTCTTTCCAATGCCACCATTCTGATCCAAATTTGATTCTCTAAGAAAGAGCTATGCACAATCTCCTGCAGTGACCTGATTATAGACTAGTTCAGTAGAGCGAACTTGTATAAAGTTCCACGTGTCACTGTTTCAACCTTTGACTCTAAAAAATATATAAACGAAAACTACAGTCTGTCCTCTTTCTGTACCTTCTTACGAAATTTCAATCCGATGCTCAGAAAGAAAGTTATGACAATTTTACCCAGGTCACCTGTTTTGAGTGTAATTCAGGAGTCTGCAAAAATACCAACTTCCTTAGATCATATATCCGAAAATGTCACACGAAAAGCTCTGAAACTCGGACCCAAGGTTCAGCGCGATTTCTTTTCAAATGGGTTTTTTTTGCGACTTCTGAAACGTTACTGAAAAAAAGTTATAGCGAAAATTCCACGATGACCTGTTTGGAGCAGCGAAACCCTAGAATCCAAAGCTCTGATACCAAATGTTATGAAACTAGCTCAAGAAAAGATAGAAAAGATAGATCAATGCCTTAGAATTCAGCCTCTTTGAGGGGGAAACATCCTTTACATTACATAAATTAACAATTCTTAGATGATACAAATGAAAAGACCTCGTTTCTATATATAGGAGTTTAAGGGGTTATAACATAATCAGAGCCGACATAACAATAATAATGTAAGGGCACAATAATAGCAATAGTGGGCTTCTATGGGGCACAATAGTAAAAATATGGGCACTACTTGGGTACATCAATATAATAAGTGGGCTATGTAATAACAATAAGGGGTTACACTAGTAGTATAGGGGCCTAACATAATACCAATACCTGTGATGACAATACCAAGTATTGACCTGGACCACACACAAACCAATACCAAGGTAATACCAATACCAGGGGAACTTGTAACATGGTAATATTTTACTCATTCTTAATCAAATACCAAGGTAAACCATTTAGATTCCATACCAAATACCATGGGAATTTTCCTTGGTAATAGTGTATAAAAAAAAATCATATGCATAACCAATGTATATCCAAACACCTCACCATCATTCAATTCTATTCAACAACATGATCATTAGGACCATGTCATCCTCCACTCACACTATGTATGCAACACCTAAAAATCACATATTAGTCATTTGCACATCTCCATGCCAGTAGATATGCCAAAAAAAAATGGAACACATCAACCAAGTACAAGCCACTTGTATCCAAACATACAAGTGCTAACTAACTCTCTTGCAACCCATGCTACTAGTTTGACATCAATTCTAGTCAACAAAAAAGAAACACTGCAACACACATCAATGCCAACAATCTCCCCCTTTGGCATTGATGGCAACCCTAGCTGATCCAACCATATAAATTGTCCTTTGAAAACTAATCTCCATCCTCACATTCTCCCCCTTTGACATTAATGGAAAAGGGCTAAACATATCAAGAACAAATTCAATGAGATCCATCAACAAAAAAAAAAACTCCACTCAATATCATATGTCAGTGATGAACAATGAAATGTAGGACTGAAAGATGAGAATAATAACAATACTCCTCCACAGAACAAAAACTGATGTGCAATAAACTCCCCCTGGACGCAAGCTATGCCCAATCAACAACACACTAGAGAAACAATATACATCTCCTATCAGTAGAAAATATAACTCTCTCACTCCTAAGGTAGCAAGAAAATAAGTAGCAACAACAAAATCTAAAACACATGCTCTCTCTCATGAAGCGACATCAACATAATCCATGTCATAATAGTAGCATCAGATCAAATCACCAACACATAGCAGCAAAAACATAATGTGACCAACTAACAACAACAAATATTGTCAACTCTGTAGAGTAGCAACATATATCCAACCAAATTTGAAGCAACAACAACAAATATATCCTCTCCACAATGTACTATCCAACAACAAAAAACCCATACATCAACAACATCAATGACTCTGTGGAAGTAGCATCTCTCACTCCTATCTTAATGGGAAGCAACAACCTCCTCCAAAGAAACCATGGTAGCAGTAAATACATGATGGCAGGGTCACAATAGCATGGCCAACCACACTCCATTGAATGAAAATATCTCCATAGTTGAATTTGAACTAATATATATCGTTTCCAATGCCTCCTTTCCATATGCAAGAGGCTACTCTACATGGACCAATGACTATGACCAAATGATATGCGATAGAGTAGAAGGCTTCATAGGCCTATTAAATGGTTACCAAAATTATAATACAGGATTGTATAATGACAACATACACCCATATATGGCTGAACCAACTCTCATGACTCACTATGCAACATATTCCAATCATGGCTCATGACTTTATGACCAATACCAAAATATTTACAATACGAATCCATGATTTCATGAGCATAATACAAGGCTTTATTAATGTGATATACTGCTGATAAAATGACACCAACTGATGAAGCAACAGAATGCATGGCTGAAATATATACACTACAATAATCAAACACCATGGCTCACCTCTATGCATGACCTAAATTATTAGAAATATGTGCCTTATATGACAACAAGATAATAACAATGCATATCATATGAAGACATGTGATAGTCTCTCCAAATCACCAGCCATAAATTAATATTTGAGAAACAATAATCAACAACACATAAAAATACATAGTGGCCCATGAATAACATATATAAGAAACATCATGAAACCTTGTTTTAACATGAAACTCCTCATAGCAGTAGTATTAATAATCAACAACATATATCATCCCTCAATAGAAAAACATGGTAGCAAAAATAACCATCATAAGGAGCATGAATTTCTATAATATAAATTGTACTGGAAGTAGCAATATGCACATAATGATGTGGTGGTAGCAAGAATACATGTTGCATCGGGAATCATACTCATACGTATAATCACGATGCATCGTATAACTGGAAATCAAGAGGCCATATTCTAGCAAGAACACAAGCTACACCATTAGATTTGAAATCAACAACCAACAAGGATAACTCTGTCATTAAATGTGTATATTCACCATTATGGAAACGCATCAACAACAAGTTACATGAAATAGGATGAAATGCATCCATCATGATCAAATTCTAGTTATCTTCATATAGACTGCAAATATCTAACACAGGAATTATGCAAGCAATTATACCATACACCTCCATGGCACCAACACATACATGATATCATCAAACCAAAATGCATAATACTAGCCATATGCATGTCAACTAATGTAGATAGCATATAATCCATGCACAACCAAAATGCAATCTCCTGCAACAACCTCATGTCAAATAAGCACATAACATGGAATGCATAACCAACTCCTCCAAGGAAACATGATGCCATCAAAACCACTGAAATATTGGAAGCATATGAAGTTCTCCCCCTGAACATGTGCCATCTCCACTCATCACAACAGAAGATCTCCTGATCACAATATATTTTGCATATATATCATTAGTAGCACAAATCTAATATCATAAAATACCATAAAAAATGATATGCATCAATAAACCTAGCTACAATCATCAACAAAACTTCTCATCAAGAAAATATATTCATATGCACTTCTCTTGCTATGGAAACACCTCCAATAATCTACCATGTAAAATCATGATGTACCATAGCTCCCCCTGAGGCCATGTGAGCCTCAATTTCCTCTTGCAGATCCTTGCTGCTCCTTCTTCCTCCAAACTTTGAGTGGTTGTTCTCTTGCATGCAAATGTCTAGTTGTCCTCATACTTGGCCTATTTTGCATATTCTTCATTCCTTGATTAGGTGGCCTCAAGTAAATTGGAGTCTTGCAATATTTGGCCATATGACCAAGATTTTCACACACATAGCACCTGATGTGCCATAAAAATGGAGGAAAGGGCTCATATCTCATGTTCTTCATTCTACCCTTCCTTGCATGCAACCTACATTCAATAGCCTTATGGCCAAAATCATTGCATGAGTAGAAATAACCATAAAAATGACCATTATACCTGATTTTGGCTGAATTATGTGAAGTGGGTTGTCTTCCTTTCTTATTTGCTTGATAATATCTTCTATACCACTGCTTCTCTTGCTGCATGGATCTACAATTTGCTGCAATATGTCCTAGCTTCTGGCAATTGAAGCATCTCACGGGTGAAAATGATCTCAATTTTTTTCTTGGCATAACCTTGGGCTTAACTTCCTTGAGCTTCTTCTTGATTTTGGTTGTGTTGATGGCTCTCTTTCTTACTGATTTTTCAACTTATATCGTCGGTTTTACTTGTATCTGCAATTAAACTAGTTTCTCCTTTTTGCATGCTGAAAATTGGCCTGATAAATGAGGAAGTGGTTTTCTCCACTAAATTTTTCCTTAGAGAAACTACTTCTTCTTCCAATCTCTCACATTCCTCCTCCTTTTCTTGATATTTATTTCTGATTTATTCCTCAATCTTCTATTCCTCCTCGAGTTGAATTTTCAATCCATTGATCTCTTTTCTTAATCCATTCTCCTTCTCATCGTAAATCTAAAAAATTATTTTATGATCCTTACATGTAGATGTTAGACTATCTACTTCAACAACTAATTTTTCTATTACAACCATTGTTGATTAATATTCATCCTTAACTAGAGAAATATCCATCTCATCTCGACTATGTATCTCAATAGAATGATCAGAATCATAATTAAAAATTCCTTTCAAAATATTAGCTCGTGACACAACTATTTTGGTTGATATTTCAGAATTTGTTGCTTCATTTTCAATGGACTGATTTGTTTCCTTCTTCAAGCCCTTTTTCTTTTGAGACATTCACTTCTTGCTTCTAGCCATGATCCACAATCTACTCTCCAAGCAGTCAAGCTTCATTGAAGAGCATCAACTTTGATACCAATTGTTGGACACTAGATGACTACTGTGCCGGGGGGGCGTGTTGAATAAGTAGTCATGGCCTTTATATCAATTTTAAATTTTTTTACCAGATTATTAATTTACAACACACAACCACAATACTATCTGATCAAAACATGAAAGCAACAATAAATTCAAAGCATAATAACGATGAGAAACATCAACTCAAGCATGCACACACAAGAGAAAAAATATTTCTGGTGGAAACCCTTTCAGGAGAAAACCACCCTACTACTGTTGTGCTGCTCAATTATTCTATTAATATGTTGAAAAATATTTTACATGGATTAGCTTATAACTATAAGCTAGAAGACTTGGATTTCTTTAAAGTATGCTAGAACCTATCATTTAGGAAATCTATTTCCCATAGGAATCTATGATATCTATCCACTGGAAGCCACCACGACCAACGATCTTTATCCAACAACCATTGGACTATCCAACTCCTATTGGATGGAGAGTTCTATTCATTCTACTAACTATTCAAAATCATAGTGTACTTTGAAGCCTCCATGCCTTCACTTACTCCATGTGAACCACATTTCATATATTTTCAAACTCGGTTCTCAATCTGCTCAACATGAGCAACCCAACAACATGATCTTTTTGCACATAAAATCTAAATTTAAAAATCTGACCCAGAGGAGGGAAATTCTTCTCTTCTTCTCACACCAAGACGCTACTCTCTAACACATCATACGCTATCAATTATTCTCCTCTCTAAACACTTCCACCTACAACGCAAAAACTCTGAAATTCTCCTTAAATCATACTCTGAATTCTTCATACAGCACACTGATAAAACTCTACAAAACTTTGTGAGAAGCTTCTGCAATCTCTACCCACTCTCAATGTCGTCACAATGGCATGCTATCACACTCTCAATAATACCAACCAATAGACAACACTACTTTTTTTACATAAGTAAAAGCCAAAATATCCTCAACAATTCTCCAAGTGAATACCACGGGCAAATATCATGGTTATGCCAATACCTAGGACACATGTACCATGGTAATCTCAAAACCAATACCACAGGAAAATTTCTTGGTTATGTTAATACCAAGGATACCTGTACCTTGGTATTATCCAAACCAATACCACTAGCGAATATCTTGGTTATGTCAATACTAAGGACAATTGTACCATGGTAATCTCCAAGCCAATACCACGAGAAAAACCATGGTTATGTCAATATAGAAGTAACTTGTACCATGGTAATATCTAGATCAATATTATGGGAAAATACCATGGACCCCTATACCATGGTAATCTCCAAGCCAATACCATAGGAAAATACCATGGTAATACCAATACCTGTGATGCCAATACCAAGTGTTGACTTGGACCACACACAAACGAATACTAAGGTAATGCCAATACTAGGGGCACTTGTACCATGGTAATATTTTACTCATTCTCCATCAAATATCAAGGTAAACCATTTGGTTTCCATACCAATTATCATGGGAACCATCTTTGGTAACAATTTATAACCAAACAATCATATGCATAACCAATGTATAGCCAAACACCTCACTGTCATCCAACTCTATGTAACAACATGATCATGAGAACCATGACATCCTTTGCTCACACTTTGTATGAAACACTTGCAAATCACAAATCCATCCACACATCTCCATGCTAGTAGATATGCCGAAACCAATGCAACGCATCAACCAAGTACAAGCCACCAGTAGTCAAACATACATGTGCTAACCAACCCTCTTGCAACCCATGATACTAGGTTGACATCAATGCCAACCAACAACACATCTACAACACTGCAACACACACCAATGAAAACATTGGCTTCCTACACAAAGGGATTGATGGTTAGCATTTACAAAATAAAATCACACAATGTGCATATGGAAGAATCAATAGTGTTGTGCACATAAAGTCTAGTGTTGGAGGCATGTGTTAGCTACAATGCATAATGATGCTTCATATACATCTATAACATTGATCAGTGGTTAGAGAGTTAGAGTTTAGTTGCAGTCTTGAGATGTTGTTGTAATGCTCATGTTAAGGAGGTTGAGGAGGTTGAGGCCTATAGCAAGTGTTGGCTTGCCAAGATAGGAATATGGATTCTTGTTTGTAGTGGCTAGAAAACAATAAATAGGAGGTTGGGACCTTCTAGCTGGTGGTGGAAAATAATTGTAGTAGAGGTCGAGTCTCCTAGCTAGTAGTGGCCAACTAATCTATGTAATGAATATGTTTGATGAATAATAGAAGAATCATAGCAACACAACAACAACAGGGTATTTTTGTCCCCTTGAGGGTTTCCACTAGATATCCTTGTGTCTCATTTTTCTTGATTGCTTTAATGTCTCATGGCTCATATGTGTTGATTTTATGTTGCATTTATATTCAGATCCTCTGATGTTATGTTGTGTACAGTTGTTTAGTGATTTGGTAAAAAGTTTTAAATTTTTAAAAAATTATATCCCTACTGATTCACCCTCCCTGTTAGTAGTGATATGATTTCCAACAGTTACACCACGTTTTCCATACTAGGTTGTAGAGTGCCTCTCCCTGCAATAATGTTAAAATTAAATGGTTATTATTAAAATAATAAAAATATTAATTATTAATTATAGATAAAGTTTATATGGAAAACATTTCTTTGTTAAACTAGCCATGAAACCTCACTTCTATAGGATCACGGGGGTCATTCATGGATTTTTCAATCATGATTAAGGTTTTATGATTTTTGGCCCCACCGATCTAGATCCCCTACAAATCTCCACAAAATACCCAAAGAAACTTGCTCTAATACTAATATTATCCATAAACTACCATGGATATTCCATTGGACAGTTTGTCACAACATATTTGATAATATTATATTTAAAATATGACATTATACACTATTATTGTTTTCTTAGATTTCTAGATCAATAGATTTTATTGTAAATAGCGCATGCATGCAAATGAAAATTATGTAAAAAATAATAAACGAAAAAATAAAAAGCTCGCATAGACATAAAACACAATAGGAAATTCTTTCAGGAGAAAAACCTAGCTGAAAGGTAAGGCCGCTTCACTGTCTTTCTTTGTCTAGTGTTAATACTATATAAATTTTGTGTGGGCTCATAGGTGCCTGCAAAAAATTTCATAGCGCTTGAAACTAGTTATTGTATCCATAAACTACCATGGATATTCCATTGGACAGTTTGTCACAACATATTTGATAATATTATATTTAAAATATGACATTATACACTATTATTGTTTTCTTAGATTTCTAGATCAATAGATTTTACTGTAAATAGCGCATGCATGCAAATGAAAATTATGTAAAAAATAATAAAAGAAAAAATAAAAAGCTCACATAGACATAAAACACAATAGGAAATTCTTTCAAGAGAAAAACCTAGCTAAAAGGTGAGGCCGCTTCACTGTCTTTCTTTGTCTAGTGTTAATACTATATAAATTTTATGTGGGTTTATAGGCGCTTGCAAAAAATTTCATAGCGCTCGAAACTTTGGACATTTTGTAGCACTTGAAACTAGTTATTGGTGCCAATTTTGTCAAAGACAATTATAAAATTCTGGTGAAATCCAAGGTTAAATTTGGAAATAAATTTACAAGATGGGAAAATAAAAATGGTTCGAGCTTGATAGGACTTATACGCAGGGTTTTATTAAAACAAAATATATAGGCTTCAATCCCATTCTCCAAGCATATAAGGTCACATCCATTCTCCAAGCACATGGGTCACACTACATAAGCCGTAACACATCACCAGACCAAACACCAAGTAGTCAGGGAAGGATCCATGACAAGAGTACTTGCTTTTGTTCTACACAATAGTAAGAACTGTGGGCAAGAGCTAACGGGCCTGCCATTGGGCATTAAATGCCCAGCTACATGTGCCCCCGATAGCTATTTAACACACACGCCATTATTTTTTATTCATCTATCACCGCGCGCATGTGTTAAACAACTATCGGGGGTGCATGTAACCAGGGATTTAATGCCCAATGACAAGCCCGTTAGCTCTTGCCAGTATTGTGAGCCTTCACATATATAAGCAATAAAATTCATGCCTCCCCACCAATGTGGTATGCCTCCCCACCAATGTGGTATATATCCCATCAACGCTCATATAAAAAAATTGTGCTACCTATCTCAGGATCTGCTACCTATCGATCAAATCAAAGGGCTGCATATCCAGCTCACACCAAGAAATTCCAGATGTCCACAGATCGAATGGAGGTTGAATTTAACGTTTGATTGTTTAACAAGTGTCCAGGAAAAAGTTACCATAAAATATTTTCCCAATAAAATGGTTTTGCACCTGTTGGTTACATCGACCCATATGTGGAGATTATGTTCATAGGAAATCCGACCTCTCCCATGAATGCAACTGTTATACCACAATTTATTGACTGCTCTGCAAGTGATTAGACCATTGAGTTACTGAGATTTATGGAAATATTATTTCTAAGTCGATGTTTCCTTTGTAATGAGTCAATGGTTGAAACAAGGTATCCTGTCATATGTTCTTTGCATACAGTGCATCAGGGGTTTCTCTAAGTAGTACATTGGGATATATCATATACCCACAAACAAAGTTAAAATGCATCAATCACATAAGGAGAAATTGGCTTCACAAGTGCAAAGGGTGAACTTGAAAGCTAGCCAAATGAAGGTTTCTCCAGTTTTAAAATTAAAGGACTTAGAAAGATTTTGCATGCATTTTGGGACTAGGAATGTGAGTCTAATGCCAAACGTGATTTTACTGACAAAAACATGTTAAATCCATTGTCTCCGGTGATGGTGAACTAAAAATTATTACAACATCACCGTTGGAGATATCTATAAACGATCAGATTGACTGTAACTTGGTTCAATATGCAGAGCCTGAAGATGCACAGACGAAGTCACTTTTTTCTCTAAATGAGGAAACTGCTATGGCAAGAATGGAAACCGTGCAAATTTCATATGCTTGTCAAAGGTCTCAAATCACATTCAAGCAATCAAAGGATAAGAAGTCAAAAACAAATGGAAAGATAAGGTGGTAGCGCTCATCAAGGCATAAAATCAACAACAGTTGTAAATCCAAGATTCAAAGGAATAATCTAAGTTTTCTGGCAGTGATATCAACAAGTTCAAATCTAATTCCAAATTCCAAGGAGAAAGATCAGGTAAATAATTAGTAAACAGTTGGAATTTTACTCCAACAACTCAACAATTCGAGATACATGGCAACAATAATTAGATTGGCCTATGCTTAGTTTTTGTTTTCCAAAAAGATAGAGATAATTTGTTTTTGTAAATTCTATAAAGGCTATCAGTTTTTAATTAGAAAGGGTTCATACTTGAGGACTCCTCGGAGCACTTTTTTTGTGCCATACTTGGCTTTGAGATCAATAAAGATTGCTAAAGGATAGTGTTGTTGAGTTTGTCACATCAGAGATATTCATGTGACGTATTTTTCCCAATCTGTCTTTTTTCTTTTTATTATGTAATTGTTTTCTTCTTGGACCATTTGAATGTATTATCTTCTAATATCTGGATGAGAGTAAGTTTTATAGAACTCACTCTTGTTCTTAATGCTTTGTTTCATACATCCAAATATTTGCACCCATGTCCTTTAAAGTTGCTTTTAGATTCATCCTTCATGTTCAATTGCAGTGGACTTTTTTCTCCTTTCAACTATCCACTACAATGAAAAATGATTTGTCCAAGGAAAATGTGTCTACTTGAAACTCGCTTACTTCTCAGCGAGTTTCTTGTCAGTTTTCATTAACTCTCAGCTTGTTTGAAGTTATGCTCTTGACCTGTGAGAAGATACTAGAATACCAAATATGCGAAGAAATATAACCCAGAACACAGAACAATGAGAAATAACAGCGTGTATTTTATTATTCAGAAAGGAAAGTAATGCTCACTTGCCTCTTCGAGGGGGAAACCTCCAACAGAGTAGGGCTCGATTACAAAATAAGACACGACGGTCCTCAAGGGGAGTCTCTATCCTTTATATAGGATTCATACATGCAATACCATGGGTCAGTACCATGGTTCTTATTAATACCATCTATCTAATACCATGGCCCATTTTCAACTAACTGTGGTCCCTTCTTTAAATGCGGGTCAACCACTTACAATTATTAATGTGGGCTTTATTGACTCTTTAACTAACTATAACTATGACTCGACCCTATTACATAAATAAGGGGGTTAGGGTTGGACCCTAACATGCCCTCCCCCATAAAAATAGCCTTGTCCTCAAAGCTGAAGCTACGGAAACTGTTGAAGAACAGTGGCATGTTCCCAAGTCGCATCTGTTGGAGAGGTGTCTTTCCACTTGACAAAGACTTATTTTATCGTGAGGCCACGCAGGTGCCGTTCTCGTGTGTCAAGAACCTGTTAGAATCGGTCTAGTTATCCCTCCATCAGAGATCAAAGCTCTTTTGCATTTCATCATTAGGTGTCCCATCAGTTTTTATCAGTTGCATTTCGTTAGGCATGCCATAACTTTGATGGAGTGGGTTGTGTCACTCATTCCCCTCGTGCTTGGCACTGCTGGTTCAGGCCTGTTTACAAAAATAAGTCTTCAAAGGTCATTTACAATCATGTTTTAAATTTTGAGGTCTTAGGTCTAGGGTTGAGTCAATTTTGTCTTGAAAAGTCTTGGAAGACTAGCAGGCCAGAGGGATGTCTTTGATAGATCATCACTTCAATAATTTTCATCATTGTACAACTGAATTAGGACTTCTCTTCAAAACTCTATTTTGAAGATAGGTCGCCATCTCATTTTTGTAAAAAATTGTCAAAATTTTCAGTTCTTCAATCGTTCAAGTGCAGCCTTGGTCTCCTTTGCCAGAGCATATCATAGCTATCCCTGCAAAAAAATTATCAGAGAAAATCATTATTTCAACCAATTTTAAAGGGGAAACCAAAAAGGTCAAAGCCTATTAATTTTCAAAAAGTGTCAACAAGCAAACATAAGAAAGTGGGTTTTGGGTTAAGCAAAAATCAACAAGGAGTCTATATGAAGATATTTCTCCTCATTTGCAACCCATTCCACATTCCAAGAGCAAAGAGCATTGTTCTAAGGCAATTTTGTGAGTTTGTGGGCAAATCGGGTCGTTTCCAGGGCGCGCTACGCATCAGGTTGAGCGCGCTACGCATAAGGCAACAATTTTCAGTGTTATTTTACACAGGTGAGGCGCATCAGGAGCGCGCGGCGCATTGGGTGAGGCGCGCTACGCGTTGGATTTTATGCCCAGAACTTTGCCTGAAACACATTCAAACACCTCTTCTCACGCATCAAATCACAGCATTTTGAGGAAAAGAAAGAGTCTACAGTCAATTTGCACACAGTTGTATATCAGCATATATATATTCGAGCTACCTTGTTTTTAAAGAACATGCCAGAGACCGAGTCAGCTTATGAGCAGGATTATGATAGTGATTCTACACCAGAAGTAAGTGTGCCAAGGAGGTATCACAAAGGTGGCAAAGGTGGTCGGCATGTCAGGGAGGAGCCTACTTCTTTGGCTCAATTGCAAGCTTGTCCACTTGCAATGGACTGTTTTCGGTATCAATCATGTTTTGAATACTGTGAGCGGATCTCACAAGTCCAGCATCATCGGGAACTAGTCCGTTTATTTGTTCTACACTTGCAGGATGGTCATGTAAACCTTTCCGGAGTGAATTTCACCTTGTCACCCGAGATTATTGCTCAGGCCACTGGGATACCAAATGTAGGGGAGGAATGGAGTAAACACCAGCAGTTAGACAGATTTCACTATGAGCCATATATTAAGCCCGGATGTGTGAGACACTTGACTGTAGTTTTTCCTTTCAGATTCCTAAGGGATGAGTATGCACCATTGATGAAACTCATCATTCGATATTTTAGTTGCGAGGGCAGATTCTCACGTCTCTATGCGTACCATGTCCGTTTGTTGATGCATTTTACCAGGGTACGTATGATGAACATTCCATTTTTCATGTGTCGCAACATAGAGAGGATGGTGCCTTTAGTACAAAGGAAAAGCCCAGCATAAGAGCATCTATCATTATGCATTGATCAAAATTGTAGTGATGCATCAGTTGGCACAACAGGGCATTACTTGGGAAGATTTCATCTCCCGTGATTACTTTGCACCATTACAGCCACCTCATGAGATACTTCATGATGAGGGAGGACCTTCACACTAGCCAGACATTCCCGAGACTGAGCATATAAGTGCTCCTCCATATGTGACATATCAGCGAGGTCACAGGGCATTATTTGCATCTACACGACGAGTACTATCTCCACCCGGGGTGGAAGGGGTCTCGTTGACTTCATCGGCACAGCGAGTGTTATCTCCACCTTGTGTGGAAGGGGCCTCGCTTTCGACAGCAGCACCGCAGGTACAAGATAAGGGCAAGAAGCCCAAGCATGAGGAGGGACCTTCAGGTGAGCCATCCGGTTTTGTTACTATTCATGATGAGACAGCTTCAGAATCAGAGAAGACCCAATATATCAGGTATCTAGAGCAGCGGAATAAACAGCTTGAGGACCAGCACATGATCATAGAGCTACAGAACATCCGTGAGAATTGCCAAGCTGCCCAACATAGGCAAATTGAGTTCACCTCTCTAGAGCAACAAGTAAATGAGGATCGAGAGGCTAATCTTGAGAGGGTCAACATCTACTTGGAGGAATGGTTGAAAAGGTCCGATAGAGATCATGCATTATTGAAACACATGGTTATTCATTACAAGGTCCGGAACCTGGTTTGCAAGGCACGAATTAGAAGTCTTAAGGCAAAATTGAGGAAAATGGTCAAGAAGCAAAAATGACAAAAGTAGCTTGATCGTCTTCAGATTTTGGCCGAATCCTCTTTGATTGAGAATAGTACTTGCTTGGGGACCCCCAGCCCAAATTTCAACAAGTTTGTGGAAAATTTTGTCAATTTTGAATTTTTTGTGTAAAAAATAGGTTTTTGGGCTCAACGCGTAGCGTGCCGCGCGCTACCCTTAAAATTGGGAGGTCAAAATCATGAAAAGTGTGCATATTTGGATTTTTCATGATGAAATACACTTACTCAGCCACTGCCAAGGCATTTCATCAAGGTTTGGGTCCCCAAAAGGTCAAAAAACATGCAAAAAATGACCTCACTGCCCCTTTTTGGACACACAGGTAGCAGCCTTGGGAGAATGCACTTTTGGAGGGGCAAATGGACATCAAATTGGAAAATTCCACTTGGGTTGGAAAGTAGACATCCAGGGCTTTCCAACAAGCCAACCTAAGTGCAATTTGAATTCCGGGAAGTGCCCCAAAAGCAGGTGGAAAGGCGCGCTACGCATAGGGCTCAGGCACTCTACGCATCAGGATTTTTTGCAAAATTTTCATCTTCAACTCAGGAAACGAAGCCATTTTGACCAGTTTTGACTTGTGATGGGATTTTTCACCCTCCTTGATGTAATTAATGGAACTTTATGATGAATTGACACTTATTTACCTATTCTAGATGATTCATTCATAAAATAGCAAAAATTTAATGAATGAATTGGTTTCCTAGCTTATAGAGGCAAGTTGTTTTGACTGCCTAGATTGTAGTGCTTTGTTTAGAATTGGTTGAAACAACTCCTAGGATGATGAGCTCGACCCCTAGAGGCAAGGGAATGTGTTAGCTTGCCTATATTATGTATTTTCTTAGTCATTTTCAGGGTTGGACTCTTGGGAATAGCTGGATACACTATTGTACATATTTTCTCTGCAATTTTGGCAAAGGATAGACCAGGGTTTTGCAGCACTATTTTGGATTCATGTGGCCTTATGTGTTGATGGTGTGTTTCTCTCAGTACTTGTAAGTTGTGTATGCATACCACTTTCCTTATTTAATCTTCTGCAATTAAACAAATGAAGTGTTAAGGTAGAATCCATAAATTTGTTATGCTCTGCCTTTAAGTTTGTTTAATTTTCCATGTTTTCTTTAGTTTAAGGAGAATCCTTGAGACTTCCTTACTCTCCTTAGCTCCTCACCTGTCAGGACTATTCATTCACTCACTTTAAAGGCATCAAAACAATCGCCTATCTTGCCCCAAGTAGACCTCTGCAAAAGCTGTGCCTCATCCCCGCACCCAAAATTGCCTTTCCATTGAATTCAACAAAACTTCAAAAAAATAAATTCCATAATCCTTGTACTTCATACATAGCCTAAAATTAGTCATCAATTCAGTCATCTCGAGCCTCTTTGATTACCTTTTCCCGAGATTGACCAGAGAGAGCCCTTTCCTATCCTCGTAGGGCTAGCTACGAGGCTGAGCTTGGTTTGATGTGGCCTCGAGTTTTTCCTTCCTCAGCCTGAGGCAAATTCGAACGCTAACAGAACCTATTCAATTTGGAGCCAGATTGAACCTTCTTCATCCAATTCTGGTAGACTGGTTTGAATTCTGCAATTGTTCCCAACCACTTTCTTGAGGCATGAGACATGGAAGATGGGATGGATTTTTGCAGTGGGTGGCAAGGCTAGCTTGTAGGCTACTTCTCTGATGCGCTGAAGTATTTGATACGGTCTGTAGAATTTTGGAGATAATTTCTGACAACCCTTGTCTTTGAGTGATGTTTGCTTATATGGTTGCAGCCTCAAGAATACCTGATCCCCTTCTTGAAATTTGCGCTCTGAACGATGTTGTTCTGCCTGTTGCTTCATGTGATTTTGATCTTGATGGAGATTCTCTTTGAGGTGGGAAAGCACGGTTGCACTGTTCTGCAGGAGTTGATCCACTGCTTGTACCTTAGAGCATCCCTGGATATAAGAAGTAGGTGAAGGGGGGAGTTGACTATAAACTGCTTCATATGGAGTCATCTTGGTGGTGGCATGATAGTTAATATTATACCACCATTTGGCTAGAAGTAACTACTGTACCCATAGATGTTGCTTTTCTTAAGTGAAACACCTGAGGTAGGTCTTCAGACATTTGTTGACTACTTCAGTTTGACCATCAGTTTGGGGATAATAGGAAGTACTGAGTTGTATTTGGGTACCTTGTAGCCTAAAGAGTTCCTGCCAAAAATTACTGGTGAAGATCGGGTCACGATCAAACACAATGGAAGTGGGCATGCCGTACAATTTGAAGATATGGTCCATGAAAGATTGAGCCACCAAAGCGGGTGTAAAAGGGTGGGGTAGGGCGCAAAAATGAGCATACTTAGTAATTCTGTCCACAACCACCATGATTTCTGACTTGTTGCTTGACTTCAGAAGACCAGTAATGAAATCCATAGAAACCTCCGTCCAAATTGAGGCAGGGATGGGCAATGGCCGTAGGTTGCCTGGGGATCTGAATGTTTCTCCTTTGTGGCACTGACACACATCACACTTAGCTACAAAAGTAAGAATGTCCTTTTTCATGCTTGTCCAAAAGAATGAATGTCGAGTGCGAGCATAAGTCTTCAGAAATCCTGAATGGCTTGCAGTGGGAGATAAGTGCAACTCTGCCAAAATGTGACTTTTGAGGGTGGATTTTGGTGATATCACTACTTTGTCCTTGTAGCGAAGAATCTCATCCTGCCAAGAGTAGCCTGATGTGGAATTTGGATCTGCCTGCAATTTATTAATGAGTTGGGAGAGCGAAGGATGTGAAAACCATTCCTTGCGATCCTCTTCAATCCATTCTAGAATGGGAAGAGAGATGGCTAGCAGGGTGCTTTCCTCCTCAAATTGGCGTGATAAAGCATCTGCTATGACATTTTCGCGCCCTTTCTTGTAAATTATCTCATAATCATATCCCAACATTTTGGCTAGCCATTTATTTTGTTGTGGCGAGGATAGGTGTTGCTCCAAGAAAGATTTAAGGCTTTGATGGTCTGTGCAGATTTGGAAACTTCGCCCCAATAAGTATGGTCACTAGGTGTCCACTACATGTAAGATGGCCATCATCTCCTTCTCATAGGTAGATTGTCCCAAATTCGTCCCACTTAGTTGTCGTCCAGTGAAGGCCAAGGGTCGACCTTCCTACATTAAGACAACCCCAATACCCGTACCTGAAGCATCACATTCAATCACAATAGATTTGGTGAAGTTGGGTGGTGCCAATACGGGAGTGGAACACATGGCATGTTTGAGAGCTATAAATGCCCGTTGCACTTCATCATTCCAGAGGAATGAATTTTTCTTGAGAAGGTGAGTGAGGGGTCTAGCAATATTACCATAATTGTGGACAAATTTGCGATAGTAGCTGGTGAGTCCCAAAAATCCTCTCAAACTCTTCAAGGTCTTTGGTTGAGGCCAATCCTGCATTGCCGGGATCTGACTCCTTCATGCCCCACAATGTGGCCCAAATACTCGACTTCTTTCATGTCAAAAAAGCACTTGGATAATTTGAAAAATAACTTATGCTTCCGAAGCAGTTGCAAGCGCAGGTCTACATGCTGAAGATGTTTTTCCTAGGTGAGGCTGTAGATGAGGATGTCATCAAAGAAAACAAGGACAAATTTTTTGAGATATGGTTTGAGCAGGTGATTCATGAGGCTTTGAAAAGTGGATGGCGCATTATAGAGACCAAATGGCATGACCAGGAATTCATAATGGCCTTCATGAGTTTGGAAAGCCATCTTTGGAATGTCTACTTCTTTCATGCAAATTTGGTGATAGCTCGAGCGAAGGTTGAGCCTAGTGAAGAATTGATCCCCATTTAGTTCATCCAGCGAATCATCAACAACCGGGATGGGAAATTTATCTTTGACCATCAGCTTGTTGAGGGCCTTGAAGTCTCGACAGATACGCCATTCTCCATCTTTCTTGAGCACCATGACCACAGGTGATGAATAAGGACTAATGCTAGGATGAATGACACCAGCTTCCAGGTGTTCCTTGATGATTTTTTCAATTTCATTCTTTTGGGCGAAAGGATATCTATATGGGTGCACATTTGGTGGTTGTGCCCCTAGGACCAAAGTAATGCCATGATCATGTTCCCGTCTCGAGGGTGGAAGCTCATGAGGCTTGTCAAAGACCTGCAGATGGTTGTTTAAGACCTATTGCATCTTAGGATGAATATGAAGAGAAGTGGGCTTGAAGGACTGGATGGCATTAAATTGGGCTATAACTCCATGGTGGCCCTTTTTTAACAACTTTTCCATCCTATGCGAGTTGATGATAGAAGGAGCACTTTCCTGGAGCCCATGGAGGGTATGCGTGTGGTCATTCTGCATAAAGCTCATAATAACTCCTAGAAATCCATTGTGATTAGGTTGAGTGTGCGGAGCCATTCAACACCTAAGACAATGTCACACCCACCCATGTTGATGGCAAACATGTGGGTCTTTAGGTGATAATCCCCCATCTGAAGTTTGACATTTTCACAATGGCCTTCACATTTCATTGTTCCCCCATCAACAATCTGGATCTAGAAATTAAAGATTGCTCTGACAAAACAATGCAGTGCTTTGGTGACTCTTTGATGGATAAAGTTATGCATACTGCCACTATCAATCAAGATTACTACAGGGCGATGTTTAATAAAACCTCTGATTTTGAGATTTTGGGGAGAAGAAATTCCAGCCAAACATGGAGCGAGATAACCATTTCTTCTGGTGTAGTCGGGAGTTCATTGTCTGACTATTTGTCCTCATCTTCCTCCTCTGGTCCCTCAAATTGTGGGGCAAACTCAGATGAACTGTGATCAATAGCATCAATTTGAAATAATTTGGGTTCCTTGCATTTATGCCCCGGGGAGTATTTCTCATCACAGTAGTAACACAACCCTTGCTTTCTTCTTTCTGCCATTTCCATTGGTGACACCTTTTGAACCTTAAGTGTTTGGGTAGTGCTCAGAGCCTGGGTGGGGCATCCTTTGGCTATGAAATTTGGACAAGTCAACTGAGCCGCTAGCACGCATTCTACTTCACAAGCTGTCGTGCAAGCTGCCAATAATGAGACTGGGTGGTGCATCCAGACGTGGGCTTGTATGGCGTCTTTGAGACCACTGCTAAAACATTCCAAGTAGAATTCATCTGCTAGACCTATTGTGCGGAAGGCTAATGCTTGAAAGGCTTTAATATTCTTGCACTATGCCTATCTATCAGAGCTTAGTAAGATGACCCAAAAAGTTAGATTCATGGTCAAAGCGATCAGAAAGGGCTTTTGAGAATATCTGCCAAGTCATTGGCCTTGCATAGCAGCGTTGATGCCATTGCCACCATTGCCATCTTTCTTGGTCCAAGTACAGGCTTCCCACACTTAGCTTAGTCGCATCATCTCTGATGTGATTCAATGTGAAATATTGCTCCATTTGTGATAGCCATATGGTTGGATGAGAGCCATCAAATTTATACATGTCCAGCTTGGGTGGTCGAGGCTGGGACTGTTGGTGGTTTCCATAGAAGTGAAGAGAATGGCTAGTGTTAGTGTCAGTCTTTGCAGCCTTCCTCCAGTGATCAAATATGCTCTTACAAAGTGATTTTAAGGTGTCAATGTCAAATTTTGTCATTTCAGTGAGTCTTCAAACAAAATTTGGTCACTAGGCATTAGGTCTAGGGTTTGCTTTTACTCCTTTCAAAGTTTTCCAAATGTCAGTCCATGTCACCATTCAGAGGTTTTCATCATCATGTCAAGTTCCACTAGGTCATTTTATACCTTTTTCATGCTTCAGTTGCACCTAGGTAAGGTTCATTCCCCTCTCCTAGGGTTTGAAGGCAATTTCTCTTGGATGGTCAAATCATAAGCAAAACTTGTATCCTGATGTTCATACACCTTCCCCTATCCTTAATGTACCTTATTAAACACTTCCCATCAATGAGATCCCCCGAATTCTTCATTTTCCCACAAACCCTAGTTTCTTGCTACAACTTGACAATTTTCTAGGTTGGGCCTGTGTTTTGCCTTTTTGGACCCCTTCCCCTCACTCAACCTCTAAAATTCCATTTTCCCCTGCTTCCTAACATCCGTCCCCACCTCCAAAAATTTTCTCAAGAATTTAGAAGCCCCTTATCGCCTTCATTTAGATTCATTTCGACAAATCCCTTGTTCCACACATCGGGGTAGGGTTTACTCAAATGATGTTTTTGAGCAAGAAAAGATGAATTTGAGAAAACGAAGAAGAGGGTTTTTTCCATAATAGGCCAAGGAATAACAACCTCCTTCACTTTTTACACAGGTGTCGTGGTTTTAGAGAGATGTCAAAACTACCTTTTCCTCAGGAGAATTGAATGCACCTTTGAAGTGACCTTGGGAAAATCAAGATTTCTCCTAGCTTGGTTGGCCAAATGACTTGTTTGATGAGTCAAATGATAACTAGACACAAGGATATTTCCAATGAGATATCATGAGCTCAATTTAGAGTTGAGGAAGACCTTCAAAAGTTGACTGCAACAACACTCTGCCTTTAGGCAGCCTCATTTGGCACATTCTGACTAGTCTTGGGAGATTTGATTTTTGACAAGGAAAAGGAACTCCAACTTGAAAAATTCCAGTTGGGTTGGAAAGTAGTCTCAAATAAATTTCCAACGAGCTATCCCACGCCCAATTTAGACACTGGTAAGGCCTCCAAAAGCCTCATACAAAATGCGCTACGCGTTGGGTTCATGGCGCGACGCATTGGGTTTGTGCGCGACGCACATGGTGCACACGACACATTGAGCAATTTTCCGCAGTGTAAAAATACACTGGCGCGGTGCAAATGGCGTTTGTGGTGCGTTGGGCTAGTGTGTGGCACATAGGGCTGTAACGTTAAAAAATTTTCTACCTAACTCAAACATCAAATGGAATGGTCTCCTCTGCTCCAAGTAAGGTCAAGTCGTCTTGCAATCGCTTTTGATCAGTGTTTGGTGTGGTTTTATGAATAATTATGAGAATTTGAATATAAAACTTTAAGCCATAATCTCTTATTAAATATTGCTATTTGAAGTTTTGTGTTGAAGATTTAAAACATTTTTGGTGCCATTCCCCGCCTTGTTTTCACATCTCATCATCCCATTACTATAGTTTAATTCCTTATATCCCCTCATACACTTATTCCTAAGTTCCATTTTCCTATCCCTAACTAACTTTATCCCTTATCATTCCTATTTCTTATTTCATTTGTATAAAAATTCCCAAGATCCCAAGTTACTCCAATATTCAGTGGTTGTCCCCTCCTCCAAAGTTTGTCAAATCCTTAAAGGGCAAACTACCACTTGGCAAGACTTCGTTGTTCCCACTACCCCATTTTTACCATAGTCCCTCATTTACCTTTGGCACACATTTGGCTTTGAAACAAGACACCAAGTTATCATTTCTCATTCTCAACAAACCAAACACACACTTGGAATAGACTTTCAACACCATGGAGGCAGACGCTGATACATGATATGACCAAGACAATGACTTTACAACTGAAACTACATGCACCACGGGGGCACTGAAACGTCAAAAAAAGGAGGATAGACTCCAAATCTTGGCTGAAGCTTCTTTGGCTAAGCATGATACTCAATGATAGACTTTCAGTCCAAATTTCAGCAAATTTGGAGAAAATTTTGTCAATTTTGAATTTTTTGGCTTCAAAACAGGTTTTTCCGCCCAACGCGTAGCACCACTTGGCGCGCGCTTACAATTGGGAGATCCTCTGGAGAAAAACTTTACATTTTTGGATTTTTTTATCAAAATTTATGCATGCTCATGGATTACCTAAGGATTTCATCAAGTTCTGGGTTGCCTAAAAGGTCAAAAACACCCTAAAAATGACCTCTCTGCCACCTTTTGCACCCACAGGAAGCAGTCTTGGGAGATTGAAGTTTTGGAGGGGAAAATAACATCTAAATCCAAAAATTCCACTTGGGTTGGAAAGTAGATATGCAGGGCTTTCCAAATAGCTATCTTGGGCTCAATTTTGACTTTGGGAAGTTTGTCAAAATCAGCTCCAAAGTGGCGCAACACATAGAGAATTTGGGTGCGGTGCATAGAGAATTTTGGCTTGTTTTTCACTGTACAGCTCAGAAATTCACCTAGTTTTTACTAGTTTTGCTTTTTGATGTAAATCTTGATCCACCATGATGTAATTTCATATCCATGATGTAGTATTGGCACATTTGTACGTGTTCTAGAGGATTCATTCACTAAAAAGTGAAAATTAAATGAATGAATCAGTTTCCTAGCATGTAGGGGTAAGTTGTTTGACTACCTAGATTTCAGTTCCTTGTTTAGAATTAGTTCAAACAGCTCCTAGAATGATGAGCTCGACCCCTAGAGGCAATGGAATAGTTTTGAATTGTCTATATTATATAATTTCTAAGTCATTTTCACGGTTGGACACTTGGGATTGTTTGGCACATCATTGTACATTCTATCTTTGCATTTTTGGCTAAGGAAAGACCAGGGTTTTGCAGCACTTGTTGGGATCCATGTGGCTTTGTGTTTTGATGGTGTTTTTCTCTATGTACTTGTAAGTTCATTGATGTTTATGTGTATCATTCTCCCTTCTCTTTTCTTCTTAAATTAAACAAATGAGTGATTAAGGTAGAATTCACTGGACTGTTGTGCTCTGCCTTGAAATTTTGTTTAATTTTCAATGTTTTCATCTGTTTAAGGAGGACTCTTGAGACTCTCTTGCCCTCCTTGGCTCCTCACCGGTCTGATCCATCCATACATTCAATCTAAAGCATCAAAATGATTTCCTTCCTTGCCCCAATCAGAACTCTGCAAAAATTTGGCCTCATCCCCGGACCCAAAATTGCCTTTCCCTTTTTCCAACAAAAAATCTCCCAAAAACTCAAATCAATCCTTGCACTTCATACCTAGCCTAAGATTAGTTGTTAAATTGGTCATCTCAAGCCCCATCTGATTATCCTTTGCTGAGATTGACCCAGAGAGAGCCCTCTCCTATCCTCGTAGGGCTAACTACGAGGCTGAGCGTAGTTTGATGTGGACCTAGAATCTTACCTTTTCAGCTTGAGGTAAATCTAGGCTCTAACATAGTGGCGACTCAACTGAGAAGAAAGTTTATTTTCATCGTTTTGCTTTGTAGACTATAGATGGAGTCTAAAGATAAGCTAGGTAGCCTTAGAAACGCTCTTGCTTTGCATTATCGAAAGTAGATAAAAGCTACTTCAGTCAATCTCCGGTCTAATTTATAAACTGAACATCTGATCTAAATGATTACCCCAGTACATGAATCAAGTTCAGATCTTATTGTTGATGGTGGACAACGATCAGACATCATAAGGCTTAAATCATTCACCTGGCGATTCCATTCACCAAAAAATCTAGAAATCAATGCTTCATGGTGACTCCACTGCAGGAAGATTAGTAGCTTTAAGATTTTCAAGATGGAACGTGTTGCAAGAAGATATGCTCCCATGAGCCGAGATCACATTCCAGGTTTTCCAAATAAAATTTTGAAGGTAGATTGGTCAAGGAATTTGCCTACATTTAAAGATGATGATAGGAAGGATGCTGCTTTACCTCTGGTTAGATTTCACATGCATATTCGCAAGTTGAAGGTTGATTTTCCTGAAGATTGCTTGATGAAGATATTCCTGGCCACTTTGGAAGGTGAAGCCCAATCTTGGTATGAAAGTTTGTTGCCTGCTTGTATTTACTGTTTAAAGGATTTTCATGCCATGTTCTTTGAAAGGTATAAAGACTCTTATTCATCATTAAATTTAGTTCAGGACTGTTGCAAACATGCTTATAGTTTTATTGAAAGCCTTGAGAAATATTATGAAGATGATGACTTCATAGATGATGAGATCATGGAGGCCCTGCATGAAAATCTGTTTCAGCAGCATAAATAGAGCTCAGAAGATACTCATCAACATGCTCAGGAAACTTTGTAGTCGAATCAAGATTTTAGCACAATGGGAACTGATGAAAGAGAGGGTTCTATTTCAGATCTGTCCATAGAAGAAGAGAGCATGCAAGGAAATCAAGTTTCAATTTCAGAATGTGATAAAGTCAAGTCGACTATTTCAGATCTAGATTCAGATCATGATGATGTAGACTACCTTGTGTTGAATCCCATGAAGGAGAGCTCTATTGTTGAGATCATCTGGTATGAAGAAGACAGAGTTGTTGAACAAAGCCTTCATGAGGAGGTAATCCAGTCATTTGATGAAAAACAAGATGAAACCTTTGTTCAAGTAAGTGAAAAATCTTCTTTTGATAATTCGGTGGTAAATGATAATTTGGATAATTTGATTGCCATGTCATATGAAGATGATCAACAGTGTTTCAAAATTTCAGAAGATCAGGACTGCCATTCAGATTTTTCATGTTTTAAAATGTTATTTCAAGAAGACAAAAATCACTTGAGAAAAACAAAACAGAAAGTATTATCTCCTTTGTTTGAAGATGAGATAGATCGACTCTTAAAAGGTTAGGTTACAGCCAAAGCTAATGCAGGTCTGCAGTGTGCACATGGTCAAGACGATGATGGTGAAACTTCTTCCTCTTTTGAAAATGATGACGGTCTTGTAATCAGTTTTATAGATCAGAAAATAGATAATATTTTCTTTCACAAAGATGATAAGGTTGTCATGTTTGATAATCTTGAAGATTGTTTTTTGTTTAAGAATGACCTAGACCATGAAGTTGAGGAATATGAGCTTGAGAGAGACAATATGCTAGAATTTCTCATGGTCAATGAATTTACAACTAACACTCAGATGGAAGAAGCTTATACCTCTCTATGCCTTCCTATCACTCAGCAACCAGTTATTCTTTCAGATCAGAATGAAGGGAGTACTTGTACTTTTGCTGTTGGATCTCAAGACAAGCTAGTGCTTCAGAATTTTCAAGATCCTTTTGGCATTCTATTGCAAGCACCAGAGAAGATGAATGTTGGCTGGTTTGTTAGCATAACCCTTGCTTTTAATTTTTATTTTGAGTTGCCTACATGTACATCGTTCTGCCTGCTCGAGGAAAGAGAGAGACGAATTTCATTGAGTAACCATTTGTTGGATTGGTTACATTGGAAGGCCCACTTCACACGATTGTACATATTTCATCAGTAAGCAGGTAGTCGTCGTCATGATTTGAGGCCCTCAAATCTCGATGGATTGTTGCCCTTTGAAAGCTTTGTAAGTACTTGTTTCAGTTAAGTCAATCTTGAGTCACTTTTTGTTTCAGTCAGTTTAAAGATAGTTTCAGTTGAGTGTCCAGTTTCAGCTTTTGAGAGTCTTGTTTCAGTTTTGCATTAGTCAGTTCAAGTATGAGCCTTGAGTCAAATTTATTGATTTTTGGGTGTTTTGAAGTTATTGACTCCATTTCCCAATGGATAAGGCACTGGTCTACTCTCCCAAAGCTCTGAGGTTCTTGGCACCTCCAAGGAGCTACCATCCCCATTGGAGCCAATGTTAGTGTCAGTCTTTTCAGCCTTCCTCCAGTGATCAAATATGCTCTTACAAAGTGATTTTAAGGTGTCAAGGTCAAATTTTGTCATTTCAGTGAGTCTTCAAACAAAGTTTGGTCACTAGGAATTAGGTCTAGGGTTTGATTTTACTCCTTTCAAAGTTGTCCAAATGTCAGTCCATGTCACCATTCAGAGGTTTTCATCATCATGTCAAGTTCCACAAGGTCATTTTATACCTTGTTCATACTTCAGTTGCACCTAGGTAAGGTTCATTTCCCTCTCCTAGAGTTTGACGGAAATTTCTCTTGGATGGTCAAATCATAAGCAAAACTTGTATCCTGATTTTCATACACCTTCCCCTATCCTTAATGTACCTTATTAAACACTTCCCATCAATGAGATCCCCTGAATTCCTCATTTTCCCACAAACCCTAGTTTCTTGCTACAACTTGACAATTTTCTAGGTTGGGCCTGTGTTTTGCCTTTTTGGACCCATTCCCCTCACTCAATCTCTGAAATTCCACTTTCCCCTACTTCCTAACATCCCTCCCCACCTCCAAAAATTTTCTCAAGAATTTAGAAGCCCATTATCCCGTTCATTTTGATTCATTCCAACAAATCCCTTGTTCCACACATCGGGGTACGGTTTACTCAAATGATGTTTTTGAGCAAGAAAAGATGAATTTGGGAAAATTAAGAGAGATTTTTGTCCATAATAGGCCAAGGAATAAAAACATTCTTCACTTTTTACATAGGTGTCATGGTTTTAGAGAGATGTCAAAAATACCGTTGCCTCAGGAGAAATGAATGCACCTTTGAAGTGACCTTGGGAAAATCAAGATTTTTCCTAGCTTGGTTGGCCAAATTACTTTCTTGATGAGTCAAATGATAACTAAACACAAATATATTTCTAATGAGCTATCATGAGCTCAATTTGGAGTTGAGTAAAACCTTCAAAAGTTGCCTGCAACAACACTCTGCCTTTAGGTAACCTCATTTGGAACATTTTGATCAGTCTTGGGAGATTTGATTTTTGATAGGTAAAACGAACTTCAAATTAAAACATTCTAGTTGGGTTGGAAAGTAGACTCAAAGACCTTTCCAACGAGCTATCACGTGCCTAATTTGGACACTGGGAAGGCCTCCAAAAGCCTCTTGCAAAATGCACTATGTGTTGGGTTCATGGCGCAACGCATTGGGTTTGTGCGCGGCGCACATGGCGCGCGCTGCACATTGAGCAATTTTCCGCAGTGTAAAAATACACTGGCGTGGCACACATGGCGTGCATGGCACATTGGGCTGGTGTGCAGCACATTGGGCTGGTGCGCGGCGCACAGGGCTGGAACGTTAAAAAATTTTCTACCTAACTCAAACATCAAATGGAACGGTCTCCTCTACTCCAAGTAAGGTCAAGTTGTCTTGCAATCGCCTTTGATCAGTGTTTGGTGTCGTTTTATGACTAATTATGAGAATTTTAATATCAAACTTTTAGCCATAATCTCTTATTAAATATTTCTATTTGAAGTTTTGTGTTGAATATTTAAAACATTTTTGGTGCCATTCCCCGCCTTGTTTTCACATCTCATCATTCCATTACTACAGTTTATTTCGTTATATCCCCTCATACACTTATTTCTAGGTTCCATTTTCCTATCCTAAGTAACTTTATCCCTTGTCATTCCTATTTCTTATTTAATTTTTATAAAAATTCCCAAAATCCCATGTTACTCCAATATTCAGTGGTTGTCCCCTCCTCCAAAGTTTTTCAAATCCTTAAAGGGCAAACTACCACTTGGCAAGACTTCATTGTTCTGACTGCCCCATTTTTACCACAGTCTCTCATTTCCCTTTGGTACACATTTGGCATTGAAACAAGACACCAATTATTCTCAACAAACCAAACATACACTTGGCATAAACTTTCAACACCATGGAGGCAGATGTCGATACATGATATGACCAAGACAGTGACTTTACAACTGAAACTGCATGCACCAGGGGGGCACTGAAACGTCAAAAAAGGGAGGATAGACTCCAAATCTTGGCTGAAGATTATTTGGCTGAGCATGATACTCAATGATAGACCTTTAGTCCAAATTTAAGTAAATTTGGAGAAGAATTTTTTTGGCTCCAAAACAGGTTTTTCTGCCCAACGCGTAGCGCCACTTGGCACGTGCTTACAATTGGGAGATCCTCTGGAGGAAAACTTTACATTTCTGGATTTTTTTATCAAAATTTATGCATACTCATGGATTACCTAAGGATTTCATCAATTTCTGGGGTGCCTAAAAGGTCAAAAACTCCCTAAAAATGACCTCTTTGCCACCTTTTGCACCCACAAGAAGCAGTCTTGGGAGATTGAAGTTTTGGAGGGGAAAATAACATCCAAATCCAGAAATTCTACTTGGGTTGGAAAGTAGACAGGCAGTGATTTCCAACTAGCTATCTTGGGCTCAATTTGGACTTCGGGAAGTGCCTCAAAATTAGCTCCAACGTGGCGCGACGCATAGAGAATTTGGGCACGACGCATAGAGAATTTTGGCATGTTTTTCACTGTACAGCTCAGAAATTCACCCATTTTTGACCAGTTTTGCTTTTTGATGTAACTCTTGATCCACCATGATGTAATTTCATAAGCAGGATGTAGTATTGACACATTTGTACTTGTTCAAGAGGATTTATTCACTAAAAAGTGAAAATTAAATGAATGAATCAGTTTCCTAGCATATAGGAGTAAGTTGTTTGACTACCTAGATTTCAGTTCCTTGTTTAGAATTAGTTCAAATAGCTCCTAGAATGATGAGCTCAACCCCTAGAGGCAATGGAATAGGTTTAGCTTGTCTATATTATGTAATTTCTAAGTCATTTTCAGGGTTGGACACTTGGGATTGTTTGGCACATCATTGTACATTCTATCTCTGCATTTTTGGCTAAGGAAAGACCAGGGTTTTGCAGCACTTGTTGGGATCCATGTGGCTTTGTGATTTGATGGTGTTTTTCTCTATGTACTTGTAATTTCATTGATGTTTATGTGTATCATTCCCGCTTCTCTTTGCTTCTTAAATTAAACAAATGAGTGATTAAGGTAGAATTCACTGGACTGTTGTGCTCTGCCTTGAAATTTTGTTTAATTTTCAATGTTTTCATCTGTTTAAGGAGGACCCTTGAGACTCTCTTGCCCTCCTTAGCTCCTCACCGGTCTTATCCATCCATACATTCAATCTGAAGCATCAAAACGATTGCCTTTCTTGCCCCAATCAAAACTATGCAAAAATTTGGCCTCATCCCCGGACCCAAATTGCTTTTCCCTTTTTCCAACAAAAAATCTCCCAAAAACTCAAATCAATCCTTGCACTTCATGCCTAGCCTAAGATTAGTTGTTAAATTGGTCATCTCAAGCCCCATATGATTATCCTTTGTTTAGATTGACCCAGAGAGAGCCCTCTCTTGTCCTCATAGGGCTAGCTACGAGGCTGAGTGTGGTTTGATGTGGACCTAGAATCTTACCTTTTCAGCCTGAGGTAAATCTAGGCTCTAATAGCTGAAAAGGCAAGGTTCTAATAGCTAGATTCGCCCTCAAGGATTTCATTAAAAGCATATGCCTCTGATTGTTCCCCCGAATTTCCCTTGGTGATTGTGTCATTTAAGGATTGGATCTGCTTCGTTAATTCCTCCAACTTGTGTTCAAGGGTGTCTATCTTCTCATTGGCCATAGCTTGAGCTCTCGTTTGTACCATGCACAGATCTGATGCACTTGTCTTTACTATGAAATTTTTTTTGGGACCACCTGAAATTTTGACGCTAACAAGTCAATGGTACCACCTTGCTTAGCTCGTCGTCCTGATTCTTATGGGCTATGTCTCCTATAAGCGTATCGAGAGGGTCTCAGACTTTTTATTTTTATTTTTATTTTTACTTCGAAAGGATTTTTACTCCTCGCTTAGGAATACTGCAGTCGCCAATTCCCAGAAAAGTTAATTCTGCCCAATGTCCTACGAGAATCACGCCCAAGTATAGGAGCCACAAGCCTCCCTGCACAAATAGTCAGATCTGTCGACGAAACCCTCAACTACAGAGTATGAGTAGGAATGTGGTAGTGATCGAACGCATGTTGCTAGATCTGAATGGCAGATCTGATTGTTGCCGCTGCGACAAAACCTAACCTACTAGATCTGATCTGGCAAAGATGAGGTGCAATCTAGAGAGAGAAAACGGAACTATGGTCTCAATGAGTGTCAAGTGCTACAGATCGCAATATACATAAGGGTCCAACAGTAGTACTCGGCCCAATCTTTCATGGAACTAACTAAGGAGGATCAACCATACCCTTAGCCGTACTACTCGACTACCCTTTCGTACGTGCGAGTAATCTCCTCGAGTGCTATTATCAGTGTACTATAGCATCAAGACGGCCAACGGTTTATCTATGGTGAGGTTTTAGGTGAGACTATGGTGCTTCCGATATACCCAAAGGGTACTTGGAAGATAGTCTGTGCATGGTTCTGCCTAATGCGCTACTACTCGAAGGGGTACCCATAGGGGTTACAAGGGAGTCCAACAAGCGTGACCACCTCTTGTATTTCCTGCATGCATGCCTCCCCAAATCCACAGGTTTATGTGCTCAATGACAGATCCCGTGGTTTAAAGACACCGGAACATGTCTCTAGCCAAAAACATTTCTGCTAAAAATGGAGATCCCACCAGCCCTGGAAAGTGCTCTGATACCACTTGTTATGCTCTTGACCTGTCAGAAGATACTAGAATACCAAATATGCAAAGAAATATAACCCAAAACATAGAACAATGAGAAATAATAGCATGTATTTTATTTTTCAGAAAGGAAAACAATGTTCACTTGCCTCTTCGAGGGGGCAACCTCCAATAGAGCAGGACTTGATTACAAAATAAGACACGACGCTCCTCAAGGGGAGTCACTATCCTTTATATAGGATTCATACATGCAATACCATGGTTTAGTACCATGGTTCTTATTAATACCATCTATCTAATACCATGGCCCATATGCAACTAAATGTGGTCCCTTCTTTAAATGCGGGTCAACCACTTACAATTATTAATATGGGCTTTATTGACTCTTTAACTAACTATAACTTTGACTCAACCCTATTACATAAATAAGGGGGTTAGTGTTGGACCCTAACAATTGACTCCATCACCAAATGGATTGTTTCTCTTGCCCAATCAAATTTCTTTTGCAATCCCTCACTTACCAAAAATAGCATCACTGATCTGAGCACACAACCGGCTGTTGAAGTGACCTTGTACAAATGAGTTGTAGAGACAGTTCTCTTTGGATTGGAAGGGCCAACTTCCAATTTTAAAGCATGGTTTGAAGGTTACCTTAGGGATTCACCATCACAACCTGGTGAAATTCTAAGTGATAACATATTGAAATATGGATATGAGTAGAAAGAAGTATAGTTTGTGGCCCATGGGCTGCTACAATGCACAAACCCTCTCTTTATTGTCTACCTTCCATCCCTCTTGGATATTTTTTCTTAACTATGGAACAAATGCACTCGAAAGAACATAATGCCTCTTCCTCCTAGTGGTTCAATTATAAGACAACCTGATAGCTTACTAGTAGTTAATTTTGAATGCCTCAACTCTTAAACAAAGTTCCATTGATATAGAATCTTCTAGAGTCTCTTACATCATAATCACGTGGCTGGACCCTTTTCCATGAATAATGGGGGCTGATGTGACATCCTTCTGAATTATGGGTGTGAAAACTTGAAGGTCAACTACGAAGTGGCATACCTTTCACATATAGACTCTTATTGAGAGGATTTTTGTGTCGTTGGAAAGGTATATGTGTGTAGAATACCATGGAAAGGTGCCACACTAAAGATAAAAAGTCTTACCCCCAAAAAACTTTGTTTCATGCCTCAAAATGTTCTAAAAATATTTAAAACTCTTTTTTGCCAAACTAGGTATCGTTAATAAAAATGATCTCGTGCGTTGATTCCTCCAGTCTTTCCACTCCAAATTCATCGAGATGGATGCCAAACAATATAATGATCCAATCCATATCATCTATTTGATACTTGGTTAGAGAAATCCTCTCAACACGATGATCTAATTTGATTATTTTATCATTAGTTATATATTTAAAATGTCAAATATTAATATTTATATTAATAATTAAATGAGTTAAACATCTTGTTCTTATTATTTTATTAGGAAATACTTGATTTTTCTTTGTACATTTAAATATTTTACTATGGCTAACATTAAAATAAATTTTATTTTTTTATTTTACTTTCTTATTTTCTTATATGAAACTGATCTTGAAATAAATTAGTTAGTATAAATTTTCACTAATTTCAAATAGTCTATTTAATTGTGGAATTAAAATATTCTCAAAAATATAAGAATTATACATCTTGCTCACAATCAAAAGTGAAAATATAAGGTTTTTGTTTTTTCTATAGTTATTTTATCTCTTTAAAGTTAATATAAAGTTATGTTACTTCACATGAACATCGAAATATTTTATTTATGGTGGAGAGTGAGAGTGAAATATTTTGAGAATGTCTCCTTCATACCAACCATGTATATTCATTTATATTTTCATTATAGTCAATATGTTTTTTTTATTTGGACATGTAATACTCTTAAAAAATTTACTTGGTGACTTTTACATTTAAATCTTGGCTGGAAAATCAAAAGACAACATAATATGTTGATGCAAATATTTATTTTAAATAATGAAATAAGAAATTATTTTGGCATTTAATGCTCTTAGAAATATGTTAAAGGATGACATATGAGATTAACTCCTAACTATCAAGAAAATAGTTGAAATCAATTATGCCCAGTGGGGTAAGAACAAAAACGGAAAAACACTCTTTCTGTCATGAGGATCTAAGAGAGGATTTTTGGTAGAGACAAAACACTAGCAAAAATTGGAATTACTGGAGATAAATTTCAAGTGGTGGATTTTGCGAAAATAAATGTGGGAGATAAATACAATTACCTTTGTAAAGAAAACCAGTGGGAGAAAAATATTGGTTAGGAACCCAGAGGATTAGCAAGACCCTGCTAAGGGGTTCAGGAGGTGAATACTAAACAAGGATTTCTACACAATTTTCCTGGCAGCTAGGAGTGGAGCTAGGGGGAACTAGTAGAGAGTTTGTTCAAGGTTAAGAGGGACATGGAAGTATTTAACCTACTCCCTAGAAGAACTTATATAAGTTCATGAATGACTTGATTTATGAATAATAGGAATTTTGATTAAGAAGATTGTTTTCTTTTAAGAAAATAAAAAAATTAAATGTTTACTGTGAAATTTAATAGCTCTGAAATCCTAGACTATAGTATGAATATTTTATTATTGTTAACTAGTGGAAATAAATGGATGTGTATTAGAATATGAAAATTTTATTTGATTATATGTGTTGTAACAGGTAAGGAAAGGTTCTTAGGAGCTAAGAAAAATCCCTTTTAGCCATTGAAAGCAACAAGAGGTTACCTAGGTATTCCTGTGGGAATATTTCTAGGTGAATATAACATAAATAAAATAAACACAACATAACATTATTGACCAGGAAATCCCTTGAACAAAGATAGAATCAGGTGATAAGGTTAGGTACTCATAAACATAAATAAGTTGAATGTGGAACTTACAGGTATAAGGTGATGTGTTTTAGAAGCAATATACCAGAAAGAATTATATATATCTATATCTATCTATCTATCTATCTATCTATCTATATATATATATATATATATATATATATATATATATATATATATATATATATATATATATATATATATATATATAAAGGTTGGTGGTTTGTGTTTATGCTCAAATTAGATGTGCAATCTTGTAGAAAAAAATGCTTTGTTCATAAGGCAATCATAATCAGTCTTGAACAAACAAGGCTTAGGGCTGAAATAAACGAAATTGGTCCCCCATTATGGGGTTCCACTAGGTTTCTAGCCTAGGTATATATGTAAATTTATCATTAAAATTAAGCTACAGTAAATTCATGACTTAAAATAAAATACATAATACATCTAAGAACTCTCAGAAATGCATCAGGGTGTTTCTAAACATTATAAAGAGAGGAAAAATATATATGTTCAGTGAGGGAACAATGTTTTGAAGGAACTATAAACTAAATAATTACCCAATGCATTAAAAGGAAAAAGATGTCAATTTATCATTATCACAATGAAATATTCTAGAAAGAAGAAGTGAAACATACAAGTTTGGGCGATATCTACTTATAAATGAACATGCATGGTTCATATTAGGTGACCACAATATTAATCATAAATAGAACATAATCAGGAGATAAATACATTATGTTCATATTAATTGATCAAAATTTTAATCATAAATAGAAAAGAACCAGGAGATAAATATATTCATGCAAATATATACATATACGTTAATTCTACAAATGTTTAATAAATTATACTCGCAACCATAGGAATCGGTCAAGTAATTAACACATTTTTGAAAAGGGAAATAAACACTTGGATGGAAGGAAAACTATCGCACATAATCACTAATATAGGAATCAACTATACATAATACATTGTTTCGCATGAATGGGGCCTTGGGGCCTTGCCCCTAAATAACCTCTAAACTACAAACAAGCAAGGAGAAGTATGCTTATGGTTAGACTAGGGCCAAAATTATAAAACCATATTGCATAAATTTAAAATAACCATAGGTAAGCTAGAGGGTTATCATGACACGAAGGACTTGGAAATATTTAAAAGGATAAAATCAGCACTTATAACTCTGAAGTAGAATGGGAAACCAAGAAAATCATAGTTAATATTTCCAGGAATTGTTTACTCAAATTCAAGATGTTGCATAAGCATACCTACAAAAGAGGAGCTAAGAAGATTTATTACCTTCCCAAACCCTCTATGAAACTCATTAAAAGTAACAAAACTATACCATAAGGGTTATAAACAATTATGTTACTTGTAGTTGATTGGATGGGGTTGCCATTTATTTCTGCAAGGGAAATAATATTTAACCCTTAACAATAATCCTATGGGAGATAAGGAAAATAAAAAATAAAAATACCATTGTAAAAGAATGATTTTGAAACTACGGTTTTAGAAATCTTACCCTAAATAAAACTCATTACCTAGTCTCTGTAAAAGGTTGGAAATGCTCTGATAAGGACACTAATGGTAAAGATAGGGAACCTTTTAATGTTGGTGCTGTGGAGAACCCCATATGTTGTGTAATTGTCGCAATAACACTCGAGCTGTGTAGAACTTGTAGAACCTTCAAGAGGCCTCAACTGCAAAAGAAGTGGCAAAAAATATATCATGCATAAATGCAAACCTAGAAAGATTCCAAACATATCATTAGTCCACCATAGTGGAGATAGAAGGTACTATTTTTAACCAATCTGTTTCAACATTAATAGACCCTGGTGCTATCTTGAGTTATGTTAGCCCTCATGATGTAGGAGCATCCTTTTCCTTAGGAAATCCTCATCAACCATAAACAAGTTTCCATTGAGTTTGTAATAAGTGTTGTCACTCATGTGTGTTTTAAGTTGTTGATACACCTATCATATTAGTTACTGATACACCCAACTAGTAGTTGTTTGTTTTGCAGCTACATTTTATCAAAGAGATGAATGATATTAAGTTACTAACACTCCTAGGAGTGAGAGCTAATAGTCTTGTTCTGTGGTGTTGCTGACACATCCAAAATCGGTAGTTATTTTGTTGCGTTGCCGCAAGAAAACCATTATTGGATGTTTTGTGAGAATGAGATGGAGGTTACAAATTTAGTTTTTCCGCACCCTAAGAGGAAGAAAATTGACTCAATTTTGGAAGGTGAAGGGTTCGATATCATGGGAAATGATTTTTTTAAGTTGAATATGAAGAGGTTAGTAGTGTGAGGATAAAATAAATGAACAGGGAAAAGAAGGGACTTTTTTATTTTTGGCCTATTGGTTTTTTGTGGGTTCACATCGACTCTTGAACTTTTGGCTATTGGATTGCTAATGTTGGTTTTGGTTGTTACACCATTTTAGAGAGTGCAACTAGTGGTTGTATGAGTTAGTAAGGGTGATTGGTTGTTGTGCCTGGTATTTCTATGTAACAGTGTGAGAATTTCAAGTACTCTAAGAACACCAATTCCAGATCTGTATTATTATATGTAACAACACAATTTGAATGAAATAAAAGATATTTGAATCCCTTCTTGTTTTCTCATGAGAAGAACTAAATTACTCTATGTTTGTGCTTTGTGTTTTAGTCCTTGAATTAATTAATATAGTAGCCAAATTCCAATGTCCTGGGCTATGCGCTCTGTAACAATGATTCAAATTTTGTAGGTGTTGTGAAACATACATAACCTATGTTGTGCCAAGTGGTATCAGAGCAGGATTCATTTTGATACTTTCACCTTGAATTGATTCGTTTAACAGGGTAGTAGGGAAACCTTGTCGGTGGTTGCACAATAAGAGTATTGAAGGTAGAAGTTGAGTCATGAAACCTACGTTGAGGTTTGTGGATGTTGGTGAGTCATTTACAACTTGTAAGGATGACACTGAGGAGAAGAGGACCAGGACAAGGAGGTGAAGGAAATGAAGAGCTAGAAGAGTTAAGAAGAAGAATGAAAGAGTTGGAGCATAGAATAAATGGAGATGCAAAAGTAGATTTAGAGCCCTAAGAAGAAATACGTGAAGAATAAAACACTAAGGAGAGAGATCTAGCAACGAGTTAGATTTTATACTTGAGAAATAGAGGCAATGAAAGGGTTGAAGTTTCCTATTATGATGGAAATATGAGAGTTTATATGCTCATTGATTGGATTGGAGAACTCGAGAGATATAGTATGAAAATGTTGAGGATCAAAATTGGGTAAAAGTTTCCATGACGAAGTTGAAGGGTCATGCTCCACTATGGTGGGATATGTTTTACAAAAATATAGAGAAGATAATCAGCTAGAAAAGATCGAGACTTGGAATAAAATGGTCATGAAGATCAAGGATAAATTTCTTCCTGTCAATTACTAGAAAAATTTGTATAGACAAGTCTAGAATCTAAAAGAAAAGGAGATCTCTATTCGTGAGTACGACGAAGAGTTTCTCAGATTGTCACTTAGATTAGGTATAAAGGAACCAAAATTTCAAAGATTCGCAAGGTATGTGAATGGACTGAAATACTTGATTCAAGAGGAAATTAGTATGCATTATTTTTGGACAAGTTATGAAGGCTATCACATTTCCCTCAAATTAGAGGAAAAGTTGAATAGGAAAACAAAACAAGGAGCCAGAGGAAGAGGTTTTAGAGGCAAAGGTAAGGCAAGGACTACTAGAGGTAGTGAAAAGGAAGAATAATACACTATTGGTCAAGGTGGTAGAGGTGGAAATAGTGTTGGAAGATTTAGAGGAAGTCTTGAAAGAGGAAAGGGAAAGTATGTAATTACTTGTTATCACAATGGATTTGAAGGACATAAGAAATCTGAGTCCCCAAAAGGAAAAAAATTATGGAGAAGAGGTGAGGCCAGAACACAAGATACTTACGACGATGAAACTATGAAATTGTGGAGAAATATTGTTGGAGAAAATGTGATTGTGCTTCAAAAAGAGCAGGGAGAAAATTTGATGTTTCACAAAGTGTTGCTCAAGCCTGAGAAGAAGAGCGTGGAAGAGCCAAAACAAAGAAGGGAAGATTTCAAAACTAAATGTAAGGTCCAAGGAAATTATTGTAACTTGGTCATAGATGGAGGAAGTACAAAGGATTTAGTTTCCACTGAAGTCATGGATAAGTTGAAACTCAAGAGTTTAGTCCATCCAAATCCTTACAGATTCTAATGGTTACAAACGGGACAGTAGGTGGCTTTGACTGGGAAATTCTTGTTTAATTTTCAAATCTATATGCTTTAGGAGAAAGTATTATGTGATGTGGTTGATATGGATGTCTACCACATACTTCTAGGTAGACCATGGTTGCTTGAAAGACAAGTTCACCATGATGGTTGAGAAAATACATGACTTTAGCAAGGATGGACAACGATATAAACTCACCCCAATGTTGGAAAATACAACTATAACAATAGGAAGTTATGGAAGTACCAGCATGTGTAACAACACTATCATGTTATGTTTAGCCAAGGAGTTTGAACATGTGAAACGAAAGGTGAAATTATGTTTAGTAGTGATTCCAGAGGTTGTGGTGGAGGAAGTGAAATTAGGAAGCACCTCGATAGAAATTAAATCCTTGTTAGATGAATTTAAGGAGATTATTGTTGATGAATTTCCAAAAGGACTATCTTCGGTGAGAAGTATTTCTCATCATTTTCTGTATTCAAGCTTCTGTGATCCATAATGAATTAAACAAAGTCTTTCGGTAGAAATCACATGAGAGAATTTTTTGGTCGACGCATTTCGAACCAACAAGTATGGTTTATCATTAGGACCAGATGAAGAGGCAGACCATGGAAAAGGCTTAAATAGAGAGCAATGTAGAGACATAATTTCAAGTGACGTCTATATTTGAACAATTTTGTTTAAATTATAATATTAATTTATTAATCTATTAAAAACGAATATTATTAGGTAATGACTATATTAAATGGCTAGTTTTTGAAAAATATTTAAATAATGATATTATTTCATTAATTTATTAAAAATATTAATAGGTAATGGCTATATTAAATGACTAATTTTTGAAAATAATATTTAAATTAATTTATTAAAACCAAATATTACTAGTTCTTGTAAAATAATATTTAATTAATGATATTAGTTTATTAATTTATTAAAATATTAATATGTAACGACTATATTAAACGGCTAGCTTTTAAAAAAATATTTAAATAATGATATTATTTCATTAATTTATTAAAATTATTAATAGGTAACGTCTATATTAAACAGCTAGTTTTTGAAAAATAATATTTAAATTAATTTATTAAAACCAAATATTACTAGTTCCTGAAAAATAATATTTAAATAATGATGTTACTTTATTAATTTATTAAAATATTTATATGTAACAGCTATATTAAACAGCTAGTTTTTTATTATCTTTCATTCGTTGGTCCTAATTTGACTCCCAATCAACCATCTTCCCTAAATGGTCCTTATATGAAAGTGGTATTACCCCCGCCGCAGGTTAATTATGTGGCCACTTATTTCATGCCTACGTCTATTGATGATCTAGTCAGTGATATAGTGTGTCATGTACTGGGGGCATTGGAACTTGATCTCTCCATTAGATCACTTGACATCTATCCCTTCCAGAGTGTTGTTCTCACATTTGATGAGAACCTCTTGGAAGGTATGACCTCTTATAGGCCATAACCAACGTACCATGAGGATAGTTCTTTTACTATGTCAACCTTGTTAAAAAATGAAATAGGTCCCTATGAGCATGTGTAGAAATTCTCACTGTAGATTAAATTGATTATGCAATGTAATCAAGCAAAATACTTAATCTACTTCTATAATCAAACTTGCGGAAGCTTAATCGATTTTGAGCAAGATGAACCAGAACACATATAACAAAGAAAAAGATTCAATCACACATGAACATAGAAGAATACTCTGGGGAAAGCCTCAACTAAAAACCCCGCTATCTATATTATCATACAAGTGGAAATATCTCAGGATTACACAAAGCTTTAGCTCACAAGCTATCCAAATCTCAGTACAATCCCTCATTGCTGCTCATAGATAGAATAGACAACACATATGCCTTCCTTCAATCCTCCAAGCCTCCTATTTCCTTGCGCAGTTTCTCCTGGGTCCTCTAGCTACCACCTGTGTGATTCTCACCTCACACACTGCTCTGACCTTTGTAGTAACTGCGCAATCCTCAAGGAATGAATTCCTTCTGCATGCAAGAGATATTCACATGGGAATATTCTAGCAACTGATAGTACATTGTCCCTGCCTTTAATCTCAACTGGGTCTTTGTCTAAACTAACATGCATGAGTTATTTATGAGAGAATATTTAGTTATCTAGAGAACACTAGTTGCATGCATGCATGCATTAACTGACTGAACTCACAATCAGTTCCACAAACTATTTGGAACTAATCTAACCGGACTTAACTCAGTTAACTGAGCTAACTAATTACAACTCAAATACAACTCATCCTTATCTCCTTAATTAAGGGATAACTTCCTCAATCAAAGGGATAATTGTTGCATGTCTTCACAAAGACTTCATGTTTGATTTTAACCAACTAATTAACTCAAGATGAATTAATTAATTATTTTTCAAACAACTAGTGAGACTAAATTCGATTTTTAATTCTCAATTATAATTCAGGGACAAATTAAAATTGGAATATATCCTGAAATGCTATCTATAACAATGCTATTTTTAGCATTTCTTGTTGTTATTTTCAACACTCCCTATCAACAAGAAAGGGATTACCTGTCACCCTGCTCCTGTCTCTGTGGAACTTGAATTTACACTTTGACAATGCCTTATTCAAAATGTCATCATCTTGCTCCTCGGTCGAAATATATTGCAACAACATGGTCCTCCTCACCACACAGTCTCTAAGATGATGATACTGAATGTCGATATGCTTGGACTTGTCATGAAATATTGGATTCTTAGAGAGTTTGATACAAGTCTGATTATCACAGTAGATCATAGTTGGATCCATCCTCTGATCAAACAAACCAACTAGAATTTTCCACATCCAAATGGCCTCACATGCTTCCTAGATTGCAGCCATGTATTCAGCCTCTGCTGAGCTAAGTTCAACTGACCTCTATTTCTTGTTGTACCAAGAAACTGTAGTTGAACCAAGGTTGAAAATTCCTCCCGATGTGCTCTTCCGATCTGATGGACTCCCTGCCCACTGTGAAGCCCTATAGCTTCACTCCCTCTGATCATCTATACCATAATCCAAACTGAGATGTGCCTCTGAGGTATCTCAAAACATGCTTCGCTGCCTTCCAAATACATCAATGAACCCACAAGCTGCTGATATACAATAGCCTCTACTACCTCACCTGAAGTAGCATCCTCCTTCCTCCAATTACCTGCTAGAGGAGTTTGCATGGGCTAGAACTTTTCCAAGTGGAATCTCCTGAGTATCTCATTGGCATACTTGCCTTGAGACACAAACACTTACCCATCCTTCTGCCACACTTCCATGCCTAGAAAGTAGTGCATGAGACCCATGTCTTTCATCTCGAACTCTCTTGCAAGGTCCTCCTTGCAAGACATGATCAACTTATCATCACCTATCAATATTAGATCATCAACATAAAGAACAATGATCAACTGCTTACCTTCCACCATGATGTGGTACAAGTTCGCATCCACTTCACTCTTTGTGAGGCCCAACCTAGTGAAGTAGTTGTCAATCTTGGTGTACCAAGCAAAAGGTTCTTGCTTCAGCCTGTACAAGGATATCTTGAGTCGAAACACATGTGACTCACGATCGAAGGTCTCAAATCCTTCCAACTGCTCTATTTACACCTCTTCTCAATCTTGCCATTGAGGAATGTAGTCTTCACATCCATCTGATGGATCTTCCAACCCATCTGTGCTGATAATGCCAACATCGACTTGATAGATGAGTACCTTGCTACAGGAGAAAAAGTCTCATCATAATCGATCCCCTCGACCTGTGAGAAACCACGAGCAACAAACCTTGCCTTATGTTTCTCCACACTACCATCAGCAGCATGCTTTACCTTGTAAAGCCAACGGGAACTCACAACTGACTTGTTCTCTGGTCTTGGAACAACATCCCAAACATTGTTCCAAACTATGGAGTCATACTCCTCAACCATAACATCAACCCAAACTGGTTGCTGCACTACTTCCTCAAAGGAAGATGGTTCGGTCTCTACACATTCCCCAACAAGGGCCATGTAACCAATGTATTGCTCAGGTGACCTCCTCTATCTGCGCTGAGAAGATGGCTCTCCCACATTCTTTCTCGCATCTGATAATAATATGTCAAATTCTCTCGTGTGCTTCCGCCCATCTCTGGAAGACTTTGCATGAGTGGATGTCTCCACTCCTGGAACCTCTGCATGCGGCTGCTCCACATCAGTCTAAGGCTCCTCCTCCTTAGGAACCAAAAGTTCCTCCTCTACATGCATCTTGAGCTCCCTCTCAAGGGAAACTCGCATGGCCTTCATCTCATCAAACTTAAGATCTCTGCGAACCACTTTCCTTTGACTGGTAGGCAAATACACCCGATAGTTGTGGGGAGTATCAGTGTACCCCACAAGTATTCCTAACTTTGCTGTCAGCTCTAGCTTCTCCTAGGCATCCTTGGTCACATGGCAATAAACCGATGAGCCAAAGATCCTGAACTGACTCACATTTGGTCTCTTCCTGGAGAAATCTTCCTCTGGTGTCTTCATCCCAAGTATGCAATGCAAGCTTCTATTATGCAAGTAAACCATTGTGTTGCATGCCTCAGCTCACAAATGAAGTGGTAGGCCTTGGTCATGCAGCATTTCCCGAGCTGCTCCCACAATCTTTCTGTTCTTCCTTTCGGCCACCCCATTTTGTTGTGGGTTATGGGGTGTCGTCAACTCCTGTTTAATTCCTTCTGCACAAAAGTCCTTAAACTCTTGAGAGACATACTCTCCACCATTGTTGCTTCACAAGGCCCTGATCTTCTTTCCTGATTCTTTCTCAACCAAGGCTTTGAACTCACAAAACCTTGAGAAGGTTTGATCCTTCTTCTGCATGAAATAGATCCAGCATCTATGAGAAAAATCATCAATGAAAATAACATAGTACCTTTGTTTAGCAGTGGAGGCTGTCGAGAATGGTCCACACACATCTGTATGAACTCGCTCCAAGATTGCTTCAGCTCGACTGTCTCGATCCTGAAAGGAATATTTTGCATACTTACCCAAGGTACAACCTTTTCATGTGTCCACTTGCTCAAGTTTACCTTTGGGAAGTCTGGTAGAAATCTGCTGCATTATCTTCAAGGCCCCATGATGCAAGTGGCCCAACCTTCTATGCCATAACTCACCAATATCTTGGCTTTGCACCAATTTTTCTTTGGAAATTAATACAGCACAGTCATCTACCTCTAGCTTGTAGATATTCTTCACTCGAATCCCAATCCTCATGGTCTGACCCGTGGCTATGTGTCTTAGGAATACCTTTCCTTTATAAAAGACTACATCATAACCTTTGTCTTCCAACATCGTGACCGACACCAAGTTTTTTTTCAGTCCAGGCAGATACTTTACATTAATTAGGGTGAGAGGAGCTCCATGCTCCCTCTGAAACACAACCGTACCTTCACCTGAAACATGGTACTTTCCATCATCACCCATCTCTATGCACATATGGAGGTCCTTCTCCTCCGAGGTACTGAATAAACTCTTATTGCAGGTCATGTGGAATGAGCCTCCACTATCCAGGTACCAAACACAACCCACCATCGATGAAACCATGTATGTGATGAGGGTAAAATCCAATTTGAACTATGAGGCTAGTGCCTCACCATCTGATCCTTTTGAGGATCCCTTCTTGGATTTCTTCAATGGACAATTTGTTGCATAATGGCCCACCTCATGACAATTAAAGCATCACACTTTAGATTTGTCAATGTTCTTCCCACCATGGGAAGAACTCGATTTGGAATGGGAAGCCTTCCCTTTCCCTTTCTGCGCCTTACTTGGTAAGGCTAGATTTTCTTCATCATCATGCTTTGATGAAGAAGCATATCTGGTGCTTCTCCTGATATTCTCCTGCATTACATCCGACCACAGTCATTCCCAATTTGGCAGTTTCTCTCTTCCATTCGCTGAGTCCCCATAGCTATGCTCTTAGGAAGATCGAGGAGAGCAAGAATCACCATGTCATCATTGGCTGTCGTGATTCCTACACTTCCAAGCTCATCTCTGCAGGTGGTGAGCTTGTTCAGATATGTAGAGATTGTGTCGCCCTTTTCACACTTGATTTTCCAAAGCTTGTCCTTTAGTGCCGCTTCCTCTGGTCACTGCTATTCTGATATAGATCCTTCAATGTCTTCCACATTGAAAACGGTGTTTCCTTCCCATGGAGACTCAAGACAATATGGTCTCAAACTCCCTCTGGAAGAATCCTCCTCGCTCTCGCCACACATTTCTTCCATTCCACCAATTCTTAGGCATTAGCTGCTACTGGCTTGGGGACTTCTTGATCAATGAAGTCCTTCAAACCGTTGTCCTCTAATACCGCTTCCATGCGATCCTTCCAGGCTATGTAATTTGAGCTGCCATCTAGGGCATACTCGAGTCTCAAGCCATTGAATGCCATTGGTGAACTTTGAGATGTGATAAGAAATCGATTTTGTACCTACAATCAAGAACTTCAAAACTTCGAACTTCTCCCTTCTTTGTATACTATTCTCCACTTTGATCACCTTTTCTATGATACCATGTAGAAATTCTCACTGTAGATTAAACTGATTATGCAATGTACTAAAGCAAAATACTTAATCTAATTCTACAATCAAACTTGCGAAAGCTTAATCGATTTTGAGCAAGATCAACCAGAACACATATAACAGAGAAAAAGATTCAATCACACATGAAACATACAAGAATACTTTGGGGAAAGCCTCAGCTAAAAACCCCACTATCTGTATTATCATACAAGTGGAAATATCTCAGGATTACACAAAGCTTTAGCTCACAAGCTATCCAAATCTCAGTACAATCCGTCATTGTTGCTCATAGACATAATAGACAACACCTATGCCTTCCTTCAGTCCTCCAAGCCTCCTATTTTCTTGCGCAGTTTCTCCTGGGTCCTCTATCTACCACCTGTGTGATTCTCACCTCACACACTGCTCTGACCTTTGTAGTAACTACGCAATCCTCAAGGAATGAATTCCTTCTGCATGCAAGAGATATTCACATGGGAATATTCTAGCAACTGATAGTACATTGTCCCTGCCTTTAATCTCAAATGGGTCTTTGTCTAAACTAACATGCATGAGTTATTTATGAGAGAATATTTAGTTATCTAGAGAACACTAGTTGCATGCATGCATGCATTAACTGACTGAACTCACAATCAGTTCCACAAACTATTTGGAACTAATCTAACTGGACTTAACTCAGTTAACTGAGCTAACTGATTACAACTCAAATACAACTCACCCTTATCTCCTTAATTAAGGGATAACTTCCTCAATCAAAGGGATAATTGTTGCATGTCTTCACAAAGACTTCATGTTTGATTTTAACCAACTAATTAACTCAAGATGAATTAATTAATTATTTTTCAAACAACTGGTGAGACTAAATTCGAATTTTAATTCTCAATTATAATTCAGGGACAAATTAAAATTGGAATATATCCTGAAATGCTATCTATAACAATGTTATTTTTAGCATTTCTTGTTGCTATTTTCAACACTCCCTATCAACAAGAAAGGGATTACCTGTCACCCTTATCCTGTCTCTGTGGAACTTGAATTTACACTTTGACAATGCCTTATTCACAATGTCATCATCTTGCTCCTCGGTCGAAATATATTGCAACAACATGGTCCTCCTCACCACACAGTCTCTAAGATGATGATACGGAATGTTGATATGCTTGTACTTGTCATGAAATATTGGATTCTTAGAGAGTTTGATACAAGTCTGATTATCACAGTATATCATAGTTGGATCCATCCTCTGATCAAACAAACCAACTAGAATTTTCCACATCCAAATGGCCTCACATGCTTCCTAGATTGCAGCCATGTATCCTGAAATGCTATCTATAACAATGATATTTTTATAATTTCTATTTTTAGCATTTCTTGTTGCTATTTTCAACAGCATGGTTATTTTTTGTGTCGAGCTCATTAAAAAATGAAACAAGGTGTCATGAGTAGAATTCCTTACTTGTGTCAAGCTCGTTAGAAAATGAAACAAGATTTCATGAGAATGGTTATTTTCCCATGTCAAGCTCATTAAAAAATGAAACAAATCCCCTCCCAATTTTAGTCTTTGATTAGATCTCGTAAATTCCAAGTCAAGTCTTTCACTTGATCTCATCAGTGAACCTTCATTCCATCCACATTTTAGTAACCTGTAGTCTACTTAGGTGAATGAAATGAAGCTTGGGGTGCATGTACCTCGAATTAATTAATTACATTGGGGGCATGCAAACTTATCTCGAGCACAGTTTCTCATGTTTCAAGCTTGTGTAAAAATGAAACTGATCTCAAGCAAAGTTTGTCTTTGTTTCAAGCTTGTGTAAAAATGAAACCAAATCCAAGCATAGTTTTTTCTCATGTTTCAATCTTGTGAAAAAATGAAACCATCTTCAAGTATACTCAAGCATAGTTTCCCATGTTTCAAGCTTGTGTAAAAATGAAACCATTTCCACTTTACCTCTTGTGATTTCCATTTTTATCAACCTATTTTTTCCAAATGAGCCTTGGTTTTTTTTCATTCCATCGTCACCATCTCTTTGGCCGATCATACGCTTTCACTTGGTTGTTTTACCCTTTCCTGAGGAACATCTGCGATGAGTGGTCTTATTAGCCAACCTCTTGACCTTTACATGTTTTGAGCAGTTCCATCATCACTGGATCCCGTCACTATCATTTTATACCACTCATTCCTATAGGTGGATTTCTCTTTTAGCTCTTTTTAGACCCCAAAAATATAAAAATATTTCCGAGCACTTGTCTTTTCGAACTCGAAAAAGTAAATGAAAATATGTCTACTCAATATATGCTTAACCCTTTTCTGGATTGAGATAGACTAATGTACGAAAAAGGAATACCTTAGTCACACATGGCTAATAGGTTCTCTTAAATATTTTTTTCTAATGTTTCAAATTCAAGAGACTATCTACGAAAGGGGACCTCTCGAGTTTTCGTTTTTCCTCTTTTTAAAACTCTTTAAACATGAAAAGGATGTCAATTTACCCCTCTGTCGGACTCGTAAAATTGAAACAACAAAGGACTTCTCACCATGACGAGACCGAGCTAATCCTTCCTAGGGCTCATTAAAAATATTAGGATGGATTCGTCTGAAAGATGAACTTATATGATAATCATATGCTATCCTCTTCAATATTGAGATAAAAATAATGAGGTACTCACTAGAAATAGTGGGGAAAGATGGAAGTAAACATGTCCTCTATTTTGTATAAAGGCAGAATGTCACTCTTGAACATGACACTTATCTGTCACTCGTGTCATTTTTGGGTTATCCTCACTTCATCACTTGCCTTCCTGATTTTTGGGAATCCATTTGCTTCTCATATGATTATATCCTATTGTTATCGTGATCTTTAATCCTATTTTGAGTCAAATGTTTCCAAAGTCTGGAGTTGTGTCACCAATATGTTCAAGAGAAGTCCCATTTTCACTTCAAACCACTTATACCTTGTTTGAATTTTATGCAACAATATTGTATCACTCTTACCAACTCTCTTAAATCATGTGTCTTGTGTCGATGATGTTGGAAACATTATTGCCATCCTTCGACCTATCACTTTCTATCGAGTCCAACTCATTATCTAGCAATATGATCTAGAAACTCCCTTTCAGTGCCTTGGAGCTTGCATGCCTCAATGGCAGGTTCTTCACATTCGATGATAGGTTCACATCATTGGCCTTCGATCGAATGATTCTATGAGTGTTCGACTTCAGTTTCATTGTTCACACTCGTGGATTATGTTGTTGTACCTTGAGAGCCATTTTCATTATTGGTGGTTTCTCTCGTGCATGTTAACAGTTCGCATGATTGACCAATAATCCGATGGTTTTCTACCATGTTCGACTCTGACATGTCTATTCACATGGTGGGATTCGTACTTTTGTTGGGTCGAGATAGGGATGAAGACCCTGGGTTTCATCTGATAAATCTGGGTTGTGTGGAGTTATTAAGTATTCATGATCGTACACATGATCCCTTCTATTCGGATGGTCGCGCCCATGTCGTGGATTCATACACATGACCCCTTCTATTTAGATGGTAGCGTCCATGTCATAGATCCATGCACATGATCCTTTCTATTCATATGGTTGCTTCCATTCCATGGACCTATGTATTGTTAGATGCTTACACTTTGAGCATACTTACATCATGGATGTCAGATATATTGTATTATGTTTGATTTGTAGGTCTCCTGATGGTGGTTCTCCAAAGTCCTTGCCTTGATTTGTAAATCATTTCATCCATCACATCCCATTCTAACTTCATGCTTTATGGGGCATCTATTATAACGTATTTTTTGCACCCAGTCTCATATCCTAAGTGTCTCACTTTGTGCTGTCAATGTTACAAGTGTAAAAAAGTGACGAAAGCTGTAAAACACAATGTATTCACCATCAAACATGTTTAGAAGCATCCCTGAAGGAAGAAGAAGACTTTCCTTGAAGAAATTATGAAGAACTTGTCCAAAACCTTGTTTTTCAAGTCCAACACAACTTTTAGCAAACGAACCCGCACTCCTGACCTTTTGTTTAACTAGTGACTAACACTGGAATCACATCCTTTGATAGAAAAATTTGTGCTTGCCCTCTTCAGGCCGTTCTTCCTAAAATGGAGGAGAAGCTTCTCCTACTAGAAGTCTTGAGAATGACGAGCTAGTTGCAGTTGAATGAGGATTAGAGTGAGACCTCCCATTCCTAGTTCTTGATCCTACTTTCATGGATCTTCCCCTTGAAATGTGGAACCTCTCCCTCCTTTTATGGATCCTCAACTCCCTCTCCTTCCCTATAAATCAAACCCCTACCATCTACTTTTGGTTAGCTGTTGGTTGGCTATTGCTTGGTTGCCTTCCTATGCTGAAACTATGCCTAAATGTTGCCCATTTTGCTAAGGAGAAAGGAGTGCTTGAAGGTCTTGGCTAGGACTTGGAAACTCATCCAAAGGAGGCTTCCAACATCAAGGATTAAGTGGTTGTATGCTTCCCTTACTTTCTATTAATAATACATTATGTGTTTTCTTTCCATAAGTGTGTAAATCATTACTCATTTAATGTGATACTCCTTGATTTGTCACATAGTTTGTGTTAGAGTGAATTATGTTATATATTTCGTTGTTGTCTCTGTTTGATCTTCCTTGCGGGTATTCATCCACACCGACGTAGAGAGGATTGAACTTGGAAGCGAGAATATCAAGGACGACAACAACAAGTATTAGCATCAGAGTGAGGTAGGTCATTTATCCTCCTTTGTATTTTCTGATGTAAATAAGGAAATTTTGCACATATTTGTCTAGTTTGTTGTTAGATCCTCCCATAGGACTAGAGGGATCATTTATGTCCACAAAAAGGATTTCCTACACAACAGTCCCCCATTATAGGGGTCCACTAGATTTCTATCCTAGTTATATGTGTAAATATATCATTAAAATTAATCTTCAGTAAATGCATGACTATAAAGAAAATAAACAAGACATATAAGAACCATTAGAAATGCATCAAGGAATTTCTAAGCATTAACAACATAGGAAACACACACACACACACACAAGAAAAGAAACAATACATCTAAGAACCATTAGAAATGCATCTGGGTGTTTCTAAGGATTAACAATAGAGGAAACACACACACACACACACACATATTATAGATTTAGTGAGGGAATAATTTTTTGAATGAAATATAAACTAAACAATTACCAAATTCATTGAAAAACAAAAATTGTGAATTCAACATTATCAATGAAATATTCTAAAAAGAAGAAGTGAAACCTATAGACATGAGTTGTTTCTACTTATAAATTAACATGCATGTTTATATTAAGTGACCACACTCTTAATCATAAATATAATAGAACTACGAGATAAATATATTCATGCAAATATATATATATATATCTATATATATCTATATATATATATATATATATATATATATATATATATATATATTATGCAAATGTTCAATAAATTATAATCACAACGAAAACAACTAGTCAAGCAATGAACAAATTTCTGACAAGGGAATTAAACCCACATAGGGAAGGAAAACCCTCACACAAAATCACTAGTATAAGACAAATATACAAAATGCATTGTTTTGTATAAATGGGGCCTTTTCCTCAAATAACCTCCATAATACAATCAAGCAAGGAGAAGTATTGTTATGGCCAGTCTAGGGCCGAAATTGTAAAACCATATCATATAAATTTAAAATAGCCAAAAGTAAGCCATAGGGTCGTCACAACACGAAGGACATAATAAGATTTAAAAGGATAAAATTAGCACTTATAACTCTGAAACATAATGAGCAACCAAGAAAAACATAGTCAATCTTTCCATCAATTGTTTACTTGAATTCAAGATGTTGCGAAAGCATACCTATAGAAGAGACGCTGATATGAGTTAATACCTACTCATACCCTCTACAAAACTCATTAAAATGAAAATAGTTAAACCATAAGGGTTATAAACAATTTTTCTACTTGTAAAATATGAATAAAACCAATTAAAGATTACATTGTAAACTAATTAATATTGGAAAGTATAAAAGGATTTAAAAATTAGGAGAGGAAGAAGACTCAATGACTAAAATGATGGATAATGGGTTTCCAAGTTTGACTAAATTTGTAGGAATTTTTATGATAAAATTATTTGAATGTTTTCAATTTTCGTTCTTGTAAATGATCTAATAGGAATGATAAGTGTTGAGACAAGAATTGTTGATTTGATCAAACTAGATGAGATGTTTAGAATTGTAAGAGTGTTAGTGATAGTTGACTTGGAAATGTAGTTCTGGACTATGTAAACTGTACGTTCCTTGAGATAAATTTTCAAAGTTTTTCTAATTTTACTATGTATGATTTGCCACAATAACAGGAAATTTGGTAAACTCCTTGGCTAGGAATACAGTTAAATTGATACTTAACAGTCCTATATAAATTTTGAGGGGTTTTATAGGGTTTTAAAATAGTTTTGATATTATTTTGGGTCAAAATATTTGATATTGTTTTGTATGGCATGGATGTGGGAAAGAGAAACAAGATTTAAAGGTGGATAAGAGAAAGAATAATTTCTAGATTTAGATTGGCATGTTGATAAACGAAATTGCTTATTTGAGATATTGAATAACCATTGGCTACAACGGCCTTCATGAGGTAGAGATTATAATGGTTCTAGTTATTAGATTTTTTAGAATGATATTTTTTTGAATGGGGTGATAGTGAGAATGAGCATAAAGATATATATTGATGTGAGTCATTTTCCTTTATACTTGATGGTTAAGGGTGCCATCACGTTGATAAGAAGAGATTTTTCATTTTGAATTTCCATAGTAAACTAGATGAGTTTTGATAATGTCCTAAGATGGTAAAATAAAGAGTTCAATGAGATAACCCATGACACTACAAGGAGAACACCTTGTAGTGGAGGTTTTTACAAATCCTCACAACAATTTTATCACTTGTTTATAGCATAGGTTGGTCGCAGAGGAGGGTGGCTAAAGGCTTTTATGGAGCTTTCTTGAAACAAATTAAGAGCATTAGAGCTTAACAACATAATGCATTGGTGTTGATATACTAAGGCCCCTCAATAACTTTTATTATTATAAAATGTTAAAATGCCATTTTTTATTTAAAAATAAAATAAAATACATGTTGGTGCTCCACACCAAAATAAGAGCATCAATGTGTGTTCGAAGGATGTATCAGATTAGGTTATAAAAATTGGTCATTTAATAGAAAAAATAGTAATTTTAAAATACCAATATATATCCATCTTAAGCATGGATCTAACATGAGCTGAGAGGGATCAAATTTCTTTAGGTGAAAACTTCTTTTACAGTGCAAAATATAATGTGTAATTTTTCATTGTTAAATTGTATTTTTGAATGCTATATAGACTACATAACTTAAACTTCTAAGTCCAAAAAATATTTGTTGAATTTTGACAAAAAAAGCATATACCTAAAAATGACCAAACCCACATTGAATATTCTATTATATAAAAAATTAAAATATTTTCTTTTAACATTTTTCCCTATATATACATATGTATGAAGTTGATATCGTCATAAATTAGTTAACACAGATCTTCAAATAGTTTATATAAATCCCATGTTGAAATATTTTTGAAATATATAAGGTTTAGACATGTTAGAGAATATTTTAGCTTTATTTTAAGAGAGACGCGTCTCAACTCTACGTTGAGCATGGATGAAATTACACATCGCACTCATATTGGGCTATAGAATAAGCCTCTCAGCTCAATTAAAAAACTTCATTTGCGCACTTAAAAACACATACAACATTAATGCATTGGGAGTTACATAACACAATGCATGCTTAAGTGTTTAGCTTGTAAAATATAAATTTTTACACTTTAAAAAATTAAAATAATGTATCAGTGTGTTTTGATGCTTAGTATTGCATATATTGTTGAACTAATCAGTGCACCACAAAACAGTTAAATTAAAAAAAAAATTCCAAATCATATTTCATTATCACATTTTCTTTTGTGCTTCCAACCACTCACAATGCTTCCCCTCCTATAGATCCCTGTTTGTAGTGCTCTACAATGTTACTTCCTCAATTCAACAACTTTGTTCATCAATTTAGTCCATTTTCAAATTTTGAAAACCTTGCATATTTTTATTTTCTTTTCTCTATGGGGGAAAACTATACCTCCTTGGGTTGTAAGAGACCAAGTAAATTGTTTGTTAACTCATTATTTTCTTTTTTACATGACCATAAATTTGGCTATTTTTTACATTAACAATAAATTTGAGCATGCACCCTATAGGAACTACCACCTATAGTATGATCCATTATTAGTGTGTGTTAAAATGTGAAACTAGGGTCAAATTCCACTTTAGGCAGCTCAGTGGCCTAAGATGATTATTGGACAAAATTCCTCTTTCCGAGAAAACCAAAATTTACCCTCGAAGCATTGAATTTGGATAATGAAAAATATGTTTTTGATGTCAAGCCCACAAGAGCACATTCGGTTAAGGTCGGCTTGGGGTCAAATTAGACAAATTGAATCCCCTCCAACACATATAAATAAAGGAGACCCTCAACCTCATTTACCACATGCATTCACACATAATTCTCTCTCCCCATTTGATTGGTTTGTACATGAGGCAATTGTTCTTCCACACATGCAAATTCTTGGAGTTGTTTTGACCTGCATTGACTTTTTGTTTTGAGGATACTTTACTTTTGGACTTTTAAGGGACTATTTGACTGTGTTTTTAATAGGGAAGGAATTGCATAGCATACTGCATTATTTGGCACAAAAACTGAGGTAGGAGGAGTTGTTTGATTAGGTTTAACCACATGCTTGGAGGAGTTGTTTGACTAGGTTTAACCGCGGGCTTGGAGGACTATTTTGAATGCAGGGTGATTCATCATTTGACCTGGTTTGATTTCCATTTTGATGACCATTTTTGTTGTTGTTTTACAACCAAGGAAGGTTGATTATCCTTGACTTTGACTGAGCTCAAGAGGAGTTGTTTGACTGCTACATTGACCATTGAATGTTGTCTTGCTAGGGCAAGTTCTGCTATTAAATTTTCAGAATTGCAGACCTTCATCAAGTTGATTAGATTTTACCTCATTAGTTGGACATTGATTTGGATATTTTGAAAAATTCAAGTCACATTGACATTGACTTTCATCATTGTGCTCTATTTAACATTATTTCTCTCTGGAAGTGGTGGAGCCTCCTTCAAATGCACTTGTTGCTGCTAGAACAAAGTATAGAAATGGTGAGGTCAAAGCTAAGAAAAAATTATTTGACTCCATTCAAAAGAATTTTGTTGCCTATATTTATGATTTGGAACTTCTAAGGAAATGCATGATAAGTTGGTTGGGATGTTCGAACTGAACATTGCAAATCAAATTCTATTTCAAAAGAACAAGTTGAAGGATATCAAGATGGATAAAGGGGAGTATATCTAATCCTATTTTATGGGAATAAGTCAAGTCAATAATGACCTGCTATCTATTGGAGAAGTTACTGTTGATAGGGAAATCACTCTCATTTCACTTGGAGGTATTTCAAGACCATGGGATATATTTTGCACCACCATTATCAATAATGATAGGATACCTAGTTTTGATGAGCTATTGGCTAGATGCACTCAAGAGGAAACAAGGATGATGGAGAGAGATAAGTCCTACAATGGAAATGAACCTATTACTTTCTCTACACATGCTAAAAGAAGAAATGATGCTGGTTTGTTTAATTCAATGAGACAAGGTCAAGGATCTAAGAAGGGATTCAAAGGAAAATGAAAAGGAAGATGCTACGATTGCAACAATTTCAGCACTATGCTAGCTAGTGAGTTTCCTAACAAGAAAAACCCTCCAAGGGATGACAACAACAACAACAATTACAAAGGCAATACTTATAATCAAAGAAATAATAGGTATAATCATAAAGGAAAAAGGAATGCTCCTGCTGCCCAAGAAGGAAATAATTGACCTCGCAACTGGAAAAGAAATACTAGGTATGATGAAAATAATGTTGTAGAAAAAAAATATGAGCTTTATCTTATTTATGCTCTATGTACTGCCTCTCCTCTAGATACTTTGGATCATTGCATGTTAATTGATAGTGGAGCCTCAAGGCATTGCACTAGATATAAGGAAGCCCTCTCAAATTTAGTTGAGAGGAAAACTAATCTAAAAATTATTCTTGGAGATAATGCCACCTACCCCATAAAATGGATAGGAACTATCACTCTTCACTTGAACTATGGTAAAACCATACATCTTCATGAAGTCTTGTATGTGCACGATTTCAAGAAGAATTTGATGTCTATTTCTATGATGGAAGGAAAAGGCTTCAAGATAACTTTCATTGATGGAAAAGTACGTTCATGGCATAAAAACTTCAAAGATTCTTTTACTCTTGGGTTTAGGGTTGATGGTATTTATCAAGCTGGTGTAATTTGTTTGGGAGTGTTGGCAAGTGATACCTCTATTCAATGTGAGATATGGCACCAAATATTTTCCCACTTACATTACAAAGCCTTATCTGGGGTAAGGAAGGTGGTCATAGGAATGCCTTAGTTTCATATGAACCATGAAGGAGTATATCAAGGTTGTGAAACTGGGAAACATGCAAAGGGACCATTCCCTTCAATGAAAGCAAGACAACCGATATTCTTTAACTACTCCATTCTAACATGTTTGGTGTCTTGCCCATAATTTCATTAGGAGGATACGCATACTTGCAATTTTTGTGGATGATTTCTCATGCAAAACATGGATATATTTCTTGAAGAAGAAGGATGAAGTGTTCAAATGGTTTCATTATTTAAAAGCATTGGTGGAGAATCAAACAATAAATAAGATAAAGACATTAAGGATTGACAATGGAACCGAATATGAATCTAATGAATCCAGTGACTTTTGTAGAGAGGCGGACATTAAGAGGGAGACAACCATTCTGTATACTCCAGAGAAAAATAGTGTTGCTAAAAGAAATAATCGAACTATTATGAAAGCCACATGTGCCATGATTTATGATCAAGGTCTACTAAAATTCTTGTGGGGAGAAGTTGTTGACACCATTGTATATGTTCAAAATACAAGCCCTCATCAAGCTTTGGATTTCAAGACACCTGAAGAAGTCTTCACTAGTAAGAAACTTGATGTTTATCATTTTAGAATATTTACTTGTCCTGTGTATTTTCATGTGCCTAAAGAGAAAAGGAACAAGTTGGATGTTTTTGGGAAGAAATGTATATTCGTTGGATACAATGAAAATTTAGGCAAATATAGAATTTATGTTCCTAGTCAAAGAGAAGTAGAAGTAGGTAGATATGTTACTTTTGATGAAAAAATTTCCCTCAGGAAAGGCCAAAATCTCTCCATATCAAGGAAGGATGATGATGGTGCTGAAAAACAAGAAGAACCTCATATGGATGAACCTATGCCCAATGTTGATGGACCAATGGATCCTCTTGATCCACCTCCTTGTGATCCATCTACCTCAAAGAAAAGACCATTATCACTCTATGATACTCTTTAAGATGCAAAAAAACATTCTTCCCGTAGAGGAACATTTCGAGAAAGTATGAAGCCTAAAAAATATCAAGGATACTTGGTTGCCATGAGTACTACCATTCAAACTAAACCATGAACTTTTGAAGAAGCTGTAAAGGACAAGTATGGAAAGATGCGATGATTGAGGAGAATGAGTCAATCATGAAGAATGATGTATGGGAAGTGGTGCCTAGACCCAAGGACAAGTTTGTGGTCACTTCAAAATGGATCTACATAATTAAAAATGGATATGTTGGAAGTGATGAAAAATATAAGGCAATATATGTGGCTTGTGGTTTCTCTCAAAAGGAAGGAGTTGACTATGATGAAATATTTTCACTAGTTTCTTGATACATTGTTGGAGAGGTAAATCCCCTCTACGGATAGAGGCGATCCCTACTAGCCCAGCAAGGGTCTAGCAACAATCACACAATGCTGCCACGCATGTTCCTAATTGCAATTAAACAAGAGGTAAAGAGCACCTACTTGGATTCCCGCGCTGTCGTTTGACGAAGGGATGTTGTCTTCGCTCCTTCGTTTCAGCTGGTCACAATCCTCCGCGATCCCCGCGAATAGATACCTGCACACACGAAGAGGAAACAAACGCAAGCGTGAAATCTAATAAAAGCAACCATACATCAGTCAGAAAAGACGTAATTCACGTTTAACCATTGCATAAACAAGTGAGAATGGAAAAATAATAAGAGTACAACCAAATGTTCTGACGTCGGTAACCTTCTCAGGAGGGGCCAGTCAGCATGTATCTCAAGCATTCACTTTTGAGGATGATTCTCCCAAGACAAACAACTCTCTCTCTCACACAAAAGTCACAAACAACCTTCCCTAAGCAATCAATCACTTCCACCTCTAGCACACCACACCTATAGCAGCAATCTGAGCACTACAAGCTCTATACAATCCAAGCTATTCCAAGCTAAGTCTAACTAGCTGCTCATGGTAATGGTGAGAGTTTATATAGGAGAAGGAGTCTCCTAAAAGGGTGGAAGGATGAGCTTATCTTCAAGGGAAGTTGTTGGAAAGGGTCGAACAGACATGCCATAGAAGGGAGTCGACAGTCACAAAGCTAACAACCAAGCCTGGAGGGATCTGGAAGGCAGGTTGTTTGAACAAATTCGCCTAAACTGGATCAGCGCGGATTATAGGGAAACTGCCGCGCTGTCGGCGCATCTCAATAACTGAAGAAGTCATGTCAGCGCGGAAGCACACGGAAAAGGCGCGCTGTGGACCATCGCGGAAAAGTGATGTTCTTCCGCGCTGGCAGCGCACAGCATACACTGGAAGGCGCCTGTCATCGCGGTTATTTTAGGAACAGACGCGCTGATGAACAAAACTTTGGAAAAATGGGTTTTTAAGCCAGTTCAGGGAGCAAGCACTTAGTGATTATGAATTCTGGGCATAGCAGGGTGACTGACAGAAAGGCAGTGATAAATTACTGTGTAACAGATGCCCCCTAAAGAATGAGGACCGAGAGAGTGGGAGGGGTGAAATGCTTTACAACACACGCCGAACTGGAACACCACCAAGAAGGACCGAAAATCTCTGACAATCAAGTACATGCAGTCTAGGCATGGGCGCAGCCATCCAAAAGACATGCGAGAATGGTCTGTGGAATGGACGCAGCCACCCAGTCAAAGAGACCAAAAACTGATAAGGTATGGTCGCAGCCATCCATGAAGACTCAGGTATGGGCGCAGCCATCCATCAATGAGTCATGTAATGATCATCCACAAAATCGCAGCCTGGACCATAAACAGACAGGGATCCAGGGTCTTGCGCTCCATCTCGACCCGAACAAAGTACAAGTCCAAGCATGTGAATACAGGAGTTGAAGTCGAACATGCGTGAACATCGTCTGATTACCAGTCAATGATGAAAACTGTTAACAGACGCGAGAGGTACCACCAATAATGACAATGGTCCTCAAGGTACTATAGGTACAATCCGTGGCATGTGAATCAATGAGTTGGTGTCGAACACCCACGGAATCATTCGATCGAAGGCCAATGATGTAAGCCTTACGTCGAACACGAAGAACCTGCCATTGAGGCATGCAGGCTCCAAGGCACCTGAAAGGAGTCTCTAAGTCACTTTCCCGGATAATGAGTTGGAGTCGACGAGAAAGGACCTTGATCGAAGGTGGGCCATGATGTTTCCCACATCATCGACACGAGACAGAGGTACAATAGTTTGTGTGAGATAGCGAACGAGGTTGCATTGTGGCAGGGGATAACTTCTCTTGAACATATAACGGCACTGTAACGGGTTTGGCAGTACTTGACATCAAATGAGCAGAAGATACGGTGATGATGGCAATGAGCAGATGAGAGGTCAAATAGGATATCCCAAACCCATGGAGGCTAGTGAAAACAAGATGAGATGACCCCACCCAGACACGATACAGCGGAGTGCCATGTTCAAGAGCGACGTACTGCCGAGACGACTGTAATCATAGTTCCATTTTCCCCACCATTGCTGGCAGGTACCCCGATTATTTTTGGATGACAAGCTTGACGGGGATAACATATGCTTGATGTGTGTCATTTCGACAATATCCGATGTCATTGAGTGTTTAACGAGCCTGACAAAGGAAAAACTCGGCCTCTTTTCTTGTTTCGAGAGTCTGAAAAGAATGCGGAAAAGGAGACTCCAGGGGGGTCCTTTTTCGTACAGTTGTGTCTCTCGAGCCCGAAAAAGTATAAAACTATGCTCGAAAGAACCGCCCGGCCATTACAACCGAGGAGTACTTTTCATGAATAGTGCCTTCGACCCGAAAAAGTAAAAAAGCGGTCGAAAACACGTCGTTTTAGAGCCGATATCGAGCGCGAAACGACAAACACCCGGCAATCTTTTTGGTTCAACGGTCGGAAAAAGAGCTTAAAACGACCGCCTTTCATTCCTTTTAACGAGCTGAAAGGAAGCTCGGCTATCTTCTCTTGTTTAACGTCGGAAAAGAGCTTAGAGACGACACATTTGGGGATCACATGAACGGCGGACCGTCATGACCAAGTTGCTTTACCTGAACCTGCACAAGGGCACTACCCGCATAAATCCATTCGATATGTGTAAAAAACATATTAAGACATGCATTTAACAAATTCAGGGCTAGAGTTATGGTTAAAAATGGTAAAAACCCAAAAATATGGCAATTTATGAGTTTTTACTATAAATAGGGGGGAGTAATAAGTCATTTTTACCATTTTACTATTTTGGAACGTGAAGGACGTGGAGGAGCCAGAAAGTTGACGGAGCGATTTCCAGCCCGTACAGACACCGTTTTCCGATCCGCTTCTTCCAGGTAGGTTCTTGTTCCCTTGCCCTGCATTTTGGTCAATTTTAGTAGGATTTTAACGGTTGAATTTGCCCAATTGGGCAAATTCTTGGTGCATGGATGCGCCCTCGGTCAGCGCGGATATCCCCCACGGGTCCGCGCTGACCGAATTATAACAAAACGTGGCCAACTTCGGGTCAGCGCGGAAAACCCGTGTTCTTCCGCGCTGACCTCGAAATTTAACGAAGGGCTGCCATGGCCAGCGCAGCTGTTTCTAAAACAGCCGCGCTGGCGCGAAAAAATTTTTGTTTTCAAAAATGAACGTGAATTTTTTATTGCCAGCACTTCTAACTTGTTTTTATGGCTTGTGCAGGACATCATGGCTTTCCAATGGCAGGAAAGAGTTCACGATGTGGAAGATATAGCCGCTTGGGGGGATGTGAATTGCTGCAATGCCATGCGGGCTTGCGGTTTTATGAAATTCTTCCTCACGCCGCGCCTGAGAGCTCAGCATGATCTTCTTGAGCTACTGATTAGAGCATGGAACCCGGTGGATATGAAATTCACCATCCGCGGTCACGATATTGAGTTTGACCGTATGGATATCTTTTTCTTGACTGGGCTGTCGCGCCGAGGTGCGAGGCCCATCTTGGAGGGGCAGCGACCTAGCGGCGGCACTTTAGATGACCTGATGGCTCGGGTCTGCCCGGAGGCTGTAAAGACGCGAAGTGGGAAAGTAGCAATCCCCACAGTGAGAGACATAGTGCTTCGCACCATTCTGTTCATGGTGACCCGGGCAGCGGGTAGTATGGCCAACCATGAGGCTTCAAAGACTCATCTCCTACTAGCTCTTGATTGCCTCGAGCCTACAGTGTTTGATTGGTGCACGGCAGTGGCCAACAACATGAAGAGGCAACTGAGCAACTGCCGTCGCGGGGAGACGAAGCAGTTTGGCTATGGATCGATCCTGGTCCCGCTCATTCTGGAGCGAGTGCCAGCCATGCGGCTGCAGACGATGGTCGTGGATGCCCCCAGGGATCCTCGGGAGACGAGGGCCTCACGATGGGCTCGTATCATGCCACGTGGGGGTGGCGGCCGGCCACATAGCTGGGGGGCATTTTTCCGAGACTGGCTGGATCAGCAGGAGATCTTTGTGCAGGATTGGCCATATGCGGGTATGGATTTCCGCAATGACCCTGATTTGGCACTGCCCCCAGGTGAACAGTGGGATGATGCAGGTATAACACTTTTTGACTTTTTGAGTTTTGCATTGTTTTTTTTAATTTTTTATGTACATGTCCTAATAAATGTCTTGTTATGCAGATGTGGGGCCTACTAGACCGATTGGCCTGGCTGCCACGGCACGGAGAGAAGGACAGGGAGCCGAGGCTTTGGCCTTAGCCCCTCCAGGGGTTAACGCGTCGGAGACTGTGGCTCGCAACCTTGAGGGGTTGCTGGAGGGGGTGCCTGACTACCAGGGGGTCGAAGAGGTCCCCTTAGAGCATCAGATCAACACAGTGGGGGTGGAACCCAGGGTGCACCGCCTTCTGAGGCGGGTAGCACGAGCAGCTGTGTACTACAGAGAGCATCATCCAGCTGACTAGTTGTCTAGGTTTTATTTCCACTGCTATTTTGAGACATATGACTCAGATGTATTGAGATTTTTGGACATGCACATCTATTTTTGAGCGCCTTAGTGCGCCACACGATATATATATATATACATACCGATTTTTTGGATGGGTCATTGTTACATATGATGATGTGTTGTTTATGTTATGCGTTTATTCAGTACAATTGTGATCTTATGTATGAATTTGCACGACACATGACCCACGGATTTTATATTTTTTAATGCAAGCTTAAAAGCACACACATGCAAACTATGCTTGAAATGATTTATTTACACATGCTTATGGTCTTACTATGCTATCTATGCTTTCCTGTATGATGTTTATCTGTTACGCAAATGTCTATCTAATACATGATTTGCCAATGCATCAGTCAACGTATTTAATCGTCTCGGAATGTGTTGATAAGTAATGTAATCAAAATTCCGTTCCAACAATCTTACACGTAGGTACAACCTTAATATGCGCTGGTCTCTGACGGAATATCATCCGTTGAGTTGATGGACAACCAGCTGGGAGTCCAGGTTCACCACTAGCTCTCGGATGCCGAGATCAACTGCTTCGGCAAGTAATTCGATTACAGCGCTGTACTCGGCAACGTTGTTAGTGGTGCGACCTAGGCAGACACCTTGAAGGTCTAACAACTCTCCGTGAGGATCGTAGATCACCCACGCTGCCGAAGACAAATTACAAGTACCACGGCAGGCACCATCAGCGAAACCAACATAAGGGGTACTGGACATCTGCGCAGGAAAGACAAAGCATAATAAGGGGCAAGACACGTCTTTATACCAAAGCAAAATGAAACTCATGCACTAAAAACTCAAAAACACACGTATATACAAAGTGAATGTGAGAAGCTATGCATAGTATTTCTTCAGATACAGCCCATTGCGGGGCTTGTCAAGAGGATTTCCTTCATAGTCAATCAACTCATATGCGCCCTTTTGTAAAACTCGTTTCACAATGTAGGGACCTAACCACATGGATTCGAGTTTTCCTGCCCCCAGCTTATCTTTAGCTTGATCGTAGAGCAGTACTAAGTCTCCCTCAACAAAGGAACGAGGATGAATATTTTGATCGAAGTGAGCTTTGACTCTCTTCTTCTGTGCTTCGATAGCCAGAGAAGCCAAACGACGAGTCTCGTCTAACCGTTCTAGGTAAAGAAGCCGTTCCTCCACCGGAGTGGTGTTGGGAAGCAACTCGACAGCTAATTTTAATGAAGGAATCTCACATTTGACGAGAAGGGTAGCCTCCAGTCCATAGACCAGTTGAAACGGGGTGAAACCGGTGGCATCCTTCACAGAAGTCCGGTAGGCCCACAAGGCCGGGAAAAGCATTAGATGCCAGTTTGACTTGTGTTTATTGACGGTGCGTTGAAGCATGGTGATCAAAACTTTGTTCACGGCTTCGAATTGACCGTTAGATTGAGGATATTATGGTGACGAACTATCTTGACGCAAGCCTAGCTGGGTCATTAACTCTGTCATCATATGATTTCGGAAATGCTTTCCGTGATCTGTAACAATAGCCTGAGGGACTCCGAAACGAGTGATGATATGATTGAATAAAAACTGCGCCGCTGTGTGACCGTCTTCGTTTAATGTAGGCATCGCTTCGGCCCACTTGGTGAAATAATCCACAGCAACGATAATGTACCCATGCCCCCCGGCCGAACGAGGGTTACAGGACGTATAATCGATGCCCCACTTTGCAAATGGACCTACGGTTACGACAGGGTGCAGTGGTGCAACAGGTGCACGCATTTTCCGGTGGTAAACCTGGCACTCGTGGCATGCGCGTACAGCAAGGATGCAATCCTTGAAGATAGAAGGCCAGAAATAACCAGCGCGGAGAATCTTTTGAGCGGTAGCGTATCCGGACATATGGCCGCCACAAGCGCCGGAGTGGCAGTCATTCAAGACTCGCTCAGCCTCCTCGAGGGTTAAGCATCGGCGAAGAATAGAATCGACGCCGAGGCGGTACAGGGTGTCGCCCAGAATGCGATATGGTTGAGCTTGGTGACGAATTCGTCGTCGAGCATCCTTCGATGTATTGGGACGAAACGAAGACGTTTGTAAATATACGATAATGTCCCCGTACCACGGGTCGAGAGTGCTGATGAGAAATAGCGTTTCATCCGGAATATGCTCCTCTGAACGAGATGGTGCAGACTTAGATGGTAAGGAACAGAGCAGTTCAGCGAAGACCAGTGATTTCTTAGACTTGGCAGCAGTGAATTCCAAGTCGAACTCTTGGAGGATTACGATCCACTTCGAGTATTTGCCCCCCAGCAACTGACGTGACAGGATGTAGGTCATGGGGTTGCAATCAGAGACCACGGTCGTTGTGCGCAACAGGATGTAATGACGGAAACGTTGGACGGCACAGACAGCGGCCAATGCCAACTTCTCGACATATGCATAGCGAGTCTCCGTATCCAGAAGGTTGCGGCTAAGATAGTATACAACATGCTCAGTGCCATCGTCGTCGTCTTGCACTAAAACCATGCCGATGGTGGTATCGGCAGCGGCCAAGTAAAGGGTGTAGTCACGGTGGTAATTTGGAGGTCTTAGGAGCGGAGCTGAGACCAGGAGGTCTTTAAGACGCTCAAAAGATTGCTGAGCGATAGCGTCCCAACGAAAGGGCGTGTCTCGCTTTAGTAATCGTGTGAAACCCTTGGCCACCTCGGCATAATTTGGGATGAATCGTCTGAGAAAATTAGCTTTTCCCTGCAAGCTCTGTAACTGCTGTAGAGTGGCAGGGGGAGGAAGATTCAAAATGGCCTCGACCTTAAGGGGATCCAGACGGATGCCCTCCCGGGAGACGATAAACCCGAGTAGTCGGCCGGATTCCACGCAGAAGACACACTTATGCGGATTGAGTCGAATACGGTAGTGTCGACAGCGGAGAAAGATTTCGCGTAAATGAGATGGATGGTCTTGACGTTTAGCTGAATGAGCTGGTAGGTCATCCAGATAAGGTTGTACGATGTGTCGGATATCATGAAAAGCATACGACATCGCACGCTGGAAAGTGGCGCCGGCATTTTTAAGACCGAAAGGTAGCTTCTTGTAAGCGAAGGTGCCCCAAGGACAAATGAAAGCGGTCTTGTGCTGGTCTGCAGGGGCTATGTTGATCTGGTTGTAACCAGAGAAGCCGTCCATGAACGAATAAATTTCACTTCCTGCGCAATCGTCGATAAGCTGATCAATAAAAGGCGTAGGAAAGTTATCTTTTGGACAGGCGCGATTGATATCGCGGTAGTCAACACAAACCCGAATAGTGCCCTGTTTTTTATTCACAGGGACTATATTAGATACCCACTCCGTAAGAGGAATGGCATAAATGAAACCAGCTCGAAGGAGTTTTTCAACTTCGGCCTTGATGGCTGCAGCCTTTCGAGGGTGCACTGGGCGTAAACGCTGACGAACAGGCTTAGCGCCGGGATAGGTAGGGATTTCGTGCTCCACGATACTGGGGTCAATGCCGGGCATTTCCTCGTAAGACCATGCGAAAACATCACGGAATTCACGAAATAAATCTGTATAAAGTTGAATTTCCTCAGGAGTACACGTGACTCCAATGTAAATATTCTCGACGACCCCTGTTTTGACAGAGATGTCGATAGCCAAAGTCTGCGTAATGTTACCCATGTTTCCTTCCGAAGACACTTGATATAACTGAATAGGCGTTTGGAGAGGGATAGATGGGACACATGAAGCAAACCGTCCGAGACATGTGGCCATTTCCGAATGAGGAGGGAGAAACGAAGAGCGATGGTGGTGATCTGACCAAGGGAGCTCTTCGGGAGACATAGTCTCGATGATAGCCTCGTCGGAGGGAAATGATTCCTTCAGGGGATCCGAAGTGGCCTTTTCTCCCAACCAAGGGAAGTGGTCATATGAATCGGGAACGCTGCTTGGAAGAGCAGGTTCAGGGGGTGAAGCCGATGCAGCGACTATCTCGATGTAGTTGAGCTCGGCAGGGCTCAACGGCATCATCTCGCCCCAAGAGTCTTCCTGACTCAAGGGAGGGAGAACCCATGGATCAGAACGTACTGTGATCATGTTAACGGAGGCGAGATTTGGAGGCGGGAGGGGAAAGACTCCCATTAAGGAGGGATCTTTAAATAATCCGGCACCCACACTCACTAGCGATTTGGAGGTATGCTCCACGAATGGTACATTCCCTTCAGAAGAGGAAGCAAAAAAGGACAGCTGGTCCACCGTGACGATTTTCCCTTGATGGGGGAAACGAACGACACGGAATAAGGAGGAGGCCACGGCTTGCATGGCATAAGTCCAGCTTCGTCCAAGGAGGAGGTTGTAAGTGAGATTAGCGTCAACGACTTCAACCTCGACTTCTACCGTTTTCCCTTCTAAAGAGATAGGTAAACGCGGGAGGATACCATATGGACGAGATTCTCTTCCATCGAAAGCCTCAAGGGTGGTGGGAGACTGGCTCAGAGCAGGCGAACCAATAGCCTTCCAACAAGCAACCGACATGATGCAGGTTGAGGCTCCCTCGTCAATGACGGTACGATGGATCGTTTTGCCATTGATGAGAACTTGTATAAGGAAAGCCACCTGGTGAGGCAATCTCTGTGTGAAACCTTCGAGATCAAAAGAGATTAAATCCGAATCTGCCGGGTCTATGCCACCAATCGCTGATAGCAGGGACTTCCTCTGGGAGGGGCAGCTCTGGAGGACTTCTAACGCGGACATGGTGGACGGAGCCTGAGCTAAGTCCTCGACAATGCTATAATGCTGGGCAGCACGAGCATTGGGGTTATAAGATGACTTCCTGAGTACACCTTTGGGAGGGGGTCGGGGGATCGTCTCGGTGCTGGGCCGTTCGATGTGAAGAGGGCCAGAACTGGACGTAGGAGCGCTGGAGGGGACCTCCGGCTCTTTCCCGGCTGAAGATGGATAATCTTTCGCTCGAGTCGTGACATGGATGGGGATGGTTCCAGCCATGAACACTTGAGAACCGAACGAGGAAGAGGATTGAGAGGGGTCTGCCACCTGATGCGTCTGCTGGGATGGGAAAGGCTCTTTAAGCACGGCAGGGGACCCTGAAGCACCTTTCAAAAGCCGACTAACCTCGGACCGCCTGGGGCAATCTTTGGTGTAGTGATCCTCCTCGCAAATGAGACAAGGATACTTAGGCTTCCGTTTGGCTCCTTCCTCGGAGGGAGGTTTAGGAGGGTTCTGCTTAGGTTGTCCGGATTTTTCTTTGGCCTTTCCTTTCTTTTTGCCTTTTGAGGATTTGTCTGCCGCGGTGGACTGAACGGCATTTACCTCGGAGGTATTCCCAGGAATAGATTGGCTCTGAGAAGCATTCTCGTTAGAGGCGTTTTGTTTCTGCTTCCCAGGGTTCGCGGTCGATTTCTTACTTGATGAATTCACGGAGCCAATAACCCCATCAACGGAAGGCTTTGGTGGAGCTTTGGTTTGTCCGTGCCTCGGGGCATCTGGCAAATACTCATACAAAGTACCTGACTGAGAATACACTAAGTCAAGGTATTGAGCTCGCGCGATTGCTTGCTCCTCAGTTACACACGCCCCCATTGCAATATCTTTGGCAATTTTAGGGACAAAGGACGTGGTAAACCAGTCGGTCAGGAGTTGATCGGGAATCCAAAATTTAATCAAACGACGGCGCCTTCTCCATTCATGTATATGATCGGAGATGTGCATCGCCGTATCCTGTTTCAGAGACGTGAGCAGATGGGTCCCAGTCTCGTACTGAATGGGTAACTGAAAATGAGTTAAAAAGGCCATAGCCAACGAGTTAAAGTCTGAAAACATGCCGTGGTTGAGTTCGATGTACCATTTTGCAGCTGAACCAGTGAGAGTCCTCTGGAAGAGGCGAAGTCGGATAGAATCATCAAGCCATGAGTTAGATGAACACCAAAGGTGATAAGTCATTACATGGGCCTGAGGATCCTCTCCGGCTTTGCCGTCGAACTTTGGACAGTCACCTGGTATCTTGGTCGGAACCGGTGGCCAATATGAGTTATGCAAAATAGGATCGTTTGTTAACTTGGACACATCGGGTAGTTCCAACGTAGCCAAAAATGGCAGCTGCGGGTTGAAGGACATCTGTGGCTGAGGATTCGAGGCGATATTAGGGTTCCACCCAGATTGGGGTTGCCCCCACGAACTTTGTCCGGACGGGCCGGACCCAAAAGGACCTGGCGCGTAGGAATTTTGTCCCGATGGACCTGGTCCAAAAGGACCTGGCGCATAGGGAGTTTGTCCGTGGGAGTTTTGTCCATATGCGGACGACTGTCCCTGTGTCTGCCCCCCAGCTCCCCATGAATTGGCAGCTTGCCCGACAGGTTGACCATATTGATAATTTTGATAAGGAGTGACCTGTGGTTGCTGATAATTTTGATAAGGAGCGTACTGATTTTGCCCCTGGGGTTGCTGGTAGCCATATGACTGCTGGGTCCCATACGGAGCCTGGTAGGCAGGCTGCGTTTGGTACGAGGGTTGATAACCTGTTTGAGTTTGAGGCCCAGAGTAGTGTCCTTGAACCGGCTGGGGTTGAACCATGCGTCCCGAAGGTTGACTTGGTCGGATTCGAGATGGACCTGGTTGGCCAGCAGGATAGCCTTGCTGGGCGCCAGGTTGTCCATGTGCCGCCAAGGGTTGTCTTTGCGGAACGGGTGGTCGAATTGGCTGGATAGCTGGTTGACGCCGAGGTTGGCCAGCTTGTCCAGGTTGACGATGAGGGTGGACAACGGGTTGATTTGGCTGTATAGACGGTTGGCCCGTTTGTCCCCCAGCGTGACCAAATTGGGAAGAGGGCTGGGCTTGCTGTATGGCAGGCTGCCCTCCTTGGTGTACGAGCTGAGCAGAGGGTTGGCCTTGCTATATAGCAGGTTACCCCCCTCGCCCAGAAGGATTCGTGATTTGAGGGGTAGGTTGGCCCTGTTGAACATAGGGCTGTCCACCCTGCCCTAGAGGATACCCTTGCTGGACGGCTGGTTGGTTTGGAGGATTGGCCTAAACTGGATCAGCGCAGATTATAGGGAAACTACCGCACTGTCGGCGCATCTTAATAACTGAAGAAGTCATGTCAGCGCGGAAGCACACGGAAAAGGCACGCTGTGGAACATCGCGGAAAAGTGATGTTCTTCCGCGCTGGCAGCGCACAGCATACACTGGAAGGCGCCTGTCATCGCGGTTATTTTAGGAACAGACGCGCTGATGAACAAAACTTTGGAAAAATGGGTTTTTAAGCCAGTTCAGGGAGCAAGCACTTAGTGATTGTGAATTCTGGGCACAGCAGGGTGACTGACAGAAAGGCAGTGATAAATTACTGTGTAACATACACCACTATCTGATCAATAATTTCTTTAGCTTCCAATCAAGGGTGGAGCCTACATCAAATGGACATCAAGACTTCTTCCTTGGATGGCTCACTTATGGAGGAATTATACTTGGAACAACCTCAGGGGTTTGAAGTACAAGATAGAAGGACACTTCTATGCAAGTTGAAGAAAGCCCTCTATGGGATAAAGAAAGCCCATAGGGATTGGTATGAGAGGATTGATAACTATCGTATGAAGCTAGGATTTACAAGGATTTATGTTGATACAAACATATACTTTAATATTGAAAGGGACAAGTCACTTATTTTGGCCGTGTATGTCGATGATCTATTTCTGATTGGTGTAAACCCTATCATCTATCAATGCAAAAAGAGGTTGACTTCCGCATTCGAGATAAAGGACCTAGGACTGATGATCTGGATTTAAACAGGAATGCAACAATTTATAGATATAACCATAAATACAGAGATGCATCAAAAATAACACTTCATTTCATTAATATCAAATACTGAAATATGCTTACAAACATAATGGAAATAAGACTAGCTCGGGCGATGGTAGCTTATCTCTGAGAAGAGATGTGGTAGATACATGCCTCTAAATTGAGTTACAATGAGGCTCAAGGTCATTTTTATTATTGAACAATAAGAGAAAACCCTAAACAACCAAAACCCTAACATGAGGAGATGTAACACCAAGAGTTTATGGGCCTCGTTGGGGTTAGTTGGGCAGCCAACTTCCTAGGGTCATAACTTGGTCATATTATCTTTGTTTGATGCATATGATACCTCATTGGAAAGATCTCTCTGAGGACTACAAATTCTCACATGATTTCTTTTGAAATTTCCAAGGCATTTTGCCAAAAAAATGTCGTTTAGGTCCTCAAAATGGATCTGGATATTCAAGACTTGAAAAACTACCAAAAAATAGTAAAATGTGTTACAATTAAGGAAACAAAAAAAAATATAAGAAAAATGGTGAGGGTCCAAGTGGAATAGGTGGTTGGCCACCAATATCCACCAAGATCAGTCCTCCCCCCTTAGGAAGCGATGGTCTCCATTGTGTTGATTTCCTCCATGAGATGAGGAAATGTTTGTTGAACTTGGTCCCTAGTCAACCATTTTCCTTGGTGCAGGAGTTGGCCGTCTTTGAAAATTTGATACAACTAGATCTTCTGCTGATGAGTGTTCTTGATCTGCGTGTCCATGATTCGATCAGTTGCAACTTGTTCCATGTAGTCTGGATTTAACTCTGTTGGTGTGATTTATTTTGCAATGTTGGATGTGTCCAGTAATGGTGGAAAGTATGGCCAAAGGTGATCCACATTGACCACTAGGTGCAGGACAAGGAATGGGGGAATGCTGAGCTCAAACTCATTATCTCCCATAGCCTTGGTGATGGCGTATGGCTCATATCAAAGCGAGCAAATCTTGCGATGGGGCCTAGCGAGGCACTCCTTCTGCAAATGTAGCCAAACTTTGTTACCCACCTGGAACTTGTGTGGTACCCAATGTTGATCATGTCGTTGCTTGTACTTAGCATTGGCTTTGTCCAATATGTCATGGACCTATTGGAGGATGTGTTGAATGTGATCAATGAAGTTATTTTCCTTGTCGGCTTCGGACTAGACATGATCTGAATCTGCCTAAGTCGATGCAAATGGTATGGCCAAATCAATCGTACATAGTGGTTGGAATCCCAAGCCCACCTGAAAAAGGGTTGTGTCCATTCGAGCTATGGAGAGCCCGGTTATAGTTGTGTTGGACATAGGGGAGGCTCTCATCCCATGTGCATGGATGTTTTGAGTTGTACATGTGCAAAATGTGTACGATCATCATGTTGACAACCTCTGTTTGGCCATTAGTTTGGGGATGGAAAGCTATGGACTTAGTGATCTTGGTGTCCAACATCGACCAAAGACTGGACCAAAATGTATTGAGGAACCTGTTGTCCCAGTTTGAGATGATAGACTGTGGGATCCCAAAGTGTACCCAAACTCATTCAAAGAATAGTTTAGCAGTGGCTTCTGTTGTGATATTCTTCTTGCAGGTTGCCATAATGGCCATATTTGAGAATCTGTCAACGACCAAAAAAACACAGTCGTTTCCATGCTTAGTATAAGGAATGCTTGACATGTAATCCATGGAGATGGATTCCCAAGGTTGACTAGGGGTAGGAAATGGAGTATATAGGTCTTTCATCTTGATGGTCGGTTTGGAAATGGCATAAGAAGTGCAAGACCTTATGTACTTCCCGACATCCTATAGAATATTCGGCCAATAGAAATACGTATGCAGTATTGCCACCATTTTCTTGACCCCGAAATTCCCAGCAGCTCGACTGTAGTGCGCTTCCCAAATCATCTTGGCACGCTCTCTTGAAGGAACACAAAGGTTTCCCAAGTTGCATAACAGAGCACCGTGGAGGTGAAAATATGGAACTTGCTAACCCTCCAAGAGCATATGGTATGTTGGCCGAATTTTGGGTCGCTTTTGTAGAGAAGTGGCCAATCAAAACTCTTGTGCCCACAAGAGTTGAGCACGGTGGTTAACGCCATGATCGGTGGTCGACTGAGGCACTCTACAATGTTATTGGTGCTGCCCTTCTTGTACTTGATATTAAAATGGAAGTGTTGCAGGTATGTGGAACACTTCTGATGGTGATCATTCTACAACTTCCCTTGCTTCTGTATGAATTGTAGGGGTCAGTGGTCTGTGTGGATGATCGTTTCCTTCCCCAAAATGCAATGCTTCGATTTCTCGCAGGCCTGCACAATGGAGTTCATCTCTTTTTCATAAGTCAGATACTTCCAGACTGTGTCTGAAAGTGTCTCACTATGGTATGCCACTGGATGACCCTGTTGAGTAAGGACTGCCCCAATAGCATAGTCAGAGGCATCTGTCTCGATCTCAAATGGTTGTTGCAAGTCTAATAATGTGAGAACTGGTGCAGAGTAGAGGTGGTGTTTCAACTCTACGAATGCCTTTTGTTGAGATTCAGACCAAAAGAATTTTTCTTTCCCTCCTCCCTTGGTGACTTGACTCAAGGGCCAAATGATATGAGAGAACCCCAACATGAACCTGCGGTAGAAATTGGAAAGACCCAGAAAGCTGCAGAGCTCTGTTGGAGTGGATGGGGCTGGCCAATCCTGAATGACTTGGATCTTAGCTAGATCCACATGCACCCCCTGTTCATTAATAATGTATCCTAGATAATGAACCTGGGTCATGCCAAAAGTGCATTTCTCCAAATTGGCACACAACTTATGTTGCCGCAGTGTTTGGAGAACCTGTTGAATGTGGTGGAGGTGCTCTTCCCAACTCTGGTTGAAGATTAGGATGTCATCCAAGTATACCACTACAACTGGGTTGGTGAATGGCTACAAGATGTCATCTGTCAGCCTCATGAATGTTGCAGGAGCATTCGTTAACTCGAAAGGCATAACCAACCATTTGAAAAGACCCTCCTTGGCTTTGAAGGCAATCTTCCACACATCAAAGGGTTCTATTGGTATCTGGTGATATCCGAACTTCAAGTCGATCTTGCAGAAATATTTTTTCCCTTTGATTTGGTCCAAAAAGTAATCAATTTGTGGGATCGGGTACCTATTCCGGACAGTGACCTTGTTCAGCGCCTGATAGTCAGTACAAAGTCTCCAAGTCCCATCCTTCTTTTGTACCAACATGATCAAGCTCCCATAGGGCGATGAACTCGGCTAGATATGACCTTTCTATTGCAGCTCCTGAGTCTGCCTCTTGATTTCATCGTTCTCCAGAATAGAGTGCCGATAGATTGGTCCATTGGTAAATTATGCACATGGGGTTATATCGATGGAGTGCTTGATGTGACAGTGCAGGGGCACCCCTACGGGGGAGGTGAAGATGTCCTCGTACTCCTCCATGACCTTTTCCATCTATTGTTTTCGTGTAGAGGGGCCCTGTCTGGAGGTCGTGGCCACCTTCTTCTTCTTTCCTTGAGGGCGTATCATCAAGAAAACAAATTTCCTAGTTCTGGAAATGAGCTTACTTCTTTGTTTTGCAGTAACCAGAGAGATGGCAGTAGGCGGTGCTACCTCTAATATCTCATACAACTTATTTCCCAAGGTAACAATAACAACGCGAGGCCTTGATTCATACATAGCATGCCACTTCCACAAGTATGGTTGGCCTAATAATACATCACAAACATCAAGGGAAGCAACATCACAAAATACCTCATCAATGAAAGGCTTGATGCTATATGGAAGGTGGACCTGTTGGCTCACGCGAAGATCCTGTCCTTGGTGAAGCCACCTAATGGTGTACGGTTGTGGGTGTGTTATGGTCGGTAAGCCCATCCACTTCATGAACTATGCTACAATGAGGTTCATTTGGCTCCCACTCTCCACAAAGAAGAGTAGCGGGGAACCCTTTACCCACATCTTGGAGTGGAAGAGACGCTCCTCCTCCTCTGGATCTTTGGGTTCCTACTTTGGGGTCTTCATGGTGGCAACAGTGACATTGGGCTCTGCATCGATAATCTTCTTCCCTTTGTCATTCTCCTTGTCAGTTTCTGACTCAAAGTCGAAACATTCATCTGATTCCAAAGCCTTCAGCTCGGCCACCAGTGACTGCTTGGTCCGACACTCACTTGTGTTGTGAGTGGAGCTCTTATGGAACTCACACCACTTTCTCGTGTCCTTATTCGGCTTCGCGGTGTTTTCCTTTGCTTGTGGCTTTTATGGGTTGTCCTAGGCCGTCATGACTTAGATTTGTTCTTTGTTCTGCAGTTTGTGGGCACCTTTCCCTTGCTTCAGATTCCTAGATCCAAAGTCTTGATTCTTCTGTTTAATCTTCTACTTGATCTTGACGACATATCAATACGTCATGTTGAGTGAGGAGATGTCTAGGAACTCCATCTCGTCCTAGATGTATCTGCGTAGACAGTTGCGATACTTGAGTACCAAATTTTTCTCATAATCCTTGATACCCAACTTTGTGCAAAGGGTATGAAAAACATTGGTAAACTTTGGCACATCTTGGTTGCTTCCCTGTTGCAGCATGGTCCATTTTATGTATTTGTCCCCATAGCTCCCGACAGGGTAGTACTGCTCCTTGATGGTGTCCTAGAATGAATTCCAAGTGGGAGCGTCTGGAAACAGTGTGGTCGTACTTTCATCCTTCTTCTCACAATAGGTTTCCCACCAGTCCTTGATGTGGGGGCCGACTTTGAGCAGAGAAAAAGTAATTTTTTCCCTGCTAGAAAAATAATGAATGGAAAAATACCCTTCTAGTAGATTTAACCATTTATCTATGACATCTGCATCTATTTGGCCCTCAAATATGTGAATGTCAAAGTTTAATTGTACTTTAAAAGGTGTGGAGCCTCCAGAGTGGCTTCTGGATTTGAATGCGCCGCTGGTGGGAAATCGTTGAAGGACCTGAGCAAAGTTATCCATCATCATGTTCCTTTGTTTCTCGATGGCCTCCTCAAGCAATATTTTGATAAGATATCCTGCTCCCTCATCTTTCTTTTCATCCCCCATGGGCGGCCTTTGGGGTTTGCGAGGTTGATCTTGTAAAGGTTCAACCAGATCAAGCCCTAACTCCTTATATCTCGACCTTGTTGGGGACATGCATAGAAAAATAGAGAAAGAACAAACCTCTCTCATAACATTTATCCGAATTTAAACAAGAACGCAAAAAATTATAGATATAACCATAAATATAGAGATGAAACAGAAATAACACTTCATTTCATTAATATCATTACTGAAATATGCTTACAAACAGAATCGAAATAAGACTAGCTCAGGTAATGGTAGCTTATCTCTGAGAAGAGATGTGGCAGCTACATGCCTCTGAACTGAGTTACAATGAGGCTCAAGGGACTTTTTATTATTGAACAATAAGAGAAAACCCTAAAAAACCAAAACCCTAACTTGAGGAGATGTAACACCATGAGTTTATGGGCCCCGTTGGGGTTAGTTGGGCAGCCAACTTCCTGGGGTCGTAAATTGGTCATATTATCTCCATTTGACGCATATGATGCCTCATTGGAAATATTTCTCTGAGGACTACAGACATTGATGTGATTTTTGTAGAAATCACTAGAGGAATTTTGCCAAAAAAATGTTGTTTAGGGCCTCAAAATGACTGCGGAAGTCCAGGACCCGAAAAGCTACCAAAAAATAGTAAATTGTGCTACAATTAAGGAAACTAAAAAAAAAAAAAAACTAAAAGAACAATGGTGAGGGTCCAAGTGGAATAAGCGAGTGACCACCAATATCCACCTTGATCAACTGAGACATTACTTCCTAGGCTTGGAGGTCTAGAAAAATCTAGGCAAGATTTTTCCTTTCTCAAGGGAAATACATTGTGAAGTTGTTAGAAAGATGTGGTATGGTGGAATGAAAGTCTGTGTCTACTCTGATGGAACTAGATTTTAAGAAGTTATGCAGAAGTGTTGTTGGTCCCAGATTGGCAAATCCTTCTTAATATAGATAAAATTTGGGGGGCCTAATGTTCTTAGTGAACTCCTGACCATAAATATGCTTTGTTGTAAATACTTTGAGTCAATTTATAGTTGAGCCTCATCATGTACATTGGATTGCTGCAAAGAATCTTCTAAGATATCTTCATGGAAACGATGGACTAAGATATACTACGTGGAGTTTAAGGCTACATGGATATTTTGATGCTGAATGAGCTGGTAGTGTGGTGGATAGAAAAAGAACGTCATGATGTTGCTTCTATTTGGGATTTGCTTTGATTTCTTGGATGAGTAGGAAGCATAAATCTATTTCTCTAAGCATCGCTAAGGCTGGATATATTGCTGCTAGCTGTATGGCATGTTATGAAGCTATTTGGTTGAGGAAGATCTTCAGTGAGCTATTTGAGCATGTGTTGGATAGCATCATCATTTATTGTGATAACCAAAGTGGGATTCGCCTTTTAGAGAATCCCCTCTTCCACAAACGATCCAAGCACATTGATATTAGGTACCACTTTATTCGAGATATGGTACAACAGGCAGCAATAAGGCTCCATCACATCAGGACTGATGAACAAGTTGCTAACATCCTCATAAATCCCTTAGGGAAGGCAAAGTTATTAGCCTTGCAAAAGAGACTTGGAGTCATGGAAAGACCCTCTCATGAGGGTCCCACTTGAGTTGCAAATTGAGGTCTAGGAGTTGTTGGGGGCCTGGGTACTTCTTGGTGCTATATGAGCATAGGGTGAGTGGTTCACGTTCCCCTGTGGAGTATATACCCTAGCATGATTGAGCAGAAGGTGAGTGGCTCACCTTACCCTATGTTTGATGACATATGCATAGGATGAGTGGTTCACCTTCTCCTAAGACATATGAGCAGTATGGGTGGTTCACCTTCTCCTATAGATGCCCTAGCATGCATACTACCCTTGCAGTCTAGGACTCTTGGGAAGTACCTCTCATTTGGTCAATGAGTTTGGAAAAGTAGCTAGGGACCATAACATTAGAGATGGATGCACTGTGTATTGTCATACTCCCTATTTCTAGGATGCATGATGTTCAACAACTTGATCATTCAAGATCAACTCCAATTGGGGTTCTACCCATAATTATGTGAATTGACTTTCGTCAGTAGAAAGAGAGTGGTAATGTCTTATGACTCACTCTCTATTGATACCTCTTATTGATCATAATATCAATCTTTAACAGAGATGAGACGAGATGTAGAGATAATACACAATGATTAGGATGGCATGATGATGGATGGATATTAGCAAGTGGAATTCTCCCTAGTTGAGAGTGAGTGTTAAAATGTGCAATTAGGGCCAAATTCCACTTTGGGCCACTGAGTCATTGGCCTAAGCTGGCTATTGGACAAAATTCCTCTTTCCGAGATGACCAAAATTGACCCTAGAAGCAATGAATTCAAACAAGGAGAAATATGTTTTTGATGTCAAGCCCACAAGAGCACATTTGGTCAAGGTCAGCTTGGGGTCAAATTAGACAAATTGAACCCCCTCCAAGACATATAAATAAAGGATAAACTCAACCTCATTTGTCACATTCATTCACGCATCATTCTCTATCATCATCTCATTGGTTCATACAGCTGAGGTAGTTGTTCTTCCACACATGCAAGTTCTTGGAGTTGTTTTGACTTGCGTTGACTTAATGTTTTGAGAAGACTTTACTTTTGGACTTTTGAGGGACTATTTGACTGTGTTTTGACCAGGGAAGGATTTGTCCTAGTAGGTCACATTATTTGGCACAAAAACTGAGGTAAGAGGAGTTGTTTGATTTGGTTTGACCACAGGCTTGGAGTATTGTTTTGACCGTAGGGTGACTTCCATCATTTGACCTGGTTTGACCACCATTTTGTTGACTTTTTTTGCTATTGTTTGACCACCAAGGATGGTCAAGTATTCTTGAATTTGACCAAGCTTAAGAGCAGATGTTTGACTGTTGTGTTGCCCATTGATTGTTGTCTAGTTAGGGCAAGTTCTGCTATTGACTTTTTAGAATTCCAGACCTTCATCAAGTTGATCAAATTTGACCTCATTAGTTGGACATTGGTTTTAATATTTTGCAAAATTCAAGTTGCATTGACTTTGACTTTCATCATTGTATTCTATTGAACATTCTCTCTCTTCAAACATTGGATATTTGATAATAAGAAGGATTGATTAAGGGTTTTCCCCCCCTGGGGTTTTTCTCCCTCGGGGTTTTTCTTGGCTTTAGCCAAATATTGATGTTATCTTGTCTTGGCTTGTCTTCTCCATTTACTGTTTATGTTCTATCTACAATTACTATCAATGTGAATTAATGGTTTATGTGATTGCTATTGAATATTAAACTGGAATTGTCATTGGGCTAATAAAAGGACATTGGATTAATTGTTGCAAGCATAGAACATACCATTATTTATCAGTGCATTATAAAACATAACACACTAAAATGCCCAAAACACATTAATAGTACAAACACATTAATATCACATCTCATGTTACAAGGCACATCAATATATATTGGTTTTATTAGTTTTATTATGAAATAATTGAATTCTTTTACTTTTAATTATTTCTTTTCTTTTCACATTGAAATATATTATTATGGTTAGCAATAAAGTTATTTATTTATATTTCCTTTCTCTATATATAAAAGTTATCTTGAAATAAATTAATTAGTATAGACATTCAAATAGTTTATTTAAATGTTAATATATTTTTAAAAAACATAGGAATTATACATTTTGTTCACACTCAAAATGAAGATATAAAGTATTTTTACTTTTAGTTATTTTATCTCTTTAACTATGAAATATTATTATAAAAATATTATAACCTAGAACGAGACCTGGTAAAAATATTTCATTTTCACTCTCTATCATAGATAAACTATTTCAATGTCCATGTGAAATAACTTAATTTTATATCAACCTCAAAGTAAAATAAAATAATTAATGAAAAAAATAAAAGTATATATATATATATATATATATATATATATATATATATATATATATTCATTTTTTTTAGTATGAGAAAGATGCCTAGTCCTTATACTTTTTAAAAATATTTAGGTGTAGACCTTATATAAACTATTCGGATAAAGATGTCATAATTTATTTCAATATCAACTTGATAGATACATATGTATATATAAAAAATAAAAGCCATATATATATATATATATATATATATATATATATATATATATATATATATATAGTTTCATGGATGAGCCACATAGGAAAAAAATAAGCACAATGAGAGGGGATGTATAATTCATTCAAGTCTTAATACAAAATTAGTATGTCACATTCAAAATAAATAATAAAATTCATTGTGAATTATAATTAAAATAGTCTAATAATGCAAAATTAAATAATATTGAGGTATACTTAAAATATATTAATAATAATAAAAAATAATAACATGAACAACGTTCATTAAAAAAAAAAATCAATACCTACATTAAATAAAATGTTTCAATCTCTACTATGTATATATTATTTAAGTTTGAAAAAAATGAAAAAATTAGTTTTTTTTTATGGTCAAAACATTTATTTTCATTAGTTTTCAGGTATATTTTTTAGTCAACTTTGAATTTTTTTATGGAGTAAAAAATGCAATTGGAATTATATACATATATATAAACCATGGATTTATATGGATGAAATCTCTCCAAGTATAAATATTATTTTTCCACTTAAAAAAGGTTTATAACTTAAGATTAAAATATATTTTTTCCACTTAAAAGAGGTTTGTAACTTAAGAATTTCAATCTCTCGTAATGGAGTCTTCTGTGATTCATAATTTATGCATACTCTTATGGATAAATCACATAATTGTTTTGTGACAGATACATTTCGAACCATTTACTATAATTCATCCTCCCTATGTCATACTCCCTATGAGATGGATGCATTGTGTATTGTCATACTCGCTATGTCTAGGATGCATTATGTTCAACAACTTGATCATTCAGGATCAACTCCAATTGGGGTTCTACCCAAAGTTATGTGAATTGACTTTCATCAATAGAAAGAGAGTGGTAATGTCTTATGACTCACTCTCTATCAATCGCTCTTATTGATCATAACATCAATCTTCAATAGATATGAGACGAGATGTAGAGATAATACACAATGATTAGGATGGCATGATGATGGATGGATATTAGCAGGTGGAATTCTCCCTAGTTGAGAGGGAGTGTTAAAATGTGCAACTAGGGCCAAATTCCACTTTGGGCGACTGAGTCATTGGCCTAAGATGGTTATTGGACAAAATTCCTCTTTCCGAGATGACCAAAATTGACCCTAGAAGCAATGAATTCAAACAAGGAAAAATATGTTTTTGATGTCAAGCTCACAAGAGCACATTTGGTCAAGGTCGGCTTGGGGTCAAATTAGACAAATTGAACTGCCTCCAAGACATATAAATAAAGGATAAACTCAACCTCATTTGTCACATTCATTCACACATCATTCTCTATCATCATCTCATTCATTCATACATCTGAGATAGTTGTTCTTCCACACATGCGAGTTCTTGGAGTTGTTTTGACATGCGTTGACTTTATGTTTTGAGGAGACTTTACTTTTGGACTTTTGAGGGACTATCTGACTGTGTTTTGACCAGGGAAGGATTTGTCCTAGCAGTTCGCATTATTTGGCACAAAAATTGAGGTAAGAGGAGTTGTTTGACTTGGTTTGACCACAGGCTTGGAGTATTGTTTTGACCATAGGATGACTTCCATCATTTGACCTGGTTTGAACACCATTTTGTTGACTTTTTTTGCTATTGTTTGACCACCAAGGATGGTCAAGTATCCTTGAATTTGACCAAGCTTAAAAGAAAATGTTTGACTGTTGTGTTGCCCATTGATTGTTGTCTGGTTAGGGCAAGTTCTGCTAATGACTTTTTAGAATTCTAGACCTTCATCAAGTTGATCAAATTTGACCTCATTAGTTGGACATTGGTTTGAATATTTTGCAAAATTCAAGTCACATTGACTTTGACTTTCATCGTTGTATTCTATTGAACATTCTCTCTCTTCGAACATTGGATATTTGATAATAAGAAGGATTGATTAAGGGTTTTCCCCCTTTAGGGTTTTTCCCCCTCGGGTTTTTCTTGGCTTTAGCCAAATATTGATGTTATCTTGTCTTGACTTGTCTTCTGCATTTACTATTTATGTTCTATCTACAATTACTATCAATGTGAATTAATGGTTTATGTGATTTATATTGAATATTAAACTGGAATTGTCACTTGGCTAATAAAAGGACATTGGAGTAATTGTTGCAAGCATAGAACATACCATTATTTATCAGTGCATTATAAAGCATAACACACTAAAATGCCCAAAACACATTAATAGTACAAACACATTAATAGCACATCTCATGTTACATGACACATCAATATGTATTGGTTTTATTAGTTTTATTATGAAATAATTGAATTCTTTTACTTTTAATTATTTCTTTTCTTTTCACATTGAAATGTTTTATTATAGTTAGCAATAAATATATTTATTTATATTTCCTTTCTCCATATATAAAAGTTATCTTGAAATAAATTAATTAGTATAGACATTCAAATAGTTTATTTAAATGTTAATATATTTTTAAAAAACATAGGAATTATACATTTTGTTCACACTCAAAATGAAAATACAAAGTATTTTTACTTTTAGTTATTTTATCTCTTTAACTATGAAATATTATTATAAAAATATTATAATGAGATGTGGTAAAAATATTTCACTTTCATTTTCTATCATAGATAAACTATTTCAATGTCCATGTGAAATAACTTAATTTTATATAAACCTTAAAGTAAAATAAAATAATTAATGAAAAAAAATAAAAATAAAAAAAAATTATATTTTCATTTTTTTAGTATGAGAAAGATGCCTTTAAGAATATTTAGGTGGAGAACTTATATAAACTATTGGGATAAAGATGTTATAATTTATTTCAATATCAATTTGATAGATACATATGTATATATAAAAATAAAAGTTATATATATATATATATATATATATATATATATATATATATATATATATATATATATATATATATACATATATATATATGGTGTCATGAATGAGCCACATAGGAAAAAAATAAGCGCAATGAGAGGGGATGTATAATTCATTCAAGTCTTAATACAAAATCAGTATGTCACGTTCAAAGTAAATAATAAAATTCATTGTGAATTATAATTAAAATAGTTTAATAATGCAAAATTAAATAATATTGAGGTATACTTAAAATAAATTAATAATAAAAAAAATAATAATATGAACAAAGTTCATAAAAAAAAATTCAATACCTACATTAAATAAAATGTTTGAATCTCTACTATGTATATATTATATATGTTTGAAAAAAATGGGAAAAATAAGTTTTCTTTATGGTTAAAACATTTATTTTCATTAGTTTTAAGGTATATTTTTTTAGTCAACCTTGAATTTTTTTATGGAGTAAAAAATGCAATTGAAATTAGATATAGATATCTATCTATCTATCTATCTATCTATGTATATATATATATATATATATATATATATATATATATATATAGATATATATATATATATATATATATATATATATATAAACCATGGCTTTATATGGATCAAATCTCTCCAAGTATAAATGTTTTTTTTCCACTTAAAAGAGATTTATAACTTAAGATTAAAATATATTTTTTTCCACTTAAAAGAGGTTGTAACTTAAGAATTTCAATCTCTCATAATGGAGTCTTCTGTGATTCATAATTTATGCATACTCTTATAGATAAATCACATAATTATTTTGTGACAGATACATTTCGAAGCATTTACTATAGTTCATCCTCAAAACTTTAATATGATTAAGCTCTCTCAACCTTTGAAGCATTTACTATAGTTCATCCTCAAAACTTTAATATGGTTAAGCTCTCTTAGCCTTTGGTAAATCCCTAGTTTAAAAATTATATATAAAATATAATAATTATTATTATTTATTATAAAATATAATAACTATTTCAATTAAAATAATAATTTTATAATAACTATTTCAATGAAGATAATGCTAATGGGAACGAACTTTTAAATTGTTGCCATAAATTCTATTATACTTATTTTTTATATAATAAAAACCATTATTATATAAATAACATTTTAATTAATTTTAAAAAAATTAATATAAATTAAAAATTCAAACTAAATTACTCAAATTGAATTATGAGATATTTCAATTTTTCATTAAAATAAATTTAAAAACTTTATTTTAATAATAATAGTAGGGTTGCATTTCAAAGCACTCAAATAAAGTATAGATATTTTCAAATTAATTCTTTTGTGTATTTATCAATTTAGATTCATCTTAATTTCAGATCTACTAAGCTCCAAGAGGATCAAATCTCTTTTCACTCTAAAAGAGATTTGCATCTCTAGAGATTTGATCCCTCTCAACTCTAGGTAAAACCAGAGCTAAGATGGATCCAAGCTGGTTTGATTGGCCCCTTTAAATATACTATATTCCACATAAATACGATGGGTCAATACCGTGAAGTTATTTTTATTTTAACATTATTTTTTTATTATTTCTATTTTATTTTCACAAGTTAAAAAAAAAAAAATCACACTATCAATTTAATTATTTTATTTTATTTTACTTTTATTTTTGATATAATTTGATAAATCATAATGTTTACAGAATAAGATAGAACATTATGTCTGTTCCACACTCCTATATGGCCGCTAGCACAATGAAATATTTTAATTTTAAACTGTTAAAAATATACCTTCAAAATTAAATCCATTTTTATATTTAAAAAACCAATTTAAATAACCAAACATTATAATGCGAAAAATAATATATTATAATTATATTTTTGATATTATAAAAATATATATATTATAATTATATTTTTGATATAATAAAAAAAATTATATTATAATTATATTTTTGATGTAATAAAAAAATATATTATAGTAAAATTTTAATTAAATTTTAAAAATTTAATGCAAATTAAAAATTTAAACTAAATTAGTTAAATTGAATTAAATTATTGCATGAAAACTAAAATAATTTCCTCAAAATATATTTAAAAACTATTTTAATAATAAGAATGACATTGTCCTCAAAATCACTAGACAAAGTGTAAATACTTTCAAATTAACTCTGGTATATTTATGAAGTGTTTTAGTTTTAAGTGGTTAATTCCAGTATAAGAATGACATTGTCCTCAAAATCACTAGACAAAGTGTAAATACTTTCAAATTAACTCTAATATATTTATGAAGTGTTTTAGTTTTAAGTGATTAATTCCAATATAATTGCTTAAGATTGAATTTATTTTTATATTCAAAATACAATTTAAACTACTAAACATTATCATCTCCAATATAAAAAAAAACCTAACCACCAAATTCCGAATATAAAAAAAAAAAAACTTAAAAAACTTGCTCCCATACACCAGCAACTTCAACTAATAACATTCACAATGCCATGGCTCACATGGCTCAACGCAAACTTTAGATAACCAGCCTTCTATGATGGGTAGAGGGCCCCAACTCCTATTTCTGCCTTGAAGAACAAGTTGGGAACGCTTAAAAATCGATTTTTCCTAGTTGTGTCTCAATTAAAAAGTCAAATTTGTGGAATCTACTTCAGTGCAAACAGACGTGCAGTGAGCGGACCCCAATTTCTGCCTTACAGAACAAGCTGGGAACACTTCAAAACCTAATCTTGCTATTTGTGTCTCAATTAAAAATTCAAATTTTCCGTGCCGTATCCAATTCAGTAAAACACACATGCAGTGCGGTGGGATCCATTAATGTCAACCTTATTTTGCTGGTAAACCACATATTCGTTTCTAATGTCAGAGTTCTGATAACCTTGTTAGCATCAGAATACCTACTGAAAGGTACACTGCAATTATCACTGCCCCGAAGTACACGGAAGTTTTGATTCGACAATGGTGGGCGTCAAACTACAGTTCAAATTTGTTGCCAATCGGAATCAGAGGATCCATTTTGGGACATTTTCATGACCCCAATAATTAATAACGATGTCTGAAAAAAGAAACCCTAGTTGGCCCTGCAATCATTCCATGGCTTCGACCTGTGATGTCATCATCCAGCCACAATGTCTTTACCTGTCATGAATTAATGCGATTTGGACATGTGTAAAGTTGGTCCAGAATGTCTCTATACGTGCCTGTACAGGATTAATTGCTGCCAACCATTAGAGTTACCCAGAGCCTGGAGGCTGGAAGACCCTAGTGCCTTCGATCCATTCATTACCCTCTGCCCAAAAAGTTCGGTCATTACAGATATTTTATTACGTTAGTGCAATCTGTATTAATATTTTAAAGCAAATTAATGTCTGATTCAATACCGTGCGTCCAAAAAGTTCGACGATTACAGATATTTTAATATGTCAGGGCAATCTGTATTAATATGTTAAAGCAAATTAATGTCTGATTAGCCAATTTGCTTCAACCTGGCAATCCTGTAAGTATAAATGGGTGTGGAGTGGCACAAATGCATTGATGCATCTTGTGCTTGAACACTTCCTCTGCTCTCGAGTCTCTGAGTTCCATTCATTCCCATCTTGATCCTTCTGAAATTTCAGCTTTTATGGTATTCTGTCAGACATTCAGACATTTTCTATAATGGCTTCTCATATGGATTTAGCATTGATTTCCTGATCTCTGAATTATAGGATTCATTCATGTACTGAGAAACTTTCGTTATTGGGCTTTCATATGAATTCAGCGTTGTTTTCCTGGTACTAGGCAAATTGAATTGCTTATGATTTGTGGGTTGTTTTTCTGATCCTCCTTTGGGCTTGCTTTTCTGTCTTCAGAAACATTTATACCAATCACTGGGCTTTCGTTTTCTATCTTTGTTTTCCTATTGCAGACCTCTGTAATCTGTGGTGGGGGCTATTCCTGTAATGTGGATGGAAGAGTTCTTGTCATTTACTTCACAGTTTTTTTACATGATAATGTAAGCATGCATTCAGTTCTGTAAATTTTAAGGCCTTTGTTAGATGCTTAGGCTTCGAGTGCAATCGTGGTAGAAAATCTCGACGTTCAAATCATTGGGCAGATTCCATCAAGAAATTAAGTAGCTGGTGCAGCGTTCCCTAGCGATGGAGAGAAATGGGTGTCAGGAGTTACATTTAGTCCTGAGCTTTGCCAGCTCAAACTTATAAAACGCTAAGGTAGAAGAGTTTTATCTCATTCACTCAACCAAAGGTTGGTGGTGCTGCTGAAATTTCTACCATCTAGCAGTAAAAGTCAGAGGCACATATTCCTCACCAAAGATAGCTAAGAAGCTACTCGTTTGTCTGATTGCTAAATTTCTCAGGAATAAGATAAATTTGAATCAGATCAGAATTTCCAAGTTAGTTTCAATAGATTAGTGACCTCAGTAATTATATCATTGAAGATCCATCGATCTTTAACATGGCAGCAGCTATAGATATCCCTCTGTATGCTCTGAGTTCTGGGGCTTTGTGCTCTGATCCTATATCATATGGAGAAGAATCTATGAAAGCTGCTGAATCAGATATCAGACAACCAAGATTAGAGACAACTCAGAACTCTGAATCAAATCCTGGTTCAACTTCCTCTCTTGTGGATCTTTATGAGTTTATGAGAAGGCCTAATTATAACTCTACTGTGAATATCATCAATCCAGATGTAGCAAATCATCAGTTGTATTATGTAGATTCAGGCATGTCATCTAACTTCTGCAATTTATATTCAGAATTAATCCCCAATGAAAATAATGATGGTAGAGATAATCTGTCGTGTCCATGCCCGAGTTTTGGAGGGCTAGAATGCAACACTAACCAACAGCAGTTTGTGAATTTTCTTGTGGGCAATCAAAGTGAGCTGCAGCCTATGGCTGCTAGTTGTCAACTAACACCTTCTCAGATCCATTTTCAGCGTCTGCAAAGACAGGTAGACGAGATCGAGCAGCTCCAATGGTTTCCATCTGCTATTGCAGATCCAAAACCAGAATTGGCACAACGGAGCAGTACAATGGACCACCTCGGCCGGAAGCCTTGGCCAATGAAACATCCTGCTAAGCGGGGCCTGAAACCATGCAGCAATCAGCCCGCCAAGCTATACAGAGGAGTCAGGCAGAGACACTGGGGAAAATGGGTGGCAGAGATCAGATTACCCAGAAACAGAAACAGGCTTTGGCTTGGGACTTTTGATACAGCAGAGGATGCAGCATTGGCCTATGACAGGGCTGCTTACAGGTTAAGAGGTGAGTATGCTCGCTTGAATTTTCCAGGTTTAGAACATCAACTGCAATTGAGTCATGATACTGATAGGCCAACCCCATCCTCTACTTCCAATCAGGATTCAATTAGAGCCATTAGCAATCAATCTGGACAGTTTTCTGCTCTGCAAACTTCTGTAGATGCTAAACTGCAAGCAATCTATGAACGTTTATCTGCATGCAATAAGCCATCACATGAAGAAATGTTGGGCCATAATTTTTTGAATCAAAAGACTATCACGGTGACACCTTCCAAGGAGAATTCTCTCATTGAGGTGAAATCAGAAAGTCCTGATATATGCAACTGTGAGGGAGATAAAACTTCAGTGATCACTGCACTGAATTCTAATTCTGAAATGCCTTGTAGATCTGTGATAGATGTACTCAGCACTATGCCATCAATTTCTGCTTCAGCCTCATTGTCAGCTCCAGCTTCAATATGGACTGATGTTGATGAAGCAGATCCTCTTACCAGAATGCCTTCTTTGGACATGGACATGACTTGGGACGTGCTGGATTCTGATAATGCATATATAACATGTTAGAAAGCAAGCAAGTGGCTAGAACATGGGTGACTAATCACCGAATTATGTTTGAGCCCTGAGTTTGGCCAGCCTTGAGATCTTACTGTTTCACACAATTCATTCATTTAGGAAGAGTAGAGAAGTAGCTACGGTAAACACCTGGTGTTGTAAGGTCCATAGTCATGTTTAGTGGGAGAATGGGATATACATGTAATTGTTATACAGGCATATCTCATACAAATGTTTGTTATGACATATAACTACTCAGAGATTCTGAAACATAGCTGATTCACAGGTCATATTATCAATCTGACGATCTGAGATATATAGATTGCTATCAATCTCTTATTCTCATATTCTCAGACGATCTCAGAGATACCTACAATCAGAAGAATATAGATTGCTGCCAATCTCTTGTTCTCGTATTCTCATTACTATAAATGTTTGCTTTTTTTTGCATATGCTTGATTGTCTAAATGTTTTGACACAATGTTTTGACTTACCTTCATGTTGCATAAATGAAAATAATTTTTTTTAGCACTTCACCCTGAATGGATTTTTTCAATATGTATCACCGTAGTAGTAACTAAGTAATTATCTTCTTGCTTTTTCTTAGATTAACTTGGCATCTTTCACATCTCATTTCATTTCATGTGAATTTGATATTTGATATGGGAAAGGATTTCAGAATATTTCCAAAATGGTTTATATATATCAAATTTTAGATTCTAGAATATATAGGAGCCAGGAGAATATTTCCAAAATGATTTATATATATATTAAATTCTAAAATATATAAGAATAAGGATAAACAAAATGACTGTCAAATTTCAGAATATTTCTAAAATAATTTATATATATCAAATTTCAGAATATTTCTAAAATAATTCTTTGAGAGTAGAATTCCAAAATATTTCCAGTATGTTAACAGTTAAAGTGCACCCTCTTTGCCATTAACCGTAAGTGACCTGCGTGTAAGGACTTGATCTCTGTTAAATACCATAAGTGACCTGGACTTGATCTCTGTTCTGACTTCATTATATGAACTTGAAACCAGTAAGGATCCTCACAGTACTAACAAGACAGCCTTACACTACAGAGTGAAAGCTTACACATGCATCCCTATCCATTTCAATGGTATCAAAGTGGTTTACATATTGTGTACCAGAGAATCAACACCATATCATCTCTGCCTCCTTCCAGAACAAGATCAAACATACCCCTCTGAAGGGGCATGAATGCTTCCTTGCATGTGAAGGCACGTTGAAATCTGCTACTTTTCAAGTCGATGATTCTGTAACTGAACATGATATTGTTGTAATGGATATAAAGGGCAAAGATTTTAAGGTACATAGTTGCCAACTTCGATTTTGAAGAAGACATGTGAAAACAAGCGTGCATGGCTACAAACTTCGAGTTTGGAGCAGATCGAACCAGAATCATGCACATTAATACAGATGGTGACACAGCTATCTGAAACAGTACCACCATTGATGATGTCAGTCCAGGTATATTTAAATCTATATTGAAATGGCCATCCTGGTTTCGATTGCACCTTCCGAATCGGCCATTTCAGCAAGTACACAGCAAAGTTAAGAGGGCATTGGGTGTCATAACGTGCTCCATATACATAGTATTGAGAATTCTGACACACACAGTTCCCGGAGGCATGATGTTTGATAAGTTTTTCAAGAGAGCACAAGTGAAGTGAATTATTTTGTATTTTGTCTCCCACCTTGTTTGTTTGATTTGGAAAAACTCGAAGCCTGTGAATTCCCACCTAGTTTGATTTAGAAAAATTCAAAACCTGTGAACTTGAGTTGCGCAATGGAAGAGAATTTGAGATAGTGATTATTTATTGGGAAGTGTACCCATTAGCTTTTGACCAAGAAAATTTATGGCTACTGATTAAGCCTAATAAGTTATCATGTTTATTAAATATTATTATTATGAACGAATGTTGGAGTCCTCCAATGTTACAATTATTAGTTAATGTACGAATAGTAATTATGACAAGAGTTATTAGTTAATGTATGAATGGTAATTATGGTAAGAGTTTTGTTTTTTCTGGTTCCCAGGAAAACAGATTTATTATTTGTGCATAATTATTTAATTACTAAAGTTTATAAAGATGTATATATAATATTTTAGTTTAAGATTTGAACTTGTGAAGAAAAATCATACACATTTTATTGATATTTATTATTATGATTTTTAGTTTAAGATTGGAACTTGCCAAGAAAAATCATACACTTCATACACTTTTATTGATATTTATTATTATGATTTTTTTTTACTTAAATGAAGATATTTTGTGTGTTAATTTGTTTTTACTACTAAATTTAGCACATTATTAAACTCTGTTATGAAATTAATGAGGACTAAAATTTTCTACTCTTGGGTTTTATATTATTCTTCTTTTATTTTGTTATAAGGATTATTTTTTAGGTACATAAATAAATGAAGATACCTTGGTATATTATAATTTTTCTACTACTAAAATTTAGGCACATTATTAAACTCTATTATGATAATGATAGGTATTTGAGGAAACTCAAGAGCTTGGAAAATTGTATTGGAAGTGTAGTTGTGTTTGTATCTTACCATGTTTTAGTTTTCTCTCAGATTTGTACCTATTAGTACCTATTAGTGATTGAGAAGTCTTAGTTAGGTATTGTTTCATTAGTTCAATTTTAATAAGAGGTTGTGAGGATTTCTATAGTAGAATATGAATTTTAATGTTGAAAAATTTATTTGCCACAAGTTTAACCATTGGAAATTGATAATGGAATATTTATTTATTAAGAGAGGTAAAGGATGTCATCAAGAAGGACACAAAGTCTTTATACTATGAAAAAAGAGGTTACTAGAGGTTTCAGACAAGATGAATGAGAAGGTCATTGCCTTCATTGACCTTAAATCGTTTAACATATTGTCGAAGAAAATGCTAGAGACAAGTACACTAAAGTGGCCTTGGAATAGAGGCATTATATGAATCCATATGTTCCTAAGGAATAAATTATAAGCCCATAAGATGAAGGACAGTGAGAAAGTGACCAATCACCTATATATTTTTTATGCTCTTGTAAATTAGTTGAAGGCCATTATAGATGTGGTGAAGGATGTTAAGGAATGTATTTCTTTACTTTATGTTCAACCTAATTCTTTGAATGATATTACTTTTTCGTTAGTGGGACCACTAAGGTGGACAATTTCAAGATATATGAGGTTGATGGTCAATGATTACAGAAACTCATTGTGAATTTAGAAGTATTAGTGACAAAAAGACATGCCAAGGAGAAGAGGATTGAAAAATAACATGGAAATAGATTTGTATTGAGGGAGGTCTTCAAGTAGAGGAAGAAAGCAACAATAATTGATTGTGGAAAGTGCAAGAGAAGGGGCACAATAAACTTGAGTGTATTATTGATCTTTCTAAGTGGAAAGATGACTCTTTTGCTATAATTTCTATCATTATGGGGAGCATGCATCTCTTAGCTACATCCTTGATAATTAATGTCCAAGAGGGAATGATTGATAGACTCTAAAACTTATTTCCCTATGTCTCCACATAGAGAGTAGTTCAAGGACTATGTGAAATTTGACAATGGCAAGATCTTTCTTCATGACAATTTTAGTGGAACTTATTTGTAAAGTTAGTGTGATAATCAAGGATAAATATGGATGGGTGTTATAACATATTTTTCCTCACTTATCATTAGACGCAGTTGTTAGTCAGGGAAACATCCTTTTATCCCTATACAAACCTGACTTTTACTTAAAAAAGGATTTTGAAATTCCATATGCGAGCTACCCAAATACAAAACACAAATATGTGTGGGTTCTCCCAAAGAAACCTATGTATGCCTTAAAATATATATATATATATATATATATATATATATATATATATATATAATGCACTTTTTCAGGCGGGTTTTATGGTTAGACTAGAAGCCACCTATTGTAGGTTGTGTCATAACCACCAAAACCAATCTTTGGTGGTATTTATACACAACTTGAGTGGTGCACCATATGCATGATTTTGCTTAGCATCATAATGCTAACAAAATTATCGTTGATAAAGTCTGCATTGTAGAAATCCTTGTAGATTCAAACTGAAGATTGTAATATGCTAAAACAATTGACTTGAATCTACTCTACTCATCAGTGGAAACAATAAACGACCAATGAAATCACTAAGCATATAAGAGAAAGAATTCAATCACACATAGCACAATGATTTTTTGGGGAAAGCCACAGCTAAAAACCTTTGCTATATGTTTATTGCATTAATAAAAAATATGAGAATATTACAATGTTTTGCTCAAGCTCGGGAAACCTCTGCACTATCTCTATCTATCTCACCGCTTCCCAGACAAGCTCAAGCCAATACTTAGCCAAATTCTTTCTTTCCCAAGTCCATATTTCCTTGCTTTGTTCCCCTGGGAATTAGCCCCTATTTAATTGGGAAATTCCACAATTATGAACTGCGCAATCCTCATAGTCCTTCCTCTGGTTGCATGTACCATCGATTTAATTTAGATAATTTTACAACTGATAGTACACTATCCCTGGAATCCACTCTGAACTGGATCTTTCTTTGATCTAACATGCATGAGTTAATTATGAGTGAATCTTCATTTTACCGGTTGATCACTGCAGGTTACACCCCACTACTGCAGGTTACACCCCACTATTGCAGGTTACACCCCACTACAGTAAGTTACACCCCATTATTGCATGTTACACTCCACTACAATAAGTTACACCCCACTACATTAAGTTACACCCCACTGTTGTAGGTTACACCCCACTATTGCAGGTTACACCTCACTACTGGATCTCCCACTAATTCCTCCATCAGTTGGAACTAGTTTAACTAACTTTAACTTAGTTAGACTGAATTAAATAATTACAACTCAAAATAAACTCAACTAGTGCTTGTAATTTAGGATACAGTCTACATGACTCTAGTTAGACCCTCAACTTGAATTAACTGAGCTAACTAAGTCAAATTAAGTTAGTTAACTATTACAAGTTTTCATGAGATGTGGAATTACAATTTAATACCCAATTTAATTCAAGGGCAAATTAAATTATGATTTTTATTGATGATATTTTTAACATTTCTTGTTTCTATTTTCAACACTCCCTCTCAACAAGAAAGGAATTCAATTCTATCCCGATCTGGTACCTTTGGAATGTTCTGCATGCAACTTTTGTCACTCTTGTTGTTGCTACCGCAACATATGAAACCAAAAAACATCCAAACAAAATAAACTGAAACAATTGTGTCTGCAATTGTCTACTGGGAAAATTGTGCTTCTCTTGACTCTACTATTGAGCCTCTTGCTCTGCTGTCAACACTTCTCTGCACTCCTTAGTATCTGACTGACATTGATCCTCCTGCTACTTAATACTGTGGGCCCCCATAGTAAGTAAATGATCCATGAGACAAAAAACACCTTAATGGATCCTTCCCAATTTCTAAAACCCTTGGACTAAGGTTTCAAATTGCCCCACCTCACACCTGGAGGTATGGTTGCATGTGATCCCTCTACCCACTTGGCTTGAAATCCCCCCCTATTGGAGGTCTCTTCTTGAGTAGATGTCTCCACTCGTTCTCCTCTCTTCTTCTCCAATTGTGGTTGCTCCACAACTTGTTGATGCTGCTTCTAAGGATGCATGTTGAGAGGTAATTCATGCTCCCTATCAACCACCAAGTCTCTAACCTTTGCCTTGCTCCTTAAGGATTTGCATGTATCTTGTACCTCAAGTTCATACAGGTTCTTAACTCGCCCACCGATCTGCTTCACCTGTCCCATGGCGATGTGTCTAAGGAAAACCTTTCCTCTGCTAGATATCACATTGTAGCCATGGTCTTCTAATACCGTGACAGAAACAAGATTCTTCTTTATTCTTGGAACATGCATCACATCTGTGAGTCAGAGAACTGTAGTTGTGTTTGTATATTACTATATTTCAGTTTTCTCGCATATTTGTACCTATTAGTGATTAAGAAGCCTTAGATAGGTATTGTTTCATTAGTTTAACTTCAATAAGAGGTTGTGAGGATTTTTATAGTAGAATATGAATTTTAATAAGTCAAGGAATGAGAAATTAATTTTCCACAACTTTAACCATTGGAAATTGATAATGGAATATTTATTTATTAAGAGAGTTAAAGGATGTCATCAAGAAGGACACGAACTCTTTATACTATGAAAAAAGAGGTTACTAGAGGTTTCAGACAAAATGAATGAGAAGGCCATTGCCTTAATTGGCCTTAAATTGTTTAACATATTGTCGAAGAAAATGCTAGAGACAAGTACACTAAAGTGCCCCTGGAATAGGGTCAAGGCATTATATGTATCCAACTCTCATGAACATAATGTTCCTAAGGAATAAATTATATGCGCATAAGACGAAGGATAGTGAGAAAGTGACCAATCACCTATATATTTTTTGTGCTCTTGTAAATTAGTTAAAGGCCATTATATATGTGGTGAAGGATGTCAAGGGATGTATTTCTTTACTTTATGTTGTACCTAATTCTTTGAATGATATTACTTTTTTCGTTAGTGGGACCACTAAGGTGGAGAATTTCAAGATATATGACGTTGATAGTCAATGATTACAAAAAATCATTGTGAATTTAGAAGCATTAGTGACAACAAGACATGTCAAGGAGAAGAGGATTGAAAAATAAGGTGGAACTAGAGTTGTATTGAGGGAGATATTCAAGTAGAGGAAGAAAGAAACAATAAGTGATTTTGGCAAGTGCAAGAAAAGGGGCACAATAAACTTGAGTGTATTATTGATCTTTCTAAGTAGAAATATGACTCTTTTGCTATAATTTCTATCATTATGGGGAGCATGCATCTCTTAGCTACATCCTTGATAATTAATGTCCAAGAGGGAATGATTGATAGACTCTAAAACTTATTTCCCTATGTCTCCACATAAAGAGTATTTCAAAGACTGTGTGAAATTTTACAATGGCGAGACATTTCTTCATGATAATTTTAGTGGAGCTTATTTGTAAAGTTAGTGTGATAATCAAGGATAAATTTGGATGGGTGTTATGGCATCTTTTTCCTCACTTATTTTTAGATGCACTTGTTAACCAGGGCAACATCCTTTTATCCCTATACAATCCTGATTTTTACTTAAAAAATCCTTTTTCAAATTCCATATGCGAGCTACCCAAATAGAAAATAAATATGTGTGGATTCTCCCAAATAAACTTGCGTATGCCTTAAAATATATTTTAAAAAATATATAAAATGCACTTTTTCAGGTGGGGTTTTTGGGTTAGACTAGAAGCCACCTATTGTATCTTGTGTCATAACCACCCAAAACAATTTTTTGTGGTATTTATACAGGACTTGAGTGGTGCACCATATGCATGATTTTCCTTAGCATCATAATGCTAACAAAATTATCATTAATCAAGTCAGCATCCTTGTTCTTTTAAGTAGTCCCCCTTCTTCTCGAAACCCCTATGTCCATATTGTAGAATTGAGCCTATTTATATCACACTTTCAAAGATTTTGTTGTTTGAGAAGACCTTCAGTGGCCCAAGAAGGAAGCATTTAGATAGGCATCATTCAATGCAAACAACAAGGGTTAGGTAACTACATTACTATTGTTGGCCCTCAATTTTGGTCATTTTTACTCATCTTAAACCCATCCATTTACCACCACATTCCATCCTATTTCACTTACATATGCTTCATTTTACTCTTGTTTTTCATATTTAGGTAACTAAATTAAGTTTTTCAATTTTTTGAAATTTTTGTAGAAATTGGGTTTTAAGGGTAAATTTGGACTGCACTAAAAATTCCCATAATAGCTCCGTTAAAGTCATATGTGCAGGACACCTGGGTGAGAGATGAGCACATATTTGGAAATCTTGGGAACCACGGATGGATGAACACCTATTGGTTCGGTCAAACTAAGCAAACAAAGGCCCGGTCAACACTGGTCAAACTTGACCTGTCATTCAGAAATCCCTATTAAAAAGGCAAAATATTATTTTTTTGGATTTTGCCTAATTTTGTGAACCAGATTTGACGAGTTCGACTTGGATGGATGGATTATGATAGATAAATACTGTTAGAGCCATTGTATCTAAGTTTGTTGATGATTTGCTTATTTAAACTGAGTTTATGAACCATTCATGTATGTAATTTGTATTGAGACTATTGGAGACTTTCAGATAATTTAAAGAATACTTTCTATTGTTCTAAGCCGTTGTTCATGCTATGGATATTTTCATAAGTTAGTTGTAGCTTAGAGTTCCTTAGGTGTATAAGGCAAGGTTGGAGGCCCCCCATACCAAGCTAAGTACACTTTGATTACATTAGCATAATTTTAATTTTAGTATTTCTTGTTTCAGATTTATGATTCGGTTATTTAGATGTATGATGTTTTTTGTGTGATTTTGGGATGAATATAATTTAAAGTAAAATTTGCATATGAAAGGACAAACAATAATTTAAGTTAAAGTCTCTTTCTATCAAGTTATGAATCATAGCTAAAATCATCCTTTTTCATTTCCTGTATTATTTCTTGAATTCCGATTTTATTTGATGCAATGGTAATGTTATTGGAGTAGAACTGTGAGGAAGGACAACTAGGATCTCCTAAGTTATGAGCCTGTTCTCTTGCTTGCTGCATCTTGAACCGGAAAAGTTTTAGTCCTTTAAAACTTACAATATATTTGTAATATGCACTTCCTTTAAATTTATATTATTGCCTTCCTAAATTGACTTCACCTGAAATCCATATATTTTGGACCTGCTTCCAAGTCTACAAACCCAAATTGACAAGTAAAACATATGTGTTATTTTACTTAGTAAATTGACCTCACATTTTTGGCACCATTGCCGGGGAAGCATATTCAAAGTTAATCAAAGGGAAGCATATTCAAAGAGATGAAAATGGTAGATACACAAAACAAGACCCCCCAATTACTAAACCACTAGTAGAAGTAGGACTATCTCCATTTGAATTAACTACACCAATTGTTGGAAAACCAACTTTGGAAGAGTTAGATGAAAAACAACATTAAGGACAAAGGTTAACTCTTGTTGAAAGGCAAACTTTTTTAGCTTATGAAGTGAAGAGAAAATAAAAACACATAGGAACATCTTCCATAGGAAAACAAAGAGAGACAAGAAAACCAATTGATCAACCTATTCTTGAACAAATAGATCAGCCTATCTTTGAACAAATAAAACAAGTTGAATCTCAAGTTGTTACTGAAACATTTGAAACTGCTGAAAAAGATATGGCAGAAGAAGGGCAAGGATCTAATATCCTCACTCCAGAACAAAGGTTACAATATGAAAAGAAACAAAAAGAATGGCAAAGAAGAAGATGCAAGAAGAGAAACATAAAGGAAAAGAGAAGAAGATGCCAAAAGAGAATATGATCATAAGAGAAGACAATATGTAGAAATAGAAAATGATGAAGAAGCTACTTTTGGATTTCCAATTGTAGATACTAGAGAAATTCTAGGAGAAGAGGTAAAAATGAAGAATATTCCACCTTTAGTTTTACCAAATTTCTATGGAATGCATTCTGAAGATCCTGATTCATTCATGTTTGAATTTGATATCTTATGTAGAACTTATGGTTATACTAATGATACACATAAGCTTCATCTTTTTCCTGCTACTCTTAAAGTAGCTGCATTAAAATGATTTATAGGATTACGAGAACACTCTGTTACTTATTAGGAAGAAATTAAGAAAAATTTTCTTAAGAAATAACAAGCTTATTATATGCCTAGAGATTCAAAAGAAGATATTTTTTGAATGTATCAACAAGAAGACGAGAGTTTGGAAGAATATTTGGAACGATTTCTTTACAACCTGCAAATATTCAAACAACATTCTCTAAATCCTTATACCATTAGACCACTTTTTCATAAAGGAATACGAGATGAGTATCTTGATATTCTCAATGTGATGGGTAAAGGAGATATTTCATACTTACCATTTGATGAAATTGTTGAATTATGTCAAAAGTACTCTAGAGGTAGATCCAAAATAGGAAAAAGAGATATAACTTCTAGAGCTTCTAAATCAACAACAGGAGGAGTAACAAGAGCAGAAATAGGGAGTTTGTTAGAAAACTTTAAAACATATCTTTTGAGCACCTTAGGAACACAAGTTGATGTATTAAAAGCAAAGAAGAAACAACAAGAAGAAGAACAAACAATGTCAATCTTTTGTCCTAAGTGTAGGAAGAAGCATCTTTTACGAGAATGTCCTTTGGATAATATACATGTTTGTGGACTTTGTACAAAAAATCATGTTACAGACGATTGTCCAACATTAAAAGAGTTGCAAGCAGGTCAATTAGAAGAAACTCAAGGATTTTATTATATGGCACCAAGAAGAGCTTGGCAACCACGTTTTGCAAGTACATCTCAATAGTTTCCTCAACAAATTCCCCAGAATTTTCAGTATCAAAATTCATGGAATACTCCTATGCCATGGCAAGTTTGGCCTCCTCAACAGAACCAAAACCAACCTTCACAAAGTTGGCGAGGATATTCTTATGGATCTCAACCTCCCCAACAATTTTACCCTCAACAATATCAATCCTATCCCCAATAGTCATATCAACAACCATATCCTCAACAATCATTTCCATATCAGCAATTCCAGCAATCCCCTCAATCAAATCCATTCACACAACAATCAATGTCTGCACTAACTCAACCTCAGCAACTTCAGTTTCCTTCTAACCAACCACCACTCAGACCAACTCAATTACCAGCTCAGCCAATAGCAAATTCGAGTAACAGAGTGGAGAGGCCAGCCTATAATGTGGAAGAAACAACATTATTTCCTACATATTCTATTCTTCATATTCAAGATATCCACTTGAGGTCAGGAAACGTTCTACAAAAAGATTCTCCACCAATCATAGAAGAAAAAATTGAAGAAGGAGAACAATCTGAAAAGTCTAATCCAAGGAATCAAATTTAGAAAATAAAAAATATTATGACTCAAACACCACCTTTCCCATAAAGGCTAGTTGATCAGAAAACATCGATTTCTCTTCCTGAATTTGATATCATAGATGAATTAAAAAATTCTTATGTCAAAATTCCTTTGTTGCAAGCTATCAAATATATTCCAATTTATACAAAAATAATAAAGGAATTATGCATTAAGAAAGTTGATAGAAAGAAAAGAGATCCACCCACAAACCAAGTCATTAGCAAACTAGCTAGTCTCATGTGTGCAAAAACAACAATTGAAAATTATATCGATCCAATAATACCTATGGTTACCATTTCAATCAATAATTTTTCAGTTCCTAAAACTTTAATTGATCTAGGATCTGCTATAAATGTCATGAAAATAGAAATTATGAAGTATTTAAAACTGCCAAATATCCAACCTACTACTAAAATCTTAGAACTAGCAGAGAGATCTAAAGTAGTACTGGAAGGAATACTTGAAGACATCATTATTTCTTTGGATTCATGGGAATATCCTATAGACTTTTTAATATTGTAACCAAAAACTAATCTAGGATGCCATCCTTTACTTCTTGGTAGACCATGGTTAGCCACAACAGATGCTTTCATTGGATGAAGACCAGGAAGCATGATCATAGCAGATGGAGATGAAAGGAAACATATCACACTCTATCCTCTTGCTCAATAACCTTCTTTACTAGCATGGCCTGATGATCAACAGGAAGAAACTCTACCTATTTTAAGTATTAATCAAGCCTTTAATTTTAGAGAAGAAGAATAAAATTAGGATTTAATAGACCTTTTTTATCTCAGAACCTGATATTTCTGAGCAGCTAAGAATAACACAATATGAAGCTGTAAATCATCTTCTAAATCAATTTTTTTTTAGGAAAATTGTACTATTCAATCATTAGAAAATTCATTTGAAATAATTTTTCCTGTCAACTCAATTACCAATTCTCAAATAAAAATCATTGAAATAAATCTTGGAAAGAATTTAAATATTGGTAATAATCTACAATCATCATAAGAACAATAGGTAATTGCATTATTACATAAGTATGCAAAATATTTTTCCTGTGACTATACAGATATGCAAGGAATCCATCCAAAAACATGTATCCAACACATTTACACAGATGAAACAATCAAACCAGTAATACAACCACAAAGAAGAATGAATAAAATGATGAAGGATATAGTGAAAGAGTGTTGGAAATAATACTAAGAGGGGGGGTGAATCAGTATTACCATATCATTACCTTTATTTCCCAAACAGATTTATATACACTACTTCAGTGAAGTGAACTAGCGTGTACACGCGACTGTCCTTAAAGAAACCACCATATATGCAGAGAATTTGTGATTTAGACAGTTTATCATGTGTTGAGCTTAAACCAGTATATTAGAGATCTATTAGACAATGTAGTAAAAGCAGAATAAAGCATCACACATAAGCAACACACATGAACACCAAGATTTAAGGTGGAAACGTAATGTGGGTAAAAACCACCTGTTGATGTTGTCTCTGTCTTCTTTTAATAATAAAAAAATATGTTTACAATCTTGTACTAGTGCAGACTCATACCAGTGCGCAGGCTTCTACCTGCAGAAGGTTACAAACTTCTCTGTTTTTCCAGCTTCTACTGGAAGGGAGCTACAACACCCTAGCTCTTGTACTAGCCAATATGTTTACTAGTATGTAGGTTCCAGCCTACAGAAAACTTCACTCTTCCACCAGGGACCACGTATCATAAATTTTCAGACTGGATGCTCCTGGTGCACAACAATACACATGAAGACCTCGTTTCATCAAATTTTCATACTGGACCCATCAAAGCTTTTAAAATTAAACTGCATCAACCAATATTTAGTTAATCTGAACAATCAGATCACTGACACCAGAACACAGTGCTGAACTCAGAACCCTGCATCATGATCCAGAACCAGCTATAACCTCAAAAATCATGCATTAGAGTGTATACGCTATTTGGTTGAACCCAACCTGTGTGTATACGCTACTTCCTTTAACCCAACCTACGTATATCTCTAAAGATACTGAATCATAAACTTTTGAACCACAGACTGTACCAATCAGTGACATTCTGAAGATCTACTGTCATATTACAGATTTCAAAACAGATAGCAACAAGGATCACCCTTCTTAATCAATCAATGAGTCAGACTCAATTTCATTATACAACAGTTCCATGTTCAGATCTAAGAAGACTTAATTGACAGACAACAGTAAAACAATAGAATTTGATCATATAGATCAGTCAGATTTGAAAAGAATCTTTTCTTTTTATATATGCTACTTGAAAGAGTCAAACTTGCGTGTACACGCCCTTTGGCCGAGACGAACTTGTGTACAGATCTGTAAATTTTGACTCAGAACTTTGCTGCAATTCCAAACTTCAGACAACCCAGATCATGATTGATAATAGATAGAACAAGCACAAAACATCAGATTTGGTCTCAACCAATATCATATCATTCAAGAATAAGTCATTTCAAGTCTCATGATTCCTGGTCCAATGTTGAACTCAAGGTGCACATGAATATTTCAGATCTGGTCCCAAACATAACCCTGCAACATAATATATACCTCAGATAGAAGTATTCCTTAGAATCTCATTGCTTGCACACATTGGCCTAATAATCTTCTCCTCCTTATATACTCTTAGGCCTTCCTCAATACCTTGGACCCCATACCTAGGGTCAATACCTTGGACCCAATACCTAGGGTCAATACCTTGGACCAAATGCCTCGGACCAATTACCTTGGACCAAAATACCTTGGATCAAATACCTTGGACCAAAAACTTGGTTTTCCAACATGTACGCACTTTTCCTCCTGTGAAAGTGCATGTATACATTATACGCTACTTTTGTTCTGTTAAACCGCGTGTATACGTGCCTTGGACAAAGTGAACCAGCGTATACCTCTCTTTCTTCATTCTTTGGAGTTTGATCTGTAATCCTTTGTTGTTGACCTGCTGCACTGTGAACTTTCATCTGAGTGAGTTGCCATCAAGGACAACACCTGTATCATAATGCCAACAATCTCCCCCTTTGGACTTGATGGCAACAACAATACCAAGACACTCTCCCCCTTTGACATCAAGGGCAAAGGGCGGACCAAGATATTCTCTCCCCTATGTTGTTCATGCTCCCCCTAAGTACATGCTGAATTGTCTGATTGAGCTCCCCTTTGTACATACTGAGATGCACTGAAACCGTCCATGCTCCCCCTGAGCCCAATTAGAGTCTACAAAAATATTCTCCAAAAGAATAAGATGACTCTATAACTCAACTATGTGAGTATGACCTTCCTATCACCAATGACTCATACATACATCCATCTCCCAACCAAGTGGGGATATACCAAATTTGACTCATCCACCCAACCAAGTGGGGATATACCAATTGTTTATACATGACAGAAATATAATTACATCATCCATCCCATTCAAAGTGGGGATACAAATTACATCATTTGTCTAATGGGACTCATTCAAATGTATGAGAAGACATATCACACCCTATACTTTTACATGACTTAGGTAACAAAAGGTATAAACATTTGAAGCCATAGCTGGACTCAGCAACCATAATGCCAACAATGTAGAATGCGAGTGAAGGCTAATGCTCCCCCTAAACCTATGCTACTCGTGCATTGTTAACAAGTCAATGATCAAGGCATCTTTTTCAGTGAGATAAAAATTAATGAACAGAGCATATCAATAGACTGTAATCATCAACATTAGATAGAGCACCCATATCAAAGCCTACCCCACTATTTTCTTGTCTGAAAAACATATATGCTCCTTGACCCACAGAAACCTGTGTGTGTACGCGACTATACTTCATGAAATACACGTATAATAAACTTTCTCTGAAACATTGGATTTAACAGCAGGATGATGCAACAACTACTCCCAGTTTTTTCTAAGATATTCAAATGTTTCTCTGGGCAGTGGTTTAGTGAATATATCAGCAACTTGTTCTGTGGAGGGAACATACTCCAATTTGACCTTTTGTTCAAGCACTTGTTCACGTAGAAAATGGTATTTGATGGGTATATTCTTGGTCTTGGAGTGCATGTCTGGATTCTTTGAAATACTGATGGCACTTGTATTATCACATAGAATGGAGATGGGTGGAGTACATGTGATCTGAATGTCTTGCAAAGTTTGCATCATCCAAAGTCGTTGTGTGCAGCAAGATGCAATAGCCACATATTCTGCTTCAACTGTAGATAAAGCAATTGAACTTTGTTTCTTGCTAAACCAAGACACTAACTTGGAACCCATATAGAATGCACCACCACTAGTGCATTTTCTATCATCAACACTTCCTGCCCAATATGCATCTTATATGCATGAAGAGTAAGATCTGCATCTCTAGGATACTTAAAACCAAAGTCCTGAGTTCCTTGAAGATATTTGAAAATTCTTTTGACTGCCTGAAGGTGTGATTCCTTTGGATTTACTTGGAATCTTCCAACTATTCCTACTACATGCATGATGTCAGGTCGGGTACCTGTTAGATAAAGCAGACTGCTAATCATGGATCTGTAAGTTGGTTGATGTACTTTTGTTGATTCATCATTTGAGCTAAGACTGCATCTTATTACCATTTTTGGAAATAACACTGAGAGGGGGGGTGAATCAGTATTAGCAAGTCAATAATATTTCATTTCCATAATCAGATTCATATACACTACTTCAGTTAATTGAACTTGCGTGTATACACAACTGTATTTAAGGCAACTAGCATATATCTTGCAAACTTATGATTCAGTTAATTTATCATATGTTGATGTTTACTCAGTGCATCAGAACCATATAAAAAGTAACCAGGTGCAGTAAAACAGAACAGACAATCACACACACATGAACACAAGATAGAAGGTGGAAACCTAATGTGGGTGAAAACCACCTGTTGCAATCATCTCCATCTTCTTTTAATAAGAAACTTCTTTTTACAAGTTTTGTACTGGTGCAGTCTTATACCAGTATGCAGGCTTCTACCTACAAAAGGCTACAACCTTCTCTTGTTCTCCATCTTCTCTTGGAGGGGAGCTACAACCCCCTAGCTCTTGTACTAGCTGATATGTTTACTAGTACATAGGTGCCGACCTACAAAAGGCTACAACCTTCTCTTTTCTTCCAAGGACCATGTTTCATAAATTTTCAGACTAGATCCATCAATAACATCATTCAAACATCAAATACATCTGCATCAATCAATCTCCTTTGCACCAACCACAACTGAATCACTTTTCAGAATGCTGCAACCAGAATACAGTAACTAGAACCTAGAACACTGTAACAGCAACCAGAAGTAGCTAAAGCATATTTTATGAGGTATATGCTACTTCAATGTGTCGAACCTGCGTGCATACACACTTTTCTCAAGGTGAACCTGCGTACAGATCTGCAAATCAATTTTAAGATGTATACGCTGTTTGATATGAAGAACTAGTGTGTATATGTGCCTTTTCTAAGGTGAACCTGCGTACAGATCTATAAATGATGATTTAAACTTTATAACAATTCCAGACTTTAGTTATACCTAGATCATCATATTTATAGTATACAACATGCGCTAGTTATTCAGATAAAAGATCAAAACACACAAAGATACTTCACTTCAAGCTTTAAGATCTTCACCCATCATTAGATCTTATCCTTCCTCAAGCGCTAAGGTCATCCTTGATCCAAATCCAGTTGTGCAACATAACCCAATAACCTGTATTCTAGATCTTTCTCTTCATTAGATATTCAATCCATGAGTGCCTTTGCCTAATGATCTTTTCCTCCTTTTATAGTCTTAGGCCTTACTCAATACCATGGACCAAAACATCTTAGAACCAATACCTTGGACCAAATACCTGGTGTCAACACTTCGGTTAGGATACCTTGGACCAATACCATGGATCAAAATACCATGGACCAAATACCACGGACCAAATACCATGGACCAAAACTAAGTTTTCCAACATGTACGTGCCTTTCCTTCCGTGGAAGTGCATGTGTATGCCATACGCGCCTTTTGTTCTGTGAACCCGCATGTACACATGCCTTGGTCAATGAGGAACCTACGTATACCTCTCTTTCTTCATTCTGAGAGTCTGAACTATGATCTGTCATCTGAGTGAGTTGCCATCAAGGACAACACCTGTGTCATAGTGCCAAATCTGTGTCATAATGCCAACAATCTCCCCCTTTGGACTTGATGGCAACCCCAAGTCACTCTCCCCCTTTGTCATCAAGGGAAAAGGGTTATGCTCCCCCTGAGTACATGCTGAATGTTTTGAAATGCTGAAGAGTGTTGATTGAGCTCCATGCTCGAGTCCATGCTCCCCCTGAAAATAAGCATGGTCTGCAAAAAGATGTTCTAAAAGAAGAACATGACTCTATACATCATAAATGACCTTCCTATCACCAATGACTCATACATACATCCATCTCCCAACCAAGTGGGGATATACCAAGTTTGACTCATCCACCCAACCAAGTGGGGATATACCAAATGTTTATACATGTCAAAACAAGAACATTACATCATCCATCCCATGCATAGTGGGGAACCAAAATAGGTCATTTCATGACCTTGACATTAAAAGATATACATGACATAAAGACCAAATATCTTAAACAAGACCATGATATTTATTAGCAACTATCATCAACAACATCTGTCAATCACCATCCAGACCAGCAACCATGATCTCCCCCTGAACATGTTCCACCTGCATCAAAAACAATTATGAATTTGTACCAAGATCTTCTAAGATAATGCCAACAATGCATTATTAGAAGTATATGCTCCCCCTGTGCCAGATGATCACTATTAGACCCATATCAGACTCCTTTCATCCTAAGTCTGGCCCACTATTTTTCTTCAAACCAACATATATGCGACTGTATCCACAAAAACCTACGTATGTACGTGGATACGCTTCATGGAACTCACGTATAACTGCTTTTCTCTGAAACAGATAAGTTTTAACCGTAAGATGATGCATCAACTATTCCCAGCTTCTGTCTAAGATATTCAAATGTCTCTCTGGGTAGTGGTTTGGTGAATATATCAACAACCTGTTCTTTGGAGGGAACATACTCCAATTTGACCTTTTGTTCAAGCACTTGTTCACATAGAAAATGATATTTGATGGGTATGTGCTTGGTCTTGGAATGCATGACTGGATTCTTTGAAATAGTGATTACACTTGTATTATCACATAGAATGGAGATGGGTGGAGTACATGTGATCTAAATGTCTTGCAATGTTTGCATCATCCAAAGGAGTTGTGTGCAGCAAGATGCAGCAGACACATATTCTGCTTCAGCTGTAGATAATGCAATTGAACCTTACTTATTGCTGAACCAAGATACTAATCTAGAACCCATATAGACTGCATCACCACTAGTGCTTTTTCTATCATCAATGCTTCCTACCCAATCTGCATCTGTATATGCATGAAGTGTAAGATTTGTATCTCTAGGATACCATAAACCAAAATTCTGTGTTCCTTGAAGATATTTGAAAATACTTTTGACTGCCTGAAGGTGTGATTCCTTTGGATTGGCTTGGAATCTTCCAACTATTCCCACTACATGCATGATGTCTGGTCGGGTACCTGTTAGATAAAGCAGACTGCCAATCATGTATCTGTAGGTTGGTTGATGTACTGCTGCCGATTCATCATTTGAGCTGAGACTGCATCCTATTACCATGGGGGTACATATTGGTTTAGAATCTTCCATGCCGTATTTTTTCATGATCTGCTTGAGATACTTGGTTTGTGATAGAAAAATACCATCTTTCTTTTGTTGAACTTGTAGACCAAGAAAATATGTGAGCTCACCAAGCAGGGACATTTTGAATTCTTGCTGCATTACCAAAGCAAAGTTTTTACTTATGGCTTCTTCATTGCTACCAAAAATGATATCATCAACATACACAACAATTATTAGCAATTTAGTATTGTCAATCTTTGTATATAGATTGCTATCATCTAATCCTTTTTAAAAACTTTGTTGATGGAGATATTTGTCAAGACGGTAATACCAGGCCCTTGGAGCTTGTTTTAGACCATAGAGAGATTTTTTGAGTCTGCATACATGTTTTGGATCATTTCCAGGAATGAATCCATTTGGTTTCTCAATATATACTTCTTATTCTAAGTCCCCATTAAGAAAAGCAAATTTTACATCCATTTGGTATACTTTGAATTTCTGAAAACTAGAAAGAGCAAGGAACATTCTTATGGCTTCAAGTCTTGCAACAGGTGCAAAAGTTTCTTCAAAATCTATGCCTTCTTGTTGAGCATACCCTTTACAAACAAGTCTGGCCTTGTTTCTAATAACTTCTCCATTTTCATTCAGCTTGTTTTTGAATATCCATTTGGTTCCTATGATATTATTATCATGAGGTCTAGGAACTAATTCCCAGGTGTTATTCTTTTCAATCTGCTCAAGCTCTTCACTCATGGCCTTGACCCAACATTCATCTTTGCATGCTTCATTTACATTTTGAGGTTCGATGGAGGAAAGTAATGCTGGATAGCTTGAAGCTTCTGTAATAGTTCTTCTTGTTTGCACACCTACCTCTTTTTGTCCCAAAATTTGAGTCTCTGGATGATTTTTCTGAACATACCTGGACGGAGCCTTTTCTTCTTCCGTTATTTGTTCTTCTGGTGCTTCATTGGATTCTTCTTCAGAATTAGTCTGATTTGATGTGGAAGGATAATCCTCATCTTCTCCACAATCTTCGGTTTTTACCTGCTTTGGATTTTTGCATGCTTCATCAACCACAACATTAATACTTTCAATAATTTTCCCAAGTCTTTTATTATAACACTTATATCCTTTACTTTGAGAAGAGTAACCAAGGAGAATGCCTTCATCTGCTCTGGGTTCAAACTTGCCAAGTTTTTCATCAGTCCTTTTGATGTAACATTTGCTTCCAAAAACTTTGAAGTATTTTACAGTAGGATTCTTACCATACCAAAGTTCATGTGGAGTTTGAGTCCTGTTTACCCGAACATTTGCTTTGTTGAGAATAGTGACGGCAGAAAATGTAGCTTCACCCCAGAAGGTTGTAGGAGTTCCAGACTCATCTAGCATAGCACGAGCCATTTGTTGTACAATTCTGTTCATCCTTTCTACCACTCCATTTTGCTGAGGAGTCCTTGCAGTGGAGAATTGCCTTTTTATTCCATGTTCCTCACAAAAGTCAAAGAATTCATCCAAGGTAAATTCCCCTCCTCGATCATATCTGAGACATTTGATTTTTCAATCTGATTCATTTTCAACGAAGGCTTTGAAGGATTTGAATTTTTCAAATGCTTCATCTTTATGCTTTATAAGCCCTATCCAACACATTCTAGAAAAATCATCAATAAACAATATAAAGTATTCCTCTCCACGAGGTGACTTTTTTCTTGATGGACCACATAAATTAGTATGAACAAGTTCAAGAGGCTTACTAGTTGATCCTTCCTTTTGAGGGAATTGTGACCTGGTTTGCTTACCAAATTAACATGATTTGCATATTGTATTTTCTGGAATGTTGATATCAGGAAGATCGCGAATAGCCTGGAATTTGCTTGCTTTTCTTATTTGAGAGAAGCTTAGATGCTCCAATATTCTATGCCATAGCCAGTGTTCATCATTTTTTCTTAGATAGCATTGCTGTTATCCTCCCTTGAGTATTTATAACTTTGTTTGGAGTTATTATACCTTTGATCATGGTTTCTCCTATATCAAGCTCACGAACAACACATCCATTTGATCAAAATACTACTTCATTTCCTTGATCACACATTTGACTGACACTCAACAGGTTATGCTTTAGACCATCAACATACATAACATTCCCAGCTTTAACTTTTTTTTTTAAAAGAACAGAGCCTTTACCTTTTATGACAACAAGGGTGTCATTTCCAAATGAGACCTTATTTTCCTTTTCTAAGGCATTATATGACTGAAGTTTTTCTTTATCACATGTCATGTGTTTCGAGCATCCATTGTTGATGTAACACTGATTTTCTTGTCCTTCTGCATACAGGGCTATACCACATCTTTTTGTTTGTGGTTCTTTCTTTCTCCATATTTTGGGATTTAATGCAGTTTTCTTCTTCTGAGATGTTTTCCGAAATTTACTCTTACATTCATATTCTTCGTGACCAAAGTTGTTGTAGATAGGACATTCTATTTCATTTTCAAGAAGAGAAAAATTATTGTAGGTCTGTTTCATGATCTCCGTCACATTCTTTTGATTTCGTGCTTCTCTAGTAATGATGGTCTTGTAAGCAACACATTGAGCAACTTTGTGTCCAAAGTTATGACGTGAAAAGCATTGGCCATTAAAGAAGTTCATGCGATCATCGAATCTACTGACCTAGTTATTGTAATTACGATTGATATACATTCTTGAAGTAGATTGAGTATGATTTACCTGAGGTTTGTAGCTTTTGTTCATCCTTGAAGTAAATTGAGCATGATTTACCTGGTGATCTAATTTATGCCTTTGTTGTCGATTGTCAAACTATTCACTGCTCTTTGCTGCATCAAGATAGCTTTTAGTGGAGGTTGATGGCTTTTTTGCTTGGGATGCTTCTTCAGTATATCCAAGACCCGCCTTTATCAGAGGAGAATGCTGCACTTTGATAATTTCATTTAAGGTTTCTAATCCTTTAGCAAATATAAGATTGAGAGCTTTTGTTTTCTTAATATCCTTTCTTAGACCCATAATTTCACATTCTAGATTTTCATTGTGTTTTTCTCTTTCAGCAAGTTGGAATGTTAGAGTATCTATAATTATATTCTTTTCTTCTAAACAGACTTTGAGTTTAAAGATTTCTTCATAAAGATCATCTTCATCTAAAGCATCCAAGAAATCATCATCTTCAAAAGCCATTAGAAGTCTATAGTCATTACTATTTTCATCTTCACCACTATTTGATAAACCATCACTATCTTCATGAGTATAGTAGCTCTTCTTACTTACACTTTTTTTTCTATTCCATTTTGCTGATTCCTTACCTTTATCAAGCTTATATTTTTGAAGAAATTTGGTAGCATAATGACCGACTCTTCCACAAGCAAAACATTTGAAAGGTAGTTTACCTCTGAATCTCTCGGAACCCCGTTGAGGGTTCTTGACAAAGCTTGCTTCTTTTTCTCCTTCTGAAATATGTCTTGATTCATGGAATTCTTCTCTTCCTGAAGCTTTGAATGCGACTTCTCTCATATGTGATGGACCTCCTTTTCTCATTTCGAAAGTAGTTAAGACGCCATGCAGCTGTGTCATAGTAATAGTCTGAAGATCCAGTTTTTCTTCTATGGATGATACTTTTGATTCAAACTTAGTAGGTAAGGATATTAAAACCTTTTCAACTAAAGTAACTTCTTTTATCTCTCCACCCAAGTTCTTCATGCAATTAACAATCTCATCTATGTGCAAGAAGTAACTAGCGATACTTTCATCATTGTGCATTTTGAGAGTTTCATATTGAATTCTGAGAGATTTCAGTTTTTCACGTTTTACCTGATTATCTCCTTCATAGCTTAGAATGATCTTGTCCCATATTTATTTGGTGGTTTTGAGCTACATAACTTTGACAAATTCTGATTGTGATAGGCTCCCTAATAATGTATTGATAACCTTGGCATTGGTTTCATATTTCTTCTTACCTACCGTATCTGCAGGAATTGCTGATGGAAATGTATATCCTCCTTCCACAATTTCCCAGACATCTGTTCCAAGAGATTGAAGATAGGCTGTAGTCCTTACCTTCCAAAAAATGAAGTTGCTCCCATCAAATATTGGTGGTCTAATGGATCCCTCTCTTTCGTAGTTACTCATGATGATAGATCTTCCTTCAAGCGATCAAGCTTCTTCTGAAGGACCTACTCCGAGACCAATTGTTGGAAATAATACTAAGAGGGGGGTGAATCAGTATTAGCAAGTCAATAATATTTCATTTCCATAATCAGATTCATATGCTACTTCAGTTAATGGAACTTGCGTGTATACGCAACTGTATTTAAGGAAACTAGCGTATATACTGCAAACTTATGATTCAGTTAATTTATCATATGTTGATCTTTACTCAGTGCATTAGAACCATATAAACAGTAACCAGGTGTAGTAAAACAGAACATACAATCACACATACATGAACACAAGATATAAGGTGGAAACCCAATGTGGGTGAAAACCACCTGCTGTAATCATCTCTATCTTCTTTGTTATGAAACCAGCTCACAAAAATATAGAAAAGAGAGATCAACGCCTTAGAATTTAGCCCCTTCGAGGGGGAAACCTCCTTTACATTACACAAATGAACAATTCTTGGATGATACAAACGAAAAGACCTCCTTTCTATATATAGCAGTCTAAGGGGTCATAACATAATTAGAGCCGACATAACAATAATAATGTAAGGGCACAATAATAACAATAGTGGGCTTCTACGGGGCACAATAGTAACAATATGGGCACTACATGGGTACATCAATATAATAAATGGGTTGTACTAATAACAATAAGGGGTTATACTAGTAGTATAGGGGCCTAACATGCCCCTCTCCTTCAAAAAGCGTTGTCCTCAACACTTGGGTAGTTCTTGATGCTTCTGTATAAAATTCTTGTCCTCCCATGTGGAATCTTCAGCGTGTTACACTAAAAAATGTCACCATGACTATTTGTAGTTAGTATGGCTCCATCCACTGTCATACTATCCTCCTTGGCAAGTCTCATGCCTCTGCTTTCCATGTCAAACTTCAAGAAAGAGAGAAAAGTCATTTAAAGTCAATTATCTCTGGTACGCAGTTTCTCTTAGCCTTACCTGCAGGTACGCAACCCAAGTTCACAATACCTGCGTACTTGTACGCTCTGTATGTAAAGGGGTGGGTGTGTACTCTTGTAAAGGTCAAAAGGCGCAAGTTTCACTCCAAAAAAGTTACTTGTGGTCATTTCTAGAGTCTTCTAGAAGTATGTTTGACGTGTATGAAGCGCCTCCAGATGGTTCATGTACCCCTACCAAAGAGGAACTTATCCCATCAATAGGGGAGCTATCCCATCCAAAGAGGGACTTATCCCATTGATGGTGGACCTGAATAACTTCCTCTAGAGCACTATAAATACAGGCATTGGGCCAAAGGGAGGGGAGGTTGAAAGCTGAACATTCCTAAGGGTAGATGCTGCTGGAATTAGGACTTCCTTGTAGAAACTTGTGAGGAGAGATTACCATCTTTACTTGTTTCCATTGGGAGGTAGGTGAGCTGATCAGAGTAAGGGAGAACCCTTGTGGACCCTGGGAGGAGCTTGCACAACACCAAGGCTCAGGTTGTAATGGTTCCTTTTATTACCTTTTAATACAAATTAGTCCATTCTTCTCAACAATTTGTTATTAATGAGTTGTTTCATATAATCCTTGGTCTATATGTTAAATATGTTTTATTTTATGTGATATTCAGGTGCTATTTAATCGTTTGATTGTTGGTGAATGCAGGTTTCGAAGGGAAGGAGGAGCTCATCCGGATCAACGAAGCTGGACTACTACAACAGCGTTGGATTACAGGTAGGATCTAAACACTTGATTTCTCATATTGTAAAAGCATATTTAGAGAAGGATTGCTCTTATTTGTCTTGTTTGTCATTAGAGAGTCTTAGGATTTCTAGGAAGGTCGGTTGTGTCTGCACTAACGACTCTTTCCGCGTGACACAGCGGGTAAGTTCTTCCACTTGATAAGATACTTTGAAATTGATCGATTTCATAGCTGTCGGCTTCTTGTTTCTGTGACTGCTCCAAGTTCCAATATGATTTTTACTTCCTCTTCAATTTTTGGCAATATTGTTTGAATTGGGATCTTTTGCAACTTTTGAATAAGTGGCCATACTTCTTCATCCTTCTTCCATTCATCCCTTGCTTCGTTTATCCAATCGGGTTGGATAATAGAAATAGCACAAAACAATGCTTCCACATCCTCATCCTTGAAGAGTCTTCCCATTCGGTAAGGTCGCCATTTTTTAAGTGCATGTAGTATTGCCAACATTTCCTTCTCATAAATAGCTTTCTTGAGATGTAGCAGTAAAAATACCCAATCACCTACATCAAAACATTTTTCACTACGATGTTGATCTACCTATTGTTTCATTTGATTTTGCATCGAAGTGGCGTTATCCTTTAAAAGTTGGAGAACTTGTTGTTGATGCTCGATGTGATCTTTCACTGCTTGAACCTTTTTCTTCTTGATATGTCCTTCTATCTCTAGAGTTTGAGGAGTGGTAATTTCTTCCAATCCTTTACAAGATATGGTCAGATTCATTTCCTAATGCTCGATGTGATCTTTCACTTCTTGAACATTCTTCTTCTTGATATGTCCTTCTTTCTTGATAGTTTGAGGAGTGGTAATTTCGACCAATGAATTACAAGATATGGTTGGATTCATTTCTTCTTTCTCGATGTGATCTTTCACTTCTTGCATTTTTGCCAGTGCTTTACAAGATATGGTCTAATTCATTTCTTCTTTCTCTGGGGTGGGGTCCTGGCGTATATCTTCTTCTTTTGATGTTTCTTGATCCTTTTCTTCCTCCTCTTCATATTCTATGTAAAATAATTTCTTCTTAGCACACTTATGACCTTTAGTGCATTTGCTATCACAATTGTAACAAAGTCCTTTTTCTCTTTTTTCTTCCAATTGTTGTGGTGTAACCCTTGTAGGTTGTGGAAGGCTAGGAGAAGCAACACTTCCATCTTTATAGTTGTGAGGGGTATGCTTCCTGGTTTCCATAATTTTGCTTTCCACTATGTCATAAAGCTCTTTTACTCTTTCCAATTGGTGTGGTGTTGCTCTTCGTATGCTCATAATGTGCTATCATTTCCTCCATGAAAATTGACCACATGACAAGTTGTTTACGAGAACAAAGCCCTTCATACCACAAAAATTGATCTGGTTCTAAATATGAGGATACAATACATACCTTTTGTAATAGTGGTACACCATGTAGATCAAAATATTGCTCCATCTGAAGTATCCAATTTACCGGATCTTTGCCATCAAACTTCCTCATCTTGCTTTTTCTTGATTTTAGAAGCTCGATCTTGAAACGATTGTAACTCTGTACTTTTAGATCTTTAAGTTCTAGAATTGCGACCTGTAGTATCCCTTTGTGTCCTCTTTCCAATTCCACTAGTCTGATCCAAATTGGATTCTCAAAGAAAGAGTTATGCACAATCTCCCAAGATGACCTGATTATAGACCTTTCCAGAAGAGCGAACTTGTATGACGTGCCATGAGTCACTGTTTCGACATTTGGCTCTGAAAGAAATACACAAGAAACTACAGTCCATCCTCTTTCTGTACCTTATGAAATTTCAATCCGATGCTCAGAGAGAAAGTTATGATGATTTTCCCCAGGTCACCTGTTTGGAATGTAATTCAAGAGTCTGCAAAAAGATCAACTTCCTCAAATCATATCTCTGCAAATATAGTTCAAAAAGCTCTGAAATTCAGATCCAAGATTCAACGCGATTTCTTCTCAAATGGGTTTTTTTTTTAGCTTCTGAAACAACACAGAAAAAAAGTTATAACGAAAATGCCATGATGACCTGTTTGGAGCAACGAAACCCTAGAATCCAAAGCTCTGATACCAAATGTTATGAAACCAGCTCACAAAAAGGTAGAAAAGATAGATCAACGCCTTAGAATTTAGCCTCTTTGAGGGGGAAACCTCCTTTACATTACATAAATGAACAATTCTTGGATGATACAAATGAAAAGAACTCCTTTCTATATATAGCAGTCTAAGGGGTCATAACATAATCAGAGCCGACATAACAATAATAATGTAATGGCACAATAATAACAATAGTGGGCTTCTACGGGGCACAATAGTAACAATATTGGCACTACATGGTGGGTTACACTAGTAGTATAGGGGCCTAACATTATTTTAATAAGAAACTTCTTTTTACAAGTTTTGTACTGGTGCAGTCTTATACCAGTATGCATGCTTCTACCTACAGAAGGCTACAACCTTCTCTCGTTCTCCAGATTCTCCTGAAAGGGAGCTACAACGCCCTAGCTCTTGTACTAGCTGATATATTTACTAGTACGTAGGTGCTGGCCTACAGAAGGCTACAACCTTTTCTTTTCTTCCAGGGACCACGTTTCATAAATTTTTAGACTGGATCCATCAATACCATCATTCAAACATCAAATACATCTGCATCAATCAATCTCCTTTGCAACAACCACAATTGAATCAATCAATCACTTTTCAGAATGATGTAACCAAAATATAGTAACCAGGAACAATAACTAGAACCCAGAACACTATAACAGCAACCAGAAGTAGCTAAATCATATTTTATGAGGTATATGTTACTTCAATGTGTCGAACCTGCGTGCATACGCACTTTTCTCAAGGTGAACTTGCGTATAGATCTGCAAATCAATTTTAAGATGTATTCGCTATTTTGATATGCAGAACCAACGTGTATACACGCCTTTTCTAAGGTGAACCTGCATACAGATCTATAAATGATGATTTAAACTTTACAACAATTCCAAACTTTAGTTATACCCAGATCATCATATTTATAGTCTACAACATGCACTAGTTATTTAGATAAAAGATCAAAACACAAGATACTTCACTTCAAGCTTTAAGATCTTCGCCCATCATTAGATCTTATCCTTCCTCAAGCGTTAAGGTTCATCCTTGATTCAGATCCAACTGTGCAACATAACCCAATAACCTGTATTCGAGATCTTTCTCTTCATTAGATATTCAATCCATGAGTGCCTTTGCCTAATGATCTTCTCCTCCTTTTATAGTCTTAGGCCTTACTCAATACCATGGACCAAACCACTTAGAACCAATACCTTGGACCAAATACCTGGGGTCAACACTTTGGACAGGATACCTTGGACCAATACCATGGATCAAAATACCATGGACCAAATACCATGGACCAAAACTATGTTTTCCAACATGTACATGCCTTTCCTTCCGTGAAAGTGCATGTGTACGCCATACGCACCTTTTGGTCTGCGAACCCGCATGTACACGCACCTTGGTCAATAAGGAACCTACATATACCTCTCTTTCTTCATTTTGAGAGTCTCAACTGTGATCTGTCATCTAAGTGAGTTGCCATCAAGGAAAACACCTATGTCATAGTGCCAAATCTGTGTCATAATACCAACAACCATTGGGGTACATACAGGTTTAGAATCTTCCACTCTGTACCTTTTCAAGTTTTGTTTGAGATATTTGGTTAGTGAAAGAAAAATACCATCTTTAATTTTTTGAACTTGTAGACCAAGAAAATAGGTAAGTTCACCAAGCAAGGACATTTCAAATTCTTGCTGGATTACTGAAGCAAAATTCAGACTCATGGATTCTTCATTGCTACCAAAAATGATATCATCAACATAAACAATAATAATTAGCAATTTATCAATTTCAATCTTTGTATATAGATTGCTATCTGCTGAACCTTTTGTAAAACCTTGTTGGTGTAGATATTTGTCAAGGCGGTAATACCAGGCCCTTGGAGCCTATTTCAGACCATAAAGGGACTTTTTGAGTCTGCATACAAGTTTTGCATCATTTCCAAGAATGAATCCTTCTGGTTGTTCAATATAAACTTCTTCTTCTAAATCTCCATTCAGGAAGGATGATTTTACATCCATTTGGTATACTTTGAATTTCTGAAAGCTAGAAAGAGCAAGAAACATCCTTATGGCTTCAAGTCTGGCAACAGGTGCAAAAGTTTCTTCAAAATCTATACCTTCTTGTTGAGCATACCCTTTACAAACAAGTCTGACCTTGTTTCTAATGACTTCTCCATTTTCATTCAGCTTGTTTTTGAATATCCATTTAGTTCCTATAATATTTTTATCATGTGGTCTGGGAACTAATTCCCAAGTATCATTTTTTTTCAATTTTCTTAAGTTCTTCATCCATGGCCTTGACCCGACATTCATATTTGCATGCTTCTTTTACGTTTTGAGGTTTAGTGGAGGATAGTAATGCTAGATAGCTTGAGGTACCTGTAATAGTTCTTCTTCTCTATACACCTACCTCCTTTTCCCCTAAAATTTAAGTTTTTGGATGATTTTTCTAAACATACCTAGTTGGAGTCTTTTCTTCTACCATTATCTCTTCTTTTGGTGCTTCATTGGTTTCTTCTTCAATATGATTTTGATTTGATGTGGGAAAATAATCCCCATCTTCTTCATTATCATAATCTTCTATTGATTTTATCTGTTTTAGATTTTTGCATGTTTCATCAAATACAACATCAATGCTTTCAACAATTTTTCCAAGTCTTTTATTATAACATTTATATCCTTTACTTCTGGAAGAATAACCAAGTAGAATGCCTTCATCTACTCTGGGTTCAAACTTACCAAGTTTTTCATCAGTCCTTTTGATATAACATTTGCTTCCAAAAACTTTAAAGTATTTTACAGTAGGAGCCTTACCATACCAAAGTTCATGTGGAGTTTGAGTGCTGTTTACCCGAACATTTGCTTGGTTGAGAATAGTTACAACAGGGAATGCAACTTCACCCCAGAAGGTTGCAGGAGTTCCGGATTCATCTAGCATAACTCAAGCCCTTTGTTGAACTTTTCTATTCATTCTTTATACCACACCATGTTGTTCACAAAAGTCAAAGAATTCATCCGAGGTAAATTCCCCTCGATCAGATCTGAGGCATTTGATTTTTTGATCTGATTCATTTTCAACCAAAGCTTTAAAGGCTTGGACCTTTTCAAAAGCTTCATCTTTATGATTTAGAAGACCTATCCAACACATTCTGGAAAAATCATCAATGAACAAAATAAAGTATTCTTCTCCACGAGGTGACTTTTTCCTTGATGGTCCACATAAATCAGTATGGACAAGTTCAAGAGGCTTACTAGCTGACCCTTCTTTTTCCATGAAGTGAACTCTGGTTTGTTTGCCAAGTTGACATGGTTTTCATATTATATTTTCTTGGACACTGATATCTAGAAGATCACGAAAAACCTTGAATCTACATGCTTTTCTTATTTAAGAGAAGCTTAGATGTCCCAATCTTCTATGCCATAGTGAATTTTCAACATTTTTTCTTAGATAGCATTATTTTTGTCCTCCCTTGAGTATGTATAAGTTGTTTGGAATTCTTGTACCTTTGATCACAGTCTCTCCTGTATCAAGCTCATGAACAACACATCCGTTTGATCAAAACACTACTTCATTTCCTTGATCACACATTTGGCTGACACTCAACAAGTTATGCTTTAAACCATCTACATACATAACATTTCCAACATTAACCTTTTCTTTCAATAAAATAGAGCCTTTACCTTTTATGATAGCAGTAGTGTCATTTCCAAATGAGACATTCTTTTCCTTTTCTAAGGCATTATATGAGTGAAGCTTTTCTTTGTCACCTGTTGTGTTTTGAGCATCCACTGTCGATGTACCATTGATTTTCTTGTCCTTCTACATACAAGGCTATACCACATCTTTCTGTTTGAGATTCTTTCCTTCTCCATACCTTGGGATTTAATGGAGTTTGCTCCTTTTGAGATGTTTGTCGAAATTTGTTCTGCATTCAAATTCTTTATGACCAAAGTTGTTACAGGTTGAGCATTCTATTTAATTTTCAAGAAGAGAAAATTTATTATAGGAATTTTTCTTGATCCTTGTTACATTCCTTTGATTTCGTGCTTCTCTAGTCATGATGGTTTTGTAAGCAACACATTGAGCAGCTTTGTGTCCAAAATTATGACATGAAAAACATTTCCCATTAAAGAGGTTCCTGCGACTATCGAATCTATTGACCTAGTGATTGTAGTTTCTATTGATATTCATCTTAGGAGCAAATTGAGTATGATTTACCTGAGGTTGGTTGTGGCTTCTATTCATCCTTGGAGTAAATTTAGTCTAATTTACCTAGTGATCTGGTTTATGCCTTTGTTGACGATTGTCATACTGCTCACTAGTCATTACTGCATCAAGATAGATTTTGGTGGAGGTTGACGGCTTTTGTGATTGAGATGCTTCTTTAGTATATCCAAGACCTATCTTTATCATAGGAGAACACTGAAATTTGATAATTTCATTTAAAGTTTCTGATCCTTTAGCAAATCTAACATTGAGAGATTTCATTTTCTTAAGATCTTTTCTTAGACCCACAATTTCACATTCTAGTTTTTCATTGTGTTTTTCCTTTTCAGCAAGTTGGTATGTCAAGGTATCTATAATCATATTCTTTTCTTCTAAAAAGATTTTGTGTTTAGACATTTCTTCATGAAGGTCTTCCTCTTCTAAAGCATCCCAAAAATTATCATCGTCATAAGCCATGAGAAGTCTATAATCTTGTCCAATTTCATCTTCATCACTATTAGATAAACCATCGCTATCTTCATGAGTATAGTAGCTCCTTGTATTCACAACTTGTTTTCTATGCCCTTTTGCATATTCCTTTCCTTTTTCATATTTATCTTTATAAGGACATCTGGTAGCATAATGACCGACTCTGCCACAAGAAAAACATTTGAAGGGTAACTTACCTCTAAACCTTCCAGAACCCCGTTGAAGCTTTTTGACAAAGTTTACCTCATATTATTCTTCTGAAATATGTCTTGATTCATTGTGTTCTTCCTTTCCTTTTCCTGAAGCTTTGAATGTGACTTCTCTCATATCTGATGGTCCTCCTTTTCTCATCTCAAAGGCTGTTAAGATTCTGTGAAGCTACGTCATAGTGATATTCTGCAGATCCTGTTTTTCTTCTATGGTAGATACTTTGGATTCAAATTTAGCAGATAAGGATCTCGAAACTTTCTCAACTAAGGTAACTTCCTTAATTTCTTCACCTAGATTATTCATACAATTGACAACTTCATCTATACGTAGGAAGTAACTAGCTATACTTTCATCACTATGCATCTTAAGAGTTTCATACTAAATTCTGAGAGTTTGAAGCTTAGCACGTTTTAATTGAGAGTCTTCTTTGTAGCTCAGAAAAATTTTGTCCCATATTTCTTTGGCTGATTAGAGTTGCATGACTTTGACAAACTTTGATTGTGACAGACTTCCCAATAAATTATTGACAGCTTTGACATTGGTTTTATATTGCTTTTTACTTGCCGTATTTGTAGGAATTGCGTTGGAAATGTATATCCTCCTTCCACAATTTCCCAGACATCCGTTCCAAACGATTGTAGATAGGCTGTGGTTCTTATTTTCCAATAAACAAATTTTCTCCCATTGAAGATTGGCAGTCTGATGGATCCCATGCTTTCTTAATTATTCATGATGATGGATCTCCCTTCAAGCAATCAAGCTTCTTCTGAAGGACCTGCTCTGATACCAATTGTTGGAAATAATACTGAGGGGGGGGGGGGGTGAATCAATATTATCAGATCAATACCTTTATTTCCCAAACAAATTTAAATATGCTACTTTAGTGAAGTGAACTAGTGTGTACACGTGAAAGTTCTTAAAGAAACCAATGTATATGCAAAAAACTTGTGATTTAGACAATTTATCATGTGTTGAACTTAAACCAGTATATCAGAGATTTATTATATAGTGTAGTAAAAGTAGAATAAAGAATCACACGAAAGAAACACACATGAACACCAATATTTAAGGTGGAAACCCAATGTGGGTAAAAACATCCTGCTGCTATCGTCTCTGTCTTCTTTTAATAATAAGAAAATATGTTTACAATCTTGTACTGGTGCAGACTCATACTAGTATGCGGGCTTCTACTTGCAGAAGGTTACAACCTTCTCTCATTTTCTAGCTTCTACTGGAAGGGAGCTACAACACCCTAGCTCTTGTACTAGCCAATATGTTTACTAGTATGTAGGTGCCAGCCTATAGAAAACTTCACTCTTCCACCAGGGACCATGTTTCATAAATTTTCAGACTAGATGCTCCTGGTACACAACAATACACATGAAGGCCTCGTTTCATCCAATTTTCATACTGGACCCATCAAAGCTTTTAAACTTAAACTACATCAACCAATATTCAGTTAATCTGAATAATCAAATCACTGACACCAGAACACTGTGCTGAACCTAGAACCTTGCATCATCATCCAGAACCAACTGTAACCTCAAAAATCATGCATTAGAGTGTATACGCTACTTGGTTGAACCCAACCTGCGTGTATATGCTACTTCCTTTAACCCAACCTACGTATATCTCTAAAGATACTGAATCATAAACTTCTAAACCACAGATTGTACCAATCAGTGACATTCTGAAGATCTACTGTCATATTACAGATTTCAAAATAGATAGCAACAAGGATCACCCTTCCTTCTTAATCAATCAATCAATCAGACTCAATTTCCTTATACAACAGTTCTATGTTTAGATCTAAGAAGACTTCATTGATAGACAACAGTAAAACAACAGAATTTGATCAGATAGATCAGTGAGATCTGAAAAGAAGCTTTTCTTTTTGTATACGCTACTTGAAAGAGTTGAACCTGCGTGTACACGCCCTTTGGCCGAGACGAACCTGCATACAGATCTGTAAATTTTGACTCAAAACTTTGCTGCAATTCTAGACTTTAGAAAACCCAAATCATGATTGATAACAAATAAAACAGGCGCAAAACATCAAATTTGGTCTCAACCAATATCAGATCATTCAAGAATAAGTCATTTCAAGTCTCATGATTCCTAATCCAATGTTGAACTCAAGGTGCACATGAATATTTCAGATCCGGTCCCAAACATAACCCTGCAACATAATATATACTTCAGATAGAAGTATTCCTTAGAATCTCATTGCTTGCACACATTGGCCTAATGATCTTCTCCTCCTTATATACTCTTAGGCCTTTCTCAGTACCTTGGACCCAATACCTCGGGTCAATACCTTGGACCCAATACCTAGGGTCAATACCTTGGACCAAATGCCTCGGACCAATTACCTTGGACCAAAAACTTGGTTTTCGAACATGTACATGCTTTTCTTCCCGTGAAAGTGCATGTATACGTTATATGCTACTTTTGTTCTATTAAACCACTTTTCTACGTGCCTTAGACAAAGTGAACCAGCGTATACATATCTGTATTCATTCTTTGGAGTCTGATGTGTAATCCTTTACTATTGACCTACTGCACTGTGAACTTTTATCTGAGTGAGTTGCCATCAAGGACAACACCTATATCATAATGCCAACAAAGAGGAGTTGCATAAACTATTACAGGTAGGATTTATCTACCATATCTCTGATAGTCAATAGGTTTCTCCTTTAGTTGTGGTGCCAAGGAAAAATGGCAAATGGAGAATATGTGTAGACTATAGGGAACTGAACAAAGCAACATTGAAAGATCATTTCTCACTACCATTCATTGATCAAGTACTAGACTCATTAGCAGGGAAAAATTTCTTTTCCTTTATTGATGGATTTAGTGGATACAATCAGATCAAGATAGCATTAGAAGATCAAGATAAAACTACATTTACTTGTCCACGAGGAACATAGGTTTACAATGTTTTACCTTTTAGACTATGTAATGCACCTCCTACATTTCAAAGAGAAGTCCTAGATATCTTTGCAAATATTATACATGAATGTGTTGAAGTATACATGGATGATTTTACTATTTATGGAAGTACATTTGATGATTGTTTAAATAATCTTGAAAAAGTTCTAAAAATATGCATAGAGACAAACTTATCCCTCAACAATGAAAAATGTTTTATGATGTTAACTGAAGGGATAGTGTTGGGACACCACATTTCTTCTTCTGGAATTAAGGTAGACCCAACAAAGATACAAGTCATTGTAAACTTAATGCCACCAAAAACACAGAAAGAAGCAAGAAGTTTCTTGGGATATGCAGGCTACTGTTGGGTCAGGAAAAAGGTATGTTTTCTCTTCATAAATTGCTTTGTTTAACATTCATCCTTATGCGATTATCTTTGTTTATGGATTAAAATAAGGAAAATATTGGCTAAAGTTGGATGAAATAATTTGGTGACAAAATAGGCAAATCTAGCATAAGAAACTGATTTTTTACTATCCTTGTGTGCAGAAGATGTGGACTGGGCAAAAGCCGTTCAGTTGACAGAGAAACACAAGGCCGTAAAAGGGAAACTACAACATCTTTGGCAAAGAAGGCAGCGGGAGATCAACCTGAATGATGCTATTTTATGACACAATCAGATTATGTATTGCAAAATCCTTAGGATCCCCTAGTCCTAAGGATTCGCTTTTATCTAGTTACTCTTTTATGTTATATATAAGGCCAAAAGGCAAATGGAAGGAGTTTATACTTTGATAATCTGTAATTATTCTTTTTGAAGACATATAACACTGTTATCTCAGTGATGATGTAAGCTTGTTACTTTCATTAATGAAAGAAGGTTTCATTTGATATAAATTTATATTCTGAGTTTACATTAAGCGGAGACTTCTAGCAACTCTGGGTCCGGTCACAAGAAGTTCTATTGCTTGCTTGTGTTCTAATCTTTCTATTTGTTCTTTGCTACTTGATTAATGTTCAGTAATTGGTTATTACATTTATTGTAAATATTTGTGATATTAATTCATACTGTTGTTCAATTAGATTCAGAGTGAATTCGTGTGACATAGTTAAGCAATGCTTTGATTAGAATGAGCGAATTAGTGCCAATAGTAGATTGTTGTTCATTTTGAGTGATGTTATCATAAATCCTAGAGATAATTCTAATTAATTTCCATAGGTTTCAATATAGATCATTTACTATTTAGAAATCCTTTATTGTTGTATGCGTTCTTGTTGTTCACTTACCATTTGTTGTTCAATTACTGTTTGCTGTTCAATTACCATTTGTCGTTCAATTACTGTTTTCTGTTTAATTAAGATTGTTGTTTAATTTGGATTGCTATAGATCAACAACATTGTTCAATAATTATAGGTCCCTTCCTTGATTGAGTGATTTAGCCTTAAGTCTATTTGAACATTCCCAAGTGTGATTATTATTTGCATTTAGTTTCATTTGATTTCGGAACAAGTTGAATAGAATTGCAGAGTGCGTTAAGAGTATTTCTTCCATAGTTAGTTCTTTCCAGAATTGTGTGGATTGAATTGAAAAATTAGTTATTAGTGATTGCAACGATTCATCATTAGATAACCTCTAGATTCACTGCATATACTGTGCTGACACTCTTGAGATAAAAAGACTTACCTCGGGTTGACAACTAATGTAGGAATTGAGATTGCCTGTAAAAAGACATCTTAATGCACCAACATTTTGGTGCCATTGCCGAGGAGAGTGTTTCAAGTGATTGATTTTATTTTGATGTGAAAGAATTAGGTTTTAAAAATGGAAGGTAAGAACCTGTGTACCTTTCAAGTAAAGTTCTTACTTACCAGCCCACTTCTCAGCAAAATCTTAGAGGTTAAATAAGATTTTTTTTTTATGAATGACCAGGAATAGAAAAATAGAAAAAGAGCATAATCCTCCACCAAAACCCAAAGGATTGGTGAACCTTGGGAGAATGACCTTTATAGACAAAATTGTAAGAAAAGAAGAGTCTCAAGCGTTAATAGGATTCCAGGCTATACCTGTAAAAGGTTCTATTGTTATCCCTCAAGCAGCAGGCTCACCTTCTGCAGCTTATGCTGAGATTCAAAGTCAAGTAGGAGGATCAGAATAGAGTCTTCAAGCTACAATAAGTTTACATTCTGATCCTCTACAAGAGGGAAAATATTGTAACTTAAGATAAGGAAAAGGGGAAACTGGTGGGACTGTTAAGGCAAAACCACAACTGTCTGAACAAGGATCTCCTGAGATCCCAGATCTAGGTACTGCTACAAAGCCAGCTCGAATTACTAACTCTCGGATTACTCAAGGAGCACCCCTTGAAGTCCCTGAAGATTATTGGCACATCTTTGACCAAATGGTAGATCAGCCACCTCAAGATCAAACCTCGACATTAGAGTACCCTATACTCAACCAAGTAGCCAATGCTCCCATGAAGGCTATTCCTCTACAGAGCATCCCAAATTTCCATGGGATGATCACAGAGGATCCTGATTCTTTGATTTTTTAGTTTGATGTCCTCTGTAGAGGGTATGAATATACCACCGACCCCAAAAAGCTAAAACTATTCCCTTCCACTCTGAAAGGAGTAGCCTTAAGATGGTTTATGGGTCTAGGTGGGCGAACTATTAATTCTTGGGATGAGATGAAAACCTCCTTCCTCAAAAGATACCAAGACTTTTGTAAAACTAGGGAACTGAAAGATGAAATTTTTAAGATGACTACAAAAGATAATGAAACACTGGAAGAATATGTAGAATGATTTAATTATAATTTGCAGAGGTCTCCACACACTGCCCTACCAAAAGAAGTCCTAAGAGCTATCTTAATTAAAGGAATGAAAGAGGAATGGGTAGAAACTCTAAACTTAATGGGAAAAGGGGATATTTCTCAAGAATATTATGATGAAATTATTCGTTTGTGTATCAGGTGTTCGTGAGGAAGCACACGCACAGGATTAGGAAGCCGAGATCCCATGAGCAGAGGAAGCAAACCACACAGTGGAGGTGTAACACGGATGGAGATCGGCAACCTCCTGGAAGATTTTAAGATGGACATCCTGGGCACTCTTACAACACAGCTAGACATCCTATAGGCTAAACAAAAATAGGCCTTAGCAGAACAAAATTTGGCCATATTCTGCCCATGTTGTCGAAAGAAGCACAGCCAATGGGAATGCCCATTAGACATGGTGCAGACGTGCACTATCTGTACTAAAGATCACGCCACTGAATAATGTCCATCATTACCGGGGCTGAAAGTAGTATTCAAGGAAGCAGATGAAGAAACATAACCGGTATATTTGATGAACCAGCAGCAACAGTGGCAAGCTAAACCTATAGGTATGTCGTAAGATGCACCCTAATTCTTTCCTTCCTCACAATTTAATCAGCAACAAAACCTTGGGACAGCCTGGCAAGGCCAACCATCCTACCCAAATTGGCAACGCTCGCCATTCCCTATGACATCCTGGCCAACACAATCTTTTCTAGGAAATGGTTGGCCAAATTATCCTTTTACTCTTGTTTGGCAAGGAAATACCTATAAATCCTAGTGGCCTACCTCCACCTCTCAAAATCCGAGCTGGTCTACAAATTGGAAGCAACCTCTGGGTATATCCAATGTGCCTATGGAGATAGGCCCTTAGGCCAGCTCCTTATACATTACAACAAAATTATCAACCTCTTCTGTGCCCACAGTTTCTAGCTCAGTCGAACCCGAATCCTAATAACAGACCGATCCAGTTGGTATAGATTATTGAAAAATCAGAGTATGAGATTGAGCAGAAAGAATGTAATGAACTCAGATTGAGGTCAGGGCATATCATCACTCCTGAGGAAAATAGGGAATAAGCCTTCTATTGAAAGTGTAACTCATCTTGTACATAATCCACCACCTGTAATTAATATTGAATCAAAGTAAGGGGAAGAGATAGATCGACACGATGACCCTGGAAAACTTATAGTCACTTCTCCTTCATTCCCTGAAAGATTAATGATACCCAAACCTATTGCCTACCCTAATTTTGATCTTGTAGGGGAACTGAATTTTTTTTGTATTAAGGTTCCTCTCCTCTAGGCCATTCAAGAAATTCCCATATATGCCAAAACAATAAAAAAACTATGTGTAAGGAAGCCTGTGAGGAAGGCAAAAACCTAACCCACTATCCATGTTGTAGGAACCCTATCCAATTTACTCTTGGGAGAGGAAAGTCCAATAAAGTATGAAGATCTTGGAAACCCCATAATGACAGTTCAGATATATGGCTGTTCTTTTCCCAATACACTAGTGGATCTGGGAGCAACCATTAATATCTTAACAACAAAAACTTGTCATGCACTTGGTATTACAACCCTGTAACCAACCACCACTTTATTAGAACTTTCTGACTGATCAGTGGTGAGACCAAAAGGGACTTTACAAGATATCACAGTTTCTGTTGACTCATGGGAATATCCAATAGATTTTCTGGTTAGAAACTCAAGGAGTCGGTTGGATGGGCATCCACTGATTCTCGGCCGACCTTGGCTGGTGACAACTGATGCATATATTGGCTGCCAAGAAGGCAGCATGACTATTGCAAAGGTGGATGCTGTAAAAAATCTTGTGTTATATCCTCCTACCAAGCCGAGTTTTCCCATTGTAAAAATATGTAAGTAGCCACCAGCGTACCTAGAAGAGAGCATCCGTTCACCACTCACAATAGCAGAGGCACTAGAATTTAAAGATCAGACTGATGATGACGCTATCAATAATTTTATAAGTTAGCCAACTAATGTGAGTAATGTACAATGCCAGATGTTGAAAGAAATCCTTGATAACAAGGCCATGGAAGATCCTCTGAAGGATACAGATGACTAGCATATTCAGACGACTTTTGTTCACAACAGCAAACCCATTGAGAATGAGCCAGGCAAAGTTCTAAATATTAATGACAGTATGGATAACAAACAGTAGCAGAAGCTTATCTAGATCTTATATAAAAATAAAGGGGATTTTGCCTGGGATTATACTGATATGAAAGGAGTGGACCCATAGCTATGTACACATCACATCTATACAGAGAAGGATGCACGACCCATCCAACAGCCTCAACGGAGGTTGAACCCACACCTCAAATACATTGTGAAGAGGAATTACAGAACCTACTGGATGTAAACTTTATTTATCCTATCTCGGACAATAAATGGGTCTCTCCATTGGTGGTTGTCCCTACGAAAAATGGGAAGTGGCGTATTTGTGTAGACTATCGGGAGCTGAACGTGGCAATGCAGAAAGATCACTTCCCCCTCTCATTCATCGATCAAGTCCTCGATACGTTGTTAGGGAAGCAATTCTTCTCCTTTTTAGATGGTTTTAGTGGTTAAAATAAAATTCAGATTGCCCTTGAAGACCAAGATAAAACAACCTTCACCTATCCCTGGGGCACATTTGCATACAGGGTACTTCCATTTGGCTTGTGTAATGCCCCAACCACATTCCAGAGAGATATACTCAACATCTTTGCTGATTTAATAAATGAAGGACTCGAGGTATATATGGATGATTTCACTCCATATGGGGATGACTTCGACCAAGCATTGCAAACACTAGAAAAGGTCTTAGAACGATGCATTGCTACCAGGTTATGTTTAAGCAATGTCAAGTGTCACATGATGATGACTGAGGGCATGATCCTGGGACATTATATCTCTGCAGCAGGAATATAGGTAGATCCAGCAAAAATACAGGTAATTCTTTTACTGCCTACCCCCTGCACTCAGACAGAGGTACGTAGTTTCTTGGGATATGTAGGTTATTATCGTAGGTTTATTAAAAAATTTCATAGATTGCTACACCCTTATATGCTCTAACTGGAAATGTTGATTTCAGTTGGTCTGACAAGTGTGACACAACCTTTGCAGGTTTAAAGAAACTAGTCTCAACAACACTGTTATTACGTCGACCAAACTGGGAGCTGCCTTTCCACATATCCACAGGCACATCAGATGTAGCTATAGGCATTGTCCTCAGCCAGGAGGAGGACAAGAAACCTTATGTTATATATTATATTACAAAAAATATCACTTCTACAGAATTTAAATATACAATGGTAGAAAAAGAATTCTTACGTGTTATTTATGCAATAAACAAATTTAGACACTATATAACTGGCTACCAAGTCTTTTTTTACACTGATCACTCTGCCATTCGGTATCTAGCTAATAAAACTATCACAAATGGTCGAATAACATGGTGGCTATTTCTTTTATAGGACTTTGAAATTACTATTAAAGATCGTCAGGGGAAGGAAAACCCAATTGCTGATTTTCTATCTCGAATCCCAAAGGTGAATGATCCACTGGCAGTAGATGACCAATTTCCAGATGAACATTTATTTGCTGTCGCAGTCAAGACGCCATGGTACACAGATGTGGCAAATTATCTGGCAGTAGGGAAGCTACCTAAACATTTGAAAACAAGAGAAAGAAAACTGATCGTTCAACGCAGCGTCCGGTTCTCTTGGATAGGCAGATACCTTTTTCATACAAGGGCCAACATGTGTATACACAAATGTATCTGCGAGGATGAGATCCATGACATTCTGAAGGCTTGCCATGACAAGCCCTGCGGGGGAAATTTCGTAGATCGAAGGATAGGACATAAGTTATTACAGATGGGTTATTATTGTCCCACTATTTTTAAGGATGCTAAGAAATATGCCCAGGCTTGGGATAGATGCCAAAGGATGGGCCGACATGGCCAATCTGATGAAATGCCTCTGTAGCCCCAATTAGTCATATATCCCTTTGAGAATTGGGCATTGGACTTTGTGGGTCCATTCCATCTGCCATCCAATCAGAAGGCCTACATACTAGTAGCCACAGATTATGTGACAAAATGGGTGGAAACAGTAGATTTACCAAGAGCCACAAAGGAAGCAGTGATTAACTTCTTTTTCGGCCTATTTGTGCGGTATGGATTACCACAAGAAGTGATCACAGATGGGGGAAAGCAATTCACAGGGCACAAGATTACTGCCACTCTCAGAAACCATCATATTACACACATGATCACTTCTCTGTATCACCCGCAGGCGAACGGGCAGGTCGAAAGCACCAATAAGGTTATAGAAGTGATTCTAACCAAGATAGTCTCAACACATTGGCAAGATTGGGCTGCTAGACTGCCAGAGGCCTTGTGGGCCTATCGTACGACTTGGAGGAATACTACTGGATACTCTCCATACCAACTTGTGTTCGGTAAAGAACCAATTTTTCCAATCGAATTCAAAATAAAGACTCTAAGAACGACCCAGGAAGTGGGGTTGGATTTAACAGAATCCCAAACCAAGCGACTTCAGCAGATCAATGAACTAGATGAGGCTCGACTACTTGCTTTGCAATGGACTGCAATAATTTAGAAGCAAAGGGAAAAATGGCACAACAACCTTATTAAGAAGAAAATGTTTCAAAAAGGAGATTGGGCACTCTTGTACGATTCCAGATTCCAGGATTTCCCGGACAAGTTACAAACAAGATGGCTCGGCCCTTATGAGATTCAAGAAGTGCATAATAATGGTACTCTTGCCTTAACTACCTTCGACGGATCCGGCCATTCTTTTAAGGTAAACAGGCACTGAGTGTGCCTCTATCATCAATCGCTTACCAAGGAGTATTTCTGCGAGCAGGTACGCGAGGACCCCTCCATGAAAATTTTAGCTGTAGGGAATGAGGACCCAACAACTTTTCCTTTAAAAAATTGAAATTTCTTTAGAAATTGTAAATAATGTACATATTATATTTAATTGAGATTAGGCATTACCATGTAAGTATGATTTTTTTGGGGGGAAGTTTCACAAAGTTTGGAAGTTTTCCCCCCTTTTTGTTTTTTGTTGTTCAAACAATTGAACGCCTATCGTTTAATTGATTGAACAACACAGTTGTTTCTTTTTTGTTTTTCGTTGTTCAAACGATTGAACACCTGTCGTTCAATTGATTGAACATCATAATTGTTTCTTTTTTGTTTTTCGATGTTTAAACAATTGAAAGCCCGTCGTTCAATTGATTGAACAACATAGTTATTTCTTTTTTTTTTTTCACTATTCAAATGATTGAACTACTGTCATTCAATTGATTGAACAACACACTTTGTTTCTTTTTGTTTTCTATGTTCAAACAATTGAACGACTGCCGTTCAATTGATTGAACATCACATTTTGTTTTTATTTGATTTTGTTGTTCAAACAATTGAACGACTGTCGTTCAATTGATTGAACAACACATTTTGTTTTTATTTGATTTCGCTGTTCAAACAATTGAATGACTACCATTCAATTGATTGAACAACACATTTTGTTTCTTTCTAATTTCGTTGTTCAAACAATTGAACGACTGTCGTTCAATTGATTGAACAACACATTTTGTTTTTATTTGATTTCATTATTCAAACAATTGAACGACTGTCGTTCAATTGATTGAACAACACATTTTGTTTCTTTTTAATTTCACTGTTCAAACAATTGAACGCCTACCGTTCAATCGATTGAACAAAATTTCTTGGTTTTGTTAATTTCACCATTCAAACGATTGAACAACTGTCATTCAATCAATTGAACAAAACATTTTCGTTTTTGTTTTTTTTCTCTGTTCAAACGATTGGATGATTTCCGTTCAATCGATTAAACAACACATTTTCATTTTTTTGCTCATTTTTCCATTCAAACAATTGAACGTCTGTCATTCAATCGATTGAACAAGTCATTTTTGTTTTTGTTTTTTTTTGTTTTGTTTTGTTTTTGTTTTTGTTTTTGTTTTTGTTTTTTTTGTTTTTGTTTTTGTTTTTGTTTTTGTTTTTTTTGTTGATGTTTTGTTGTTGTTGTTGTTGTTTTTTTTTTGTTTTTTTTTTTTTTTCGTTCAAACAATTGGACGATTACCGTTCAATCAATCGAACATCACCTTTTTATAGGATAAATTGTGAATTTTTCTCATTTTGTTTTATAAACATTATGCCATTTTCTCTTTTTCTTTTGTATTGCAAATAAATACCATTTGAATTGATTTGTGCCTCTTCTAAGAAAAAACAGTAAGAATAATACCATTATGACTTATATAGCCTTTTGATGGTTATCTTTATTCAGCGGCTAATATGGTGTATCTTTAGAATGACTTTATGAACATCTTTTCTTTTGGACACATCATAAAATGATTCATTATTCTTAATCCATGTTGGCTTATGTTTATACTTCCAAATGGATAAAATTCATTGATATGATGATAAGGGGATAAGAGTATAAAACTTTCATTGGCATATTTTTACTTCTTACACCATCCTTGACTCTTAAGGAGTAAACGAGCCTCTCTCTTTTTACAATAATAATTGCAAAAGAAAATGGAAATAGTGAAATATGAAAATTCTCAAAACATTGTCTTAAACAACATAGGGGGTCTCATTTCGAGCCAGCCTACCATGATCATAAGGATGTAATAGGTAACATTCCAATTTGGCCACCAAACCAAGGTAATGACCTTCTTGAAAATTAAAAATGTCAGAAGAACAGGGGGTCTTATCACGAGCTAACCTGATCACTTTATTACACCCTAGTGAATGGCACTATGGTTATCTGGTCAACATGCCAGCATAGCGGTCTCTTTATGACAAGAAAAGAAGAATTAACTATATGGAGGACTCTATCTCATTTGGGGGGTTAACAAGCAACCCAGTTGAGGCTATGAACACCTGTTGGTGGCAATGACTCTTCTTGTGGTATTGGAGTATCACCTTATATTGCCATATGTCCTTTAGCTCTTATCACCTATGGATTCTTTTCTAAAGAGAATTTCCATTTGAGCAGCACTCTTACAAGCCAAATTGCATGGTGACTTATATCTATATTCATTATATTCCATATGTCCAATCATTAAATGACAGTCATTAAACACATACCGCCGATTATGCTGATGTTATTAATACCACTCACGGTGAATATATTTGACATAATGAATTAAAATTGTTGTTTTTATTTGATTCAGCGAATTCACATCTGACAACGTATATTGTTTTAATTGCTTTACCAATTTGCATGCTGTGTTTTTTGATATTGGCTGTCGGCATTTATTTATCATCAATGTATTTGCTTGCTTTTCGCGTGCTGAAAGGATGTGGATGTTCTTTTCTCATCAGAGGGGGGATAACCTGCGTATGCATGACACATGTCACAGTTATGGATAACTGTGTGACAATCATTCGAATTAGCTTCGGAGTATGAACCGCATGATGAGTATGAATGTGTAATAATTGGCAGGTATTCCTGATTGGACGAAGAACAAAAACCATTATGGCGGGCATGCAAACTCACGATCCTGCGTTAAGTATGGCTTACAAGACAAATGACTTAACTAAATATGATAGTAATCTTCCAGGCAACGTCATTTCTCTGTTAATTTCTGTAACATACTCCGCTGTTGTTTTGCATTACAGAAGTAAAACACAATTGCATATAGGTGAACCAGCCACAGGTGCAGCAACCATGGGTGGAAAAGCTATCTGAAGTGAACCTCCAGTGCTTATGATATTAGATCAAGCTCGCACAATTCTCGAGTTTTCTAGCTGGCTACAACATTTAAACAGATTGCAGGGATTTCATGATGTTACGAAACCAGCTCAAGAAAAGATAGAAAAGATAGATCAATGCCTTAGAATTCGGCCTCTTCGAGGGGGCAACCTCCTTTACATTACATAAATGAACAATTCTTGGATGATACAATTGACAAAACCTCCTTTCTATATATAGGAGTCTAAGGAGTCACAATATAATCCAGCCGACCTAACAATAATAATATAAAGCCACATAAATAACAATAGAGGGATTCTATGGGGCACAAAAATAACAATATGGGGGTAATAGGGGCACAACAATATAAATAGGGGGTATAACTACAATAGTAATGGGGTAATCACTAGTATTATAGGGACCCAACATGCCCCTCTCCTTCAAAAAAGTGTTGTCCTCAACGCTTGAGCAGTTCTGGATACTTCTGCATAAAATTCTCATCCTCCCATGTGGAATCTTCAGCGGATAAGTTCTTCCACTTGGTAAGATACTCTGAAATTGATCGATTTCGTAGCTGTCGAGTTCTTGTTTCTGTGATTGCTTCCGGTTCCAATATAATTTTTCCTTCCTCGTCAAGTTCTGGCAATATTGTTTGAATTGGGAGCTTGTCACCTATAACCTTCTTTAAACATGAAACATGGAAAACTAGGTGCAATCGAGAAGCTGCAGGAAGCTCCAATTTGTATGCCATAGTACCAATCTTTTCCAACACCTTGTACGGACCATAATACTTTGGTGATAATTTATTATCCTTCTTAGCTTGCTTTAGGGACATTTGTTTATATGGTTGTAGCCGTAGGAATTCCCAATCACCTATATCAAAACTTCTTTCACTGCGATGTTGATCTGCCTGTTGTTTCATTCTATTTTGTGCCAACACGAGGTTATCGTTTAAGAGTTGGAGGACTTGTTGTTGATGTTCGATGTGATGTTCCACTGCCTGAACCTTAGAATTTTCTCTTAAATGGGGTCATTTTTGTTGTTGTATGGAAGGAAGTGTTATACCACCATTCAACTAGAGGCAACCATTTGACCCATTGTGTCTGTTTATCAGATACAAAGCAACGAAGATATCCTTTCAAACATTTGTTTACTATCTCAGTTTGCCCATCAGATTGAGGATGATAAGATGAGCTATGAGCTAACTGAGTACCAAGACAAGAAAATAATTCTGTCCAAAAATTTCCAGTGAAAATGGGATCTCTGTCACTTACAATAATCTTTGCGTTTCCATGTAGCTTTTGAACTGTTTCCATAAATGCAGTAGAAACTGTACTGGCTTTAAATGGATGTGATAATGCACAAAAGTGTGCATACTTGGTAAGTCTGTCAACTACCACCATGATGACACTCTTTCCCTCAGACTTGGGTAAACCTGTGATAAAATCCATTGAAACCTCCTCCCAACGTTGGCTTGGAATGGATAAAGGTTGTAATAGACCTGGTGTCTTAATTGTTTCAACTTTATTTTGTTGGCAAACCAAACATTCCGCCACAAACTTTTGAATATCTGATTTAAGGCCATTCCAAAAAAATTCCTTCTTAACCCTGTGGTAAGTTTTTAAAAATCCTGAGTGCCCTCCTAAGGGAGAAGTGTGCAATTCCATAAGAATCTTTTGTTTTAGCTGGGAATTCTTACAGAGGTATAAGCGATTTTTGTACCATAACGAATCATTTTGCCAGCTAAATGTATCAGAAGTACTGGAATCTTGTTGTACCTTTTGAATAAGTGCCCACACTTCTTCGTCGTTCTTCCATTCCTCCCTTGCTTCGTTTATCCAATCTGGTTGGATAATAGAAATGGCACACAACAATGCTTCCGCATCCTCATCCTTTCTTGAGAGTGCATCTGCCACCACATTTTGCTTCCCTTTTTTGTAGATGATTTCAAAGTCATAACCCAACATCTTTGTGACCCACTTTTGTTTCTCTTCAGAGGATAATCTTTGTTCTAAAAAGTATTTAAGGCTATCATGATCCGTTTTTACCTTGAAGTGTCTTCCCATTAGGTAGGGTCGCCATTTCTTAAGTGCATGGAGTATTGCCAACATTTCCTTCTCATAAATAGCTTTGTTTAAAAACTTTCCCTTGATTGGACGACTTTCAAAAGCAATGGGTCTTTCATCTTGCATTAGAACAGCACCAATTCCATTTCCTGAAGCATCACATTCCACAATAAAGGTTTTTGTGAAGTCTGGCGTAGCTAAGACCGGTGCTTGGCACATTGCCTCTTTAAGATGTTCAAAGGCCTTTGTTGCTTTCATTGTAGCTTCTGTGATCCATAACAAGTTTATGATAGATTTTTCGGCGAAAATCACATGAGAAATCTATCATAAAGCCTTTGTTGCTTCTGAAGTCCATGAAAATGAATCTTTCTTCAATAATGTTGTTAGAGGTGCTACTATTCTCCCATAATTCTTAACAAACTTGCGATAATACCCTGTCAACCCAAGAAATCCTCGCAGATGCTTTATGGATGTGGGGATTTTCCATTCCTTAATGGCTTTAATTTTGCTAGGGTCTACCTTAACTCCTTCATGAGATACAATATGACCCAAATATTCCACCTCCTGGACTCCAAAGAAACATTTGGATCTTTTTGCATATAATTGTTTCTCCTCCAATAGTTGTAGCACCCTGTCAACATGTTCAACATGATCCTTCCAAGACTTGCTGTAGATTAGTATATCATCAAAAAATACTAACACAAATTTTCTAAGGAATGGTTTGAAAATTGAATTCATCAAACCTTGAAATGTTGAAGGTGCATTGGTAAGGCCAAAAGGCATGACCAAAAATTCATAATGACCCTCATGAGTTCTAAATGCTGTTTTCGGAATGTCTTCAATCTTCATTCTAATTTGATGATATCCCGAACGAAGATCCAACTTGGTGAAGTAAATTGATCCATGCAATTCATCCAGTAATTCATCAATAACAGGAATGGGGAACTTATCTTTAATAGTGAGCTTGTTGAGCTCCCTATAATCTGGACACATGCGCCATGATCCATCCTTCTTGTGCACCAATACTACTGGAGCTGAGAAAGAACTTTGACTCGGTTGAATTATACCAGCCTCTAGCATTTCTGCAACCATACGTTCAATTTCACTTTTTTGGACATATGGATATCTGTACGGCCTGATGTTTGGAGGAACACTTCCTAGAATCAGATGAATAGCATGATCATGATCATGCATAGGTGGGAGACCTTTGGGAGTCTCAAATACCTTGGAATGATTGTCTAGGACTTTTTGGAGATCTGGAGAAATAGATGATTCCAATGTGGAAACATCTAGCGAACATAATTGTGCAATTACACCTCTTTGCTCCTTTTTTAGAAGCTTTGTCATGCCATTAGAGCTGATTATCTTTCTTGGTTTCCCTGCAATACCCCTTAATTCAACTTCCTTTCCTTCCACATAAAATTTCATGAAAAGTTCTTGAAAATTAAAAGCTATTGTACCCAAGGATTGTAGCCATTGGACTCCTAGTACAACATCAGCACCTCCCATTGGAATGGAAAGCATTGGGCTAGTCAATACATATTCTCCCATGGATAGCTTGATATTATGGCACTTTCCAGAACAATTTATTGTTCCTCCATTTGCAATCATCACTTGACACTCTGGTGCTGGATATAGGAAGCAATTCAATTCTTTTGCTACCCTACAATGAATAAAATTGTGGGTGCTTCCTGAATCAATCAACACTATTACCTTTTTCTTCTTGATTTGTCCTTCTATCTTGATGGTTTGAGGAGTGGTAATTCCCGCCAATGCATTACAAGATATGGTCGGATTTATTTGTTCTTCATCTAGGCTTTGTTCCTGGAATATATCCTCTTTTTTTGACCTTTCTTGCTCCTTTTCTTCTTCCTCTTCACAATCTATGTAGAATAATTTCTTCTCAGCACACTTATGACCTTTGTGTATTTGCTATCACAATTGTAACAAAGCCCTTTTGCTCTTTTTTCTTCCAATTGTTGTGGTGTCAACCTTGTAGGTTGTGGAAGACTATGGGCAACAACACTTCCGTCTTTATAGTTGTGAACGGTATGCTTCCTAGTTGCCATAATTTTGCTTTCCATTTTTCTTGCTAACCTGAATGCCTTCTCTAATGAATCAGGTTCCCAAAGGCGCACATCATGTTGGATATTATCCTTTAAAGACCCTATGAACACATCAATCCTATGCTCCTCTGGAATATCTTTTACCCTTATGTTCAATTTTTGGAACTCCTCAATGTGCTCCATTATTGAACCCTTTTGTTTGAGACTTATCAATTGGCTAAAAAAAGTGTTGCTTTTTGTATCCTCATAATGTGCTATCAATTCTTCCGTAAAAATTGCCCAAGTGATAAATTGTTTACGAGAACAAAGCCATTGATACCATACAAACTGATTTGGTTCCAAATATAAAGTTTCCATATGTACCTTTTGTGTGTTTTGCACATTATTGAGATCGAAGAATTGCTCCATCTGTAATATCCATGTGGCGGGATCCTTGCCATCAAACTTCCTCATATCGATTTTTGGAACATGGTGAGTCTTCGATCCAACATTAGAGTCTATGGAATCATGATTAACATTTCTTTTATTCTCATCATGACTTTCCTTTACTACCTTTTCGCCATTAATGACCCTTTCTTGTAGCAACTTCTTCAATTCATCCATCTTATCATCCATGCCATCAATTTTAGCGTCCATGCCATTCACCTTATCTTCCATGCCATCCATCTTAGCTTCCATGCCCTTTATCTTAGATTCCATGCCATTTACCTTAGATTCCACGCCATTTATCTTAGATTCCACGCCACTTATCTTAGCTTCTGTTAGCTTTTGTGAGCGTGACATTTGTTGCACTTGTTCTTGTAATTTTTATATATCATGTAGCATTTCTTCCTCTTCTTCATGAGTCATGCTAGAGCTTTCAGGTTCCTCACTAGGTGTTTGCATTTTCTTTCCCCGGGGCATCAGTTACCGATAATAATGTTTTACTATGCCCTTTGAATTCCGTTAAACCAAGCTTACACAAAAATTAAAAAAAAAACTACACACATTTTTTCACTTTATAGAAGCCTAATATTGAATCTGATGTATCTCTATAATTTCGGATCATCCAATTCTGAAATTGCTACCTGTAGTAGCCTTCTGCGTCCTCTTTCCAATGCCACAAGTCTGAGCCAAATTGGATTCTCCAAGGAAGAGTTATGTGAAATCACCCACAGTGACTTGCTTTTAGACTGGTTCAGTAGAGCAAACTTGTACGATGTGCCACGAGTCACTGTTTCAAACTTTGAATCTGAAACACACGTAAACGAAACTACAGTCCGTCCTCTTTCTTTACCTTTTTACGAAATTGCAATCCGATCCTCAGAGAGAGAGTTATGACGATTTTCCCCAGGTCACCGGTTTTGAATGTAATTCAGGAGTCTGCAAAAAGGCCAACTTCCTCAAATAATATCTCCGAAAATATCACGCGAAAAGCTCTGAAATTAGGCACCAAGGTTCAAATCCAATTCTTCTCAAATGGGTTTTTTTTGCGACTTCTAAAACATCACACAAAAAATATTATAGCGAACATGTCACGATGACCTGTTTGGAGCAGCGAAACCCTAGAATCCAAAGCTCTGATACCAAATGTTATGAAACCAGCTCAAGAAAAGATAGAAAAGATAGATCAATGCCTTAGAATTCGGCCTCTTCGAGGGGGCAACCTCCTTTACATTACATAAATGAACAATTCTTGGATGATACAATTGACAAAACCTCCTTTCTATATATAGGAGTCTAAGGAGTCACAATATAATCCAGCCGACCTAACAATAATAATATAAAGCCACAAAAATAACAATAGAGGGATTCTATGGGGCACAGAAATAACAATATGGGGGTAATAGGGGCACAACAATATAAATAGGGGGTATAACTACAATAGTAATGGGGTAATCACTAGTATTATAGGGACCCAACACATGAGGAGCTAATGCAAGAATTTCTGCAGAATCTGCAAAACGGTAGCACAGTGATAAAAGGCAGAAGTATGATGGTTTCTGAAGCGGTCCTAGCTGAAGTCACTGGACTATTGGGAGAGGGGGTGAAATGGATAGATAAAAACGTCCTTTTATACAATGCAATTGAAGTATTCTAGGATCCGGGTGAGCGGCTGGTATGAATAGGGAAAGGAATTCATCCTTTGGTGTTAAAGCAGTCGTGGCAAGAATTGGCGGTCATCGTCCAAAGATACATTACCTATGACAATCGACATGATGTAGTAAAGCCTCGAAAACTGAAACTTCTCACCATTTTAAAGCAAATAATTTCAGTTAATTTGTTGTTTTATTCGAATTCCCTATTTCATGATATCGCTTGGCGAGTTAGGATAGCTAAAGACCCACACATTGTAGTTAGTCATCATGGATTGATTAAATTAATTATCACAAATAGACAGGCCCAACACCATTTAACATGGGACAGTGTCGTAAATCCTACTTTGGTTCCACCCCCGGAAAATGCGATAACAGAGCAACAAGGGCCAAGAACTCCAGGTCCGATAAGAACATTAAAGAGAAAGAATTCCTCTATGCCCTTGAACCCAGCAAAGCATAGGCACTTTGTGTGAGTGAAAGCCTAGTGAAGCATCCCAATTCAAGTAGATGAGGTTGGACCATCCCGCACCCAACCTCCTAGTCCGCAAAACCCCCCTTTGCAAGAATACGAGGAGGAAGTGGCCAAGGTATTGAAAAACATGGGAATGTTTGCCGAGGATAGAGAAAAAATAGGGAGCATTGAAGAGTAGCATTGTACCCCCAACCGGTTTTCCCCTGCTGACAGCCCTGGTCGTGAGCAAACCCCACCATTCACTGATGCCATGGAGGAACAGAGGGAATAAATTCCTTCTGTGGAAACACCCCTCGAAGCTGAGGTACATGAAGGGGAAGCCATCAAAGAAGAAATTCAAAGAGTAGGCACTGGTACAGTGGACCCCCCAGCTGAAGGAAACCTTGAAGATGAAACCCTGGGAGATGCTAATCAACTAGGTAATACTCTCTTTTCTAAGTCCCCTGAGGATGAGGCCTACCCAGGAGAAGACCTGGAGAATGATAATTGTTCAGGAGACACCATTTCATTGGGGTCTCCTGAAAAAGAAATACATGATAATGAGAAGCTAGAAGGTGAAGCTCCATGAGGAGACACAGTTCCAATTGGAACCATCCTTGACGCTGACATAACACCACCTGTATAGGAAACAGAGGATAACACAGCTAACCCACCATCAGATGGAGGTCCCAGAGTAAAGAAGTCCTACAGAGATAGGCTTAGAAAAATTCTCAAGAAGTATAGAAGACAAAAGCAAGTAATCAGGCAACTGAAACATTGGTTAAAAGAGGAAACCAGAACCAGGAAATTGAAAGTGGAAATGGAAACTACAGGAACATAGACAAAACAATGTTCTGGAAAGGATGTTGAGACTCAAACAGAGTTTCTTGTGGTCTATCCAAAAGAAACTTAGACTGAACCATGTCTGGTAGAAGACACTGAAATGAAAACTGAGGACCCCTATGTCTTTTCGCAAGAGACCCAAACGGACCACCCCACTGTGGATATTGTTGTCCAAATAGATGTTGAAGAAGATGTTCAAATTGATTTCATAATTCAAGAGGCAGTTGAAGCTGCTATGCAGACCAATCCTACGGAAACCCGGGATGGAGAAGCCCAAACAGATGAGACACCCGCTTACACTCCCTTGGTAAGAGAGGCCGTCATCAAAAGGTTGTAGAATGAGCTACTGATGGTTCAACAAGAACTGGCTCAGCACAAAGAAAAGGTGGTCCCCTTGCATGAACATCAAGGGTTGAGGAAGAAGTTTGAAGCACTTATCGTGATTGAAGATGAGACCTTTGCTCAGTATAAGGCTAAGAAAAATAAGGTTGAAAGATTAAAGGGTAAATTGCAAAAGGCTAGAGAGAAAATGGAGACCGTCTTCTCTCTTTATTCAGACACCCTATCGTGCCGAGCCCCTGCTACAAATTATGCCTTATTCCTCATGGAAAGATTCCTCCTGCTAAAATTCAAAGCCGCTAAGGCTGGAAAACTGGTAGAGATCAAAACCACCCCAAAATTTATCAAATGCTTCAGAGAGCACAATGAGAAGGTTCAACGCCTCCTCTGTGAACTTTATATGCACAATTTCTTTTTAGAAGATGACAGGGACAACCATCTTAGCCCCTTTATAGGAGATGTCCAATTTCAGGCATTCCTCTTATTCGCTAGCAACCAAGTCAAGTGGACCAAGGCTCACAATACTTTCAGAAGACGTATGGCATTGACCTATGGGTCAGAGGGGAGGCTACACAGCCATTACATCTATCTTTCAGCCATAAACAGTTTATGAAGTGAGCTGGTGTTGTAGGAAAATTTGGGCCATTCCATACCGATATCATCTAGGCTGGAAAGGAATATTTCGAGGACATTAAGGAAGAAGCCTTGTTTGCATCAAGGTATAGGTGGGAAGTCTCTAGCAACACTGTGAGGAACCGAGAACCATTTGGATATCAGAACTTCAAAGTCGCCTCCTCTCGTTTCTATAAATATAGTAATATGATTTTAACGATGGGCCCTGATTGGATAGGATGTCGTTACAGATCCCCAATCATATGGTATCCTCTCGATCAATACCGCAGTGACTATAAATTGAAGGATCAAGAGGTAACCCAGGCTTTCGCTATCCTTAAGCAGAAAAATGGTTTCAGGAATTACAAGGAGGAGGTATATCCTACTTATTCCCTAACTCAGTTGCATCTAAACTACTCAATTGCATGTGGACATGCAACAAGGTAAGCTGGGGAGTATGTTGGGTCAGGAAAAAGGTATGTTTTCTCTTCATAAATTGCTTTATTTAACATTCATCCTTATACAATTATCTCTATTTATGGATTAAAATAAGGAAAATATCGGCTAAATTTGGATGAAAGCATTTGGTGACAAAATAGGCAAATCTAGCACAAGAAACTGATTTTTTACTATCCTTGTATGCAGAAGATGCGGACTGGGCAAGAGCTGTTTAGTTGACAGAGCAACACAAGGTTGTAAAAGGGAAACTATAACGTCTTTGGTAGACAAGGCAGTGGGAGATTAGCCTGAATGATGCTATTTTATGACACAATCGGATTATGTATTGTGAAATCCTCAGGATCCCCTGATCCTGAGGATTCACTTTTACCTAGTTACTCTTTTATGTTATATATACGGCTGAAAAGCAAATGGAAGGTGTTACACAGTAATTTATCACTGCCTTATTGTCAGTCACCCTGCTGTGTCCAGAATTCACAATCACTAAGTGTTTGATCCCTGAACTGGCTTAAAAACCCTTTTTTCCAAAGTTTTGTGCATCAGCGCGTCTGTTCCTAAAATAACCGCGATGACAGGCGCCTTCCAGTGTATTCTGTGCGCTGTCAGCGCGAAAGAACATCACTTTTCCACGATGGTGCACAGCGCGCCTTTCCCGTGTTCTTCCGCGCTGACGTGACTTGTTCATTTACTGATATGTGCTGACAGCGCGGCAGTTTCCCTATAATACGCGCTGATCCAGTTTGGGCGAATTTTTTCAAACAACCTGCCTTCCAGATCTCTCCAGGCTTGGTTGTTAGCTTTGTGAATGTCGACTCCCTTCTATGGCATGTCTGTTCGACCCTTTCCAACAGCTCCCCTTGAAGATAAGCTCATCCTTCCACCTTTTTAGGAGACTCCTTCTCCTATATAAACTCTCACCATTACCATGAGCAGCTAGTTAGACTTAGCTGGGAATAGCTTGGATTGTACAGAGCTTGTAGTGCTCAGATTGCTGCTATAGGTTTGGTGTGCTAGGTGTGGAAGTGATTGATTGCTTAGGGAAGGTTGTTTGTCACATTTGTGTGAGAGAGAGAGAGTTGTTTGTCCTGGGAGAACCATCCTCAAAGGTGAATGCTTGAGATACATGCTGACTGATCCCTCCTGAGAATGTTACCGACGTCAGAACATTTGGTTGTATTCTTCTCTTTTCTGATTAATAATAGATGACTGCTATTATTGTTCCATTCTCGTTTGTCTATGCAATGGGTAAATGTGAATTATGTCTTTTCTGACTGACATATGGTTACTTTTACTAGATTTCACGCTTGCGTTTGCTTTCTCTTCGTGTGTGCAGGTGTCCGTTCGCGGGGATCGCGGAGGACTGTGACCAGCTGAAGCGAAGGAGCGAAGGCAACATCTCTTCGTCAAACGACAGCGCAGGAATCCAAGTAGGTGCTCTTTACTTCTTGTTTAATTGTAACTAGGAACATGCGTGGCAACATTGTGTGATTGTTGCTAGACCCCTATTAGGCTAGTAGGGATCGCCTCTATCCGTAGAGGGGATTTACCTCTCCAACAACTTGGCGACTCCACTGGGGATGAGCCTTATTGTCTCTTGAGTCCACTTTTGTCTTGGTTTTGATTGACCTCTTTTCAAGTTTTTGGGATTGTCTTTGTTGCTTATGAACTTTCTGGGTGTTTCTGGAAAACGTTTTTATTATTGAAAAGCTCCTGCCTTTGGTTTGGGAAGTTTTTATGTTGGCTGTCCTTGTTTTTTGCTCTCAGCGCGTTTTATTTCGGAACAGTCGCGCTAACATCGCGACCCCGTTCTTTGGTTTTCTCTTCATCGCGCCTGTACGTCTAACAGCCGCGCTGACCTCGTTTTTAAGGGCAGCGTGCTTTATTCGTGTTCTTCCGCGCTGACATCGCGCCCCCTCTTCTTTGTGATTTCGGTCATCGCATCTGTGTGCTTTATATCCGCGCTGACCTCGTTTTTTTGAGACAGCGCGCTTTTTCCCTGTCCTTCCGCGCTGACATCGCAAAGTTGCTGAAGGCCTTCCCCTGTCAGCGCCAAGTTGCTGAAGGCTACCCGCGCTGAGCCTGAAAAACCCATTTTTGACCAAATCGGCCTCCTGAACCTCTTGCTGTGACTTTCCCTTCTTCTCTCCACCTGTCTGATGACTTGTTTTTCACTGTCTGGACTTTGAACTGTTTGATTACAGAGCTTAGCTTCATAGGGTTTCGTTTTGCTCAGTTTCGAGTTTGTAAATACCTTCCCTTCCTTTGCTTTCGCTGCTTGGTTCGTGTTTCCATCCTTGCTTTTGCAATTGCTGGATTGTGTTAAGTCTCTAATTGACTGGTTGTGACTCTGGTCCATCGGATGTTTGCTTTTTTCTATTGACTTCGCGCTCTGAGCCCTAGGACATCTAGCGGCCGTGTGTGTGTCAAGCCTACCGTGAGGATCTCTGTTTGCTTGATTGACCAGCTCGTTCTAGACTTGTTTTTACATTTGTTCAGTGATTGTTAGAGTGTTTTGGATTGTGCTTCCAAGTGGTCTTTTTCGCTTCCTCCTTGCTTGCGATCCTTGCTTGTTTTGCAGAGCTTAGATCACATAGCTCGTGCATTGCTTTGTTTTCTTTTGATTTCGGAACTTTGGTTGAGTGTTTCGGGAACTTTGTGTGCTCTCATTAAGTAGTTTACTTGGTGTTCAGGTTCCTCCAAATTCCTTTAGGTGCTTTATGTCACTAAAAAGAAATCAAATTAGTAGCTTGCTTTAAAAATTCGAAAAGGAAAAGAACATTTCGTTGACATGCATTTTCAAAAGAAAAGTCTCCTTTCCTCGCTTTAGTTGCATTTAGCTACTTGTTTGTTTGTGTTCGTTTGGTTTGGTTTAAAAAATTCTTTGCTCTCTCGTAGCTAGAATTCATCGAACGAAACGAAATTCTTTTGCATATAGATTGCATCTAAGTAATTGTGAGCGAACATACGATAGAGCTTGAAATCGAAACTTAATCTCAAGATCAACTGTAAAATGAACCAAATGAATATAAAAACGCATTGGAACTAAATGCAAATATTTAGAGGTCTAGGTTAGAGACGTGTTCCGGCGTCTTAAAACATAGTCACTGTTGTTTCACATTAGGTTGGGTGATTCCTCCTTCTGTGACTCGATAGTGGTCTAATACGGACTGCGCTCCCACGTACCGTCGAGTATATAGGGAGACCCCACTAGGCTTTTATCCTTTATCCATAGGAAGCCGAGTCGGCCGCCCTACGATTCGCAATGCAGTGAGCACAGCATTCATGAAGATTGACCACCCGTACCCTAAAAAGTATTCTGTGGTTTTGCGAAGAGTTTGGCACACCCTCTACCTAGAGTTCCAGAGCAGTCGCTTTTGATCCTTTTCGGACTCCCTAAACGAAAAGGTGCCTGTGAGCGTCTTGTCACTTCGTGCTCATTAAACATTCGAAGGAGACTGGAGTCATCTTTGTCCTTTTCTCGACTCCTGAAATATGAAAAGGTCAAGTTTGGTCCTTGCGTCTTAAAATTAATTTGGCCACGATAACATTACCCTTTCTAGATCTTGTGTGCGATAGTTTTGAGTAGGGTTTTATCGGTAGTTTCCTTTAGGAGTTCTAAGGGGTCTGGTCATCCTGGCTGACCCATCAACCTCTGGTATAAGTGATCAAGGTTCTCCATCCTCTGTTGCTCCCGAGGTACCAGTTGTAGGCGGTACTCTTCCCATTGTTCCGAGTATCCAGCCTATCAACGCACGTTCCCCAGGCAACCCAGATTACTTAGAGGATTGGAATCCCGTCTGGGAGGAAGATTGGGATACCCCCCGCACCCCCCGTACCCCTTTAGGTATGTCATCTCCAATGGAGGGGGCAGCTTCCAGTACAGGTGAGACACCTGCGGTCACAGACATCGAGACACCCGTGGTCACAGACATCGAGACCCCGATCCCGGCTTCCTCTCCCGTCCCTTCACGATATCAATCGCTGAGGGATAGGTATGCCGCTAGAACAACTTCTACCACTATATGGGATCCTAGTCTCGCTACCTCGATCGGCCCTTTTGTTTCGCAGCCCCTTTTTCCACCCCTCACGACAGAACTCAACCCTCCCATCACCTCAGTTCCCACTCAACCTACTGTTTGTATAGCACGCTCGACTCCGGTCATCAGTGCTGTACCGGTTTCCTCGTCTGAAGTCCCTCAAGCTGGTTCTTTTGTTGGAGGCATTCCAGGATCAGGACCGTGTGATGCTTATGGGGAACCTATAACAGACCCAGATTACGAAGGTCCTGTCTTCTTCTACGATGAAAATGGTGAGTTTCTTGAGGAAATCTCAAGTCTCCCTCGTCGCCCTTTTGAAGAAAACGAGGAATATTTGAATGTCATGTATGACGACACTACTAAGTACTTTGGAAACCAAGACCCTCCTCGGCAGCCCATAGGACCACCCAATCAAGGCCCGCCATTCTACGTGCAGCCCCCCCAGGGGCAACCACTGTATGGCCCGCCTGACCCAGGACAATCTGGGCACCCGCAAGGTCAACCTTACCAGGAACAACCTATGGGTATTGGAGGTCCGCCATATCCATATCAGAACCAACCTACTGGGCAGCCAGAGCAACCATCTTTTCAAGACCAACTTGGTTTCCAGCAAGGGTACCCCTCTGGACAAACTGGCTCAGTTTACAATCCTTCAAATCAACCAGCCGTCCAGCAAGGGTATCCCCTTGGGCAGGGTGGACAACCCTATGTTCAACAGGGCCCACCTGCCCCTCAAGTCACGAATCCTTCTGGGCGAGGGGGGCAACCCTCTGCTTAGCCCATATACCAAGGAGGGCAGCCTGCCGTACAGCAAGCCCAACCCTCTTCTCGACCCGGTTACGGTGGGGGACAAACGGGCCAACCATCTATACAGCCGAATCAACCCGGGGTCTACCCTCATCGTCAACCTGGACAAGCTGGCCAACCTCGACGTCAACCAGCTATCCCACCAATTCGACCACCCGTTCCGCGAAGACAACCCTTGGCGGCACATGGACAACCTGGCGTTCAGCAAGGCTATCCTGCTAGCCAACCAGGTCCATCTCGAATCCGACCAAGTCAACCTTCGGGACATATGGTCCAACCTCAGCCGGTTCAAGGACACTACTCTGGGCCTCAAACTCAAACAGGTTATCAACCCTCGTACCAAACGCAGCCTGCCTACCAGGCTCCGTATGGGACCCAGCAGTCACATGGCTACCAGCAACCCCAGGGGCAAAATCAGTATGCTCCTTACCAAAATTATCAGCAACCACAGGTCACTCCCTATCAAAATTATCAATATGGTCAACCTGGCGGCCAAGCTGATAATTCATGGGGAGCTGGGGGGCAAACACAGGGACAGTCGTCCGCACATGGACAAAACTCCTACAGACAAACCCCCTATGCGCCAGGTCCTTTTGGACCAGGTCCATCGGGACAAAATTCCTACGCGCCCGGTCCTTTCGGGCCGGGTCCGTCCGGACAAAGTTCGTGGGGGCAACCCCAATCTGGGTGGAACCCTAATACCGCCTCGAACCCTCAGCCACAGATGTCCTTCAACCCGCAGTTACCATTTTTGGCTACGTTGGAACTACCCGATGTGTCCAAGTTAACAAACGATCCTATTTTGCATAACTCATATTGGCCACCGGTTCCGACCAAGATACCAGGTGACTGTCCAAAGTTCGACGGCAAAGCCAGGGAGGATCCTCAGGCCCACGTAATGACTTATCACCTTTGGTGTTCATCTAACTCATGGCTTGACGATTCTATCCGACTGCGCCTCTTCCAGAGGACTCTCACTGGTTCGGCTGCAAAATGGTACATTGAACTTAACCACGGCATGTTTTCAGACTTTAACTCATTGGCTATGGCTTTTCTTACTCATTTTCAGTTACCCATTCGGTACGAGACTGGGACCAATTTGCTCACGTCTCTGAAACAGGATACGGCAACGCACATCTCCGATCATATACATGAATGGAGAAGGCGCCGTCGTTTGATTAAATTTTGGATTCCCGATCAACTCCTGACCGACTGGTTTACCACGTCCTTTGTCCCTAAAATTGCCAAAGATATTGCAATGGGGGCGTGTGTAACTGAGGAGCAAGCGATTGCGCGAGCTCAATACCTCGACTTAGTGTATTCTCAGTCAGGTACTTTGTATGAATATTTTCCAGATGCCCCGAGGCACGGACAAACCAAAGCTCCACCAAAACCGTCTGTTGATGGGGTTATTGGCTCCGTGAATTCATCAAGTAAGAAATCGACCGCGAACTCTGGGAAGCAGAAACAAAACGCCTCTAACGAGAATGCTTCTCAGAGCCCATCCATTCCTGGGAATACCTCCGAGGTAAATGCCGTTCAGTCCACCGCGGCAGACAAATCCTCGAAAGGCAAAAAGAAAGGAAAGGCCAAAGAAAAATCCGGACAACCTAAGCAGAACCCTCCTAAACCTCCCTCAGAGGAAGGAGCCAAGCGGAAGCCTAAGTATCCTTGCCTCATTTGTGAGGAGGATCACTACACCAAGGACTGCCCCAGGCGATCCGAGGTTAGTCGGCTTTTGAAAGGTGCTTCAGGGTCCCCTGCCGTGCTTAAAGAGCCTTTCCCATCCCAGCAGACGCATCAGGTGGCAGACCCTTCTCAATCCTCTTCCTCGTTCGGTTCTCAAGTATTCATGGCTGGAACCATTCCCGTCCATATCACGACTCGAGCGAAAGATTATCCATCTTCAGCCGGGAAGGAGCCGGAGGTCCCCTCCAGCGCTCCCGCGTCCAGTTCTGGCCCTCTTCACATTGAACGGCCCAGCACCGAGACGATCCCCCGACCCCCTCCCAAAGGTGTACTCAGGAAGTCATCTTATAACCCCAATGCTCGTGCCACTCAGCATTATAGCATTGTCGAGGACTTAGCTCAGGCTCCGTCTGCTATGTCCGCGTTAGAAGTCCTCCAGAGCTGCCCCTCCCAGAGGAAGTCCCTGCTATCAGCGATTGGTGGCATCGACCCGGCAGATTCGGATTTAATTTCTTTTGACCTCGAAGGTTTCACGCAGAGATTGCCTCATCAGGTGGCTTTCCTTATACAAGTTCTCATCAAAGGCAAGACGATTCACCGTACTGTCATTGATGAAGGAGCCTCAACCTGCATCATGTCGGTTGCTTGTTGGAAGGCTATTGGTTCGCCTGCTCTGAGCCAGTCTCCCACCACCCTAGAGGCCTTCGACGGAAGAGAATCTCGTCCACATGGTATCCTCCCGCGTTTACCCATCTCTTTAGAAGGGAAAACGGTAGAAGTCGAGGTTGAAGTCGTTGACGCTAATCTCACTTACAACCTCCTACTAGGACGAAGCTGGACTTATGCCATGCAAGCCGTGGCTTCCTCCTTATTCCGTGTCGTTCGCTTCCCCCATCAAGGGAAGATCGTCACAGTGGACCAGCTGTCCTTTTTTGCTTCCTCTTCTGAAGGGAATGTACCATTCGTGGAGCATACCTCCAAATCGCTAGTGAGTGTGGGTGCCGGATTATTTAAAGATCCCTCCTTAATGGGAGTCTTTCCCCTCCCCCCTCCAAATCTCGCCTCCGTTAACATGATCACAGCCCATTCTGATCCATGGGTTCTCCCCCCCGTGAATCAGGAAGACTCCTGGGGCGAGATGATGTCGTTGAGCCCCGCCGAGCTCAACTACATCGAGATAGTCGCTGCATCGGCTTCAACCCCCGAACCTGCTCTTTTAAGCAGCGTTCCCAGTTCACCTGACCCCTTCCCTTGGTTGGGAGAAAAGGCCACTTTGGATCCCCTGAAGGAATCATTTCCCTCCGACGAGGCTATCATCGAGACTATGTCTCCCGAAGAGCTCCCTTGGTCAGATCACCACCATCGCTCTTCGTTTCTCCCTCCTCATTCGGAAATGGCCACGTGTCTCAGAAAGTTTGCTTCATGTCTCCCACATATCCCTCTCCAAACGCCTATCCAGTTATATCAAGTGTCTTCGGAAGGGAACATGGGTAACATTACGCAGACTCTGGCTATCAACATCTCTGTCAAAACAGGGGTTGTCGAAAATATTCACATTGGAGTCACATGTACTCCTGAGGAAATTCAACTTTACACAGATCTATTTCGTGAATTTCGTGATGTTTTCGCATGGTCTTACGAGGAAATTCCCGGCATCGACCCTAGTATCATGGAGCACGAAATCCCTACCTATCCTGGCGCTAAGCCTGTTCGTCAGCATTTACGCCCAGTGCACCCTCGAAAGGCTGCAGCCATCAAGGCCGAAGTTGAAAAACTTCTTCGAGCTAGTTTCATTTATGCCATTCCCCTCACAGAATGGGTATCTAATATAGTTCCTGTCAATAAAAAACAGGGCACTATTCGGGTTTGTGTTGACTATCGCGATATCAATCGCGCCTGTCCAAAAGATAACTTTCCTACGCCTTTTATTGATCAGCTTATCGACGATTGCGCAGGAAGCGAAATTTATTCGTTTATGGACGGCTTCTCTGGTTACAACCAGATCAACATAGCCCCCGCAGACCAGCACAAGACTGCTTTCATTTGTCCTTGGGGCACCTTCACTTACAAGAAGCTACCTTTCGGTCTCAAAAATGCCGGCGCCACTTTCCAGCGTGCGATGTCGTATGCTTTTCATGATATCCGACACATCGTACAGCCTTACCTGGATGACCTACCCGCTCATTCAGCTAAACGCCAAGACCATCCATCTCATTTACACAAAATCTTCCTTCGCTGTCGACACTACCGTATTCGACTCAATCCGCATAAGTGTGTCTTCTGCGTGGAATCTGGCTGACTACTCGGGTTTATCGTCTCCCGGGAGGGCATCCGCTTGGATCCCCTTAAGGTCGAGGCCATTTTGAATCTTCCTCCCCCTGCCACTCTACAGCAGTTACAAAGCTTGCAGGGAAAAGCTAATTTTCTTAGACGATTCATCCCAAATTATGCCGAGGTGGCCAAGGGTTTCACGCGATTACTAAAGCGAGACACGCCCTTTCATTGGGACGCTATCGCTCAGCAATCTTTTGAGTGTCTTACAGACCTTCTGGTCTTAGCTCCGCTCCTAAGACCTCCGAATTACCACCGTGACTACACCCTTTATCTGGCCGTTGCCGATACCACCATTGGCATGGTTTTAGTGCAAGACGACGACGATGGCACGGAGCACGTTGTATATTATCTTAGTCGCAACCTCCTGGATACGGAGACTCGCTATGCATATGTCGAAAAGTTGGCATTGGCTGCTGTCTGCGCCGTCCAACGTTTCCGTCATTACATCTTGTTGCGCACGACGACCGTGATCTCTGACTGCAACCCCATGACCTATATTCTGTCACGTCAGTTGCTGGGGGGCAAATACTCGAAGTGGATCGTAATCCTCCAAGATTTCGACTTGGAATTCACTGCCGCCAAGTCTAAGAAATCACTGGTCTTTGCCGAACTGCTCTGTTCCTTACCATCTCAATCTTCACCATCTCATTCAGAGGAGCAGATTCCGGATGAAACGCTCTTTCTCATCAGCACTCTCAACCCATGGTACGGGGACATCATTATATATTTACAAACGTCTTCGTTTCGTCCCAATACATCGAAAGATGCTCGATGACGAATCCGTCACCAAGCTCAACCATATCGCATATTGGGCGACACCCTGTACCGCCTCGGCGTCAATTCTATCCTTCGCCGATGCTTAACCCTCGAGGAAGCTGAGCGAGTCTTGAATGACTGCCACTCCGGCGCTTGTGGCGGCCATATGTCCGGATACGCTACCGCTCAAAAGATCCTCCGCGCTAGTTATTTCTGGCCTTCTATATTCAAGGATTGCATCCTTGCTGTACGCGCATGCCATGAATGCCAGGTTTACCACCGGAAGATGCGTGCACCTGTTGCACCACTGCACCCTGTCGTAACCGTAGGTCCATTTGCCAAATGGGGCATCGATTATATGTCCTGTAACCCTCGTTCGGCCGGGGGGCATGGGTACATTATCGTTGCTGTGGATTATTTCACCAAGTGGGCCGAAGCGATGCCTACATTAAACGAAGACGGTCACACAGCGGCGCAGTTTTTATTCAATCATATCATCACTCGCTTCGGAGTCCCTCAGGCTATTGTTACAGATCACGGAAAGCATTTCCGAAATCATATGATGACAGAGTTAACGACCCAGCTAGGCTTGCGGCAAGATAGTTCGTCACCGTACTATCCTCAATCTAACGGTCAAGTCGAAGCCGTGAACAAAGTTTTGATCACCATGCTTCAACGCACCGTCAATATACACAAGTCGAACTGGCATCTAATGCTTTTCCCGGCCTTGTGGGCCTACCGGACTTCTGTGAAGGATGCCACCGGTTTCACCCCGTTTCAACTGGTCTATGGACTGGAGGCTACCCTTCTCGTCGAATGTGAGATTCCTTCATTAAAATTAGCTGTCGAGTTGCTTCCCAACACCACTCCGGTGGAGGAATGGCTTCTTTACCTAGAACGGTTAGACGAGACTCGTCGTTTGGCTTCTCTGGCTATCGAAGCACAGAAGAAGAGAGTCAAAGCTCACTTCGATCAGAATATTCATCCTCGTTCCTTTGTTGAGGGAGACTTAGTACTGCTCTACGATCAAGCTAAGGATAAGCTGGGGGCAGGAAAACTCGAATCCATGTGGTTGGGTCCCTACATCGTGAAACGTGTTTTACAAAAGGGCGCATATGAGTTGATTGATTATGAAGGAAATCCTCTTGACAAGCCCCGTAATGGGTTGTATCTAAAGAAATACTATGCATAGCTGCTCACATTCACTTTGTATATACGTGTGTTTTTTGAGTTTTTAGTGCATGAGTTTCTTTTTGCTTTGGTATGAAGGCGTGTTTTGCCCCTTATTATGCTTTCTCTTTCCTGCGCAGATGTCTCGTACCCCTTATGTTGGTTTCGCTGATGGTGCCTGCCGTAGCACTTGTAATTTGTCTTCGGCAGCGTGGGTGATCTACGATCCTCACGGAGAGTTGTTAGACCTTCAGGGTGTCTGCCTAGGTCGTACCACTAACAACGTTGCCGAGTACAGCGCTGTAATCGAATTACTTGCCGAAGCAGTTGATCTCGGCATCCGAGAGCTAGTGGTGAACCTGGACTCCCAGCTGGTTGTCCATCAACTCAACGGACGATATTCCGTCAGAGACCAGCGCATATTAAGGTTGTACCTACGTGTAATATTGTTGGAGCGGAATTTTGATTACATTACTTATCAGCACATTCCGAGACGATTAAATACGTTGACTGATGCATTGGCAAATCATGTGTTAGATAGACATTTGCGTAACAGATAAACATCATACAGGAAAGCATAGATAGCATAGTAAGACCATAAGCATATGTAAATAAATCATTTCAAGCATAGTTTGCATGTGTGTGCTTTTAAGCTTGCATTAAAAACATAAAATCCATGAGTCAAGTGTCGTGCAAATTCATACATAAGATCACAAATTGTACTGAATAAACGCATAACATAAAGAACACATCATCACATGTAACAACGACTCATCCAAAAATCGGTATGTATATATATATATATATCGTGTGGCGCACTAAGGCGCTCAAAAATAGAAGTGCATGTCCCAAAATCTCAATACATCTGAGTCATATGTCTCAAAATAACAGTGGAAATAAAACCTAGATGACTAGTCAGCTGGATGATGCTCTCTGTAGTACACAGCTGCTCATGCCACCCGCCTCAGAAGGCAGTGTACTCTGGGCTCCACCCCCACTGTGTGAATCTGATGCTCCACGGGGACCTCCTCGACCCCCTGGTAGTCTGGCACCCCCTCCAGCAACCCCTCAAGGTTGCGAGCCATAGTCTCCGATGTGTTGGCCCCTGGAGGGGCTAAGGCCAAAGCTCCGGCTCCCGGGCCCTCTCTCCGTGCCGTGACAGCCAGCCCAATCGGTCTAGTGGGCCCCACATCTACATGACAAGACATTTATTAGGACATGTACATAAAAAATTAAAAAACAATACAAAACTCAAAAAGACAAAAAGTGTCATACCTGCATCGTCCCACTGTTCACCCGGAGGCAGTACCAAATCAGGATCATTTCGGAAATCCATCCCCGCATATGGCCAATCCTGCACGAAGATCTCCTGTTGATCCAGCCAGTCTCTGAAAAATGCCCCCCAGCTATGTGGCCGGCCGCCACCCCCACGTGTCATGATACGAGCCCATCGTGAGGCCCTCGTCTCTCGAGGATCCCTGGGGGCATCCACAGCCATAGACTGCAGCCGCATGGCTGGTACTCGCTCCAGAATGAGCGGGACCAGGATCGATCCATAGCCGAACTGCTTCGTCTCCCCACGACGGCAGTTGCTCAATTGCCTCTTCATGTTGTTGGACACTGCCGTGCACCAATCAAACACGGTAGGCTCGAGGCACTCGAGAGCTAGTAGGAGATGGGTCTTGGACGCCTCATGATTCGCCATGCTACCCGCTGCCCGGGTCACCATGAACAGGATGGTGCGCAGCACTATGTCTCTCACTGTGGGGATCGAGCACTTCCCACTCCGCGTTTTCACCGCCCCCGGGCAAACCTGAGCCATCAGGTCATCCAGAGTACCACCGCTAGGTCGCTGCCCCTCCAAGATGGGCCTCGCACCTCGGCGCGACAACCCAGTCAAGAAAAAGATGTCCATGTGGTCAAACTCAATGTCATGACCACGGATGGTGAATTTTTGGTCCACCGGGTTCCATGCCCTGATCAGCAGCTCCAGAAGATCATGCTGGGCCCTCAAACGCGGCGTGAGGAAGAACTTCATGAACCCGCAAGCCCGCATGGCATTGCAGCAATTCACATCTCCCCAAGCAGCTACATCTTCTACATCGTGAACTCTCTCTTGCCATTGAAAGGCCATGATGTCCTGCACAAACCATAAAAACAAATTAGAAGTGCTTCCATGAAAAAATTCACGTTCAATTTTCAAAAACAAAAATTTTTCCGCGCCAGCGCGGCTGTTTTAGAAACAGCCGCGCTGACAATGGCAGCTCTTTGTAAAAAATTCGAGGTCAGCGCGGAAGAACACGGCTTTTCCGCGCTGACCCGAAGTTGGCCACGTTTGTTCTTTTTCGGTCAGCGCGACCCCGTGGGCGATTTCCGCGCTGACCGAGGGCGCATCCATGCAAATAAAAAATGCCCAATTGGGCCAATTCGACCGTTAAAAACCTACTAAAATGAACCAGAATGCAGGGCGAGGGAACGAGAACCTACCTGGAAGAAGCAGATCTGAAAATGGTCTCCGTACGGGCTGGAAATCGCTCCGTCAACTTTTTGGCTCCTCCACGTCCTTCACGTTCCAGAATAGTAAAATGGTAAAAATGACTTATTACTCCCCCCTATTTATAGTAAAAACTCCTAAATTGCCATATTTTTGGGTTTTTACCATTTTTAACCATAAAACTAGCCCTGATTTTGTTTTAACCATGTTTTAATGTGTTTTTTACGTATATCGAATGGATTTATGCGGGTAGTGCCCTTGTGCAGGTACAGGTATAGCAGCTTGGTCATGCCGGTCCACCTTTCATGCGATCCCCAAAAAGTGTCGTCTCTAAGCTCTTTTCCGACGTTAAACAAGAGAAGATAGCCGAGCTTCCTTTCAGCTCATTAAAAGGAATGAAAGGCGGTCATTTTTAAAGCTGTTTTTCCAACCGTTAAACCAAAAAGATCGCCGGGTGTTTGTCGTTTCGCGCTCGATATCGGCTCTAAAACGACGTGTTTTCGACCGCTTTTTTACTTTTTCAGGTCGGAGACACTATTCATGAAAAGTACTCCTCGGTTGTAAGGATCGGGCGGTTCTTTCGAGCATTGTTTTATACTTTTTCGGGCTCGAGAGACACAACTGTACGAAAAAGGACCCCCCTGGAGTCTCCTTTTCCGCGTTCTTTTCAGACTCTCGAAACAAGAAAAGAAGCCGAGTTTCTCCTTTGTCAGGCTCGTTAAACACTCAATGACATCGGATATTGTCAACATGACACACATCAAGCATATGTTATCCCCGTCAAGCTTGTCATCCAAAAATAATCGGGGTACCTGCCTGCAAAGGTGGGGAAAATGGAACTATGATTACAGTCGTCTCGGCAGTACGTCGCTCTTGAACATGGCACTCCACTGTTTTGTGTCTGGGTGGGGTCATCTCATCTCGTTTTCACTAGCCTCCATGGGTTTGGGATATCCTATTTGACCTCTCATCTGTTCATTGCCGTCACCATCTTATCTGCTGCTCATTTCATGTCGAGTACTGCCAAACCCGTTACAGTGCCGTTATATGTTCAAGAGAAGTTGTCCTCTGCCACAATACAACCTCGTTCGCTATCTCATCACAAACTATTATACCTCTGTCTCGTGTCGATGATGTGGGAATTGTCGTGGCGGAAAAAGTCATTTGGGCTGACACAACTGAGCTCCCTAGGAGTATAAATTCGCTAGCGACAAACAAGACAAAATGGAGTGATCTTTCTCTAAATCTACCTTTTACAACATGAAAAGTACAAGTGTTTAGGCTTACCTTATTCCAAAACGCTATTGTTGTAGTTCGTTCTTGCCAATCCGGATGAGCTCTTCCTTCAAGTCAATTCCTGCAACCACAAACAATCAAACAATTACCGAGCACTTGTATTTCATATAATAAAACATAGATTCAACATGCAGACCAAGGAACACATGAAATAACTCATTAACATAAGCTATTGAGAAAAATAAACCAGTTTGTATTAATAACGAAACAAAGAAACTCTTACAACCTGGCCTTGGTGTTGTGCAAGTTCCTCCCAGGGTCCATCAAGTGTCTTCCTCTACTTTGACAAAGCTCACCCACTTCCAAGTAGAATCATGTAAAGACAATCTCTCCTCACAAAGGTTCTAATGGAAGACCTAAATCCTGCAGCATTTACCCAAAGAAAATGTATAGCTCCAACCTCTCCTCCTTCTGGCTCAATGCCTTCATTTATAGTGCTGTAAAGAGGTTATTCAGGTCCACTATCAATGGGATCATCCCCCTCTATGGGTGGGATAGTTCCCTTATTGATGGGATAAGCTCCCTCTTAATAGAGATACATGAACCAACTGGAGGCGCATCCATTTCATCAAACCGACCTCTAGAATGTTCTAGAAGTAACCACAAGTAACTTTTTCAAGATAAAACTTGCGCATTTTGCCTTTTACAGAAGGACGCACCTGTCCTTTAACATACAGAGAGTCCATGGACGCAGTTTTTGTGAACATGGACTGCGTCCCCGCAGGTAAGGCTAGAGAGAACCTGCGACCCCAGAGATAAACATAGTTTTTACAAGACTTTCTCTCTTCTTTGAGTTTGAGATGGATAACAGAGGCATAGACTTGCCTAAGAGGGTAGCATGACTGTTGATTTGAGCCATACTAACTGTAAGTAGTCAAGGTGACATTTTTTAGTGTAACAGATTGCCCCCTAAAGTGCGAAGCCTGGAATAGATTGGTATTTTGTAATTCTAGGAAGGGTGAAGCGCTTTATCATTTCAAGGATTGACTTGTGGATGACCTGGTTAGAACCTGCAATTTTCAACACAAAATACATGTATAAGATTATATCATCACTGAGGTAGGCATTCCCATACTCAGATTCAAAATTTTAACTAATGGACTAACTACTCTGATACAGGAATGATCTTGCAGTACATCATTTTTATAGACTTTTGTAGACACAGTATGGACGCAGCCATCTGTTTATGATTAGTCTACATAGATAATGAATACAAAACTCCTCGCAGCCTGGATGGTAGAAACTAGATCCAGGGTCTTCACTTCTACTTCCCGAATTGGTACGATTCTAGCCATGTGATTAAATGATTTGATGTCGAACATGGTAGAAACCACTTGATTACCAGTCGATGATGTAAACTGTTAACAAGCGTGAGAGAGACCACCAGTAATGTCAATGGTTCTCAAAGTACCAAGCACAACCCGTGAAATGTGAATAGATGTTTTGATGTCGAACACTTCACGGAATCCTTTGATCGAAAGTCAATGATGTAAACTGACGTCAAAGGCGAGAAACCTGCCATTGATGCATGCAGACTTCAAGGTACTGTCGATTCCTAAGTCATCTTTCTAGATAATGTGTCGATGTCGATAGAAAGCGACTCGTTGCAAGCAAGCCTGCAACACGAAATCATTGTTCAAGTTGAAGAAATGTTGCTGTAAGGACTGACTTAGGGATGGTCAAACGGATGATAAGTATTTTGCAGATGAAAGTTTTACTTGCAGACCTCTTGAACACATAACGACACGACAGATGGCTTGGTAACAACTAACTCAAAGTTAATTCCCGGAACCCGGTTAAAGACTTTCAAAGTGGTTTGGTCAACTGTGAGGTAAAAGATTTCCCAACCCAGGTGAATGAAAAAGTGTCGTGTTCAAGAGTGGTAATAAAGTTCTTTTGAAATAAAGGTAACAAAAAGGTTCATTCTTCTCTCTTTTCCCCCACCATTTCTGGCAAGTACCTCTTTATTTTTAACAAGCTTGAGGAGGATAACATATGCTTGGTTATAAGCTCATCCTTCGGACGAGTCCAACCTAGTTTAAATTCGAACCCTAGGAAGGAGTGGTTCGTTCCTGTTTGTAATTGAACAGGTCCTTTACTGTAAAAGTTTAACGAGCCCAGTATAGGAGAAACTCGGCGTTTTTCATTTTTAGAGAGTCTGAAAAACTTAAGGAAACTCCACGTTGAACTTTTTCGTAAGTTTGTGTCCCTCAAGCCCGAAAAAGTATAAAATAATACCTGGGGGAACCGCTTGATCTTGCGACCAAGGAGTACTTTCATAATAGTGTCGTTGACCTGAAAAGTAAAAAGCGATCAAAGACACGTCGTTTTAGTTCCTTATCGAGTTTGAAACGACAAAAACCCGGCAATCTTTTCCTGATTTTACGGTCAGAAAAGAGCTAAAAGGGGACCGTCTTTTAATTCCGTTTTAACGAGTGAAAAAGAGACACTCGGCGATCTTTTCATGTTTTAGGAGTCAGAAAAGGGCTTAAAAGATGACTCTGATATTTTTATTAGTGAAAATTACAATTTCCCTCGAAATCCCTTTGTCCTGCACAAAAGCGACACATTACTCATACCTGTTTAAAATAGGCAAAAATACATCGAAAAACATCTTTTCATGGTAAAAAATGAACTCATTCACCCAAAAAACCTATAAAAAGACCTTTTACCATGTCATTTTTACCGTTTGACTTTGGAGGTTGAAAAAGGAGCTTTTGACAAGAAACTTCCCGTGGACGCTGCGGAAAATCTGACCGTCGGAATCGAACGCCGCTTCACCGAGGTATTTTACACATCCCACTCTTCATTTCTATCCGTTTAGAATTTATTTTTTGGTCTCTGTTTCATTTTTTGGGGGGGTTTTGGGTTCAAAATGCGCCCCTCGGCGGACGCAGGTGCCCTTCGGGTGACCTGCGTCCCCCGACTTTTTCTCACACGGGAAAAAGGTCGGGGGACGCAGCCCGCCTTCAGGCAAACTGCGTCCGGACGCCCTGTGCTACAAAGCCGGGGTGCGTCCTCCGCAAAGGGCGCATTTCAAAACCCCAACTCTTTCAAAAAACCACCAAATTTGCTCAAATTAATTTCTAATTGACTCTTTTGATGTGCAGGACCTTGAACATGTTAGACTGGAGAGAGAGAGAGCACGTAGAGGACGATGAAGCTGCGATTAACCACCAACCCTCTCTGGATGCCTTAAGAACATGTGGATTGTACAAATATTGGACCATACCGGGCATGAGGGGCCAGGTAAGATTTTTGGAATGGCTGGTTGAGCGATGGAACGTTCAGGATCAATGTTTTTACATTGGAGGGCACCAGCTCGAGATAGAGCCCTCGGATGTATACTTTCTCACTGGCTTGCCAAACAGAGGTGAGCAACTCAACCTTGCGGGGACCAGGCCGGGTGGCCAATCCCTTGATGATCTCCGCGAGGAGTGGTGCAGACCAGGGACTCGCCATAAAAAAGGCGTGGAGATAAAACACATCGCTCTGGCGGAACTTAGAGTTATTGCATTTACGGTCACCAGGATTTGTGGCGCGGCCGCCTTGCACATTGCCTCCGGATCCCAAATGCGGATGGCAGTTGACTGTTACCAAGGCACCATCTTCAACTGGTGCGAAGCTGTGTCGGCTCATATGAAGAGCCAACTGACCAAGGCAAAGAACGGACGACTAAAGACTTTTGGATATGGGCCTATAGTCGTGAGCTTTGCCTTGGAGAGAGTTCCTATGCTGATCCCTCAGCAACTCACTGTTGATGACTTGGGTCCTCGGGAGCCAAAGCTTGTTCGATGGGTTGCGGTGATGGCCCGGCATCCTGACGAGGGTGCTGCAGTGGTTCGATTCTCAGACAGTTACTTCGACTGGCTAGAGGGCCAGCTTTTTGTGATACAAGACTTTCCATATGCCGGAATGGATTTCAGAGGTGATCCGGACATGGTTCTTCCACAGGGAGAACAATGGGATGACAGAGGTACTTTCATTTTCACAAGTTTTCTAATTATGTATTTTTTTATTTTTCATATATATCGTCTCAAAGTAACAGTAAAATTTTAAAAATGCAGATGTTGGACCACAGCGTCCAGCCAATCTCCGGCCTTACGACAGACGACATCCAGCTGCACCGGCACCGGCCCCACAGGACGCGGCTGCGGACGTACTAGCTGAGTTGGAGCATGATCTAGAGCGTCTCACGGCAGATATACCTGAGACTACTATGGACGACATTCCTATCAGGCTTCAGCGCTTCGTAGTCGCGGTCCCTGGACCGTTTAGGAGATTTTTGCGTAAGGTAGCGCGCGCAGTGGTGTCGTACAGAGAGCACCACCAGTGATTGACTAGTCACTTTTGTAGTCACATGTGACATTTTTGACTTTTTGTACTATCATTTTGCCGATCATAAGGTGTGTTAAACCTATGATCGAAGACGATGTATATATTTTTGGACACACTTCTATCTATATCTATATATCACTATTACCGGCTTATCTTGTTTAACATGTATGATGAAATGTCTTTAAATTTACTTGCATGATTATTATAAATGTCTGTCCAACACTCGAGAAGCAATTGCATCTGCTAATGTATTCAAAGACCTTGGAATATGTTGATATTCAATGTAATCAAATTCACGTTCCAAGAGACGCACTCTCAAAAACAACCTTAATAACACAGGATTTCTAATGGCATAAACTCTATTAAGCTGTAATACAACAAGTTCAGAATCTAACCTCACTATCAAACGTCGAATTCCAAATGAAATAGATTCGGATAATAATTCAACCACTGCACTGTATTCTGCAATGTTATTCGTTGTTTGACCGAGGCTTACCCCATGCATAGAAACTAACTCGTCAGAGGGTGAATAGATAACCCAAGCTGCGGAAGAGATATTCCGTGTACTACGACAAGCACCATCAGCAAATCCAATGTATGTTTGGAGAGGCGTCGACATCTACAATATCAAGAGTAAAACCAAGATAAGCCAGAATAATGACGAAAACCACACTCGCTAAGCTAAGCACACTGACTAAACTAACACACTTGCTAGCTAGAAAGGAAATCTAACCTATCTAAAAATTTCTCCATCCATCATTTTAAGCATAATACCTCTTTAGGTAAAGTCCATTTCTGGGTTTGCCCAAAGAGTCCCCATCAAAATCAACTAACTCATAAGCCCCTTTTGCTAGCTTTCGCTTTACAATGTAGGGCCCATGCCACATGGGAACGAATTTTCCAGCACCTAGCTTATCGTTCGCTTGATCATATAATAGTACTAGGTCTCCTTCCGAAAAACTTCGAGGAGTTACATTTTTATCGTACTGAGCTTTCATTCGTTTTGCGTGAGTCTCGATAGCTAAAGTAGCGTCACGTCGAGTCTCATCTAATTTAGCCAAGTATAACAACCGTTTCTCCTCTTCGGAAGTAGCTGGAAGTAATTCGACAGCCATTTGAAGTGATGGGATTTCGCACTCAATAGGTAACACAGCTTCTAAGCCATAAACTAGCTGAAAAGGGGTGAAACCTGTTGAATTTTTCACTGAAGTTCGATATGCCCATAGCGCCGAAAATAACATGTTATGCCAATTCGTTCGATGGATACCAATGATCCGTCGAATCATGACGACTAGAACTTTGTTGATTGACTCAACCAAACCGTTGGCTTGCGGATAATAAGGTGTAGAGCTATCGTGGCGCAAACCAAGCTGGCTTGTAAGCTCAGTCATCATGACATTTCGAAAATGGCTTCCATGGTCCGTAATGATTGCTTGTGGGACACCAAACCTAGTTATGATATGATTGAATACGAAAAGTGCAGCTGTCTTGCCGCTTGCGTCGAATGTAGGCATCGCCTCGGCCCACTTAGTAAAATAATCAACCGCAAGGATGATATACGCATGCCCCCCGGCCGAGTGAGGGTTACAAGTAATAAAGTCAATGCCCCATTTGGCGAATGGACCAGCGGCAATTATAGGGTGGAGAGGAGCAGGTGGAGCGCGCATCTTGCGATCAAACACTTGACAGTTGTGGCATTTTCTGACGGCAAGGATACAATCTTTAAACATAGACGGCCAGAAATAGCCAGCGCGCAACACCTTCTGAGCTGTGGCATACCCAGACATATGACCGCCACATGCTCCAGAGTGACAATCATTCAAAACTCTCTCAGCCTCATCGTGAGTTAAACAACGTCGAAAAACTAAGTCTGCCCCCAGGCGATAAAGTGTATCTCCAATAATTCTGTATTGCTGGGATTGAAACCGAATTTTTCGACGGTTTTCCTTGGAAGCTTCAGGCCGAAAGGTTTGGGTTTGGAGATAGATGATTATATCCCCATACCACGGATCTACAGTGCTAATAAGAAACAAAGATTCGTCCGCAATGGACTCCTCTGCCACAGTCTCTGTGTCAGCACTCGGGAAATCACACATCAATTCCGCGAAGACTAAAGATTTCTTAGACTTGGACTTCTCAAACTCCAAGTCGAACTCTTGCAGGATGACGATCCATTTAGAGTACTTGCCCCCTAGCAGTTGTTTTGTCAAGATATAAATCATAGGGTTGCAATCCGAAATAACAGTAGTTTTGCGGAGAAGAATGTAGTGACGAAAACGCTGGACAGCTTGAACGGCTGCCAGGGCCAATTTCTCCACATGTGAATATTTTAACTCAGTTGGATTTAAGGTTCTGCTAAGGTAATATATCACATGCTCTGCCTTGAATTCATCTTCTTGAACTAACACCATTCCAATGGTGGAATGCGAAGCTGCGAGGTATAAGAAGTAGTCCTGGTTGTAGTTGGGAGGATGCAATAACGGTGCATGGGTCAACGCGTGTTTTAATGCATCAAAAGATTGTTGAGCAATCTCGTCCCAAAAGAATTGTACGTTCTGTTTCAACAACCGTGTAAAACCTTTAGTGACCTCGGCGTAGTTAGGGATGAATCGGCGTAAAAAGTTCGCTTTCCCTTGCAAACTTTGGAGTTGGCGCAAACTCGAAGGAGGAGGCAATTGGATGATAGCCTCGACTTTCGAGGGATCGACGCGAATGCCGGTTTTGGAAACAACAAATCCCAGCAATCGACCTGTTTCTATACAGAAAACACACTTGTGGGGATTCAACCGAATTCGATAATGCCTACACCTCATAAAGATTGCTCGTAAATGGACAAGGTGATCAGCTCGGTGTAAAGAATGAGCAGGCAAATCATCGAGATAGGGTTGCACAATGTGCTTGATGTCATGAAATGCATAAGACATGGCCCGTTGAAAAGTAGCACCGGCATTCTTAAGGCCAAAAGGTAATTTGCAATAAGCAAATGTCCCCCATGGACAAATGAATGCCGTTTTTGGTTGATCGGCAGGTAGAATATTGATTTGATTATAACCTGAGAAACCATCCATGAAGGAAAACATCTCACTTCCGGCACAATCATCAATTATTTGATCGATATAAGGCGTAGGATAGTTGTCTTTTGGACAAGCTCGATTGATATCCCTATAATCGATACAGATTCTTATTGTTCCTTGTTTTTTATTGACGGGAACAATATTCGATACCCAATCCGTTAACGGGATCGGATAAATGAAACCTGCTTTCAACAGCTTTTCGACTTCGGCTTTGATTGCAGCTGCTTTTCGAGGGTGAATCTGACGCAACCGTTGCCGAATGGGTTTAGCATCCGGGTAGGTTTTGATTTCATGAACAACAATGGCAGGATCGATTCCTGGCATTTCCTCGTAGGACCAGGCAAACACGTCGCGGAATTCTTGGAATAGGGCCTTGTAAGTTTCAATTTCTTCGTCAGTACATGCGGCACCTATATGAATGTTCTCCTTAATTCCGGGCTTCACTGAAATATCAATGGGAATAGTACGAGAAATATTCCCTAAATTCAGCTCTGAATCAGAATGTTTCGTTGGATCCTGAGCGTCTTTGACATATTCAGCGGTAAAGATAGATGAAAAATCATTTTCAAATGCATCGCCCTTAGGTAAAAACGAAGATCTGTGATGGAGATCTTCCCATGGTAGATCATCTACACTTAGGATTTCGCGAAGTTGTTCGTCAGATGACACTTCTTCGGGAAACGTTATCCGTTCTAAGGGTGAGGTGAAAAGTGACTCTTCACTGACCACATTCATTTGGTCGGGTTCGGTTGAATGAAAATCGGTAAAAGACATAAGAGCTTCATAAGCAATCTCATACGGACTCAACGGCATAACATCACCGAGTGAGTCTAGCTCAGAGTCAGAGGGAACATACCAAGGATCATCATAAATAATGTTTTCTGACGTGATCATATGAATTGTTGCAAACGAAGGATCTACATTGAGTGGAGGGAGAGGAAAAGTTCCCAGTAAACCGGAATCCTTAACTAAACCTACACCAATGTCCCTATAAGGGATTGTCGTTTTACCAACATGCTGGATAGTTTCTGAAGAGGTTGGGTCGGATGAAAAGTATGTCAGCTGATCAATAGTCACGATCTTACCGTTATGTGGAAACTTAATGACTCTGAAGACCGATGAAACGACCGCTGTCATAGCATATGACCAACTTCGACCCAAAAGAAGGTTGTAGTCTAGAGGGGCATCAACCACTTCCACATCCAGACTAACGGTTTTACCTTCGACCCCTATAGGCAATTCTTGTAGAATACCAAACGGACGGAACCCACGGCCATCAAAGGCCTTAAGGATGGTGGGGGATTGGTTCAACGAAGGAGAACCAAGCGATCTCCAACATTGAATCGACATAATACACGTAGAAGCTCCCTCATCAATCACAGTCCGATGAATAGGCCTGTTTTTGACTATCACTGGGATTTGGAAAGCCATTTGATGGGGGAGACGTGGTGTACTATTTTCTAGATCAAAGATCATTAGGTTCGGGTCCTGAACATCGACAGCTCCGATAGCCGACAAAAGCAATTTTCGTTGCGCTGGACATGATTGCAGCACTTCGAGTGCCGACATTGCTGAAGGTGAAACAGCTAAGTCTTCAACAATGTTGTAATTCTGGGCTGCTCTCGCATGTGGGTTGAAAGCAGACCTTCGAAGTACACCCTTGGCGGGCGGCTTAATCACTAAGTCTGGGTTAGGTTTTTCGATCTGTAGTGGATCGGAACCAGGAGTTGAGGTTGATGGGTTAGAGTGAGAAGATTCTGCTTCTTTACCATCAACAGGAGCCTTACTACCATAATCTTGCGATCGAGTCGCAATCCTGACATGAGACATCATCAAAATGGGTTCTTCACTGGCATTCGAAGAAGAACCTATCATCTTATTTTCCTGCTCGGGAAATGGATTCTTTAACACAGCAGGAGTGGAAGAACCTTTAACTATTTTCACTACCTCGGCCCGATGAGGGCAGTCTCTCGTAAAATGATCTTCTTCACAAATGAGACAAGGATAACGAGGTTTGCGTTTTTCGTCATTGGTTTCCGATTTTTCTACTTTCTCCTTTGGAGCCTTGTCTGCTTTAGTCTTCTTCTTTCCTTTCTTCTTTCCACCGTTTTTTGGTTTGGCCGTAGATGACTCTACGGCGTGAATGTCGGCGGTGAGTTCAGGAGAAGACTCTCCTGTCGGAGAATCAGGCAAAGTGATAATTGGAGTAGTTGAAGTCTTGGAAGACTTCTTCTTGCTCTTCGTAGTCACGATACCAATCATACCATCAGCGGCATGAGATCCCGAAGGAGCAGCAGCGATTTGGTTTGATTTGGAAGATCCGGTATTTTCTCGTGTAACGTACCCGACTGAGTATAAACTAAGTCAAGGTATTGTGCTTGAGCAATGACTTGCTCCTCAGTAACTACTCCGGCCTTAGCTACATCTTCAGTAATTCGTGGTAATAATGATTTTACAAACCATTCAGCTAAGATTTGGTCCGGGATAAAAACTTTCACTAATCTTCTTCGACGTCTCCACTCATGGATGTGATCAGAAATGTACGTGGATGTCGATTGTTTTAGCGAAGTTAATAATTCTGTACCATTATCGTATCTGACTGGTAACTGAAAATGAGTTAAGAATGAAGTAGCTAACTGGCTAAAGTTGTAAAAAGAAGCCCGTGGCAACTCAATGTACCACTTGGCTGCGAGACCAATGAGTGTACGCTGGAAAAGACGTAAGCGGATGGAATCATCTGAGATGGAATTTGATGCACACCAGAGGTGGTAAGTCATCACGTGATTGGATGGATCCTCTCCAGACTTACCTTCGAACTTGGGTATATCGCTGGGCAACTTATTTGGCATTGGCGGCCAGAACTGTTGATATTGAATTGGATCGTTCGTTAGGCGCGTCAAGTCGGGTAAATCTAAAGTTGCAATAAAGGGTAACTGCCGGTTAGGATCTCTAAAATTCTGAGTCACAATACCAGCCCCAGGAGGAGGATATCCAGGATAACTAGGAACAGGAATCGCATTGGGGATATTATATCCTCCTGGAAAACCAGGATTAACCGGACCGTACTGGGGTTGCTGAGGTTGTTGATAAGTGTACCCAGGATACGGTTGATACTGGTAAGCCGGTTGTTGGGCAGCTTGCGCAGGTTGATACTGTCCCTGGTACGGAGGTTGAACAAATTGAGGTTGAGTAGTAACAACCGTACTTGTACCAGGTGGTCCTACAGGCATCTGGACTGTGGTTTGGACTGTAGGTCCAGACAACGGAACAGATGTCTGAGGAGTGGTTACAGGGACTGTAGAAACCGGAGCTGCCGATACTCCAGAAGTAAGCATGGTAGATGAAGCGGTAGTTGCTGCAGCCGTGTGAGGTGGAGTACCAGGTGCAATTGGCGGCTGAGTAACTACCGAAGTTACAGGGGTCTGAACACTTGACTGGACAGGTTGCGGTTGCTGGGGTGGACCAGGAACTACAGGTTGTCCTGCTTGAGGTGCCGACTGTATACTTGGTTGCAACATCTGTTGACCTTGTGACGGATCCCATGTTAACATTCCAGGGTATTGACTCGTAACAGGTTGAGGATACTGAGATCCATAACCGTATTGAGGATAGGGTTGATAACTGTAAGGTGCAGTCCCATATGATTGTCCTTGAGGTGGTTGATAACTTTGACCAGGGTATTGACCCGTAGGTTGATAACCTTGAGGTAAATACGAGTACTGGGGTTGACCTTGACCTTGGGGTTGGTATCCTTGAGGTTGATACCCTTGGGGTTGATACCCTTGGGGTTGCCATCCTTGAGGTTGCCATCCTTGAGGTTGGTATTGATACTGAGGTTGACTTTGGGGTACATATTGAGGCTGGGGTTGATACCCTTGGGGTTGATACCCTTGAGGTTGCCCCCCAGACGCGAATGAAGTACCTTGAGGTTGCCCCCCAGGCGGTAATTGGCCACCTTGAGGTTGGTTAACGGGAGTTGAACCTGACATCATATAAACATCACCTATACTCAATGGAACGTTACCACTGTTTCCAACGAATAACCCATGCTCAATGGGTCGAGGAGATGCTCCTGAAAAAGTACTAGAAAGTGACTGATACCCAGCAGGAACAGAAGGACCAACATGTAAAAATGATTCAGGACTTTGTGAAAACACAGATGACAAACCAGACATATTTACAGGATTATGAATTCCTCCGGGTGGAAAAGGAGTACGAGGTGTAGAAAAACCTGCTGAGTTGTCTAAAAAATTGGTTAAAGCAAGGTACCAAGGTTCACTTCTAGGAGGACTGTAAAAGATGGACTCACGCTCCCTTAGATCAAGGGTAATTATATCTTCAGAATCAGAAACGCCTAGTTCTTCCTCTGGAACAAGTTCTTCTATTGCAATTAACCCAACAGGAAGATTTTCGGTGATAATTCTTTCTATTCTTGGTGAATCAGGAACACTAGGAGTTGGAGTAATAGGTTCGGAAATTTCAGGTTCTTCGCCTGTTTCACTGGCAGATGAAAAACTACCAGTAAGCTCGGAAACTGTAACAGCTTCGGGATTGTAACCTGTTTCTAAACTTTGGTAATCTGGATGGACTACCAAGGCAGACTCTCCTTCTTCAGGTGAACCTACTTTACTGCCACTAGGAGTTACAAGGACCTTTAAACCCTCTAAAACACTGGGGACGTCTCGAGGAGGTGAACCCCTAAGTTCACGGGATCTTCTCAACAATTCGGCCACAGAAACAACTTCAGGAGACTGGCCCGCAATGCGACGGGACCGTCTCGGTAATTCCGCCACAATTAATGATTTTAATTACAACACACGAAAACAAAGTAAAAAATTTCAAATCAAACCACCTAAGTCTTCTAAAGAACCAAACAAATTTGAAGCATACGCCTAAATAATCTAGAGTGTCAAAGCACACACAAACAGTATCTTCCGGACCAAAAGCGCTAGTTGGTGATTAGGCCCAACCTCGCAGGATTCAGTACAGAAATGGCAGGTGGAACAGTTACGCCGACAACCTGCTTAATGAATAGACTGGACCAAGTACCTCCACTTTAACCGTCTCGAAGTGAAGCGTACCCCCCAGAAAATCCAAGTGAGTATAGCCGACGTCTGCTCCAGGTACAGTGGGACCTTCCCTCCACCGTCACCTTGGGTAGAATCCTAGATATTATGGCCACTAAGGTTACCAATCACAACAATTACACCTGGGGGAACAGTCTAAACTCCGACAGCACGCAAGGGCAGAGTAACAAGCTCCAATCCCCTTACCGGCTCCTTGACAGTAATCCAAGGTTTACCGATAAGTGACCCCTGGCTCCTCGACAATGGTTAATCCGAGGTTTACCGTTTTTAATACGTACTGCCTGGCGTCGTTCCCAACGAGGGAGGAATGATCCCCTCACTGGTTCGGACACGAGCTCGTGCTTCTCCTTTAAGAGGAGCTTTCCCAGAATGTAACTGAAATAATTGGATTTGTTCTACTCAAGATAGACTAACTGTTTGGTTTTGTAGTCTTGGAGAGTTAAGTACTCACCTACTCCAAGACCCTAGCCTAAGCTATGTTGGTGCTTCAGAACCCTAAAAAATAAAAGTTACTAGATCAATTTTAATTTAAGCGTTACTTTTAAGGTTGTTCTTTAAGTCAAAAGGTGATGGAAGTGAAACTTGTGGTGTGTTGACTCGACTCAAAACCACTACAAAATGCACCTAGGATGATTTATCCACTACTTTTGCTTTTTCGATGAATTGTTTTAACTAAAAAGTTGAGAGAATGCAATCTTTATAAAAGCAACTTCTTAATTGAAGACAATCAAAGAAACAATTCGATTTTCTTTTCCAAGCATAAAAACATAACTTCTCTTTACATGCACGAAAAAACTCTTTTCTTCTTTGAAACAAAAAACAAAAAGCTACTTGAAACAAGACTTTTAAAGAAGATGTTTTTGTATTTTTCTTTTAATAAAGTAAATAAAACTAATATAACCAAAAGCAATCTTTTAACAACTATCAAAATCTATGAAAATCCACTCATAAGCAAACTAAAGGCAAATTTATTCTAAGCAATTCTAACAAGGTCAAAACTAACAATGATTATTCTAAGGTGTTTTACTTGATTATGAACGAATCAAGGACTAGCTTATCGCAGAACCAAAAACTAGTCAAAACAAAAATCTAATCTTTTTGTCCTTTTTGAAAATGGAAATCAATACTTTAAAAACAAGCAATGCGAAATTTGACCCAAAACAACTCAAATGATAAGTTGCTCACACAAGGAGACTTTACGACAGGCTCAACTTCTAAGAAGGTTGACTAACCAGAGATATCTAAGGTTGGACAACTTTCTAAGCTCAAAGTCACTACAGAACCTATTCAAAAATCAAACCCTAGGTCTAAACTTCGTTGAAATCCACTAAAACACTCAAAGCTCACAAAACCAGTTCAGGTGAGAATTCTTGACAGGGTACTAAAGGATCTGGGCAGAAAACACTAAGGAAAAACAAAATCTAAAAGTAATTTAAAGCAAAAATGGAATTTTCTTGACTTTTACAGGAAGACGCAGGCCACCCGTTGTCACAGGTGCGGCCCCGCACTGTGCAGTCGACAACAGCGCGTCCAAGGACGCACTGTGAAACACACAGAGACTGCGTCCTTCTGGAAAAAGGAAGAAAAACTAAAGCCAACTAAATCTACAGCTAAACCACCCAAATACTAATTCCCACAGCCAAAAACCAGAAAATAAAAATGATTTTCACAAAGCAAAGTTCATATAAAGGAAAAGACTTATCCATTAATGGAGTCCCCAGCGGAGTCGCCAATTTGTCGTGGCGGAAAAAGTCATTTGGGCTGACACAACTGACCTCCCTAGGAGTATAAACTCGCTAGCGACAAACAAGACAAAATGGAGTGATCTTTCTCTAAATCTACCTTTTACAACATGAAAAGTACAAGTGTTTAGGCTTACCTTATTCCAAAACGCTATTGTTGTAGTTCGTTCTTGCCAATCCGGATGAGCTCTTCCTTCAAGTCAATTCCTGCAACCACAAACAATCAAACAATTACCGAGCACTTGTATTTCATATAATAAAACATAGATTCAACATGCAGACCAAGGAACACATGAAATAACTCATTAACATAAGCTATTGAGAAAAATAAACCAGTTTGTATTAATAACGAAACAAAGAAACTCTTACAACCTGGCCTTGGTGTTGTGCAAGTTCCTCCCAGGGTCCATCAAGTGTCTTCCTCTACTTTGACAAAGCTCACCCACTTCCAAGTAGAATCATGTAAAGACAATCTCTCCTCACAAAGGTTCTAATGGAAGACCTAAATCCTGCAGCATTTACCCAAAGAAAATGTATAGCTCCAACCTCTCCTCCTTCTGGCTCAATGCCTTCATTTATAGTGCTGTAAAGAGGTTATTCAGGTCCACTATCAATGGGATCATCCCCCTCTATGGGTGGGATAGTTCCCTTATTGATGGGATAAGCTCCCTCTTAATAGAGATACATGAACCAACTGGAGGCGCATCCATTTCATCAAACCGACCTCTAGAATGTTCTAGAAGTAACCACAAGTAACTTTTTCAAGATAAAACTTGCGCATTTTTCCTTTTACAGAAGGACGCACCTGTCCTTTAACATACAGAGCGTCCATGGATGCAGTTTTTGTGAACATGGACTGCGTCCCCGCAGGTAAGGCTAGAGAGAACCTGCGACCCCAGAGATAAACATAGTTTTTACAAGACTTTCTCTCTTCTTTGAGTTTGAGATGGATAACAGAGGCATAGACTTGCCTAAGAGGGTAGCATGACTGTTGATTTTGAGCCATACTAACTGTAAGTAGTCAAGGTGACATTTTTTAGTGTAACAGGAATCATCATGGCCCACCTTCGATCAAGGTCCTTTCTCGTCGACTTCAACTTATTATCCGAGAAAGTGACTTAGAGACTCCTTCCAGGTGCCTTGGAGCCTGCATGCCTCAATGGCAGGTTCTTCGCATTCGACGCAAGGTTTTACATCATTGACCTTCGATCGAATGATTCCGTGGGTGTTCGACACCAACTCATTGATTCACACGCCACGGATTGTACCTATAGTACCTTGAGGGCCATTGTCATTATTGATGGTACCTCTCGCGTCTGTTAACGGTTTTCATCATTGACTGGTAATCAGACGATGTTCATGCATGTTCGACTTCAACCCATATATTCACATGTTTGGACTTGTACTCTGTTCGGGTCGAGATGGAGCGCAAGACCCTGGATCCTTGCTCACTGTGGTCCAGGTTGCGATTTTGTGGATAATCATTACATGACTCATTGATGGATGGCTGCGCCCATACCTGAGTCTTCATGGATGGCTGCGCCCATACCTTGTCATTATTCTGGTCTCTTCAGCTGGGTGGCTGCGTCCATACCATAGACCATTCTCGCATGTCTTTTGGATGGCTGCGCCCATGCCTAGACTGCATGTACTTGATTGTCGGAGATTTTCGGTACTTCTTGGTGGTGTTCCAGTTCGGCGTGTGTTGTAAAGCATTTCACCCCTCCCACTCTCTCGGTCTTCATGCTTTAGGGGGCATCTGTTACACAGTAATTTATCACTGCCTTACTGTCAGTCACCCTGCTGTGTCCAGAATTCACAATCACTAAGTGTTTGATCCCTGAACTGGCTTAAAAACCCTTTTTTCCAAAGTTTTGTGCATCAGCGCGTCTGTTCCTAAAATAACCGCGATGACAGGCGCCTTCCAGTGTATTCTGTGCGCTGCCAGCGCGGAAGAACATCACTTTTCCGCGATGGTGCACAGCGCGCCTTTCCCGTGTTCTTCCGCGCTGACGTGACTTGTCCAGTTACTGATATGTGCTGACAGCGCGGCAGTTTCCCTATAATACGCGCTGATCCAGTTTGGGCGAATTTGTTCAAACAACCTGCCTTCCAGATCTCTCTAGGCTTGGTTGTTAGCTTTGTGAATGTCGACTCCCTTCTATGGCATGTCTGTTCGACCCTTTCCAACAGCTCCCCTTGAAGATAAGCTCATCCTTCCACCTTTTTAGGAGACTCCTTCTCCTATATAAACTCTCACCATTACCATGAGCAGCTAGTTAGACTTAGCTGGGAATAGCTTGGATTGTACAGAGCTTGTAGTGCTCAGATTGCTGCTATAGGTTTGGTGTGCTAGGTGTGGAAGTGATTGATTGCTTAGGGAAGGTTGTTTGTCACATTTGTGTGAGAGAGAGAGAGTTGTTTGTCTTGGGAGAACCATCCTCAAAGGTGAATGCTTGAGATACATGCTGACTGATCCCTCCTGAGAAGGTTACCGACGTCAGAACATTTGGTTGTATTCTTCTCTTTTCTGATTAATAATAGATGACTGCTATTATTGTTCCATTCTCGTTTGTCAATGCAATGGGTAAATGTGAATTATGTCTTTTCTGACTGACATATGGTTACTTTTACTAGATTTCACGCTTGCGTTTGCTTTCTCTTCATGTGTGCAGGTGTCCGTTCGCGGGGATCGCGGAGGACTGTGACCAGCTGAAGCGAAGGAGCGAAGGCAACATCTCTTCGTCAAACTACAGCGCAGGAATCCAAGTAGGTGCTCTTTACTTCTTGTTTAATTGTAACTAGGAACATGCGTGGCAGCATTGTGTGATTGTTGCTAGACCCCTATTGGGCTAGTAGGGATCGCCTCTATCCGTAGAGGGGATTTACCTCTCCAACAGAAGGAGTTCAGACTTTGATAATGTATAATTGTTCTTTTTGATGACATATAACACTGTTATCTCAGTGATGTTGTAATCTTGTTACTTTCATTAATGAAAGAAGGTTGCGTTTGATACATATTTATATTTTAAGTTTACATTAAGCGGAGACTTCTGGCGACTCTGGGCCTGGTCACGAGAAGTTCTACTACTTCCTTGTGTTATAATATTTATATTTGGTCTTTGATATTTGATTAATGTTTAGTCATTGGTTATTCCATTTATCGTAAAGATTTGTGATATTGATTTATACTTTTGTTCAATGAGATTCAGAGTGAAGCCGTGTGACATAGTTAAGCAATGCTTTAATTGGAATGAGTGAATTAGTGCCAATAGTAGATTGTTGTTCAGTTTGAGTGATGTTACAATAAATCCTAGAGATAATTCTAATTAATTTCCATAGGTTGCAATATAGATCATTTACTATTCAGAAATCCTTTATTGTTGTATGCGTGCTTGCTGTTCAATTACTATTTGCCGTTCAATCACTGTTTGATGTTCAATTACCATTTGCCATTCAATTACTGTTTCTTTTCAATTGAGATTGCTGTTTAATTTGGATTGCTATAGATCAACAACGTTGTTCAATAATTATAGTTCCCTTCCTTGATTGAGTGAGTTAGCCTTAAGTCTATTTGAACATTCCCAAGTGTGATTCTTAATGGCAGAAGTGTCCTCAGACACATAATTTTATTAATCAGAAAAAAAACAATTACATAATTGATTTGCAAGAGCTTACACCCGAACAACACAAACACTCTTGCAATGAGCTATTTATAAGCTCCATGTCCTAACTACCTCTAATTATGGATCACTTATTCAATAACAAGTGTCCATTTACAATAAATGCTATTCAAACCAACTAGCTAACTAATCTCCTATAATAGATCCTAAGATACGACTCATTTGGAGAGTCATATCTAGTTACAACAATATGCTAATTCTAAAAGTCTCCATTAAATAATTAAACATTCTAGAATAATAATTATTAATTTAATATCTTAAATTAATAATTATTTTATTCTAATTTTATAACCTATGATAAAAAAGTATTTTTGGATCATCTAACATTCCCCCCTATGATCCAAAGATACATTACAACAGATACCAAGTTCATCCCTGAACTTAGTAAATTTTATTCTGCCTAGCAGTTTGGTGAAAATGTCTGAGATCTGATCTTCGGAAGGACAATAAACTGGTTTGAGGACATCTTTGGCAATGAGCGACCTGATATGATGATACTTGGTGTTCACATGCTTTGTCTTTGAATGAAAAACTGGGTTCTTGGCAAGTTTGATGGCTGACTGGCTGTCAATGAACAATGATGTAGCTTCTGCCTGAGAAATGCCCAAGTCCTGCAAAATTCGGCGCAACCAAACAATTTCACATGCTGCTTCCCATGCTGAAATGTACTCTGCTTCTGCTGAAGAAGTGGCCACTGTAGCTTGTTTCTTACAACTCCAAGATACTGCTGCTAACCCCATATTCATTAAATAGCCTGATGTTGATGCTCGATCATCAATACTCCCAGCAAAGTCGGCATCAGAATATCCACCAAGTACAAAATTTTTAGTCTTTGTGTAAGGAAGACCAAAATCTTTTGTTCCTTGGATATATCGAAGAACTCTTTTGGCTGCATTCCAGTGGCTGTCTCGTGGTTCCTGCATAAAACGTGAAAGAATACTGACTGCATAAGATAGATCAGGACGAGTATTTGTCAAATAAATCAAGCTGCCAATCAACTGTCTGTAAGTTGTACTGTCCACCTTTTCCCCCCCTTCAAATTTTGAAAGTTTCAAGTTTTGCTCCATGGGGGTGAGAACGGGCTTGCAATCTTGCATGCCAAATCGCTGAAGAACCTCTGTGGCATACTTACTTTGAGAAATGAAAATATGATGTGGACGTTGGAAGACTTCAACTCTAAGATAGTAGTGAAGTAATCCCAAATCTGTCATCTTAAAACCTGCATGTAACTCCTTTTTTACCTGCGCAATATGATCATCATGATTGCCAGTGATGATCAAATCATCTACATACATGACAAGAATTACCAAATATTTTCCCTGTTGTCGTACATACAAAGTATCATCAGATTCACTACGATGAAAGCCAACTTTCTTAAGGTAATCATCCATCTTTGCATACCAGGCTCGAGGAGCTTGTTTTAACCCATATAAAGCCTTGATCAATTTGCAAACTTTATGTTCTTGTCCTTCCACTTCAAAACCTGGTGGTTGGGTCATATACACGTCCTCCTTTAAATACCCGTTGAGAAAAGCACTTTTCACGTCCATTTGATGAACTTTCCATCCTTTTTGAGCGGCCAATGCAAGTGTTAATCGGATGGTGTTCCATTTTGCTGTTGGAGCAAAGGTTTCTTCATAATCAATGCCTTCCTGCTGCGCAAAACCTTTTGCGACAAGTCGTGCTTTATACTTGTCAAGTTCACCCTTCTGGTTATACTTAATTCTGTAAACCCATTTGCATCCTATGGGTTTAACATTTGCTGGACAATCAACAAGTTTCCAAGTGTTGTTATCAATTACTGCTTTATATTCGTCAACCATAGCCTGTTGCCATTCTTTATGTTTTACTGCCTCTTTGTATGTGGAAGGTTCAGTAAAATCATTTGCTATCAAGGCAAAATTGCCTTCACTTCTATGTGCCCTTCTGGTGCTAGTTTTATTCTGTTCATCAGGCTTTACATCTTTCAAAAGTTGAACTGCCCATTTCGGAAGTTGGTGCTCACTTGTTTGTGCTTCTGTAAAGTCCCCATCATTGTAAAGAGGATTAATATAAACTGATGTACGTCGTTCAGGTGAAGAATGTGGAGAATCACTGTCAGAAGAACTGTTGCTGCTTGGAGATGCGGATGAACTGCTTGAAGACCCTGTTGCTGGTGTGGATGTAGATGACTCATCTTCAGAGGAAGGAAAATCAAGTTCATACCAATTTGGTGAAGTTGGTTGACTTTGCTTTTTATCATTTCTTTTACTTCCCTTAGATTCTAACTTGTGAAGAAGATTTTCAATTTCTTCAGCACTCTTACTCTCTATTTCATAAAAAATGACATCCCTACTCACAATAAATTTTCCGTTGGTCAAAAGACGATACCCTTTCTTCTCATCCGAATAGCCAATCATTGTGCATTTTAAACTTCTTGAGTCAAGCTTAGTTCGTTTTTCTTTCGGAACTAAGGCATAACACACTGACCCAAAAACTCTAAGATGTTTAACTCGAGGTTTGAAACCAAACCAAGCTTCATAAGGTGTGATTCCGTCTAAAGAAGTAGTTGGAGATCTGTTTCTTAAGTAGACAGCTGTATGAATTGCTTCCGCCCAATATGTTGGACTTAACCTCTTAAAGGTTAACATGGATCTCGCCATTCCTAATAAAGTGCGATTCATTCTTTCGACTACTCCATTTTGCTGTGGAGTGTAAACATTAGTGAGATGTCGTCTTATGCCATTTTCACTGCAATAAGTTTTGAATTCATTTGAAGTGAATTCGCCCCCATTATCCGTCCTGAGAGTACCTATCTTTTCTTTGACTTCATTTTCAACAAGTTGGCGAAAAAGTTTAAACTTATCAAATGCTTCTGACTTGTTCTTCAAGAAGTAAACCCAAGTCATTCTGCTGAAATCATCAACGAATAGTAAGAAATACTTGCAACCACCAAATGAGGTTTGTAGTGGACCACAAACATCACTGTGAATTAGTTGTAGCCGCCTGTTTTCTCGCCATGAACTTGTTGGAAAACTTTCTCGGTTTTGTTTGCCATAAATGCAAGCTTCACATTTTGCATTTTCCCTTTTGAATGTGGGAAGTCCTTTAACCATTCCTTGTTTCTGTAATTGAGAAAGACTCTCAAAATTCAAATGTCCATATCTTACATGCCATAGTCTGATAGGTGAAATACCTGTAGTCACTGCCCCTGCAAAATCAGAATGCCTTGGAATAACTGTCCCTTTCATCCGTAACAGTTTTCCATCTTCATAACCTGTCATAACTGTTTTCAAGTTCTGTTTCACTGAATTAATCTTCACTAAACCATCTTCCATAATCACCTGATGACCTGCTTGTCGAATCGTGACTAAAGAGAGCAAATTTTTCTTGAAACTAGGTACATACCATACATTGGAAATTAATTTTTCTCCAATGTCAGGGAGAAAAACTTTTACTACTCCTTTTCCATAAGGAGTATGTTTTGTATCATCAGCAAGAAAAATTGAATTAAGTTGGCATTCTTGAAAATTCCAGAAAAAATCACGTCGACAAGTCATGTGTTGAGTTGCCCCGGAATCCAAGATCCAGGCATCTTCATAGTCACTTCTAAGATGAGATGAAATTTGTGATGCTGGTGAGGAAGTAAAAACATATTCTGAGCTGTCGTCATCTTGATCATTTGCAAATTGTGCTGAATGCTGCTGAAACTTGGGAATTCTACTAAGTGAAGTTCGACAATCTTCAGCATAATGGCCAACTTTGTTACATCTTCGACATACAATTTGACTTAAGTCTCTTCCTCGTCCTGAAGATTGTCCTCTGCCTCTGCTTTGACCTCTATTTGGAGATTGTCCTCGACCTTGATTATTGTAGCCTTGTCCTTGAAAATTTCCTCTTCCTTGGTTATTTCCTCTACCTTGAAAATTATTTCTTCCTCCTCTGTTAAAATTGTTGCCTCTACTTTGGCTTCGACCTCGATTATGTGTTGCTTGATTCTGATTCCATCGGCCTCTTCCTCGAGAACTATCTGCTGAAGACTTACTTGTGCTGGCTTCTGTGAGAAAAACATCTTCACCAACTTTCTTCTTCTTCCCAAACGTTTTATCATGCTGACTTAACATTTCACAAAGTTCATCAAACTTTAATTTCTCTAATTTCCCAGTTACTTGTAGAGTCTCTAAAAAGTGTGTGTAGGAAGAAGGAAGCCCAGCAATTACAATTGTGACCATAAAGCTATCATCAATTGCGGGAAAACCAGCATTAATAATTTCCTGCTTAATATTCTTAAGTCTGGAGAGATATTCAAGAATATCACCATCTTCAGTTAATTTCTATTGCAACAATTTTAACTGTAAATCAACCTTCTTTGATTCTGGCTGAGTATCAAAGAGGTCTTTAAAAGTTTTCAAGGCAGTCCATGCATCTGTGGCATTCTCTATATGTACATACATTTCATCATTCACAGATGATTTAATAAGAGCTAAGGCTTTAGCATTCTTGATTTCCCATTTTGCCAGTGGATCTGCATCTGTGGGTTTATTCGGCTTAACATCGCCATCACATATTCCTTGCCATAATTCATTGTAAATAAGTGTGCTTTCAATAAGACGATGCCACGTTTTATAAGATTTAGTGCCCTCAAGTTTGTCGGAATCAGAAAATAAGTTAATCAACTTAGACATTTTTAGCGATGAAGAGATGCACCAAGAAGCAGAACAGAAAGTACAAGATAGTCAGCACAACACACCACGCAAAAAACACGATCTATCGGGGCTTGGCCTTGACCCTCGAATAGTCGTCAAAACAGGAGAATATCGACTGAGCTTTGCACTTGGCTCTAGTCAATTTCTCAAATTTTTACAGGGCAACTTTCAAAATTTGACTTTTTACAATGGTGCTTTGCACAATCTGGTAAAAAAATTCCCCCCCCTCAAAGCAAAAAATACTTTGAGTTACAATTTGATAATCCCAAAAAACTTCTTAAAAAAACGAATTACCCAACACACCTTATCTCTCCAATTTACAAAATCTCCTTATTACTCCAAAAATCATAAATTTCACAACACCACCCTTATTACTCCATTACATGACTTTAAAAAAAACTTTTAAAAACCTCACTTATCACTCCATTACTTCACACCTTATCGCTCCATTAAAAACCTTTATAATCTCTTTTACATAACAATGTGATAATACATTCAAATCACTTTCCAAAAGTGATTTATAAAAAAAATGTCGTGAAGATTTAATTTGGGAAACGTAAGTAATATCCCCAAAATTACAAACCCATTACAAACTTAAACAAATATTTTTCCATTTTTACTTTTTACAACACTCACAACTTTTAATAAAAGCCCAGAACTGTTTAAAAAAAACGATGCACCATACCCAAATGTTCGATTTTGACCGATGACCGTCCTCCTTCAAGTCGTATTTCTGAACTTTAATAATAAAAAAAAATGATGCACCAATATGTCGAATTGCTGAGCATTAAAAAGTCGTATTTCTGAACTTCAAGCACCTGAGAAAAAATCTGAAACTTTTGAAAACTGTCTTTCATTTGCAAGCACTGATCCAGCTATACCTTTGGACAAAATAACGATGGGTTTTTGGCGGCTAAGTGGCTCGGTGTCTGGGCAGCAGGTTGCTGAGTAGGCAGGCGTATTTGTTTCGGACTCAAACAAACAAAAAATGCTGTAACGCTGTTTCCGTATACAACGTTATGAAAACGCTTCTCTCTGTCATTCAGCAAGCTCTGTCATGGCAGAATTCTAATCCGTGGCAACCAAGCAAATGCGCAATAGGGGGAATAATACAGAGAATGATTTTTAGATTGAAAAATCTAAAATCAATCATATAAATTAAAAGTCAATAAAGTTCATTTCCAGGAAAAAAATTGATACCAAATCAATAAATTTCATACCAAATATTAACTGACCAAATTAATGGAGTTTTCCATGTGCCTGTAGAGCTGGAATCTCCTCCTCACATCAGCTGCAGCATTACTGGAGCTCTGATACCACAATAATGGCAGAAGTGTCCTCAGACACGTAATTTTATTAATCAGAAAAAAAACAATTACATAATTGATTTGCAAGAGCTTACACCCGAACAACACAAACACTCTTGCAATGAGCTATTTATAAGCTCCATGTCCTAACTACCTCTAATTATGGATCACTTATTCAATAACAAGTGTCCATTTACAATAAATGCTATTCAAACCAACTAGCTAACTAATCTCCTATAATAGATCCTAAGATACGACTCATTTGGAGAGTCATATCTAGTTACAACAATATGCTAATTCTAAAAGTCTCCATTAAATAATTAAACATTCTAGAATAATAATTATTAATTTAATATCTTAAATTAATAATTATTTTATTCTAATTTTATTCTAATTTTATAACCTATGATAAAAAAGTATTTTTGGATCATCTAACAATTCTTATTTGCATTTAGTTTCATTTGATTTCGGAACATGTTGAATATAATTGCAGAGTGTGTTAAGAGTATTTATTCCATAGTTATTTCTTTTCAGTATTGTGTGGATTGAATTGAAGAATAAGTTATTAGTGATTGCAATGATTCATCATTAGATAACCTCTAGATTCACTGCATATACTGTGTTGACACTCTTGATATAAAAAGGCTTACCTCGGGTTGAAAACTAATGTAGGAATTAAGATTTCCTGTAAAAAGATGCATTAATGCATCAGACATAGCTATAAGAACTTCTCTAGGACAAAAAAAAAATCAGTTTAACTATGTAATTTATTTCATAAGCAATAATTTAACTCAGACAGAATTAAACTACACAGTAACTGAAAAAGTAATGCTAGTTGTTATGCATGTAGTCAATAAATTTAGGCATTACATAATAGACTATCAAGTATTTATTCATATAGATCATTCAACCAGTAAATATTTATTGAAAAAAACAATTACTAATAGCAGAATTACTAGATGGTTGTTACTAATGCAAGAATTTAATATCACTATTCTAGATCGAACAAGAAAAGATAATCAAGTGGCAGATTTTCTATCAAGACTTAATTCTCCTAATGATCTTATCCCTGTTTCAGACAAATTTCCTGATGAGCATCTATTTTCTGTAACAACTAAAACACCATGGTTTGCATATATAGAAAATTATTTTTCATCTAGAATATTACCATCCCATTTCACTAGCAAGCAGAAAAGGAAAATAATTAAACAGAGTTCTAGATATAATTGGGTCAATGGTGACCTATTTTATACTAGTTCTGATATTTTGATAAGGAAATTTGTAAGAGAAGATGAAATTCTTGATATTCTAAAAGCATGTCATGATGAACCATGTTGTGGCCATTTTGCAGATAAATGGACAACATACAAGGTGCTCAAACTTGGCTACTACTGGACAATAATTTTCAAAGACTCAAAGACCTATTGCAAAATATGTGATAGTTGTTAAAGAACTGGAAGACTTGTAGTATCCGATGAGATTCCATTGAAACCACAAGTACTTATAGAACCATTTGAACAATGGGCTCTAGAATTTGTGGGACCTATTAACTAACCTTCAAATGGAAAGAAGTACATCTTAGTATGTACAGACTATGTTACAAAATGGGTTGAAGCAAAAGCAATGGCACAAGCAACAAAAGGAACAATGGTTTCTTTCTTCTTTCAAGAAATATTTGTAAGATTTGGAGTTCCCAGACTGATTTTTACAGACCAAGGAATACAATTCACTTCTAAACTTGTTTATGATCTTACATAAACATACAAAATCAACCATATATAGTCTACTCTGTATCATCCACAAGAAAATGGACAAGTGGAATTTACTAATAAGGTTCTAGAAAACATCATGACAAAGACAGTACAAATGAATAGAAAAGATTAGTCAGACAAATTGAAAGATGCATTATGGGCATACAAAATTACATGTAAAAACACTACTGGATTTAGTCGATATCAACAAGTATATGGTAAAGAAGTTATGTTACCAATCAAATTTCAAATTCATACATTCACATTTGCAAAAAAATAAGGATTGGACATGTCAGAAGCTCAACAACAGAGGCTTATGCAACTGAATGAACTAGATGAAGTTGAACATACCTCACTAGTACAATAACAGAGAATCAAATGGCATGACAGATTTATCAAAAACAATTTTTTTCATAAGGGAGACTGGACACTTCTTTTTTACTCCAAGTACAAAGATTTCAAAGCTAAGTTTACTACTCATTGGCTTGGGCCATATGAAATAGAATAATTCTTTGACAATGGAGCAGTCAAGATAAAAACAATTGATGAAGCAAAAATTTCATTTCTAGTTAATGGTCATAGACTCAAAGTTTATAACAAATCTATCAATAAAGAAGACCTTATGAATAGAGTCTCAACACAAAACAATATGGAAGTATTGGAACAAAATAGTAATATGCCTAATCCAGGTGGATGTTGGTGGCCACTTGCCTATCCCACTTGGACCTCCACAACCGTCTCTTTCATGGAAAATTTTAGGGGCTAATGTTCGCCCAGTGGGCTAATTTTCCATGATTTTTCCACAAAAAAGATTCGCCAATTTCCAGTTTTATAAAAGACGATTCGCCCAAATTTTAGAATATAAATTTATTTTACCTTAAAAATCGCCAACATTGTATAGAGGCTATATATAAAATCATTATAAATTTGAATAATTTTACAAATATATCAATAAACATTTTATAGTTTGCATATTAGGGATTAGTGAGATTCGCCAATGTTTTTAAACTTCAAGAAATTTTTCCATCCTTAAAATTTTCCTTGGTCTCTTTCATTTTTTTTAGTTTCCTTAATTATAGCACAATTTACTATTTTTGGCAGTGTTTTGGGTCCTTAACTTCCGGAGCCATTTTGAGGCCCTAAACGACATTTTTTGGGAAAATAATGAGCAACACAGGCTATGTAATGGTGTTGCTCACTCAAAAATTGTAGTCCTTGGATAGATATTCCTAACGAGGTATTGTGCGGATCAAACGGAGATTGGATGCCAAAGTTACAACCCTGGGAAGTTGATGTACAAATTTACCCAAATGGGGCCCATAGTTTGGCGTTTCATCTCCTAGGGTTAGGTTTTTTGAGGTTTAGGGTTTTCTATTGTTTCTCAACAATAAATAGGCCTTCTAGCCTCATTGTAACACAATTTAGAGTCATGTAGCTGCCACGTCTCTTCTCATAGATAAGTTACCATCGCCTGAGCTAGTTTATTTCCATTTCTGTTTGTAAGCATATTTTAGTGTTTTACATTAATGAAATGAAGTATTATTTCTGCTGCATCTCTGTATTTATGGTCATCTTAGTAATTTGTTGTATTCTTGTTTAAATCCAGATCAATGGTATCAGAGTGGTCTTCTCCTTCTCTGTTTTTCTTTGCATGTCCCCAACCAGGTCGGAATATAAGGAGTTAGGGCTCGATTTGGTTGAACCTTTGCAAGATCAACCTCGCAAATCCTGATTACCTCCCATGGTAGATGAAAAGAAAGATGAGGGGGTAGGAGATCCTATCAAAATCTTGCTCGAAGAAGCCCACGAGTGACCAAGGAACGCGATGATGGAAAACTTTGCCCAGATCCTTCACCAACTACCCATGGGCAACGCATCTACGTCCATCAGCTACTTTGGAAACACTACACCCTTTAAGTTACAAGTTAACTTTGAAATCCCCATATTTAAGGGTCAGATAGATGCAGATGTCATAGATAAATGGTTAAATATGCTAGAAGGGTATTTTTTTGCTCATGATTTTTCCAACCGGGAAAAGATTACTTTCGCTCTTTTTAAAGAAGCCCCCCATGTCAAGGATTGGTGGGAAACCTACTGTGAGCAGAAGGATGAAAGTACGGACTCACTGTTTTCAGCCATTCCCACTTGGAATTCATTCCGAGATGCGATCAAGGAGTAGTAATACCCTATCAGGAGCTATGGTGACAAATACATAAAGTGGACCACATTGTGGCAGGGAAGGGACCAAGATGTGTGGGAGTTCACCAATGTTTTTCATACCCTACGCACGAAGTTGGGCATCAAGGTTCTGAGAAACATTTGGTACTCAAGTACCACAGCTGCCTACATAGATACATCCAGGATGAGATGGAGTTCTTGGACATCTCCTCGCTTGGCATGACATACCGATACATTGTCAAGATCGAGTAGAAGTTTAAACAGAAGAAGCGAGACTTTGGATTTGTGAATCCGAAGAACAAAGGACAAAGACAAGGTGGGGTGACCCAAGACAACCCGTCGAAGCTACAAGAATAGAACAACACCACGAATTCAAAGAAGGACACAGGAAAGTGGTGTGAGTTCCACAAGAGCCCCACTCATAACACAAGTGAGTGTCGAACCAAGTAGTCGTTGGTGGCCGAGTTGAAGGATCCAGAATCAGATGCATGTTTCAACCTTGAGTCAGAACTCGACAAGAGGAATGAAAAAGGGAAGTAGATCATTGATGCGAAGCCCAGTGCCACTGTTTCCACTGCCAAGATCCAAAAGAATGAGCCTGAAGATCCAGAGGAGGGGGAGCTTCTTTTCCACTCACAAATGTGGGTGAAGGGTTCGCCATTGCAATTCATTGCCGATAGTGGTAGCCAAAAGAACCTCATTTCAGTAGAGGTTGTGAAGCAGTTGGGCCTACCAACTATACCACACCTGCAACCATACAACATCGGGTGGCTTCACCAAGGACGAGATCTCCAAGTCTGCCAACAGTGCCGCCTTCCCTACAACATCAAGCCCTTCACAAATGAGGTACTATGGGATGTTGCACCTCTTGATGTTTGTGATGTATTATTAGGCCAACCATAATTGTGGAAGTGACATGCTATGTATGAGTCAATGCCTCATGCTATTATTATTTCTTTGGGTAATTCATTATACAGGATACTAGAGATAGCACCACCTACCGCCAACTCTTTGATCTCTACCAAGAAATGCAACAAGATCATCTCCCAGACTAGGAAATTTATTTTCTTTCTGGTTCACTCTCAAAGTAAGGGGATGATCATAGCCACATCCATGGCCCCCAGGAAGGGCTCCTCCACGCAGTAGAAGCAGGTGGATACGGTCATGAAAGAATAAAGGAACATCTTCTCCCCACCCATAGGGGTATAGTTTCATTGTCAGGTCAAGCATTCATCCGATCTGACTCCCGAAGCACCTTTACCCAAAAGGTCGATATATCACCGCTCTATTGTGGAAAATGCCAAGTACAAGCAGCGGCATGATCAACATCAGGTGCTACACAAGTTTCAGGTGGGCGACAAATTCTGGTTGCATCTGCAGAAGGAACGCCTTACAAGAGCCCATCGGAAGCTTAGACCACTCCTATATGGTCCTTACACCATTATCAAGAATATTGGAAACAATTCTTTGAAGCACAGCATTCCCCCATTCCTTAGCTTGGACTGAGTGTTCAATGTGGACCACCATCGACCATGCCTCCCACCATTACTAGAAACATTAGAGATTTCAAAACAACTCACCAGGGACCAAGTTCAGTAGAAGTTTCCCCATCACATGGAGGCACTCAACACAATGGGGACCATTGCTTCCTAATGGGGGAGGAATGATCCAGGTGGATGTTGGTGGCCACCCACCTATCCCACTTGGACCCCCACAACCATCTCTTTCATTTTTTTTTTTTTCAGTTTCCTTAATTGTAGCACAATTTACTACTTTTGGTATTTTTTCGGGTCCTAAACTTCCAGAGCCGTTTTGAGGCCCTAAACGACGATTTTTGGGAAATCAGGGGCAACATGGGTCTTGGACCAATGCTTATCACTCAAAAGTTGTAGTACTCGAATAGATATTTCCAACGAGGTATTTTGCACATCAAACAGAGATCGGATTCCAAAGTTACGACCCTGAGAAGTTGATATACCAATTTACCCAAACGTGGCCCACAGTTTGGCGTTTCATCTCCTAGAGTTAGGTTTTTCAATGTTTAGGGTTTTCCGTTGTTTCTCAAAAATAAATAGGCCTTCGAGCCCCATTGTAACACATTTCAGAGGCATGTAGCCACCACATCTCTTCTGAGAGATAAGATACCATCGCCCGAGCTAGTTTATTTCCATTTCTGTTTGTAAGCATATTTTAGTATTTTACATTAATGAAATGAAGTATTATTTCTGTTGCATCTCTGTAATTTGTTGCATTCTTGTTTAAATCTAGATCAATGCCTTCCCTATTTCCAGAAGAATAAAAATAAAAAAGTTAAAAAATAATAAAGGAGTTTGGTTGTGAAAATCTAGGATACTGGCACAATACATACTCGAATTCATATCGGAAAATCAACTTGTTTGGCTAATATGAATTCTCTTTTTTATGTTTTTCATTTTTATTTTTGCACGATCATCCTCCAAAATTTAAAAGATTTAAGGACAAATCTTAGGATGAGCAAGGGGGAAGATTCACAATAAATTAACAAACCATGCAATGGTTTAATATCAAGAAGTTGTACTACAAAAGGGACCTGAGACATCATAATCAACATTTATTAGTAAGGGACCTGTTTCAAGCAAGACCATTATCATATACAGAAGGGGCCTATTTCAAATCAACATCAAAGGGACTGAGAAGCAACTACAAGTATCTGTTTACAGTCTAGTATTGACAAGAATTCATTTTGAAAAGGTCAAGTGTTGACAAAAGAGTTAAAGCATTGATAAGGAGTTATCAAGTAAAAGGAAAGTAGTGTAAGTTTAACAACATTCTTAAAGACTTTGATTTTGAATTTTTTTTCTAAAGATTGATCACCTAATTTAAAATTTGAATATGCAATACTCCTAGCCATGTACATTGTACATTATCCTATATTACGCTACATATTCATTCATTTCATCACTTAACCATACATTCACATCTCATTAATCAACCATATCATTTGCAATTTTTCACCAATATTGTTGGTCGCATCTCCTTTTGAAAAAACAATTGTTGCATCATGGAGAAATTGTCTATACAACCCGAAGGATTAGTTTATGCATCTACAAAACAATAACAATAAGTTAGTATAATTGTAAAAGTTTAAAGAAAAATTGATTTGAAATGACCAAAAAATATGGTTATTTAAAAATCAAATACATAAGTATATGATGAAAAAGGACAAAAGTTACAACGATAAAAACGTGAATATGCAACATGCACATAAGTATCATGGATAAGAAAACATAGTGCATGCAATACGAAATCATAAGCTAAGGTCCTAAGGGACCTGTTTCAAATCAACAACAAAGGGACCTGAGAAGCAACTACAAGTATCTATTGACAATCCAGTGTTGACAAGAATTCATTTTGAAAAGGTCAAGTGTTGACAAAAGAGTTAAAGTATTGACAAGGAGCTATCAAATAAAAGGAAAGTATTGTATGTTTAAAAGCATTCTTAAAGCCTTTGATTTTGAATTTTTTTTTTTCTAAAGATTGATAACCTAATTTAAAATTTGAATATGCAATACTCCTAGCCATGTACATTGTACATTATCCTATATTACACGACATATTCATTCATTTCATCACTTAACCATACATTCACATCTCATTACTCAACCATATCATTTGCAATTTTTGACCAATATTGTTGGCCACATCTCCTTTTGAAAAAAAAAAATGTTGCATCATGGAGAAATTGTCTATACAACCTGAAGGATTAGTTTATGCATCTACAAAATAAGAATAATAAGTTAGTAACATGGTAAAAATTTAAAGAAAAATTGATTTGAAATTACCTAAAACTATGGTCATTTCAAAATCAAATACATAAGTATATGATGAAAAAGGACAAAAGTTACAATGATAAAAACATGAATATGCAACATGCACATAAGTATGATGGATAAGAAAACATAGTGCATGCAATACGAAATCATAAGCTAAGGTCCTAATGGTCATGAGTATTCAAAACTCTAAAATACAAACTATGATGCAACCTTAGTGGATATAAAACAAGTGTTAGAGGAGTGTAAAAAAGGTAGCATGGTCATAAGTAAATGAACCGTGATGCATTAACATAAGTGGTAGCCAAAATTGAAAATGGAAAAGACAGTTAAACAGTGAAACTCAACTCAGAGTCAGAGAGAAATACAACGCATTCACCCACAGTGTAAGGAAGCCCTGATCAAAGGAAAAAAAAACACAGAGAGTAAAGATAATTGCATAGGAGAGAAACCCCGTGCCATGGAGAGACTATGTGAAGAGAAACATGGAAAAATTGAAAGAGCAGCGTGTTGAAATAAGGGGAAGAAGAACCCAGAGCAACATGGAGAAATAAGCAAAGGAAAACCCTATGCCACGTGGAGAATTTAAAGGAATTTTGTTTGTTTAAAGAAGGAGAAAGCTATTGGGATTTCCTTTGCGTCGAGCTCCAAGAAAATCCACAAATTACGCAGATAATTCCTCAATTAACACAATGACTCTCAGTGATAAGGTAAGTGTCAAATCCAAAGACTCCTAAACAACTAAAATGATTTTGAAAAAGTTAAACTTCATATTTTGTTTAAGATGTGTCACAATGAGAGAAAAATACAACTTCAGTTCCGGATTTTCAATGCTTTGTCATCTTCAAAATCCTCCGCCACCTGTAAAATCCACGATTTCTCAAGATACCAGAAAATGATTTTAATTGAAACTATATGTTAACATAGGGAAGACAGATAAAAAAAGGAAGTTTCTACAAGTTTTCTACAAACTCTTCTCGCAGTTCAGGTATCAAAACAATGATTTCCTCATGCAATTTTTGTCAAAAACTTTGCATAGTGAATGTTATTTCAAAAACACAGTACACAGTTTCTAAAACAAAGGAGGATTTTCATAAATTTTTATGAGGAAATTTTGCAAAAGGAGAGAGATTTAAATACGATTTGAAAAACAATGAAATATTTTTCTTACAATGGAGATTTGTGTTTTGGGTCTTTTACACAGTCAGAATCTTTCTTCAATCAGATTTATAAACAGAGAACCTTGTGTTGATATTATTTGCAGCAGAAGTCAAGGAAATTGAAGATTTATAAGCAAAGGAAGTAATCTCATTTGTTTTCAAAAGCTAAGGATATTTGGTATGTGCATTTACCAAGATTGTTATTGCATGAATAAGGAACATTTTGTTTGTTATCTTCATAATGAGATTATTTATTGGGAAAGGTTATATAAATTGGTATACAAATCATATGCAAATGGCAAAAAAATGGAACCCAAAGACTTCAAAGTAGAAAATTGGAGTAAGGAAGTAGTGGAAAAATTATTTCAAGGCAGATTACTAGAGTTCCTTAGGAAGTTTAATGGATACAATGACAGAATCACACAAGAATTCATATAAAATTTTGAAAATTGGAAAACTAAAATGGGTGAACTTCTTATACCAGTGAATCCAACTTTCATACTCAAGCACTAGAACTTCCTCTAAGAGGAGAAGAATATCACAAAGGTTTACATTTTAAGGAGAAAGGATGGACCTTTTTCTAGAAAAACAAAGGAAAGGGACCTTTGATAGGACAAAAGGAATTTTAAGGGATTGGTTCGAAGAACCATGGTCAGGATTAGTTGTGATCATCCAAAAATATTTTACTTGTGACAATAGGCATAGTATAGTCTACCTTTACCATATAAAATTTCTTCAACATATCAAGGGAGACTGTAAAATCAATATTCCTTACTTCTTTTCAAAGAGCTTGACTAAAATGATAGAAAATGTCAAAAACAAAACATAAGCTAAAGAGGCTAATATCTATCATTGTGGGTTGATCAAGATACTTGTTGAGTATCAGGCAAGGAACAAAGGGATACTTTGGAATGATTTTTTGGCCAAACATCACTTTGAAGACCAAATAACAGGGAATGAGGAAAGGTTTGAGCAATTACATGTCACAAAAATTATCATGAATTCTCCTTTATATCCTAGGACAAGATTGAAAAAGAAGCAGGATGGTGTTATGATTGAGAAAGAAAAATAATTTTTTTCCATTCCTAGGAGATCAAGAAGAAAATCACAAGAAGAACCAAGCAACCAAGGGAAAGACCTAGAAATTGAGATTATTGAAACCGAACCTCCACAAACATCAAAACAAATTGATGAGATCATATAGAGATTGGAGGAGGAAGCTCGGGAAGAGCCCATAGAAAAAGGCTCTTATTTTGAGGATGCTTGGGTAGAAGCCACCTCATCTCATTCATATGCCAAAGAGGCAAGGGAAGAATCTAGAGAATTGTACAATGAGGAATATCTTAAGAAAATAACAAAGTTGACTAGTGAGCTAGAGGACAGTAAAATCATGGAAAGACACTTGAAGAGGGAGAATACAATCTACAAGGAAAACAACAACAACATAGTCAAAGAAGACAAAAAAATGAACAAGAAAATAAAAAAGCTTGAAACTCAGAATATGCTCATTTCCAAACAAGCCTACAAATGGCTAAAAGAGAAGAAGTTATGGCAATATAAATATGAAAAACAAAAAGTAAAAGTTTCCATTTACAAAGTAGAGGAACATGAGGGCATTGATATTCTACTTCGAGCTGCACAAGAAGATGCTAGAATTTCAAGTACAATAGGGGCATGATCACTCAAAAGGTCCAAATGGAGGAAGCAAGCATGAGGACATGCTTGAGCATCGGCAAGTGGGAGATGTTGGCCCTCAATTTTGGTCATTTTTGCCTATCCTAAACCCATCCATTTACCACCATATTCCATCCTATTTCACTTATATATGATTCATTTTACTCTCATTTTGCATATTCATGTAACTAAATTAAGTTTTTCAATTTTTAGAAATTTTTGTAAAAATTTGGTTTTAAGGGTAAATTTGGACTGCACTAAAAATTCTAGTAATAGCTCCGTTAAATCCATATGTGCAGGACACATGGGTGAGAGATGTGTGCATATTTGGAAATATTTGGAACCACGGATGGATGAGCACCTATTGGTTCGGTCAAACTGAGCAAACACAGGCCCGATCAATGTTGGTCAAACTTGAACTGTCATTTAGAAATCCCTATTAAAAAGGGGCATAATATTATCTTTTGGGATTTTGCCTAATTTTGTGAACGAGAATTTATGAGTTCGACCTAGATGAATGGATTAGTATAGATAAATATTGTTAGAGCCATTGTAGCTAAGTTTGTTGATGATTTGCTTATTTAAACTAAGTTTATGAACCATTCATGTATGTAATTTGTATTTAGACTATTGGAGACTTTTTGATAATTTGAAGAATACTTTCTATTGTTCTAAGTTTCTATTCATGCTGTGGATATTTTCATAAGTTAGTTGTAGCTGAGAGTTCCTTAGGTGTACAAGGCAAGGTTGGAGGGCCCCCATACCAAGCTAAGTACACTTTGATTACATTAGCATAATTTTAATTTCAGTATTTCTTGTTTCAGATTTATGATTCAGTTATTTAGATGTGTGATGCTTTTTGTGTGATTTTGGGATGATGTTAGTTTAAAGTCAAATTTGCATATGAAAGGACAAACAAGAATTTAAGTTAAATTCTCTTTCTATCAAGTTATGAATCATAGCTAAAATCATCATTTTTGCATTTCCTATATTATTTCTTGAATTCCAGTTTTATTTGATGCAATGGTAATGTTATTGGAGTAGAACTGTGAGGAAGGACAACCAGGACCTCCTAAGTTAGGAGCCTCTTCTCTTTAGTTTCTCTTCTTGGGGACAGTATTGTGAGGAAGGACAACCAGGACCTCCTAAGTTAGGAGCCCCTTCTCTTGCTTGCTGCATCTTGAACCAGAAACTTTTTAGTCTTTTAAAACTTAGAATATATTTGTAATATGCACTTCCTTTAACTTTATATTCTTGCCTTCCTAAATTGACTTCACCTGAAATCCATATATTTTGGACATGCTTCCAAGTCTACAAACCCGGTTTGACAAGTAAAACACGTGTAATAGTTTACTTAGTAAATTGACCTTACAACTACCTTTTTGTTGTTCATTTTAATAAAGAAACTCGTGTTTCATTCCCATTCAATTTTTTATATGACATGTTTCTAATTTTTCAATTGAATTATGATTGAACTAATATATCATATAACCTTGTATGCTTTGATATTTATATTCTGCTCATTTGCTTGTTGTTTGTGTTGTAGGTTTATGCATCAAGAGTGAGAGTGAGGGTTTGGACACATTAGATCTACATCAAACATAGGACCCACCTGTACGTACCTAATACTTTGTTTGTCAATTCAAAGTATATTGTATGATTGGTTGAGTTTTATTTATTATTTTATTACTTCTCTCTATTAGGGATATTAACGGTAGCCTTAGATATTTTATCCTGTAACAAAATTGGTGACAACACTGGGGAGGAGCACTTTGTATTTCTTTTCTAAGGGTTGTGGGCAAGATTTGGGTGTTTTATGAGTTTTTAATTTTGTTCTTGGGTTTCTTAGTTTCTTATTGGGTCTATCTTTCTAGCCAAATCATTTATATCTAGGGTTGTCTTTTTATTTTTGCACATACATGTGCTTTGTCCTAAGAATGATATTGTATATAAGCGATTTGTTTATGTGACATTATTGTATATATTTGTGTCGCTTTGGTAACATTCGTGTATGTTCCTGAAGGTATAATTTTTTTTATCTTCTTATGCTCATATTTAGTCTGGTAAAGATATTTGTGATTCCTCTAATTTGTTTGGTTGTGAGATCTTTCAGAATTGAATTGTTTTATTGAATGCTTTGTTATGTTTTATCTTCATTGATGTAAATGAACTTTAGTATCAACCTAGGTCTTTTTTATCTTCAAGTGTTTTGGGCTTTCATTGTTTCTTTTGACCTTTATTTCAAGTTTTCTATTATTTTAGGCTTTGTTTGTAGCCTTTTACTCTAGTTACTTGTTGGTCTTTGGCATGTTTTGATAATTTCCAGCTTGTTGTCTACCTGGTTGCAAACCTTTAAGGTTGTGTTTATTTCGTTATTATGATTGTTTGTTTCACTTATTGAAAAAGTAGAGAAATTGCTTATTGTGTGATATTTTATTTTTGTTTTAGTTCATTGTTTCTTACTTTGAAAAAGAAAACAAAAATTTATAGGAAATCATCCCATTTTCATTTTGTTTTGCACAAGGTTTCTTTCTTCTCCCTTTTTTCTTTGTTTCTTTCCTAACAAAAATTTAAAAGAAAAGAGAAACTTTTCTTTAGTAGGTATTTTTCTTTACTTTTTTGCTTCCTCTCTCTTATACTTGAGTGTTGACACCTAATCTTTGGGATGAGGAAAACTTATGTAAATATTGTAAATAGAAAAAATAAAGAAAGTTAGAAGACAAAGAGACATTGGGAGATGAAACCCAATAGTTTACTTCTCCTTGTATATATCCATGTTCTATATTAATGAAAATACACCAATTTAATTTAGAGTTACTCCTGGACTAACATGGTAGTAGTGCCAACTTCAAAAATTAGCCTTTTGTGTTGTAACTCCTATAGAAATCTTCTGTTATTATCAGCTACATACTTTCCCTCTGCTATATTCTGTGTTGAATTATCTTTGCATTACTCTTATTCTATGCAAATTTTGGAACGTCCCATTTGATTGAACGTTGCATTGAATTTTATGGAGGTCGAAACCCCTACCATGGTGAATGATGGCTGCCTAATATTGAGGGATGATAATCGACACCATACTATTTCATTGTGTGATTGAGCGTTGTTGAGTGAAAGCTGTCAATGTTGCATTGGAGAACGATAAGATTGTGGTCTCAATATTGTGGTGATTCGAAGACCGTTGTCTGCGAAATTTATTGTTGCACTAAAGGAAATTACTGTTGTCTGTGATCTAGTATGCATAAGCCTCAATTTTTGAAGAATGTAATCTAGACTGAAAAAAATAGAAGCCTATAACTGTGGTGAACATAGGAAGTTGAATGTTGTCGTATATTTTATTGAGGCCAACATATGTTGCACGGATGAATTTCTATGTTGAATATGCGTTGGAATGTGGTGGTATGTTGTGTGGAAGGTGCATTGACCAATTCAAATGTCCTCTGTGTAAGTGATTGAAATTTGAAGGTAAGTCCCACCACGAATTAAAGAAGTTATCTAACATGTATGAGTTAATTTTGGTTTTGGTATTGTTAAAAGGCTATTTGAGTTTTTCCATATGATATGTGTGTTGGTGTGGTTCCATATATGGTGCTTCCATGATTTTCTTATTGTCATATTTCAAGTAATTATATAATGGATCTTTAAGAGGGTTGAGGCATAAAATTTCATATGAAATGCTATGTAATGGCATATGGCATAAGAAATTCATTAAACTTTTTTTTTAATGGCCATATACGAGAAATTTGTTGAACTCCTTTTATATGAAATTAACATATGGTATATGGAAGATATAAATTATATTTTATAAGTGGAAATTTATAAGTTCACAATAAAATACTAACTTTGTATAGTGAAGACAGAAGTTGGTAGTGAGGTTTTTAAGTTAGTCTTGTAAGAAGGAAAAAGTAAGGCTGCAATTATTTTGGAAATCAAAAGCACATAGTTTAGATTTTTATGATGCATTAACTCATCTCCATAGTGGGATTAGTTCTCACTAGAAAAGAGAACTACCATGAGTGGTCGAGGAAAATAAAACACACATTTATTTTCAATGAGTTGTGGAAAGGGGTTTGTGAAGGAAAAGGAGACAATGCACTTGAAAATCCTACTTCAGATAAGGAGCTTTCCATTTGGGAAAATAAGGACAACAAGGCCTATGTCTTGATTGCAACATCAATAAATGAAGAGGTGAGTTGTCATATTTTTCAATTTTCAAATTCTTTTGAAGCCTTCAAGAATTTGAAGGAATTATATGACTCACACTCTGAACTTGAAGTTGTTCAATTGATGATTAAGTTTCTCAATATGGAGTTGTAAAATGATGACCCTCTTGCCCTAACATCAATAATAAGATCCATTATGCATGACATAATTCTTGCTAGTGTTGAAATAGATGTTCCTCTCACAACCTATATCAAGGCAATATATCCCACCTATTCACATTATCTTGAGTTATTGCAAGCAAGTGGAAAAATTAAGGAGATTTCCTTTGACTCCCTTGAGAAGAAGTTTGTTGAAAGGGAGAAGGATTTTGTGAAGAAGAAAAATTAGTCTTTCGAAGAAATTGTGTTCCTTGCAAAGAAAGAAAATAATCATGCATAAGATTCTTCTAGAGGAATAGGTGGCCAAAGAGGAAGAGGGAGGAAGAATTTTAGAGGTAGGGGGGTAGACATTTCCAAGGAGAAAGGTATGAGCTTCATTTCATATGATGCAATAGATATGGACATGATTCTTCCACATGTAAGTTTACTTGGGACAGAATTGAGCAGGAAATAAATGAAGAAAAGGGTAAAACACCTTGTAAAGGGAAAGGAAAAATACCTGAGTTTTCTCATTATGTTGTGGAACATTGCAACATTGGAGTAACTGAAGACTTATTTAATGCTTCACTTTATTCATATAAATATGCTTGATTTCTTGATTAAGGAGAAATTTTCCACGTGACTTTAATTTTTTTTTATTTGTTTGAAGAATTCACTGATGATGTTGATGGAGCAGTATACTTTGCAGACAAGTCAAAAATCAATCCATTCGGGTTTGGCACCATCAAGCTCAAATTGACTGGTTTTCGAGACTTTCTTCTACATGATGTTTTATACCTCATGAAGTTGAGGAGAAATTTGTTGTATTTGGTCCACATCTGCTAGCAAGGACACTCCATTCACATATTTGGTGGCAAGGTTGAGGTCAGAAAAGCATCAGATCACTCACTTGTCATGATTGGGATAGAAGAAGAAAGACTTTTGAAGCTGCAAGGAACCTCTGCTCGTGCACAAAACTTTTCATATAGTTCTCACTATGATGAAGGTATGCTTCCATCAAGTCTCTTATGACATGCTATATCTGGACACTTGAACTATGACAACCTTTGTTTTCTAAAGAAAAATGGTGTTACTAGTTTTCCAACTATTCTTAGGAAACTTAAGCAATGTGATGCTTGTATCTTAGGAAAGCACAACAAACAGTCTTTTCATGATCCTTATTCTAGATCACATATGAATATTGAACTCATTCATTCTGATTTATGTGGTCCTATGCCTGTTCCTTTTGCAAATGGTAATAAATTTATGTGACATTTATTGATGACTACACTAGAATGTGTTGGGTTTATTTATTGAAGAACAAATATGAATCTTTTGAAAAATTCAAGAAATTTCATGAATGGATTGAAAATTATGTAGAATATCATATTGGCTCTATTTATACCGATAATGGAAAAAAAATATACTTCAAATGAATTTGAAAACTATATTTTCCAACACCGGATCAAACATCAAACAATTGTGCCTTATAATCCCCAACATAACAGAGTAGATAAAATAATCAGGATAGAAATCTTAAATATGGTACGTTCAATGATGTTTTTCAAGAATGTTAAGCTGATGTTTTGGGTTGTTACAGTTCCATGCATTGTGTATATAAAGAATAAGTGTCCATCTCATGCTATCAAAAATAATACTCCCTACGAAATGTTGAATGGCCACATTCCTTTGGTGAGGCATCTCAGGGTTTTTGGTTCCACCTATTATGCCTTGATACCTAAGGAAGAAAGAAACAAACTCTGTGCAAGTATTCAAAAATGTATCTTCTTGGGGTACTCAAATACCTCCAAATCATATCATCTCTATGATGAAGTTAATAAGAAGTTTATAATATCTAGAGATGTGATATTTCTTAAATATTCCAAGGATCACAATGTTGTTAAGTGACAACTTGATTTCTTGGATAGATTCAGACATGCAAAGTATTTTTGAGAGTTTGATAATGAGATTCCACATATTGAAGGGGGGATTCATATACCGGATCAAGTTATGTAATCTCCTTTTGAAGTACTCTCTCCCCCTCATGAAGCTCCAACCACTTATGACACTTTGAGTGATGTGACTACCATAATTGGGAGAATAAATCTTGATTCAAACCCATCTCAGTCAACTAAGTAGTTCAGACCATCTCAGAAGGTCCTCCAAAATGGATGACAAAGACGCTTGAAAGTGCTCATGATGATAAGGTTGGAAAGACATGAACAAGGAGATCAACTAGACAAAAAGGAGGTGATGTAGATGTTCCTGATTCACCTCTTGATATTGATGTTTCTTATGATTGTGGACTAAATTTGTCTACAAATTTAAATCCAACTTCCTTAAAAGGCTGCTTCTCATCATGACTGGAAAGAAGCGATGCATAAAGAAGATGATGCTTTGATAAAGAGTGGCACCTAGAAGTTGGTTGATCCTCCATTGCGAACCACACCAATAGGCTACAAGTGGGTCTTTAAGAACAAGTATAAAGCAAATGGCTCAGTTGACAAGCATAAAGCCAGGCTTGTGGAAAAATGTTTAGCATACAAGGAAGGGGTATATTATGAGGATATTTTTCCCCATAGCAAAATGGGCTTCCATCTGAACACTCTTTGCCTTGGCAGCTCAGAACAATTGGAAAGTCCATCAAATGGATGTAAAAACAACTTTCTTGAATGGAGATTTGAAAGAGAATGTTTTTATGTCCCATCCAGAAGGATTTATTATTAAGGGTTAGGAACACAAAGTATGCAAGATTGTAAAATTCTTGTATGGCCTCAAACAAGCACCATGAGCCTGGTATGAGAAGTTGACTGAGCATCTTCTGAAACTCAATTTCAAACTTTATGATCTTGATGATGCAACTTTGTTTGTCAAGAAATTTGGAAAAACACATGTGTATATTGTGGTGTATGCAGATCTTTTGATGATAGGGAATAATTGAGAACTACATTGCATCCATAAGGAAGGAATTGAGGAAAGGTTTTGAAATGATAGATTTGGGCTATGCTCACTACTATATTTGTATTGAAGTAACCCAACATCTAAAGTTTATATTCCTCTCTCTGAAGAAGTACATTGGAGATATGTTGAATAGGTTTTGCATGGTTGAGTGAAATCCTTTGACTACTGTTATAGCTCCAAACCTCACTCTTGATTTTTTTGATGCTACACTCATGTCCTAGGGGAACCCCTCCTTCTAGACCTGGTCCAAATATTCAAAAAACAGTGTTTTACTCCCTATACGTGACATTGCCTTGAGCTAAACGCGTGTGTACACGGGTCTGTGTATACCCAACCTACGTATATGTCTTAAAACACTTAAAAAAATTAAAAATCCTTAATTTCGGGCGGAGATCGCGGGTTTTACCTGCTGATTACCTATTAGTGCCCGTTGCCCAACTATTCCCAATGAATTCCCAACTAAAAAACTACTTTGGGAGAAGCATAAAAAGGCTTCAATGGGAAGGCCTAAGGGAGGAGACAAGAGAGAGAAAGATCACTCTATTGAGATTTTCCCTGACCAGGTCTGAAGATCCTTGTGCTTCCAGCACTTCCCCTATTTGTAGGAAACCCTTGTTTCCTTGTGTTATGATATCTTTCTACTACTTGAGATATCTTGGAGTAAGTCATGGAAGGAGTTTGTTGAAGGCTTGAGACTAGATGAATCTAGAGGATGGTTCCGCTTGGAGCCTGCAAAAGGAAGACTCAGGTGAAATTGTTCCTTTCTGTACTTTAGTTATTTATAATAAAAGAAACACTTGTCTTTGTTCCTGATATAAATCTTCTTCATGTTTATGATATCCATGTTATGATTCACATATGAATGGTTGTTTTAATTGTATAACTAACTACCTTTCAATATGCTATGAAGATGGTTTCTTTATGATGCTTGGTCCATATACTACTGTACTTTCTTGAATTGATTGTTTTGCAGGTTGAAGGAGCAAAAGGAACTCCAAGAGGGTTTGGACCCTGGCTAGATCTTCCCAAATGAAGGACCCCCAGGTATGCCTCTCATCGTAGAGTTTGTTTATATTAGCATCATGGCTGTATGGAATGTGTGTTTCTCTATGTAAATAACCTCTGATCTGCTAGGGTACCAACCTAAGACCCTAGGGAAATTTATCCCTTAACAGAATTTGTGACTCCACAAGGGACAACAGTATTGTTGTTCCTAGTTTAGGTTTATTCAAGCCAATCACGGCTCAATTTTCTGTTTGCTTGTTGTTTACTATATAGTCTGTTCCTGTAGGAACTTGAATTGTAGGTGATCAGTTTCTTCAGACTGTTTTTTTTTTTTTTTCTTGAAATCTTTTATATACATTGTTTTTCCAGTTTACAGAAGCGTATATACACATGTTTCCTTAAGTAAACCTACGTATACTCATGTTTCCTCATGCTGAGTCGCGTATACACGAAGTTGTGCACTAACACAATTGCGTATATCTTATAATTTTCAAGATTTTTCAAATCTTTTTGTTTCTGAAGGTCTCTCTGCTGGTCTGATTCAGTCCTGAAGAGTTAATTTTTTGTGTCAGTCGTTATTTTTACAGCAAGTACGTGATTTCAAATTCTCTATGATTGTAGAAAGTGTTGGTCTTATTTGTTTTTGCAAGTGTCATCGTTTTTGTTTAAGCACACAAGATTTCTTCCTGGGAATCTTGGCTGCTTTGATTCCTCAGGGCAGGAAGATTGATCTCAATCTTTGCGTCAAATCTTGTTTTGGTGACCTTTTTGTTTGCTTGTCAAAACTACATTTTTGTGACCATCTTCTTTTCTTGCTTTTCAAAAGTTGTTGATTGAAACTTTCTTGAAAATTTTCCTTTTGATCTTTTGGTCTTTGTTGCCAAGCTCTTATTGCTACTTTGGATTATTAAGAGCATCTTGAAACACATTTTTTTTGTTGAGTTTTCATCCATTTTGTGTTGTCAGCTTGCAAAGTGTTTTGTTGATAGTTTTTCAATCATAAAGTTTCAGTATTGTTGAGAGCACTTTTGAAAAGATGTTTTTGTTTTTTCTTTTGAAGAAAACTTCTTGAAAACTTGGTTTTTCTTTCTTGAACTTTGTTTTTATTTAGTGAATGAAAGTGCATTTTTGTTTGTCTTGAAACTTGCTTTTAGTGTAGAGACGAAAATGAGCATTAGCAACTCATATTCCCTCTAAACATTTTAAGTGGAAAATCATATTGATAAACAAGTTACTTTCATTTCTTGATCTAGAATAGTCTTAAGTCTTGCATCAACATGTACTCATTGCATTAGGATAAATTTGCACATCTTTTTAGGAGATCCATAGTTTTGTTAACTTTTTTGAGTGTGAAGCTTGAATAAAAGAAAAGAAAAGAAAAAAATGTTGCTTTCTTTGAAGTTCCTCTGAACCTAGTAGAAATTTCTTTCATCGAAGAACAAAACGAGTGCATTTGCATATAGTTTGGTTTTTATTAATTTCTTTTGCGTCAAAACACCACAAGTTTCATTTCCACTTATCCCTTGATTTAATAACATCCCATTTAAAAACAAGCGCTAATTAAAATATACTATAACTTTTCATAATTGTCAAGTTAGACACACCAACAAGTTTTAGGATATTTTAGGGCCTTGGATTAAGCGAGTGGAGAGAAAACTCTCCAAGGCCATTTAAACTGTCAAACATAGGAGTCTGAATAGTGAGTGAAAATCCAATAGCGTTAGGAAGACCAGGAAAGCTCCGGATCTGGGAGTTAAGCACGAGGGTTTTTGAAGATAAGGAAGAGAGATACCCCCTCTCCTACTTGTCGAATCTAACCTCAAGACTGTTCCGCCTGGCTTCTGATACGAGTTGGTAACCTTAGTTGCTACTCCTAGGGATCTACATAGGTGGCTGTGGAGGGGAATCCTATGGCACCTGAGGTTGACGTTATATAACTCTCAACAGTACTACTGGAAGGCACCCTTGCGAAGCTTGGGGCTTGCACCGGTGCAGGCTATTGTTAGGAGGTCGGCATAACTTCCTTTGTTACCTTTGCTAGTAGGACTAGGCCGTCATTATCCCAGACTATCTTCAGAAGACCCCTTCACTTTCTTGTATTTTGGTGTCTGGTCCTCATCACCCTGAGCGAAAATACTCGAAAGTTGTTTGACTGGCTGATATCTTTTAGGGACTTTTTAGTTTGTGCTCTGTGCTCTTAGTTGGCCTAGCTTTCATTTTTTCTTGAGTATTTAGCTAGATGGTCTCGAAGACTTTTTTGTCTTTCACCACCAAGTTTAAAGTCTTCTCCTAGAAGGCGCAGAGGTAATACTTCCGGTGGGTTTCATCCCACGGTAGCTGACGCATCAGGGATTGACCCTCCTCACAGGGACATTAGTGTTCAAGACAGGCCTGGAACTTCCACAGAACAAGAGAGGAACACTCTAGTTCTTTCTCGAGTTCTCTTTCAATTGGAAGATAACATAGAAGTAGAAGAATTTCAAGAGTCGTTAGTGGCTTAGAATTCTCTCCTACCTTCTAGCTATGCAGAAGTATTACAATACGTTGGGTCTCCAACGCATAGACCGTTATGTCCAGGTCGTATTACACACTTAGCATCGATGCATACTACTGGAAGCATGGCTTCTACCTCAAGTGCTACAACTATGCAGACTCCAACATCTATACAAGGGGGAGGAACTATCTCCATCCCTTCTGCATCTTTATTTGGGTATTTTGCTAGCACATTTTTAGTTGGGTCTACCTCCATTCCTTCTACAAGTGGAAATTCCCAAGCCAATGCTTTTAGTACTGGATTCTTCCCATTTATCACCCATTCATAGGGTATTCCGTCAGTTCCATTTAGTTCCTCCACATCCATGATGGGTGGATCGGCTTCATTTTAGGGTTTTCCTTTTGGGAGTGGTCATATACCACATTCCAACCCGACGATAGGATCTATGCCTTTTTCTGCCACAGGACAAAGCAGTAATCCCTTTCAAGGTTGGACTAACCCTGCGTTTAGCGGCATGGGAACTGGGAATCCATTTTTTGGCCAACAAGGGAATAGGTCGTACTCCATAGTTAGTTCGTTTCAAAATATTCCTCCCTTAGCTTCTGCTTGGAGTCCTTATCAGGGGTTATCGACTCCTTATAATCCTTTAGGAGGGAGCTTCACTAGTTATGGAGGTTTTTCAGATGGAGTTGGTCAAACTCTGAGTTTTGCTGGATCACAAGGTCTGCCTTTTGGTTCAGCTAGTTTTGCGGGTTACTTCGGGCAGCCTGGTGCCTTCCAAAATCCAGGCCAATCTTTTCAGAACTTTGGGAACTCCGCCTAGTCTGGGTGGAATCCCCAAGGTCCTCTTAGGCATCCTTTTCTGGCAACATTGAATTTGCCAGATCTCATGAAATTAACAAATGATCCAATCAAATACAATCCGTCCTGGCCTCCGGTCCCAACCAAACTCCCTTCGAACATTCCAAAGTTCGAGGGAAAGGGCAGTGAAGACCCAAGTGACCACGTAAGTACATTCCATCTCTGGTGCTCATCAAACTCCCTTATTGATGACTCGATTAGGTTGAGACTTTTTCAACGCACCTTGACTGGTAATTGTTATAGACATTTTTTTGCCTTACAGCTCTAAGCATGAAATGTCCATAATCCAAGGGATCCAAAGTCCCTAAAAGTATTGTTCCTACCCCTAAAGGAACAAGGTCAACCAATGACAGCTTCTCCCAGAAGTTCTCCACCAGAAACTACTCAGAACTAGTCAAATCAGGATCAATTCAGATGCTCCACTAGCTGACTGCGTTGCAAAGCACCCAAATACACTGGCTAGGTGCGTTGCAACGCACTTGAATGCACTACCCAGGTGTGATGAGTGGGAAATATCAAGTAGTAAAGTCATTCAACGAGGTGGAGAGACAATGGAAGCTTCCAGATCTTCTCCAATGACACTTGCCTCACTGAGTTCGACCAAGGATGAGTAAGAGGCTCTCAGCCTCCAAGTGGAAGCAAGAACTGACAGAGAGAAGCCACAAGTCAAAACATAAGCCGACTCATCCTCTCTGCTTACATCTATATATGGATCCCTCATCCCAGAGATCCAGAGGCTGGAATTTTGTACTTTGCTGAGAATTTCTGTTGGTTTGAGATTGAGATTAGTGCATTGGGTGATTTATGCTTTGTTGGAGGTGAGGAAGGGATTCCTTTGCTGGGAGGTAGATGCTGGATCGGGACTCACTTGGTTGTATCTCCTCCTAGATTTTATTGTTATATCAATAAAACTATTTGAGTTTCTCCTACATGTTTGTATATCAATGATGCTTTGTTATATTTGCATGTTTAGCTTAAATCTGATCCTAAGCTAGTTATGAATGTAAATATATATCTTTGTGTAGTTTTCCTCTTCTATGATCTTGCAGGAACTTGGTGAAGCTAGGCAAGTGAGAGAGAAGGTAGCTGGAATCCATCAAAGAGGAGAGCGATTGGATTAACAAACTAGCGCAAGACACAGGTTAGTTAATCCTTCCTCTTCGTTTACATTTCATAAAGAAGAATACGAAAGTAGTTTTCCTTGTTTGTTGCTAAGGTACTGTCACACCTTAGAGTGGGATAGGGGCATTCTGAGTAGATACTTTTCCCAACAACAAAATGGCGACTCCACTGGGGATCGTGTCTAGTTAGTTTATTTGTGTTTATCTTGTTGTTTGCTTCATAAACACAAAAGTAGCAATCGAACTGCATTTTCCATTATCAAATGCAAAGTAGCTGCTACTTCAAATCCACTCACTGGATTTGTTTATGATTTGAACAGCTGATCCAAAAATGCTCTAATTACCCTTTGTGATAGCTCTTAGTCCTCCTTTAAATCATCCCTCTGATTGTACCTTACTGATTGCTTTTACTCGGCCAAAATCCATAGATTAAACTACAAACCGTGACCCAGAACCCGGATAGAAGTCTCATTTTTGCCCTAGCGCAGGCTCTGTGAAGAGGTTCTGCATTTCAACACAGGTCCTGAGAGGGCTACCTGCGTTGCAATTTAGTTTCTCTGTGCAACAGGTGCGTTGATCACCCTGTGCCCTGTGCAGCTGAGGTTCTTTGCTTTATTTTGTCTAGTTTGATCTCTGATTTTTGCAGCCTGTGATCAATGTGTGTACCTATCTAAAACCCCTTTTCTTTTCCTCAATTCTGCCTCCTTTGTATAAAAATGTTGTAGATGTTCTTTGTGTGTTTGTTACATCATTTACAGTTTTCCATTGAAAGAATAGAATAGTCATACTGTCGTCCTTAGATTTAGATCTGTCGTAAGTGTCGATTTTGATCTTAGGAGAAAGTTTGCTTTCTGTTAATAGTTGATTATAATTTTTACTTTTTACCTTTGGTTTGAATTTGTCTCTTTCTAGTGTCGAAACGAGTGTTTATTTCAAAATCATAAAGTGTCGTAATCTTCTCTACCTTTTTGATTTCGAAAAGAAGCTTGTTTGTGTTTTTCACTTGAAAGCAAATTCAGATTTGTACATCAACTTTCTTTTTAGGCATCAATATTAAGAAAGTGAAAACAAATACATGCATATGTGCATTTGCATATTGATAGTATGTTTGGCTTGATTTAGGAAAAGTGCATCTACAGTGTGCTATTTGCTCTTTGAGAAAAGATTGTGTCTTTCTTTTCCCCTTGTAGCTAGGATTTTCATTGCTGAAAAGAGATAAAAGTTTGCTTATCATCTTTAGATTGCATTTTAGGAATTACATCTACATCTCGTGGTGATCCCAAAATGCAAACTTCTAAGAAAGATCAACTTAAAATAAATTGAATGAATATAACAACGCTTTGGAACTTCACGCACAACATTTAGAGGTCTAGGCTAGAGACGTATTCCGGCGTCGTAAAGCCTGGTAACTGTTGTCCTCACTGATGGTTGGGTGATTCCTCCACTTTGAGACGATAAGTGCCAGTACGGACTTGTGCTCCCACATACCTTCGAGTATATATTGGGATACCCCTATAGGCTTAAAACCTTTTATCCATAGGAAGCCGTGTCAGCCGCCCTACTGATCGCAATGCACCAAACACAGCATTCGGGAAGATTGACTGCCGTACCGTAAAAAGTATTCTGTAGTTTTGCGATTGGTTTGGTACTCCCTCTACCTAGATCTCCAGAGCAGTCCCTTTCGTTCCTTTTCAGACTCCTTAACGGAAAAGGTCCATCTGAGCACTTGTCACTTCAGGCTCATTAAAAATCGAAGGAGACTAGAGTCATATTTTGTTTTTTCTCGACTCTTAAAAACTGAAAAAACGAGTTGTGTCAAAGCGTCTAAAATTTATTTTAAACGGAATAATCATCACCTTTCCCTCGTTGATCTTCGAAGTTAGTCTCCGTTCATCACAAGTTCTTGTAGAATCGCTAGGAAATCTTTTGGATAGATTAGATATGTCTGAACAACCATCAACATCCAGGATTGTGTCATCCGATGCAGCAGTGGAAGAGCCTCCTGCTGCTACTCCAACGATGTTCGATGGTATACCAACTGTCCCGGCAAGTTATCAACAACAAGCCAGAGTCCAATCGAGGACTGTTTCGATGACATGGTCAGTTCCTATTTCTTCATCCGGATTATCATCTGGTATTTCTTATGTTGAAACTCAACAAGTTGATCTAATGTGTCTTCAAAGGCCAATCTACCCTTTAAGTACTAGATTTCCACCATGTGGAGGGCAGTATGCCTTTTCATTGTTCCCTCCCGGAGAACAACCATATGGGAGTTTACAACAAAGTTCAGGTCAGATTGGAATTACATCCAACGGTTGGGTACCAATACTACCTCAACAACCAAGGGTTGTATATTCAATGCAACCAGTCCACCCTGTGTCGAATATTCCCATTATACCTGCTATGGTGACTGCATCGCAAGTACAAGCGTTACCTGTTGTATGTCAACCCCAAGTTTCTTAGGTTGAAATACAACAGCCTCTTGTCTCAACGACTCAATCACAACCTCAGGTTAGTGCCTCCTTATCTGGAGCGACTCAGGCTCAAACAAGTACTATGACTCCTCATCTTGGTCAATCATCCAGTATTGGACAACAGAAAATGGTCCAACAACCAGGGCTGGTTCAATCTCAACAACCGCCATTCCAACAATCATATCAAGGACCTGAGCAACAAGTCTTTTTAAGTAATGGGCAACCACATTTTCAAAGCGGTTATCAACAACCATATTATAGTGGTTATGCCCATCAACCTTGTCAAAGTTGCCAACATCAAATACATTATGCTGGTATGCAAAGACCAATTGCTCAGGCGATTCCATCTTATCCTAGGTACGCTTTGCCTAACCTGAATCAACAGTTGCCCTTTGTAGCAACTCTAGAATTACCAGATCTAAACCGGCTGACGAAAGATCCAATTGCTTATGCCCCTTGGTGGCCAGCGATTCCGCATAAAATTCCGTCAGATATTCCTAAATTTAATGGAAATCTGGGTGAAGATCCATCAAATCATGTGATGACATTTCATCTGTGGTGTTCATCAAACACCCTAAACGATGATTCGATTAGGCTTCACCTTTTTCCAGAGGACGTTAACTGTTCCGGCAGCAAAATGGTATATCGAATTGCCTAGAGCTTCATTCGACAACTTCAGTACCCTAGCCACAACCTTTTTAACCCATTTTCAGTTACCGATAAGGTACGAAACGGGAACCAAACTTCTTACCAACTTCAAACAAACGATAGCCACTCACATATCTGATCATATACATGAATGGCGACGTTGTCGTAGAATGGTGAAAAATTATGTTCCCGATCAGCTTTTAGCTGAATGGTTTATTAAGTCATTACTGCCTTCCATCACGGAAGATGTGGCAAAAGGGGGAGTCATCACAGAAGAGCAAGTTATCGCTTGTGCGCAATATTTGGACTTGATTTACACTCAGTCCGGCACGCTCTACGATAAAATACCTGACGCCCCTAGACCGGAATTCTCAGTTCCTCATCATCCTAAATCAAACAATGACTCTCATGCCATCGATGGCGTAATTGGCGCGACAAACACGAAATCGACAAAGGCTACATCTAAAAAGGCCTGTAAGATTTCTAGTCAAAATGCAAATGAGGAACTTCTTGCCTCGGAAGTAAATGCCGTGTCGACTGACAAGGGAAAACAACTGAAGCAACCAGGGGGAAAGAAGAAAAAGAAAGGGAGAAAAAGGAAGCAGGATGAGTCATCTCCTGAAAAGCCTTCTACAAACCCTTCTGGGCAAAGGAAACCCCCTGCGGGGTGTCATATATGCGATGAGGATCATCGGACGAGAGATTTTCCACATAAAGCTGAAGTTAAGAAACTCTTTAAGAGTTCAAAAACCTCAGCAGTATTGACTGATCCGTTTCCAAGCCTGGGAACCAAACTGGTTGCTAATCAAAATGCGTCCCGATCCCAAGTGCTTATGTTGTCTATCTCAAAGCAGCAAAATGATGCTTTGGCAAGGAATAAAGATTACGGGAATCCACAGGTGTCGAATAACAAGGCTAATGAACAACCTAGTAGTTCGACAACAACTTTGACCAAAGTTGTGCCACCCATCATTCCTGAACAAATGATAAAGTCGCCAAAGGGAGTAGTGCATAAATCGACATTTAACCCTCGTGCAAAAATAACACAGAATTATAATATAATAGAGGACCTAGCCCAATCGCCGTCTGCTATGTCGACACTTGAGGTACCGCAAAATTGCCTCTCCCAAGAGCAAGCTTTATTATCAGTAATAGGTGGGATTGACCCAATGGATTCCAATCTTGTGGCCTTTAATCATAAAGGATATGACCCTCAGTTACCAGCTCAACTAGCTTTCCTTATTCAAGTGAAAGCCCTCAACAAAATTGTTCATCGAACAATTATTGATGAGGGGGCATCTACATGTATTATGTCGATGAGTTGCTGGAAAACTTTAGGATCTCCAACCTTGTCGCAGTCTGCGACGACGTTAAAAGCATTCGACGGAAGGACATATACCCCATATGGTATCCTAAATAACTTGAAAGTTGAACTAGGAGGGAAAACAGTACAAATAGATGTTGAAGTCATAGATGGGAATCTTGATTACAATATCCTACTAGGAAGACCATGGATATATGCCATGGCAGCTGTTGTGTCGACCTATTTCAAAAAGATTGCATTTCCCTTTCAAGGAGGGATTACAATTGTTGATCAGCAAAACTTCCTCCCCAATGGTTCTCAAGTTACTGGAAGCATTCCAATGATCCATGGAAGCAATCATTCGCTCCAAAATATCGGAGTAGATCTCCTAAAAGACCCTGCCTTAATGGGTACTTTTGCCCTATCGCCTCCGAGTAATCTGGCGGAAGTGGCCACAGTGGAATATGAAACCTTCTATATCTAATTGATTTGGACTCCGAGGACGGTTCTTATCTCGTGTCGACCTCGTTAAAAAATGAAACAAGGAGTCTTGAGGATGGTTCTTTTACTGTGTCAACCTCATTAAAAAATGAAACAAATCCCCTTTCTCAAAGGTAAACCTTCATTCCAACCACCAAGTTGAAGGCAATGAAGCTTGGGGGGCATGCACCTTGATTTGTGTTATTATGATGGGGGCTTGCAAACTTATCACGGGCAGTGTTACTGTAGGGTTCAAGCTCGTTAAAAAATAAACCCGCCATGAGCAGTGTTACCGCAGGGTTCAAGCTCGTTAAAAAATAAACCCGCCTCGAGCAGTTTTAGCACATAGTTCAAGCTCGTTAAAAAATAAACATAAGACTGAGCAAGTGTTTCAATCCGCGTTTAAGCTCGTTAAAAAATGAACTATCCTCCGGTAAATAACCACCGTGAATGTAGCATTATCAACCATTAAAGCCTTGGTCGTGTTTGCACCGTCACCTCCACTTTTCCATTGGCCGATCATTCACCTCCATTTGATTGTTTACCCATTTTGAGGAACAGCTGCGAAGAGTGATTTCATTAGCCATCCTTGTGACACTGCCGTGCTTGGAAAATTCCAACCCTTACCTGGAATCAGCTGCTACCCATTCTATCGCTCGTTCCTCAAAAGACGAGTCTTCTTTAAGCTCTTTTCATCTGACTCGTAAAACATGAAAAGATTGCCAAGTTTTGGCCTTCCAGCTCGTTAAAGCGACTGGAAGTGCTATCCCTCCTCTAGATTTTAATCTTTTTGGACCTGAGGGATTATTGCACAAAAAGATCGAGCGCTTGTGTTGTTCGGCTCGTTAAAACTATCGAAAATTCATCCCTTCTATATTGTTTTATACTTTTTCGGACTTAAGGGATTAGATGACGAAAAAGGAATTCCGGAGTTAACTTTACGTACCTTTTCATACTCTCTAAAAATGAAAAGGACCGAGTTATCTTTGTCGTTAGACTCGTTAAAAACATTAATAGTGACAAACTTGTCTTTAGACGAGAATGAGTTTCACTATCGCTAGGCTCGTTAAAACATAGCGATGGGTTTGCCCGAAGGGCAAATTATAGAACAAGCATATGTTATCCTCCTCAAGCTTGAAAAAAATAAAGAGGTACTGGTCAGCAATGACTGGGGAAAGATTGGGAAGAAACTCAAAGAATCTTTATTGGTAGCAAGTCGCTCTTGAACATGACACTTCCACTCCGTGCCTGAGTCAGGTTGGGTTGTTTCATTCACCGGTCACATCACCATGGTCTTGCCATACCATCCACATTTGGGGTAAATGCTACCGATCCATCACATAAGTGTCACCGACATGTTCAAGAGAAGTCATCCAGAGAAGTCACCCGTGTCCCATCCACTACCATACATTATACTTCATTCTTTCATGATCGCCACCCTGAACCATATATCATCAGATCGTTTTCACCTCCATCAAAATCATGTGCTCCGTTCCGTGTCATTGATGTGGGATTCATCAAGGCCCTCCTTTGATGGATCGCTTCTTGTCGACATCAGCTCATTATCCAAGAAGTTGATCTAGGAACACCCCATTCAGTACTTTGAAGCTTGCATGCCTCAATGGCAAGTTTCTCACTTCCAGCGACAGGTATACATCAATGACCTTCGACCGAAAGACTTTGCGTGGTGTTCGACGCCAAGTCCTTTATTCACACCACGTGAATTGTACTGTAGTACCTTGAGGGTCATCATCCTTATCGGTGATTCCTCTCGTGCTTGTTAACAATTTACATCATTGACTGGTAATCAAGCGATGTCTTTCCATGTTCGACTTCAAAACATTTTTCACATGGATCGACTTGTACTTCGAGTGAAGATCGGACGAGATTGAAGACCCCGGATCTAGTTTCATCCATCCGGGCTACGATATATATTCAGGAAAAATAAAGACATTGACATGTACAGCATTGCAGCACAGATAATCATCCTACCAAAGGGATGATGACTTCATCAGAATCATCGGTCTACCATCAGACGATTGTCTGTCCTATGTACATAAAAATGAATTTATAAAGCTGAGCATGGGAATGCCCGCCTCAGCTAGATCATGAAAGCAATATGAAAAATAATGTATTGTATTGTATCTTATTATAGGTCTCCTCCCAGCATTGAATGAAGTTCGGATCCTCCTAATAAAGCATTTCACCCGATAAACGGCCTCAACTTTAGGGGGCAACTGTTATAAACATTTTTGTGCCTTATAGCTCTAAGCATGAAATGTCCATAATCCAAGGGATCCAAAGTCCCTAAAAGTATTGTTCCTACCCCTAAAGGAACAAGGTCAACCAATGACAGCTTCTCCCAGAAGTTCTCCACTAGAAAATACTCAGAACTAGTCAAATCAGGATCAATTCAGATGCTCCACTAGCTGACTGCGTTGCAAAGCACCCAAATACACTGGCTAGGTGCATTGCAACGCACTTGAATGCACTACCCAGGTGCGCTGAGCGGGAAATGACAAGCGGCAGAGTCATTCAACGAGGTGGAGAGACAATGGAAGCTTCCAGAATCTTCTCCAATGACACTTGCCTCACTGAGTTCGACCAAGGATGAGTAAGAGGCTCTCAGCCTCCAAGTGGAAGCAAGAACTGACAGAGAGAAGCCACAAGTCAAAAGATAAGCTGACTCATCCTCTCTGCTTACATCTATATATGGATCCCTCATCCCAAAGATCCAGAGGCTGGAATTTTGTACTTTGCAGAGAATTGCTGTTGGTTTGAGATTGAGATTAGTGCATTGGGTGATTATGCTTTGTTGGAGGTGAGGAAGGGATTCCTTTGCTGGGAGGTAGATGCTAGATCGAGACTCACTTGGTTGTATCTCCTCTTGGATCTTCTTGTTATATCAATAAAACTATTTGAGTTTCTCCTACATGTTTGTATATCAATGATGCTTTGTTATATTTGCATGTTTAGCTTAAATATGATCCTAAGCTAGTTATGAATGTAAATCTATATCTTTGTGTAGTTTTCCTCTTCTGTGATCTTGCAGGAACTTGGTGAAGCTGGGCGAGCGAGAGAGCAGGTAGCTGGAAGCCATCAAAGAGGAGAGCGATTGGATCAACAAACTAGCGCAAGACACAGGTTAGTTAATCCTTCCTCTTCGTTTACATTTCATAAAGAAGAATACGAAAGTAGTTTTCCTTGTTCGTTGCTAAGGCACTGTCACACCTTAGAGTGGGATAGGGGTGTTCTGAGTAGATAATTTTCCCAACAACAGTAATGTAGCCAAGTGGTATATAAAGTTTCCAGGGGGCAGCTCTACATCTTTCGTCGTCTTAGCTAATATTTTCTTAAATCATTTCTAGTTGCCCATCCGTTATGATGCCGGAACTAAACTTCTGGCCAATTTCTGTCAGGATACGGTAACTCACATTTCTGATCACATTCAGGAATGGAGACGAAGAAAGAGGCTCATTAAAGCTGAGATTCCTCCGGAATACCATCTCGAATGGTTTTTGAAATCTTTACAACTTGAAATCTCTAAGGATGTCTCCTTGTCCAAAGTCTATTCTGAGGAGAAAGCTATTTAGAGCCCAACAATTAGAGTTGATTTATTTTAAGTCTAGGATTCTACAAAAAATCTTGCCTGATGCTCCCGGGACTAAGGTTGATATAGCCAAGTCGAAGCCAGGTCCCCACGCGGATGGTATCATTGGGTCGGTAGACACAAATGCGGTGAACCTGTTGAGCCAACTGTAGAAGTTGTCTTTACAAATTGCTTCTAACATCCAGGTCACATCGTCTAACCCTTCGTCTTCTAAACCCTCTTCAGTTAATGCTGTCCAATCTGCCAACCCCAAAGGAAATCAAAATTCCAATGGGAAGAAGAAAGGATGAGGTAAGAAAAAGAGTTGAGATGAGAAGGCTGACGCAAATAAATCCAGCAATAATGCTGGTGCTAGTAGAAATGAGTCTAAAAAGAAAGTCAAGTTTCCATGCAAGTTATGTAGTGGAGACCATTTAACTCATCTCTGCCCCAAGATTCAAGATGCTTAGTGCTTGTTAGGGCAGCAAGGGACTTCTAGTTCTCAAGCTGTGTTAACCAACCCTTTTCCCCAAGGGCAACAACTTCTTGCTGGCGCGAATTCAAACCCTGGTACCTCCGTAGGGGGCAACCAGGAAGGGGAAAATCATCAAATGTTTTCATGATGGGTTATAATGTCCATGTGGCCATTCGGTCATGTGATTATGGCGAATCAAAAACTTCCAAGGACAAAACTGCTCCGGGAAATACAAACCTTCATATTGAGCGACCCCCTGTTGAGACTATACCAGAGATACCAAAAGGTTCTGCTAAACGCGCGACTATTAATCCTAATGCTAGGGCCGCCCAGAATTACTCCATTGTTGAGGATTTGGCTCAGAGTCCATATGCCATGTCCGCTTTAGAGGTTCTCCAGTCATGTCCAGCTCAACGAGCAGTTGATCCAACTAACTCTTTAGTGCTCACTTTCGACATGTTAAATGTCAAAAAGTGACTGCCTCATCATATGGCTTTCCAAATAAAGTCTACATACCAGAAAATTAACATTTTTCGTACCGTTATTGATGAAGGAGCTTCCACATGCGTCATGTCGATGTCATGCTGGAAGGCTATTGGATCACCTTCGGCTATTCCTTCACCTACCCTCCTGACTGTATTTGATGGTCATTCTCATAAGCCACATGGGATTATCCCGACCCTTCTCATATGTGTTGGGGGGAAGGTCGTTATTATTGAAGTAGAAGTCATTGATGCTAACCTAGACTACAATCTCCTCTTAGGAAGGAACTGGGTATACGAAATGGACACCATTGTTTTGACTCTATTTCATGTCATTTGCTTTCCTCATGAAGGGAAAATCATTAAGGTTGATCAATTGGATTATTGTCCAATCAATCCTCAAGCAACTTCTGACTCTACTATTCCTTTAGTGGATAACCCTCGTCCACCTACTGAGAATCTAGGAGTTGGGATGTATTATTCATTGATGGGTACCTTTGATCTTCCCTCTCCTATCGCTAGAATCAATGTCATTTCATCATCTAAGGAGTCTCCTCGAAAAGAGTTCTTTCAAACTCATTATTTTTCAGACCCTTGGACCTTGCCTTCACCTACAACCACATTAGCTGAAGGACAAGTTAATGGAATGGCATTCCCTATGTCTGCAGCTGAGCTTAGATACCAGTCTATCGTTAACTCTGCAGACAACCACTCTACTCCTTTTTCTGAGGAGGAGCTAGATGGTGATGTGGCCCCAGCCTAGACCCTTGATTCTACCTCTGCCTTGGACTGCTTAGATACAGTTTTACCTTCTGAAGAAGCAATCCTAGAAGTAATGATGGGTGTAGATCGACCTTGGGGAAGACCTACACCATCTGTCAAGCTATAAAAAGGGTCTCTTTCACCTCTAATTATCTCACATTAGTTTGTCAATCCAGGAACGTTTTTTTATTTCAAAGAGTGTCTCAGTCTGAGGCTATCATTTGCCAGAGTAATGCTAGTAGTATAGTGCTCCAAAATATAAGAGTAAACGGATGCTTGTTTACAACAAACTACTTTTAAAGACTAAACCACACATTCAGAAAACTAAGCAAGTTATTAGTTAAGGGTTTAGTAGTAGTAACTCATCCCTTTGTAAACTGATGGAACCAAAGGAAAGCAGGGAATGGATTGTCGATCTAGGAGCCAGACAGTAAATGTCAATGCCCACTACAGTCTCAGATTGTTCTACACACCGAAGCAATAATAATGAGAATAACAGGAAATGGAACAACAGATAAGAAATGGAACAACAACTAGGAAACTGTAACAACAATTAAGTTTAATAAGCAACAACACCTTCGCCTACAAGATCAAACGCAACAATCGCGTCCTATAGAAATTAAATGGCAATCCTCTACCTTTAAGGATGAATCAAACATCACATAGAAATGGAACAACACTGATTAATAATGGACTATAGAACAACGCTTGAAAGCCACACATACATGCACACGGCACACCTTAATAGTGATCTGCTCTTGGTAACCCAGTTATCAATCTCAGTTATAAATAACACGATTGTATTTCAGAATGGAACAACAACGTCTATAGATTTTACAATCGCAAGGAAATATAATCTCTAAGATGAATTCAGTAATACCAATGAATAAGTGTACAACACAGATACTCTGTAATTGAACTCAGCACTTAAAGGAACAATAATACATTGCAAAGTTAATATAATGGTTTTGTCTTCAAAAATGATATTACTCAGTAAATCAAACATAGCAGAGCTGTGATTTAAAATAATAGAAAATATCATATTACCGAATAAAGCTGATAAGAAAACCACGCATAAACAAAAAGTAATAGTACAGGAGAAAGTGTTCCACCAGGGCCGAGCCCTTAGCCTCCAGGGGTACACCGCTTGAAGTTATTTCAGGATCAGAGATGAAACAACAACCAAGTTTGTATTAATGCATAAGACAGAATTACAGAGGATCACTTCTCAGCGAGAGTCGATGATCAAAGTCTCAACTTTTAGAGAAATTACATAAAAACATAACAGACTACCCCCCGGGCTAATAGTGCTGCCCCTTTTTATAATGGTGAAGGCGGAGATGTCTCGGCGCAAAAATAGTTAAAGCAGCGATCCCTCAGGATCAAAGGATCCTGAGGGATTCGCAGAACCGTTGGCTCTCAGCTATCTCTTTACTTTCTTGTGCTGAGCCGATATCTCCATTTCCTTTCTTGGGCTGATACACTTTGATTTGGTTTCCCTTGTTTGCATGCGGTTCCCCGTCAAGGGGACAGTGGTTAACCTGGCCTTGTCCTTTCCTTTGGAATGGCATTCTTTTATTTTTCCTTCTTCTTGCATAAGAAAATGAAAATTGTCAGCGTTTTCGTTTTGCACATTAATCTTACAGGTTTGATTACAATTCCTTATCATCTACCTAGTTCATGATGCAAAATGTTTGTAAGTTCTAATGAAAAGATGCTGAAATAATCACCAAAAACATACCTTCTTTGGTACTCCACACACCCCCCTGCTTAGCTTGTTTCATTCCCTCATGAAAACATTGTAGTTGACATGTAAGGCAATGAGAGAGTAGGCTAGAGATGGGATCTCATGTGGGGGTCTATAGCCATGATGCATAACTAGGTGTTCAAAAAAATGGTCTGTCTAACCCTCAGGCATCTTGTACAGGGCTTGGTATCCAGGTGCAGGGTGCCAAATAATTGGACTCCAGAACCTATATCCTAACCAAGATGGCCATGCCCTCAAAATGATTTTTCCATAAAGGTGCAAGCGGTTGGTGGCTAACTTAAAATTTTCATAATTAAGTGGATCCCTGAGTTGGATATTCGGATTAGAGATCTGATATCGAAATTTAGCCACATCAATGGCACGGTCTTTAATAGTGAGAAAGTATTCCATTCCCTGCTGATTGACTGCTGTATGAATGGGTCCTAATGCTTCAATTACGCCTGGAGTCCTCATGAGGTTCCTATGTTCCCTCCACAACTGTATTGGATCCCTAGGCTCAGCTCTTACCCACAAGTCTAATCCGTTTTCTTGTCTTTGGAAAGCATTATAGGCTTTAAGCCATTTAATTTGATTAACCCCAAATGAAGTAAATGCCTGTAATTGGATATCCCCAACAAAAGGGCCAGGGTTCTGATCAGTCTCCTGGTCTAACACATGGTTATGCAAATAGAATTCACACAACAATCTTTGAACCTTTACCCCATAGTGCTTACAGCAGTTTATAAAATCATTGATGGTATTAATTTGTATAGGGGCGCCTGCCTTAACAACCTTTATTTTCAATTGCAGATATCGTTCCATTAAAAACAAGGCGTAATTCTTAGCAGGGGCTCTACATGCTAGGATGTCACTGTACAAAGAGCATAAGGTATCCATTTTCTTGATAACTATATCTAACCTATGAGTTACCTTCACGAATTTTTCTTCTTCCTTTCGCCACCCTTCAAAGGCCTGGCTTTCGGAAAAATTGACGTTCCTTAGTTGCTGCTGTAGTTCTTCATACCTTTCTCGAGGAACCGTTTGTTCTATGAGTTTCTCTGCTGCTTGCTGAGCTTGCGTCAAACCCTCTCGTAGGGTTACCATCCTTGGATCACTATCCCACATGGTGGTGGAGACCGGGAGGTTTACCTAAATCTTCATATTGCGTTGTCTTGTGTTCATGGCCCCTATTTCCCCCGAGGGTTGTGCCTCTGTCTGAATTTCTTTATCGCAGGTCAATATATCATCCATTTGTATTTCAACATGGGTAACAGTTAAATGCTGTTCCTTTTGATTTTGAACAGCAGACTACTCCTCAACAACATTTGGAACAACATACCACTTTTCGACAGGGTTTTGAACAACAGGATGGAATCTGGTCCTCCGAACCTTTGTCTTGAGGGGTTTTGCTAGAGTGGTTGCATGTTTCCCTCCCAAAGTCCTTTTTACCCTTTTCGTTGTTTTCAAAATCCTGATATGCTGTTGAAGTTGAACTATTACATTCAGTAGTCTTTGCTGTTCTTTCCGTAACCTCTTAATTTCCTCAATTTCCTTAGAAGGAACAACAGATTGTTCACTACGGCCTGGACTATTATCTCGATCAATTCCCTAGTTTTCTCCTTGTGGTGCTTCTTCATTGCTCTGCTCGGGTTGATCAGGGTCAAGAACCCTAGCTGGTTCTCTTATTTCTTGGGTTACTTCTTTTTCTGCCTCCCCTTCTTCTAGAATTTCTTCTAGAGTAGTCTGGCTAGGAACTGATTGTTCCTGTTCTGCATCACTTTTCTCTCCCGTCGTACTTCCATCATGAACAGGATGATTCTCCTTTTCTACCTTCTTGTCATGTAATTCTTCAAGTGCATTTTTATCCTAAGCAGAGTGTTCTTTTGGTTCTTCTTCAGCATGGAGATCTGGTGGTCTGAGAGATTGGCCATATTCGCCCATATTGGCCAAAATTTTGGCCAATTCATCTTCTCTCAATGGATTCTGCAATGTGTTGCCTTCATGCTGTTCTGTTTCCTCTTCCTGCTCAGGTTGCACAGTTTCTTCCTCCATTTCTCCTTCTTCATTTCCATGCATTCCTTTCTCATTTTCTTCTCCTTCTAATTGTGGGGGTTGTTCATCCCCTGTATTGTCTATCTCTATTGGTTGGCTGGTATCTCCTTGGGAATTTTCCAGCCTCCCTTTAATCCATGCTAATCGGACCGATTTCCTTCATTTTTCTGGATGCTCTGGTGTACTGGTGGCATGTTTACGTTTTGGGGATGGCGTGGTCAATCCCCCATCTATTATGGCAATTAGCTCTTCCCAGCTACTCTGCTGCTGGGTAAGGCTATGGCTAACTATTAACCGTATCAACCCATGGTGACTAACGACTGATTCTACATGCTGTGCCTTTTTCATGCTCCGTGCAACATCATGAAGTAATGAATTTAAAAATGCAGGTAAGTTTACAGAGCATTTTTGCTTTAATACGGCTAAAAGTTTAAGGTGTCATGGTCTTACCACGTCTTTCCTGCCTTCACAGGTGATGTAGCTCTGAATAGTCTTCGCCAATTCCGCCCACGGCTCTCCTAATGCTACTGGTAGAACCCCTTTTCCTCTAATTGTTAGGCTCTGGCCTTCCTCCTAGAAGGTTTCTATGATCTTCTGCAATCTCTCCTTCTTTAACGTCCATACAGGTCCAACGGCTGGCAGTCTCGAGACCTCTGCGATTATGTCATCGGTGACTGCTATATGTCTCCCCCTTACTATGGAGTGATCTTCTTGCAGGTTCTGCAAGAATTCTATTGCTACAGTCTCATTGGATTCCTGTAAGCGATTGAGATAAGTTAACCAACCTGCTCTTGCCAGGATTTCCCATGCAGCATTAGAGACTATCAACACCTGTGGTTCTCTCCGAATCGATCTTCCTCCCATGTTTTTGATTTCCCTGTAAAATCTCAGAATTGACAATGGAACAACAAGCTGTTCACGCTGTTAAAACACAGAGAAACTAACAGACGCAGGACTCGCTCAAAATCTAAAGGACTTTACTAATGCCACAGAGCATACTATGGAAATGGCTTAGGAACAGTAAGCCATGCAAAAATAAAAAAATAGTATACCGTTGAGCTGTGCTATTCCCAAGTACGCAATTTCCCGAATAGTGGTCTCACATGTAATCCAACGAATGATGAGGATAACCTCCCCCCTCGCAATGTGATAGGTCGTCCCAGCCGTCAAATAAAGGAGCGGCGTGCTGATCTGCCCTGGAACAGAGTCATAAAGGAACAACGTATGGCAGCATGCCATGTTTACAAAAGTAGCAGGTTACCGAAATCGAGGTGCAAGGTCGGATCGCTTAATAAGTGAGAGACTACTGTGATATGATGCGAGGCTGGGAAGATAGGACAGCTGCCGTGCATACAGAGTCTCATGTGGTCATTGTCAACTTTTCTGTCATGATTGGTGATAATAGATTTACATGCATTTTATGGTTCGGGAAATAATATACATACTCTTATGTGATTTATTACTAAGTTATAAGAAACAAAAGTGTGTTAATAATTACCTATTGGTGTAAGTAATGTGACTTCAATACCATTAACAGAGCTCTGCTGCCGACAGGTGTCCATAACCTTGGCAGAGTTGTTTGTTTCACCCATGGAACCATGATCCTTTGTGTATGCTTAGTAAATGTTGTGTGATGTCAAAATATAGGTTATTATGCTGGCTTGGTGACCAGTTAGCCATAATGCCATTCACGAGGAAGGAGCGAAAGGTAGGCAGGTTGGTTCATGATGAGACCTCCTGTTCCAAGGGTTCTTTATTTAATATACCTTTTTGACCATATCTCTAGTGTGGTGGCCATAATGGGAATGCCACTTCACTTTCTTCCTCATGATCATGGTAGGCTGGCTCTTGATGAGACCCCTTATCCTGCATTTGACAACTTACATAAACAAGTCATTAAAACATCATTTTTCACTCTTTTTTATTTCTCTTTCATAAAATACTTTCCCCATTTATACACAAAGGGTGGTTCAACACTCCTTAAGAGTAGGAATGGTGGAAGAAGTCTTAACATCTCAATAGGAATGTATAAAACCTTTGTTCTTATTCCTAAATAATAATCAAAGGAATTTGTAAAAATTTAAAAGGAACCCACATGTAAAGGTGACCAATCAGAGCAGAATTAGTGGAACAATGATAGCAAAAGATAATGGGTAAGTGTGTCCTTCCCTCTGTCCTCTTACCAATTCAGAGCATTTTATTATAAAAATAGCAATTTTATAATTCACTTATTTCAGTATATTGTGATTTTGTATCCATTGCATAAGTGTATAGTTGTGTTCCAAAAGACTTGAAAAAACAGGAACAGTAGGCATCCTTAATTTAGAACAGCAAGGGGAGCAAGCATAAGTAAAAGGAATACGAGGATGTTGTTATTTCAAAAAGGAAGAGTAAAAGAATACAAGTGGTGTTCCTTTTGAAAAAGGAACAACAATATCAATAATGTTGTTCCTTTGGAAAAGGAACAACAAAGGTCAACAATGCTGTTTCTTTGGAAAAGGAACAGTAGAAAACACAAATGTCGTTCCTTTGGAAAAGGAATAGCAAAAATCAAAGGTGCTATTCCTTTGGAAAATGAACAGTAGAAAACACAAATGTAGTTCGTTTGGAAAAGGAACAAAAAAATCAAAGGTGTTGTTCCTTTGGAAAAGGAACAGCAGAAAACACAAATGTCGTTCCTTTGGAAAAGGAACAACAAAAATAAAAAAGTGTTGTTCCTTTGGAAAAGGAACAGTAGAAAACACAAATGTCGTTCCTTTGGAAAAGGAACAACAAAAATCAAAAGTGTTGTTCCTTTGGAAAAGGAACAACAGAAAACACAAATGTCGTTCCTTTGGAAAAGGAACAACAAAAAACACAAATGCCATTCCTTTGGAAAAGGAACAACAAAAATCAAAAAGTGTTGTTCCTTTGGAAAAGGAACATCAAAAAACACAAATGTCGTTCCTTTGGAAAAAGAACAACAAAAATCAAAAGTGTTGTTCCTTTGGAAAAGGAACAGCAAAAGCACAAGGTAAAAAGAACAACAAAATTAAAGAAAAATGAACGGTTGATCCAAAAAAATAATAAAATTACTGCTGCTCCGAAAAGTAACAACAAAGTGTTGATACAAAAATATGTACAAAAATGATTCAACAAAACAAAGAAATTATGTACAAAGTGTAAAGAGAGATAAATCACTTAATCAATCATAGGTGAGGAAGACTTCTCTCCCTCTCCCAAAATTTCCATATCAGAGTCTTCACGTAGCTGCTGGCAGAAGGACTCCCAAGTGAGTGGTTTGCGATAAAGATGAACTCGGTGGCCATTTGCCTTGAAGGCATATCCAGAACCGTCAATAGTGATTAGAGTAAGAGTACCATTGTCATGTACCTTTTGGATTTCATATGGTCCCAACCAACGAGTTTGAAGTTTCCCGGGAAAGTCCTGAAACTTGGAATCGTACAAAAGTGCCCAGTCTCCTTCGTGGAAGACTTTATTATTAATGAGAGGATCATGCAATTTAGCTCGCTGCTGTTGGATAAGTGCAGTGTTTTGAAGTGCAGAGAGCCTGATTTCATCTAGCTCGTTGATCTTCTGTAATCAATTAATCTGTGCCTCAGTTATATCTAAGCCAACTTCTTGTGCTGTTCACAATGTTTGGATTTTGAATTCTATGGGAAAGATGGGTTGCTTTCCATACACTAATTGATAAGGTGAGTATCTGGTGGTGTTTCTCCATGTTGTTTTGTAAGCCCACAAGGCTTCTGGTAGTCTTGCAACCCAATCTAGTCTATGTGACACAATGGTTTTTGTTAGGATTGCTTCTATTATTTTATTGATGCTTTCTACCTGACCATTCACCTGTGGGTGGTATGGAGTAGTGATTTTATGCTGGATATGATAGTTTTTGAGTGTTGCAGCTATTTTATTCCCAGCAAACTATGGTCCACCGTTTGTAATTATATCTCTTGGAAGGCCATAACGCACAAATATATGGAACAGGAACTATATGACAGAATCCTATGTAGCTCTCGGCAATGCCTCTGCTTTAACCCATTTGGTGACATATTCTGTTGCCACAAAAATATATGTTTTCTGGTTCGAGGATGGGATAATTGGTCCGACGAAATCAAGGGCCCATCGTTCAAATGGTTCAATGACTAGCTGTGGGTTCAGGGGCATTTCATCGGACTGGCCATGGCGTTCTACTCTCTAGCAACTATCACAGGCTTGGACGAATTTCTTTGCATCTTTAAAAATTGTGGGCCAATAATACCCTATTTGCAGCACTTCTGCGATTGGCGAAATGTCCGCCACATAGTCCTTCATGGTAGGATTTTAAAATGTCAAAGATTTCATCCTCTCGAACGCATCTCCTGATATGCATATGTGCCCCTGTGTGGAACAGGTAGCCTCCAATCCAAGAAAATTGAGCACTCCGCTGAACAATCTGTTTCCGCTCATTAGGAGTTAGATGTTTTGGTAATTTACGTACTGCTAGGTAATTGGCAACATCAGCATACCAGGGTGTTTTAATAGCAATAGAAAACAAATGCTCATCTGGAAATTGATCTTCAACTGCTGCTGTGTCGATTTGCTTTGGCATTCACGAGAGAAAATCATCTACATGATTTTCTTTTCCAGGTCGATCCTTGATTGTAATGTCAAATTCCTGCAATAAAATCAGCCATCTAGTTATTCTGCCATTTGTGATAGGCTTGTTTGCTAAATATTTTATGGTAGAATGATTTGTATACAAGATAACAGGATATCTAGTAATGTAATGTCTAAACTTATTGACAACATGTATTACAACTAGAAATTATTTTTTAGTAACAGTATAATTTAATTCAGCAGGGGATAAATTTTTGCTAATATAATAAATTCCGTATGGTTTTTTATCCTCTTCCTGCCCAAGGACTACTCCAATGGTTGTATCTGACGCATCTGATGATATTTGGAATGGAAAATCCCAATTCGGTCCTCGAAGGACTGGGGCTGTGGACACAAGCTTCTTCAAATCCTGGAAAGCACATTCACATTTTTCTGTCCAAAGAAAATCAACATTACCTGTTAGTGCATACAGAGGTGCAGCAATATGCAAAAAATGTTCTATAAACCTTCTATAATAACCAGAAAATCCAAGAAAACTGCGTACCTTTGTTTGAGTGGTAGGAGTAGGAATAAGAAAAATTATTTGGATTTTGGCTAGGTCTAGCTGAATGCCAGCTGCTAAAATATAGTGTCCTAGAATAAGTCCTTCAGTCATCATCATATATCATTTTTCATGGCTTAAACAAAGCCTTGTAGCAATGCAACGTTGTAGGACTTTTTCCAGTGTATGCAGTGTTGGATCAAAATTATCTCCATATGGTGTAAAGTCATCCATGTATACTTCAAGTCCTTCATTTATTAAGTCTGTAAAAATATTGAGAATAGCCCTTTGGAATGTGGCAGGAGCATTGCATAAGCCAAAAGGTAGAACTCTGTAGGAAAATGTTCCCCAAGGACAAGTAAAAGTGGTTTTGTCTTGGTCTTCAGGGGCAATCTGGATCTGATTATATCCACTGAAGCCATCTAGAAAAGAAAAGAATTTCTTTTCTGCCAAAGTGTCAAATACTTGATCGATGAATGGGAGAGGGAATTGGTCTTTTTGTGTTGCTTTATTTAGCTCTCTGTAGTCCACACAAATCCTCCACTATTGAAAAGTGTGCAACAAGAAATGCTTGTTGAGAATGCAACAAGATGATGGAGCTTAGTGGAAAGGAGTCGCTTTCACTAAGTGGACCCGCAGGCAAATTATGGCGCAAGTTCTATTTTTGATCATAGTGTGGATGATCACAGTGTGGGTGACCATAGTGTGAGTGATCACAGTGTGAGTGATCAAAGTCTATTTTTAGACTGGCTTTCAAAAATAGAAAAGTCAAATATTATTGTCTCATAATAATATTTGGACTATAAACTTGATCTTATTCTCTTGGAGCACTTCAGGATGAGCTACGGATGTGGTACATGCAGATCCCAGAATGAAATACGTGGTTACCTATGGGATGACTAATATTTTCATGCAGGACTTCAGTTTGAACTCAAGTGAGTTGAGTTTAGTGGACTGGAGGTGCAGTTGATGGAGTTGTGTTCAGTTTAGCTTTGTTAAACTAGTTGTATTTAGTCTAACTAATCAATAGACTAGAGATGAGTTGGGTGAATTAGTTATTAATTAATTCACAAGTTATTAACTCATAATGCAACTATAGAATACATCAATTAACTCAGTTGCATGTCAGTGCATGTTCAGTTCAGCAGGGACAGGTGTTAGAGGATCAGATTGCTATCAGTTGTGACTATAGCTGTGCATGATGATTTGCACAATCAGAGGGATTGAGTATGCCAATGAATTGGCCAATACCAAGAATTTTAGCCTGTGCTCACGTCTAATAGAGTGTGAGTGATTATTTGCAGGTCAAATACGCGTTTGGTAAGCCATTCTCATCAGTTCTTGAGTAGGTATTGAGCTGGAGAGGCAGGCAAGCAGTGGAATAGATTTGGAGATCAGATCTGAGTTGTATTGTGTGTAACAGGTGGAGCTGGTACTGGATTGCTTGTGATAAGCATTGTACTTTGTAATGTTACATGATTCAATCAATATAATATACAGATAGTGTGGGGTTTTTAGCGAGATGATTTCCCCGGGATACATACTGTGTTTATGAGTTTGATTGATGCTTCTATGTGTGTCTGTGAATGTTTCTACTTCTGTAAATTGATGATCAACGTAGAGGAGATTTTGTATTATACATGTTCCGCTTATAATTGTATGATCAGGATAATCTTTGTGAATATATGTTAAATTATTCAAAATTTCTACATCCACTTCCCATTCTTTTTTGGTATCACCATAAGTGGAGAGACCCATTTACTATCGGAGATAGGGTAAATGAAATTGACATTTAAAAGTTTTTGCAGTTTAGCTTTTACCATTTCTTTTAAATGGGGATTAAGTCTCCTTCGGGGCTGGTGAACAGGTCTTGCATCTTTTTCTATGTAAATGTGGTGTGTACATAATTGGGGATCAATTCTTTTCATATGAGGGTAGTCCCATGCAATTGCTTCTTTATATCTCCTTAATAATTGGATGAGCTTTGTTTCTTGTTCAAAGGTGAGGTTGGCATTAATATTTAAGCATTTTCCCGGTTCAATTTCCACAACTTTACTATTTTCAACAGAGGTAACAGGTATTATTTGATCATGTGTATCTTTAAGGGGATATTCTTCTAATTCGGTATCGAATGCTGCCTCTGTAATATGACATTTTGTATGGGATCTGAGTTTAGTTTGACTGATAAAATTATTAATGGCATCATCTTCTGTTTCGTATTTGAAATCAAGTGCCTCTTGTATAGTTAATGGAGATCTAATGTTATCAGTACGGTATGATACAGGTGGTGGGCTTCAGTATTGTAGCAATAATGCTACAACTCCTGGAGCTTCCTTCTCTAATTTTATCAACCCGGTAGTTCGTAACAAACTTGGAAGAGACGGTGCTGTATGCACAAGTACTAGCTCTTGTCGTAGTTGTCACTTGGTCAGCTGGCACAAGTATGCTAGGGCTCAAGCCAAATTCTATATGTTCTCAGAAGAAGCTTTTTAAGTGATGAATGAAAACTATCTCAAAGGAAATTAACCTACTTTGAAAGAATGAACTGAAAGCCAACAAAACATGGAAACCCTAGTAAACCCTAATCTGACCAGCTTAATCCTTACGATGCAATGGTGGGAATGAAACTTCTAAAAATGATGCCATTACTTCTATTGAGATGAGATGCATGAGTTTAAAATACTTTCATCTGAAGAGAACATGTTTTTGTATTTTTGCTCAAGTGGTTGGAGTTATTATGACTGTGCTTCTTACTGGGTCTTGACTGTGCAGGGGTAGTTCAAGGGGAGGAAGGCTTGGGAAAGGTCAGGAGGACTCTGAGAGGTTCCAGGGGATCCCTAACATCATTCCACAGAAGTTCACAATGTTCAGGTGCCTGGCAACCGTGTTTGAAAGCTTCTACAGGATGTCTGCAGGGGATCCTACAGGAAGCTCGGGATTTCTACAGGAAGTCTGCTAACTTCTACAGGATGTTCTGCAGTCGGAGTTTTGGGTGATGGAGGAGTGAATGAGCTATATGGGTGGATAGGTAGGATGAGAGGGGAGCTTGTGATGGCTTATGGTCAGAGAGATGAGATGGAGAGGGGGTGTGTAAAGCTGGTTGGTTTATAGAAGGGTAGAGTCAATGGAAGGCCGAAAAGATAAAACAACGTGGATAATAGAAGAGTTGGTGGGCAAATGATCTAGCTGGGAGGTAAGGAGATGGCTTAGGCACAACTGAGAAGGATAAGGAAGTGACAGAGTGGTGCTGCGCAATGTAAATGAAACAAATCACCTCTGTCTTGCACAAAATCGAGAATTCATCAACCTATTCTAACTGTTTTATTAAAAACCCAAGAACAACGATGTAAGTTAAGAGAGAAATCGTGCATGGTGTTGAAACAAAGAGTTATTGCTCAAGATCTAAGTGCATGGACACTCCTACCAATGGAAATATTACTTTAAAGCTTGCATGAACATGTAAAACTGCGTTTTTTGGTGGTGGGCACGGTCTACACTCCCAATCTCTAAACAGAGGTGGAAGTGAGTGTACGATCAACCTTTTCTTGGAACTCTGATGAATTCTAATCCTCCTACTCTAATCTAAACTGCTGGAAGCACTTTATCCATAAAACTAACCTACTTAATCGCATCAAGAAATTCAAATCAGCAGACTGTGTTTTCCAAATGCATGTCAAGGCAAAGAAATGAAACGCTAAAAGGAAAGACAAGTAACAATACAAAGAAAGGAGGCCTATTTCTCTCAGGTTGGGCCCAAACCTGAGAGCTATAGCTCCTCTAAGAACCCAGAATTGAACTCAAATCTTCCTGCCTTTTATTAAAAGATCATAATCATAAGTCTAACAACATGCTAAAAATGGCTTACAAAGAGCAAAACAGAGCTATCGCTCGTGATTCAAAATCTGCAACAAAGGTTCAAAAGTCCCCATCGAAGGCTACAACCTCAATATTTATACATTATGAGGGCCAAGCTGGCCTCCTAAATTAGTGGGGCTTGGCTGTCCAACTAAAAGTAAACTGTTGTTCCTGTAGAATCCGTTGGCTGCCTTCTAGCTGGGTGGTGATAGCTGTTGGAGCTCGGAGTTGGGGTGGAGATCACGAGGAAGGTCATTCAAGGCTGTGGACAACCTTCTCACAAACCCGCAATTCCACCTTGGTTGTCTCCTTGCCTCCATCTGCGTGGTTTTTGCTCCATTTAATGTCAAAAATCTTGAAATAAACATGTATTAGCCACATAGGCATAATGACTGCCCTCCTTCCTACAAATAACATGAATATACTAAGAAATGATGCATAAGTGATAAAAAATGAAGGGTTGAGCAAGGTAAGTAGGCCAAATGAGCCCAAAATGTTACCAAAATTTGGGTCTCATCATCACCCCCCAGCTAAAATATTTGCTCATCCTTGAGAAACTAGTCCAACTCTTCATCCTTCATTGCCTTTACTGTCACCCTTACATCCCAAGCCTCTGTAGTAGTGTCCTCCTTGCTGATATGAAACCCAACCCTTCTGTTTACCTCTTCCCACTATTCATTATCATCTTTCTCTGTGCTGCCTTCCATCAATCCTAGCAGCAGTGGTGGGCTTAGCTTAAGGCCAATCCAGCTGGCCTGGAGGTTTTGCATGGATTTCTTATAGAGGGCCATCCGTACCAGAGCTTCCCTCATCTGAGTTGGGGTATGGTACTCTCGGATTTTCAGACTGTGGGCCAATGTATTCCATCTGCGGGTGCATGCTTGGACAACGTTGTCTCCTAACAGTCTCTCCATGTCCTCAAAATGAGCTATGGCTTGGGCCTGTTGATCCATATATCTCAATGAAGCTTGAGGGTCAGTGGACAAATGTTGGTGTGCCGAGATTAGTGCAACTGGATCCCCTGGTTCTGGTCTGATGAGAAATGGCTCATTCAGCTCTCGGTTCATGACCGCTTTGGCTTCTGCTGCTCTTTTGTCCTCATGGTTCAGCCATGAGGCAAATGCCATTAATTGCATATCTCCCAAGGCCATATTGGGATCCCATGAAACTACATTAGGCAGGGCTAGATTATGGAGGTAGAACTCCGCTAATTTGGCCTTATCCTCTGATGAACTAGTACTGCATACTTTAGTGAATTGCTGCGGGTCTTGGAGCTGAGAGATACCTCTTTACGCCAAGGTATTGATTTGAAATTGCAGCCATTAGTCTTTCAAGTATAGGACATAGGATTTGGCCGGCTATCTGCATTGGATAGCATCCATGGCCCAGCTGGCCATGCAGGCCAATTATGCCTCTTTCTGCTGCAGCTGTTCTCTGAGAGCTTGCACCTCAATGTGTGCTTGTTGTTCTGCTTCTTGTAGATGTGTAGTTGGCTCCCCAAGACCGGTGTTCAGTTCCTTTTTGCCTTGCTATTCTGCTATGGTGTCCTTGAAGGATGTACCTGTCCCTGCCCTCAGCTCCTGTAGCTGCAATCTCAGCTTTTGGTTTTCTTCCTGTAGGAACACTCGTTGGCAATTTGCCACGTGTTTAGCCATGGATAATTCACTTCTGGCCTCCTTGAGCTGCTCCTGCAAGGGACCTATGTCCGCCACACCCTTTGACTTGGCTATTTTCATCCACGTGTGTGTACGGACTCTTTCTTCCTCCAATGCAAAAAACAGTGGCACAGTCAATTTCTGAGGTATAATTTTGCCAGCCTCTAAAAAGTTGTAATATGAACTCAGACTTGGCTGAGGGCTAGGCTCTGGTATATGCTCTTTCTCCACTTCTTTTGGTGGCTCTACTTTGCCCTCCCTCGGTGGTGATAAGGGTGATTCTCCTTCCATTCTCTCAGTTTCTTTTAGCCTGGCTAAGGTTTCCTGTAGAGCATCTTCAACATTATGTAGCCGAGCTTTTGTAGTCAATTGGTCTAACCTTTCTTTCCAAGTAGTTTTCTTCGGGCTCCCCCTCTCATAGGTGACTGATATCCTCGAGGGGGACCTTTCCTTGGGTGAAGTAGGGGCATCTTCGATAATGATTTGGCTGCTGGACGGAGGTTGTGGCTTGCCCGTCTTTATTCTCACACTTCTTCTAGCTTTAAAATATAGAGGGGTCTCCCTCTTTCTCTTCTCCTTTAGCTTAGGAGGTGTGCTGAGGGTGGCCAGCACAGCTGCTGCCTCCCTTGCAAGAATGTCAGCTTTCTTCTCCTTGGGTTTCACTTTTCAGGGCTTCCTGTAGAAGACCTTGTTTTAGTTAATTTCAGGATTCCTGTAGAAGACCCTTTTTCAGTTAATTTCAGGCTTCCTGTAGAAGCCGGTTTCGGTTTTCCTGTAGAAACAGGTGTCACCACTTTGGTTTGTTTTGCTGCATGAGTTTTACTTTTTGACTTGGTTGCGGTTGCTGTCGAGGCACTTTTACTAATGTGGACCTTCTCAGCCTTGTCCACTCTGCTTTGCAATCTTTTCTCTCTTGCCGTTAAAATGGGTGTGTCATCCTTCTCTTTGGCACCCTTTTTTTCTTGTTTCTTCTCTTGCTTTTTCTTCTGCTCCGTGGTCGTGGTCTTCTGGCCTTTTTCTTTCTTCCATGCAGGCACTGACTCTTTCTCCTCACTGCTAGATGAACCGAGCTCTTCGGTCAGCATCTTTATATCACCATCCTTGGTCAAATTTCTGAAGGCTTCCCATGAGAGAGGAACCTTGTATGTGTGGAGCGCATCCTCCACGAGGAGTTTGATGAGTCCATGGTGGGCTACCTGGTCTGGTGTGCCTTCTTTCAACTTGGTGGCACACTCAATCAGAGATTGTAGTAGAAAGTAGGGGAGACTGAGTTTGTTTTCTACAGGTAGATCCATCTGGTGCCTTAATTCTGTGAGTAACCGAAAATGGTACCCATATACAATGCTAAAACGGCCTTCGCAGGTGATGTACTTCATAATCTGCAGGCTAACTTCACTCCACGGTGGCAGTAAACTGGTTCTACGAACCCCATTTTTATCTTCTGAGAATTCCTCCTCTGGTGGAAAGAATTCTTTCTTAGCCTGTTGGCCCAACTTCCTTTCTTCTTTATCCCATGGTAATCCCATTGGGAGCTCAGTAACTCGACTGATGAATTGTAGGGTGAGTCTGAGACTCAAACTCCTGAAGTTAACGGTGGCCAATGTTTTGGATTTTGGCCTCAAAGCTTGCAAAAACTCCTCTGCCACCTTGTCATCATAGCCCTGCAATTTGTCACAGAATGATATCCATTGCGCTCGCGTGAAGAGCTCCACCACCTCAGGATTTTCTCTTAACTTCGTTGAATCAGTTGGTTCCCTTCTGATGAACCTACCCGGCATGGTGAAAAACTGTTGCGTTAGCTGGAGGTGGCGAATGCGGAAGAATTTTGGCCTACTGGGACATAGCGTAGAATTACGCCTCTGTCATGCATACAATTCACGAAGCTTATCTCCCGAGGACCTTAACACAGCTTAATTATACTGACATCCTGTAGGACGGGAATTCATGCAACGACAGACAATATTTGCAAAAATTTTCTACGACCAGACTGTAGACGTCGATTCTGCCACCCTCAAAACCAATCGCATGGAGAGTTCAGGCTTACCTTTTTAATCCGCCACCTTTTGATGTGAGGAACCCGATTTCCTGTAGAAACAACTTTCCTGTAGAAGTAGCACACGAATTCTGGAGGATACTGCAGTGGGTCTGCGCTCTTGGTGTTGCTTAACAGGCGTTCGAATGGCCAAAGACTTGGAGTGTCGAGCTGCAGAGGGATCAAGATGATCACTCGTGTTTCAAACGGTGAATGATAAATGCGTGGGGTGGTAATCTAGCCGATTAGATTTGAATTCGGCGGAATCCGTGGCGCAGGGGTGAGTTGTCCCTGCCGAACCGTTGGACGACGTCACTCCATCATTCGTCTGCGAGTTCCCTTACTGCCGCATCATTCCCCGCAGATCTGCCGCCGTCACTTCTGTTAAAACTTTTTTTTCCCGACGGGATGGCTCTCACGTGTGCACTGCCTGTTCCTTTTGCCACGACCACTGCCCAAACATCCGACTAGACCATTGACTGGTCGACGTGGCCAGTCGGATGGCCATACGACCACTCAACCCATTCACTTTACACTTCGCAAACATTTTCAAAGTAAAATTCTGCGATTCGACGGAAGAAAGGGTCGAGGCACTTACCTGTGCGGCCGCAACACGATTTTTCGCCTCTTGGACGACGATGAGTGGATTTATTTGCTGCTGGTGGGTTTGCACACGCCCAAAGGTTCATATTCACAGGCCGCTGATGATGAATTTGATGCTTCGGCTGCATGCGCCCGCGTGATCTTTGCATGTTGCAGGCGGTGGAATGGTGTGCACTCCAGCAGGCTTAATTGTTACGGGACTCCTGCAGGATGTCCTGTAGCAATTTTTCCTCCTCGGGTGCATGCTGCACGACGAAGGCAGTAGCCTCACGATCACGCTCACAGAGCTCATGGATGGCTAGGATGGATATGGTATGACATCTCAGCGTTTTTTTCATTTTAAAAATTGCTTTCTCTTGATAACTTAATGATCTTCTTTGATGGTGCAGGTAACTTCATTGCATGTCGACAGGGGTGGTAGAAAGAGGTGATAGCAGTGTGTAAGGGTGACAATAGTAGCTTTCATGTGTCCAAACCGATCCTTGGTCGTTAGATCTCCTCATACAATGAATTCTGGGCCGTCCCGAACTTCTACAGGAAGTTTCCTGTAGAAATACAGAACTTCCTGTAGAAAGTTTGCACCTTCCTGTAGAAAGTCTGCATCTTCCTGTAGAAGACTTAAGCTGTGATGAATTCGTGCCCATACCTTGGAGAAGATGAGTATTCTTGGAGGAGGTGCTGGTGAGGTCTCCTGGCAACATGATAAGGATCCTTGGCTTTGAGTTGAGAGACCTCCTATCCTTCATAGAACACCTGCAACTTGCATGCATTTCCACATTATAAACTTGTTGTCCCTGTCTTTTTTTTTTTGCTTATTGTTTTCTCTTTTTTTTTTTTTTTTTTGAAAGATAGCAGGGGTGCCTCAATGAGGTTTTCACCCTTGCCATCTGCCTTAAGCGCCTCAGAGACGTTTTCACTCAAGGATCTTTTTTCAAATCCCTCTTTTTTTTTTTTTTGAAAGACAATAGGGGCACCTCAATGAGGTTTTCACCCCTACCACCTGCCTTGGGAGCCTTGGAAAGGCTTTCACCCAAGGATCTTTATTTTTTCCTTCTTTTTTTTTTAAGATCTTTCAGGGTATGCCCAAAGCAGAGGCAGAACCCTTCTCTATGACCAACACTGATTTCTCCATAGTTTTGATGAACTCTTGTCTTGAGAGAGGTTTCCTGTAGATCTTCAGTCGATGCCCATTGACAAGCATGGGGATGGCTTCCTCATCAATGGTCCGAATAAGAATAGATCCATTGTCATGACATTTTTCCACTGCATATGGTCTCAGCCATCTAGTTCTCAGATTCCCCTTGAAATATTTGTGGCTGGAGTCATACAACAGTGCCCAATCTCCTGGCTGGAATTGCTTGTCATTGAGGTGTTGGTCATACCACACCTTTCTCTGAAGTTGAACCACTTCTGAGTGAAGGAGGGCCTGCATCTGGTGCTCGTCCAGTCCATTCAGCTGCAATAACCTTTCTTGTTGTGCATGGCTGAGATCTAGGTCTAGCTGAGCTGCCATCCTCAAAGTGTTGTATTCAAATTCAATGGAAAACAAATCTTTCTTCCCATAGACCAGCTCATAAGGTGTGAAGCCGGTGGTGGTCTTCCAGGTGGTGTTGTAAGCCCATGTGGCCTCAACCAGGCGATCTGCCCAATCTTTCCTACTGCTGCTCACCACCTTAGTCAAAATCCATTCCAATGCTCTGTTGGTAACTTCCACTTGCCCATTTTCCTGTGGATGATAGGGGGTGGAAGTCCTATGCTTGATTTTGTGATGAGCTAGTAGGTCTTCAATTAAGTTGGATGTGAACTGGCTCCCTTGATCGGTGAGCAGCTCTCTTGGGTAGCCAAATTTGTAGAAGATGTTCTCCCTTAAGAACTCAGCCACCTTTTCTTCTGTTGCTGCCTTGATTGCTTTAGTCTCTGCCCACTTTGTCAGGTAGTCAGTGCACACAATGATGTAATACCTTTGCCTCAAAGGAGGGTTGATTGGACCCACAAAGTCCATACCCCACTTCTCAAATGGCTCAAGAGTCACTTGAGGTTGGAGAGGTATCTCATCCCTTTGAGTCGGTTTCCCCATTCTTTGGCATCGGTCACATTGGCTGGTATACCTTCTGACATCTTGATGAAGTGTGGGCCAATAGTAGCCTGCCTGCAGGATTTTGAAGGAAGTCCTCCTTGCTGCAAAATTTCCTCCACAAGGCCCATCATGACAGGTGAGGAGGATATCAAAGACTTCCTCCTACCTTACAGAACGCCTTAAGATCTGATCAGGGCCAAGCTTGAACAGATTGCCCCCGATCCAAGTAAATGAGGCACTTTTTCTGATGATTCTGCTCTTCTCTCTTGAAGATAGGTGCGGAGGGAACTGTGCTGAAACAAGGTAGTTTGCTATATCAGCAAACCATGGAGAGAGTACTGAGATAGCAAACAGATGTTCATCGGGCATCTGGTCATCCACTGTTCCATCCTCATCTGCAGACAAATCCAATCTAGATAAAAAGTCAGCAACAACATTTTCTTTACCTGGTTTGTCAACAATGGTCAAATCAAACTGCTGCAACAAAAGTAACCATCTAATACTATGAGCATTCACATCTGGTTTATTCATTAAATATCTAATTGCAACATGATCCGTATGTACAAAGGTTTGATAGCCAGTGATATAATGTCGGAACTTTTTCAGTGCATGGACCACAACCAAGAATTCTTTCTCGGTTACAGTGTAATTCAGTTCAGCTTTGGATAAGTTTTTGCTAACAAAGTAAATGGCATATGGAAGTTTTTGTTCAACTTGTCCTAAAGCTGCCCCTATGGCTCTGTTTGAGGCATCAGTGTGGATGTGGAAAGGTAGGGCCCAGTTTGGACCTCTCAAGATTGGGGCTGACACCAACTTGTCCTTTAATTCATTCAAAGCCCTCTGACAATCGTCAGTCCATTTAAACTCCACATCTTTTTCCAACAGGCCAAACAATGGCGAGGCTAGCTTGCTGAAGTCTTTAATGAATCTCCTGTAATACCCTGCTAATCCTAAGAAACTCCGAACATCTCTTACCTTCTGGGGAGGTGGAACCTTCTTGATGAGAGCAATTTTGTTAGGATCCACTTGTAACCCTTGGCAAGAAATGGTATGGCCTAGCACGGTCCCTTCAGTCATCAAGAATTCACATTTTTCAGGACTAAGGGACAGGTTCATCTCAATTCATTTGGTTAGGACTTTTCCCAAATTAGACAATGCTTCCTGGAAGTTGGACCCATAAGGAGTGAAGTCATCCATATAGATTTTCACCGCATCATGGATCAGCTCCGAGAAGATGCTCAAGACAGCTCTCTGGAAGGTAGCAGGAGCATTGCATAGTCCAAAGGGAAGAACTCGGTAGGCAAAGGTACCCCAAGGACAAGTGAAGGTGGTCTTATCTTGGTCTTCTAGGCTGATTTGGATTTGGTTGTACCCGCTAAACCCATCCAGGAAAGAGAAAAACTTCTTTCCTGCCAGTCCATCCAACACTTGATCTATGAAAGGTAGAGGGAAATGGTCTTTCTTGGTAGCTTTGTTCAGTTCTCGGTAATCCACACAGATTCTCCACTTCCCATTTTTCTTGGGAACCAACACCAGAGGGGACACCCATTCACTATCTGAGATGGGGTAAATGAATCCGGCATCCAACAGTTTTTGCAATTCTTCCTTGACAATGTCCTTAAGGGCTGGATTCATTCTCCTCTGAGGTTGCCTAACTGGTTTACAATCCTCTTTGATGTATATGTGATGGGTACAGACCGAAGGATGGACTCCTTTCATCTCCTTATAGCTCCAAGCAAAAGCATCTAGATGACTGGCCAACAGGCTACACAGCTCCTTTTCCTGGGAAGGAGATAGGGAGGAGCTGATCTTTAACATTCTCTCAGGGCCGAACTTCACATTCTTGACTCTGGGAGTGACAGGGTTGGTGGCACAAAGGTCCACTACGGTACTGGCTTGGGCATCCTCCACCAATTTCTCTAAGGATAGTGCACTGGGAGGTGGATTCTGGATCAAGGTCTCAATCAAGTCATCCTCGGTTGGCGGGTCTCTTCTAGTGGTGTCTAGGGTGCACAAAGGTGCTGAGTACACCTCATCCTCTTCTCCTTCCTCCAACCACAGTGGTAAGTCATGCTCTAAGGAGGGTTGGGCAGGAGGGTATAGGACTAGCTGCTTGGACATAGGACCATTTTTGATGGTCATGTTTCCTGCACAACAACTTATGTAAGCATCTGCAGTGGCTAACCAAGGCCTTCCAAAAATAAGAGGATATCCAGTAAGCTTTGCCTTGGGTTGCAGAACCAAGAAATCTGCAGGGTATTCCCAAGAGTCGATAGAGACCAAGACATCCTCCACAATCCCTTCAGGAGTCACAGTGGAGCGATCTGCTAGTTACAGGACTATCGAGGTCTTTCTCAAGGAATCATAAAGATTGAGTTTGAGCATGGTATCTGTTCAGTCTTGAAAATGTCATTCATTTCCATTACACTTTCACTATTATGTCCATTATATCACCTCCATTTCACCTACATTTCACTGCTATGTCACCACATTCATCCCACTTTCATTATCATTGGGCTACCTTTATGTTTTTCCAATATTTATTATTTCTAAGCCTTTTAAGTGAATTTGTGGTTAAACATTAGAAAATAATGTGCATATGCTTATACCTAACAAATGGGTTGAGTTTGTTGACATGTGTAGGTTGAAAGGAGACTTCTAGAAGACCCTTATGTGGCACTCTAAGGCCAAATTCGAATTTGGTTGGAAAGAATCATGGGATCATGAGGATATGTGTCACATCTCCTAATTGTATTGTAACTCTAAAAGACATGTGTCTTATTAGTTCCTATTTTGATTAGGACTCTAGAGGTAGAGGGAGAGATTCATGGATTATCATTAATGAGATGGCTCTCATCTTTTTGTATAAATAGGAGGTCTCTCTCCTTCATTAGTTAGTCTCTCTTTGGTCTTTCCTTTAGTCTTTTCTTAGTCCTTTTAGTTTGTTAGTCCCATGGCTTTTGAAAGCTTTGGAGAGCTTTGTTGTACTTTGCACTTTTGAAGAAATTGAATAAAGCTTTGATGTTCTCAACATGGAAGGAGATGTGAAGTAGATGTCATGGAGCATATTAGGATGTAAGTAGATTAGATTTCATTTTGTAAATATTGCTTTGTAGAATGTAAGGTAGATTAGATTTTCATTCATGCAATTTTAATTTATGCAAGTGTGTTTAATTTTGCTTTGATTTCATAGGTAGAAGGGGGCCCTTGCCTTGTACAGTTTGAATTACTGCATTTTATTTTTTTCCGGGATTGTGTGTGTTGTATTTGCTTTAATATCTAATGGTAGTTGCAATTGTCTTATTCATAGTGCTGCCCTTTTTACTCTGTTTTCTAGATTAGCTTTTAGTTTAGTTTTACAAGTTGTATGCTAACTAATTTATGGTCTCTTTATCATGAATTATTTATCTTTAAGAGAACCAAATACTAATGAATTGCAACTTGTTTTGAAGTAGTCTTGGCTTGTAGCACTAATTCTTTTTCCACTTGTTACACATAATCATGTATGTAGGAAGCAGTATGATGGAAAAGGCATAGTAGTGTTATAATTTGTCATTTAGAGTTTTTATCATTTCTTGGATTTGTCTTTAGCTACTTCCTAATCGTGTTTTACACAGTACTATGTGATAGAAGCAGGGAGTTAGGAAGAGATAACCATTATCATCAGTCCTTGAAGTGATTTTTTTATTTCTTTTATTTGCAGGAATGTGAGTAGTGACTAATGCCATTAGAATGTGGTCATTTACTTTCAAGTCATTTCAAGTTCTTTGCTTTCAGTTTCATTTCAAGTTATTTCTTTCAAGCTCTTTCTTTGCAAGTTTAAAGTTTGATTACTTTCTAGACTTATTTCTAACTACTTCTTAATCGTGTTTAACATAGTACTATATGTTGAAGCAGGGAGTTAGGAAGAGTTGAACATTATAACTGGTCTTTAAAGTGGTTTTTCTTACTTGTCACCTTAGAGCTTGATTACTTTTTGGACTTATTCTTAATCGTGCTTAACATAGTACTATATGTTGAAAGCAGAAGGTTAGGAAGAGTTGAACATTATAACTTTATAAAACAACGAAGTAAGAAAGAGGTTAACTAAGCACATATAGTGCACCACACTTCATCAGTTTACGATACCCGGATTGATAATTTATGTAGAGCAATTTAAGACGTTAAATTGACTAAACATTTTGGCGCCGTTGCCGGGGAAGTGTAATTAGGAGACCTTATTTCTTACATCTGAAAAAAAAAAAATTAATAATCCTTGAGTATGCTCTCCTCCTGCACTTTGTGTGATCTAGAGGATCAGAAAAAGGATTGTTAAGTAAAAAAAAGACAAAATAATAATTCTTGAGTATGCTCTCCTCCTGCACTCTGTGTGATCTGGAGGATCAGAAAAAGAATTGTTAAAATAAAAATAAAAAAAATAATAGGAGACAAAATAAACTTCATCACTTCAATTGATTCAATAAAAAAAAAAATGAAAAAATGAAACTCAAGTGCTTTGATAGGTTCAAATTGTCCAAAATTGTCTGGTTATGCTTTGTAGTGGTCTTCAAAACACTGTATCTTGTTCAAATAAGGTTTTGCCACTTAGCTGCAGAAACTGCCCTGATTCCGCAGCCATCTGACAATTCCGCAGCTGTTTCAAGGTTTAGCAGGTTACAGGCATCCAATGAAAAAACCGACCACATGGGCATCTCCAGAATTGTCCCGACATGGATCCTATCCTAGTCACCCAGCTCAGATCAATGAAAAACCAGCCTAGGACCTCAGTCAAAGTCTTGTTTTTAACATGTTTTTCTTGAAGTATTTGCTGCCTGAAATTGAAAATCATTAATCCTTTTTATAAAAATTTTACAATTTCAGAGAAGAAAAAAAGAGAAAAGCAATCTATGGCTGTCTCCATTCCTATTTTTCATTGTGGCTTCAAAAAAAAAAAAAAAAATCTGCCTCCCTGATCAAGCTTTGGTCCATTTGGATTCAGTGGTGGATTTTGTTGTCATGTGTGGTTTCAATTTGGGCTCAAAACTCTCTTCAATCATGCATGGGCTTGCTGGGTTATGTATGAAAAATCCAAGGAATAGAAAGAGTTTGAGTAGTCTAAACATTAGCGGGAAATCTGCGCTAAATTTTTTCCCACAGACATCACCTTTAATACCAGCATTATAGCCAAAACAATAAGTTATGACTCGTATCAAAAAGGAAATTCCAACGGCCATGAACCTAGTGGATATATAACTTCACAACCAGAGATTTGACGATGTATAGTTCCTTCTCTATTGCATCTGAAATCTGAGGATCCGCCAACAAAATGTCATCTAGAACAGGCCCATTTGTGTGAACGTTTTGTTGTCGTCTCTTTGTGCTGCTACATTTTAGTCGTCCAATGCTAGAAAGCAGATAACTGAGATCCAGTTGCTGAGTCTTCATGAGGGATATGCGCCTTGGTCTTAGCCTATTCTCCCAAAAAGCCGAACGCAGCAATTCATCAAAAGTGCAGAACAGAAAAAAATTAACTCAGAGAAAAACGTAAACAGCAGAAAAATGTCAAACTTCACACCTTCGATTCTCCCAAACAGAGACGAATTTCAAAAAACTAAAACATGGGTTTTTTTTCCAGGTGGGTTAATTAGATAACCCAGAAACCGTTTGAGAAAATTCGTGGCGGTCTGGGAGAAATCTTCGGTTCTTTGGAGCCTCTTTTTTGCCGCCGCGTGAAGAAAAACGTGAGTTATTAACTGATAGTTTGATTAATTAAACTAACTCCGCGTGTCTGAGGAGGAGAAATCCAAATAGGAGTTATCTATGTGCTGTTGTTCAAAGCCTAATTATAGTTATACTCTTGAGACGTGACCGATGCATCCAAATCATGATGCTGAGTGTGCTGTGATTCTGTCATAGGCAATGGATGATTTTGCGTTTGAATGGACACGTTTGACTCATGTGTTGCAAACCTTAAAATTGCATGGTTCATTACGTTGATATATGTTGGTGCAGCATGTTGAAGAAAAAAAAAAAAAAAACCATTATGCAGCACAACTTAGCCTAAGCTCCCATCAATATTTGGTTCAGTCATTACTACAGCACCATACGTTGACTGATAGCATTCATTTAAACTGATGATCAGGAATTCACTTATAGATAATAGGCTATCTGTGTTACTCACTAGGCAGTGATTTTGTGTGCTACATAAGCCTAGTAAACTGAAAAATATGGAGAATATCAGTATGAATGAGCTACATACCATACACCTCACATGCTTTGCTGAAAAATCGTCAAACTCAAGTGATTTATTTGAAGCGAAAGTCAAATCAGTTAATTGCAGCTCAAACAAAGCTTGGCAGAGCTGAACCGTGTTAGTTGTCTTGAAGGGGCACATTTTTTTCTCTTCCACGCACACAGCCACTCCATTTCACAGCACTTTCTACACTCTGCACTTTCCGCAGCCATTCAGCGATTCCGCAGCCATCTGGTGATTCCGCAGCTGTTTTGTTAAACTCTAGGTTGTAGGTGTCATCAGGCAAAACAGGTCACATGGGTAGCTAGGGAAATGTCAGTACATGGATGGTGTCCTATTCATTCGGTCAAATTTGATGAAAAAGACCCCGGTCAAAGGGAAGTCAAATTGGGTGTTATCATAAAGTCGCCACACTGAGTCGCCACACTAAGTCGCCGCATGTCAAGGAAAAAATAATAATTTTGAATCAATGAAATGAACAAGTTATTTTCTCACTTTTCTGAAGGTATTGATTAATTTTGGACTGATAATGAAAATTGAATGGCTAACTTTTTATTCAAGATTTTTAGCTACAGAGCTGTTCCTCAATTCCGCAGCCAGAAAAACCTCATTGTTCAAATCAGCCTATCTTTCTCATACAAAATCAGATTTTGATGATTTAAGTACCATTGGAAAGATCTCAACAAGATCTATACAATGAGAAATATATCATTAGAGTTTGAAATGGCAAATAATGAAATAAATTGCTGAAAAGAAGCAACATCAACTTGAGGCACTTATTCCAAAGCAGGTATAAATTCTTTTGATTTTTTCCTTTGAGAACTTGTTTCATTAATACAAATTCTTAGTTTTGTGTGTAAATATCATAACTAGAGAGATTGATCACCTCTCTCCTTTGATAATCTTACATTCCATTGCAGAAGAAGTATTAGTTTTTTTGCAGGTTCCAGGAGGAAGGACAAATGACTACAAGAGAATGGTATCTCTCTAAGAGACCAATTTGTTTCATAAGAGGATGATCAACAACAAAGAGGAAATAAGCTGATGCAAAATCAGATCCAAACACTTGAAAAACCTTCAGATACTATTGTCTCCATCACACCCATACTTCATAATAAACCATTCACCTCATTCCACTCCATTTTCATTCACATACACTTTCCATCTCTTTTTGTCCATTCATAACCCACCAATAAAAGCAAAAGGCTCATTCACATGCTCATTGCCCATTGTCATTTCTGTTCTCCATTGCCATTTTCTATTTTCACTTTCCATTCCTTGTCATTTTCATTCCACAAATAAGTCCTGCTTCAATGCAAATTATTGAGTCCATAGTCCTTTGAGTCTAAGTTCTTTGTAAAAACACCTTGAGACTTGCATGTCTTAATGGCAAGTCCTCATGCTGACAAACAATGGGAATACATTAATGTCCCTTGTTCGTTAGATCTTCTAGGTGACTCAACATCAGCAAATTCATTCGTACCTAGCAAGATGTGTTTGGGCATCTTGACTCTCATTGTCATCAATGGTGAGAGATCTCGTGTTGACTAGCGGCATCCATTAATGGCCACTAAGCCAACAATTTCCTACTATGTTCGACATCAGAACATCTTTTCACATAGTAGGAATTGTGCCAATGAGTTTTGAAGACATGAAGACTATTATTTTCAGCATTTTGGAGCAGATTCAACAAGTTTTAGTAGAAGCAATAAAAAGCCATCTTATCTCTCTATCCATGACTCCTCTTGATCAGCCACTTGAAGAAGAATATGATCAGAAGTTTTCAGCCACCACACATATAACTCATCCATTCCAAAGGGTAAGTGAAGGTACGGAATTTTCCAACTTTTAACCATAGAATTCCATAAAAAGCTAGAATGATAATTGTTGGAAAAACATTTCTCTTCCTCATTGCATAAAATTGCCAATACCATCAGTTGGGGGGGGGGGGGGGGAATACATTCATATTCATATCTTTCCATGTCCATAACATATTCAAGAGCTCACATACTTCCAACATATATTAATTATTACATTGCTATTATGAGCATACAATGGCTTTTGAAAAAGTGCTTAAAGGATAAATTGGATACAAACAAAATCATGGTTGTCACACAAGAACCAACCATCATGCAATCCAATAAAGATATACTTTGCAACAATAATCAAAATATCATTATGCAAAAGTTCAAAGATCAAAAAAAAAAAAAAAAAAAAATGGTTGTAACACAAGAACCAACCATGTTGCAATTGAAGTAAAACACTTTGTAGAAATATGAAGTTATCAAATGATATCATGCAAAGTTAAGCCAAAGCTCAAGGATCAAAAGAGTCAATGTAATATATGTTGCATGAGGACATGCAATAGCTTCAGTTGGGGGGTATGTTGAGTCTTGAAAATGTCATTCATTTCCATTACACTTTCACTATTATGTCCATTATATCACCTCCATTTCACCTACATTTCACTGCTATGTCACCACATTCATCCCACTTTCATTATCATTGGGCTACCTTTATGTTTTTCCAATATTTATTATTTCTAAGCCTTTTAAGTGAATTTGTGGTTAAACATTAGAAAATAATGTGCATATGCTTATACCTAACAAATGGGTTGAGTTTGTTGACATGTGTAGGTTGAAAGGAGACTTCTAGAAGACCCTTATGTGGCACTCTAAGGCCAAATTCGAATTTGGTTGGAAAGAATCATGGGATCATGAGGATATGTGTCACATCTCCTAATTGTATTGTAACTCTAAAAGACATGTGTCTTATTAGTTCCTATTTTGATTAGGACTCTAGAGGTAGAGGGAGAGATTCATGGATTATCATTAATGAGATGGCTCTCATCTTTTTATATAAATAGGAGGTCTCTCTCCTTCATTAGTTAGTCTCTCTTTGGTCTTTCCTTTAGTCTTTTCTTAGTCCTTTTAGTTTGTTAGTCCCATGGCTTTTAAAAGCTTTGGAGAGCTTTGTTGTACTTTGCACTTTTGAAGAAATTGAATAAAGCTTTGATGTTCTCAACATGGAAGGAGATGTGAAGTAGACGTCATGGAGCATGTTATGATGTAAGTAGATTAGATTTCATTTTGTAAATATTGCTTTGTAGAATGTAAGGTAGATTAGATTTTCATTCATGCAATTTTAATTTATGCAAGTGTGTTTAATTTTGCTTTGATTTCATAGGTAGAAGGGGGCCCCTGCCTTGTACAGTTTGAATTACTGCATTTTATTTTTTCCCGGGATTGTGTGTGTTGTATTTGCTTTAATATCTAATGGTAGTTGCAGTTGTCTTATTCATAGTGCTGCCCTTTTTACTCTGTTTTCTAGATTAGCTTTTAGTTTAGTTTTACAAGTTGTATGCTAACTAATTTATGGTCTCTTTATCATGAATTATTTATCTTTAAGAGAACCAAATACTAATGAATTGCAGCTTGTTTTGAAGTAGTCTTGGCTTGTAGCACTAATTCTTTTTCCACTTGTTACACATAATCATGTATGTAGGAAGCAGTATGATGGAAAAGGCATAGTAGTGTTATAATTTGTCATTTAGAGTTTTTATCATTTCTTGGATTTGTCTTTAGCTACTTCCTAATCGTGTTTTACACAGTACTATGTGATAGAAGCAGGGAGTTAGGAAGAGATAACCATTATCATCAGTGCTTGAAGTGATTTTCTTATTTCTTTTATTTGCAGCAATGTGAGTAGTGACTAATGCCATTAGAATGTGGTCATTTACTTTCAAGTCATTTCAAGTTCTTTGCTTTCAGTTTCATTTCAAGTTATTTCTTTCAAGCTCTTTCTTTGCAAGTTTAAAGTTTGATTACTTTCTAGACTTATTTCTAACTACTTCTTAATCATGTTTAACATAGTACTATATGTTGAAGCATGGAGTTAGGAAGAGTTGAACATTATAACTGGTCTTTAAAGTGGTTTTTCTTACTTGTCACCTTAGAGCTTGATTACTTTTTGGACTTATTCTTAATCGTGCTTAACATAGTACTATATGTTGAAAGCAGAAGGTTAGGAAGAGTTGAACATTATAACTTTATAAAACAACAAAGTAAGAAAGAGGTTAACTAAGCACATATAGTGCACCACACTTCATCAGTTTACGATACCCGGATTGATAATTTATGTAGAGCATTTAAGACGTTAAATTGACTAAACAGTATCCCTGGTCATCACATTAATGGCAGCCCCCAGATCAATCAAGGTGTGAGGTATGATGGTGCCATTGATGTGGACATCTACTACAGGACTCCCAAGATCTAGGTACTTTGGGAAAATGACTTGTCCTAGCATAAGGTCAGACAGTTGTCCTATGACATTGATGGTTGAAGCATCTCTCTTTCGCCTGCCTGGGTGTTTGAAACACTTTTCCTTAACCAGTTTGTTGTATATTGGCACATCCTTGATGGCTTGGAGAAGTGGTATTTTCACACACAACTGCTTGAGCTCTCCCAAAAGCTCATACTCCTCTGGGTTGGGTTGTGTGGTGGCTTTTAGTCTCTCAGGAAAGGGTGGAATAGCCTTTCGTTCACTTTCTTGTTTGTCTTCCTCATCCTCTGGGGGAGGAGGTTGGTGATCCGGAAGAGCCTTTCCAGATAGAAGATGATCTCCTGGATCTCCACAGCATAGGTAGGGCATGATGTTTCCCCAGTGTATACCTGCTGGGCATGTCTATTGTTGGGGTTCGGGTTCGGTTGAGCAAGCATTTGAGGTTGCCTTGGAGGAGCAGGAGGTAATGGTTGAGGTTGAACTGGCGGTGGAGGCGAAATGGCGGGAGGAGTGTTGTTATGGGGCCTCCACCCCGACTGAGGTGCATTCCACTGAGGTTGTGGCTTGGCATGTGAGTGATATGAATGAGTAGTGGGCTGAGTAGGGTACTGAGGTGGATAAGACCATGGAGGAGGCATAGACCAGGAAGGATGAGCAGGGGGACCCCAGGAAGGCATAGGAGTAGATTGGTTGGGGCTGTAATAAGCTTGGGGTGCCCCTTGCATCCCTTGCTGGTAAGGTCTAGGTCCTTGTGGCCTCCTTTGGTTGAAGAAATAGAGAGGTTCAGTGGGGGCCTCTGTCCCTTGGTACATGGCTTTAAGCCCAGGTAAGGTTGGACATTGATTTGTGGGATGGTCCTCCTCACAAACGAAGCACACTTCAACTGAATGCAATGGACATTCGTTCTTAGGGTGTCTCCTTGTACATCTAGGGTAGAAGATAGCCAAGGCCCTCTCAGCTTCTTCCTTCTTCTGCTAGATCCTGAATGTATCAAGCTGCATGGCAATGGTCTGTCTCACCTCACTCTTGAGATCTTCTAATTGATTTGCAAACTCATGTTTGGAGAAAGGAATACCAGCTGAGAGGAGGTTTCCTCTACCTCGTTTCCGGGCTGCCCTAGAGTGGTTCCTAAACACAGTCTTGATGTCCTCATAAGGCAGTTGGTAAATATCTCCTCCATTTAACATGTGAAGGGTATCTAAGAGGTCTTCAGGGACTCCTTGGAGCAGGACCAACTTGAGGGATTCAGGGTCAAGTGTGCACCTGGCCCGTTTATAGCTAAGTTGGAACATCTCCTCATAATCCTCTAAGGACTCATCATTTCCCATGGTCATCCGAAAGATTTCTCCCTTGGTTTCCTTAGACCTATAGTAGTCCCGGTACTTGGTATTGAAAGCTTGTTGCATCTGAGCCCAAGTGGTGATACTATTCCTGGGTAAGCCCATGAACCAGCGTAATTCTGCATCCTTAAGAGTTGAAGGGAAGAGTTTCAGCTTCTGCTCATCTTCAGTATAGTCATTGGTTCGACAAAGGACAACAAACTCAAAAAGGAAGGTATCAGGATCTTCAGTAGTCAGTCCATGGAAGTGAGGTAGAGCGGAGGGACTAATGTTTTTCATTTTCATGTCTCCATTGGTTTCTTGGATGGGGAAGGCACCTTCTATTCTCTCATCTTCTCCTCTATTGTCAGCCATAGCTTCAGATGGGATGGTCTCTAATTCTTCTTCTGCTATAGGATCTTCGTATATCTCAGGAGGTTCACCTATAGGTTCTTCTGGATCACTATCACCGAAGAAGAGAGAAGGGTGACTCAGTGATGTGGTGGGGGTGTTGGGTAAGAATTTGCCTGTTTTATCTCGATTCCTACGAGGCATGAAATGGAAAGAATTTTTTATTTTCTTTTGTTTTTTTCTTTTGGTACCTACGAAACTGAAACAGATTGATCTACAACTAACTATCTCGCTGAAATAAAAATGCAGAATTGAAATGAAAGCAGGAAAGAACTAATCTACTTTGCTCAAATGGAATTGCAGGAATGGAAATGCTAGTATACGCTTGCAGAATTGAAATGCTAATCTATGCTTTCAAAATTGAAATTGCGGAATTGAAATGCTAATCTATGAAAGCAGGAAATGTCTATGCTACTTTTGCAGAATGGAAATGAAATAAACTACTTGGCAGAAGGCGAGAGTAGGAAAATAGAAGAAAAGCAACAATTACTAATACTCTGACGTGTCCCCGGCAACGGCGCCAAAAAGATGGTGGGCTCCAGTATTGTAGCAATAATGCTACAACTCCTGGAGCTTCCTTCTCTAATTTTATCAACCCGGTAGTTCGTAACAAACTTGGAAGCGACGGTGCTGTATGCACAAGTACTAGCCCTTGTCGTAGTTTTCACTTGGTTAGCTGGCACAAGTCCGCTAGGGCTCAAGCCAACTTCTATATGTTCTCAGAAGAAGCTTTTTAAGTGATGAATGAAAACTATCTCAAAGGAAATTAACCTACTTTGCAAGAATGAACTGAAAGCCAACAAAACATGGAAACCCTAGTAAACCCTAATCTGACCAGCTTAATCCTTACGATGCAATGGTGGGAACGCAACTTCTAAAAATGATGCTATTACTTCTAGTGAGATGAGATGCATGAGTTTAAACTACTTTCATCTAAAGAGAACATGTTTTTGTATTTTTGCTCAAGTGGTTGTAGTTATTATGACTGTGCTTCTTACCGGGTCTTGACTGTGCAGGGGTAGTTCAAGGGGAGGAAGGCTTGGGAAAGGTCAGGAGGACTCTGAGAGGTTCCAGGGGATCCCTAACATCATTCCACAGAAGTTCACAACTTTCAGGTGCCTGGCAACCGTGTTTGCAAGTTTCTACAGGATGTCTGCAGTGGATCCTACAAGAAGCTCGGGATTTCTACAGGAAGTCTGCTAACTTCTACAGGATGTTCTACAGTCGGACTTTTGGGTGATGGAGGAGTGAATGAGCTGTATGGGTGGATAGGTAGGATGAGAGGGGAGCTTGTGATGGCTTATGGTCAGAGAGATGAGATGGAGAGGGGGTGTGTAAAGCTGTTTGGTCGATAGAAGGGTAGAGGCAATGGAAGGCCGAAAAGATAAAACAACGTGGATAATAGAAGAGTTGGCGGGAAAATGATCTAGCTGGGAGGTAAGGAGATGGCTTAGGCACGGCTGAGAAGGATAAGGAAGTGACAGAGTGGTGTTGCGTAGTGTAAATGAAACAAATCACCTTTGTCTTGCACAAAACCGAGAATTCATCAACCTATTCTAACTGTTTTATTAAAAACTCAAGAACAACGATGTAAGTTAAGAGAGAAATCATGCATGGTGCTGAAACAAAGAGTTATTGCTCAAGATCTAAGTGCATGGACACTCCTACCATTGGAAATATTACTTTAAAGCTTGCATGAACATGTAAAACTGTGTTTTTTGGTGGTGGGCACGGTCTACACTCCCAATCTCTAAACAGAGGTGGAAGTGAGTGTACGATCAACCTTTTCTTGGAACTCTGATGAATTCTAATCCTCCTACTCTAATCTAAACTGCTGGAAGCACTTTATCCATAAAACTAACCTACTTAATCACATCAAGAAATTTGAATCAGCAGATTGTGTTTTCCAAATGCATGTCAAGGCAAAGAAATGAAACGCTGAAAGGAAAGACAAGTAACAATACAAAGAAAGGAGGCCTATTGCTCTCAGGTTGGGCCCAAACCTGAGAGCTATAGCTCCTCTAAGAACCCAGAATTGAACTCAAATATGCCTGCCTTTTATTAAAAGATCATAATCATAAGTCTAACAACATGCCAAAAATGGCTTACAAAGAGCAAAACAGAGCTATAGCTCGTGATTCAAAATCTGCAACAAAGGTTCAAAAGTCCCCATCGAAGGCTACAACCTCAATATTTATACATTATGAGGGCCAAGCTGGCCTCCTAAATTAGTGGGGCTTGGCTGTCCAACTAAAAATAAACTGTTGTTCCTGTAGAATCCGTTGGCTGCCTTCTAGCTCGGTGGTGATAGCTGTTGGAGCTTGGAGTTGGGGTGGAGATCACGAGGAAGGTCATTCAAGGCTGTGGACAACCTTCCTACAAACCCGCAATTCCACCTTGGCTGTCTCCTTGCCTCCATCTGCGTGGTTTTTCCTCCATTTAATGTCAAAAATCCTGAAATAAACATGTATTAGCCACATAGGCATAATGACTTCCCTCCTTCCTACAAATAACATGAATATACTAAGAAATGATGCATAAGTGATAAAAAATGAAGGGTTGAGCAAGGTAAGTAGGCCAAATGAGCCCAAAATGTTACCAAAATTTGGAGCTCATCAATCGGGTGCCTATTAGTTTTCATTATTGTGACACTTGGTTGTGCTGGAGGATATAAAGCTAAGTTCTTGATATTCGCTCCTCTGGTTATGGCCATATTGCCTTGTCGGTAGCCAATATAAGCATAGGCAGTTGCAAGACAAGGTCTACCTAAAATCAATGGATGTCCATCAAGTTGGTTTTTGGGATTTATTATCAAAAAATCCGTCGGATACTCCCACGAGGCAACAGATACCATAACATCATGTAGTGTGCCTTTTAGCCTAACCACAGATCGGTCAGCCAGTTCTAGTAAAGTATAGGTGGGTTCTACAGATGTAATGCCTAGCTTTTGGCAAGTAGTAGTTGTTAAGATATTGATTACAGCGCGTAGATCAACTAAGGCATTGGGAAAGGTTTGACCATGAATTTGTATGGTTACTATTGGATTTCTTGGGTCTTCGTATTTAATGGGTGTTTCTTTTCCTGATAATAAGTCAGATAGAGTGCCAACTACTTGGACTCTTGGATTGTTTGTTATATTCCTCCTTGGTTTCTTTACACACAATTCTTTGATATTCTTTGCATATATCGGGATGTCTTGAATGGCTTGGAGGAATGGAATTTTTATGTACAAATTTTTTAATTCTCCTAGAATGTCAAAATCAGGATATTGTGTAGGTCGAGGTATGATTAATCATTCTGGGAACGGGGGAGAGGATGTGGTTGCTTGATTATGAGTTTGTTGTTTGTTCACATCCTCTTCTTGTGACGGTTGTTCTCTAGGTAACTGATTTTCAACATGAACTGTCTTGTCTCCCTCGGTTTCAATAATATGCCCAGATCTTAGCTGAAGATCATTACACTCCCTCAGATCGGCTCCTATTGCTGGTGTTTCTACTATTTGGACAGATTGGACCAGTCTGTTATTTGGGTTAGGGTTCGGTTGGGCTGGGAGTTGCGGTCTCAGGTTAGACTGGGGGTTTTGTTGTAAGGCTAGCAGTGTAGGTTGAGGGAGCGGAATGGTTCCTACTGGCTGATGCATCGGTCTTTGCCAGTTTGTCTATCAGGCTTGATTTTGTGAAGTAGGAGGGTCCATTGTGCTGGGTATGCGTTACTTTGCCAATATGGTGGGGCATAGGGAAAATTTGGCCAATTGGGTTGGTTTTCTTGATTCAGCCAGGGGGTTAATGAAGGGAATGACTGTGGTGACCAATTCGGAAAGGGGGATTGAGGTTGATTTTGCCACATAATATATTGTTGAGCATTATACTGTGGAGACTGAAAAGAAGAAGTTGGGTCCGAAAACATACCAAACTGTCATGGCTGCCACTGATGGCACTGATTGAGCAGATACACCGATTTTGGCTCTTCTTTTGCTTCCTTTTATATTGCTTTTAATCTGGGAAGTGAGGGACAACTTTCCGTAAGGTGGTCTTTTGTACAAATGGCGCAAATTTGGACTGCATCAAGTGGACACTCCTTATGGCTATGTTTCTTCCTGCATCGGGAACAGAAGATTACCAAATTCTGTTCTACCTCTACCTGCTTTTGTTTGGCCTGCATAATATCAAGTTGTGTTGTTAGTGTCCCTAGTATATCAATTTTAAAATTTTCCAATAAATTTCCAATTTTTTCCCGCGTTACTCCTTCTGCCGAAATTTTATTATCTCTTACAAGTTGATCATGTTCTGTCGGTTTTAGTCTTTTGCTGCCTCTCGAACTCCTGATACATAAATCAATAATGTCAACAAAATTTTCTTGATAAATATCTCCTTTTCCCATAATGTTTAATGTTTCAATCCATTGTTCCTTCATACCCCTAATTAATGTTGTTTTTAACACAGTATCAGGTAAAGGTAGTGATGCATAAGGAGATCTTTGAAGATTAAACTGAAAACGTTCCACATATTCCTCTAATGTTTCATTTGGTCTAGCTGCCATCTGAATATTTTTTCTTTTAGTTCTCTAGACCTGCAATAGTCCTGATATTTTTTTAGAAAATATTCTTTCATTTGATCCCAGTTATTTATAACACCGCCACCTAGTCCCATGAACCATCTTAAAGCAGCCCCTTTTAATGTAGAGGGAAATAATTTCAGTTTCTGGGGGTCGATGGTGTAATCATATCCCCTACACAGCACGTCGAATTCAAATAGGAATGCATCTGGATCCTCTGATGTAAGACCATGGAATGTAGGGATATGCTGAAGAGGAATTGCTTTCATAGGTGCATTCGCTGCAGTATCCACTACGGGGTATTGCAATGTAGAGGTTTGGGTGTTTGGCTAGTTTTAGGCCATTTGGTCAAATATATGCCAATAACCTTCTAGGATATCTAGGAGTGTATTCCTAGGTTGAGAGGGAATGGCTTTAACAGGAATGGTTTTAATAGTGCTTCCTTTATCTGGGATAATGATAGTGCCTAATGTATGAGGAGATTGGGTTTCTTCAAAAATGATTTTTGTAGCACTTCCCTTATCTGGGCTGTTCAATGGCTGAGTTGTCCCAAGAGACCTTCGTTCCTCGGTTTCCCCTGTCTCTCCTCTTCCTTCACAAAGATTACTGAAATTCCCTTCTTGCAATAGTTCTCGAGTAGAATTTTCAATTTTTTGAAAATCCCGCTCTTCAGTTTGACTATGCACCTCAGTAAAGGCAATAGATGGTGATCTTGTGGCCTGAAGGGAACTAGTAGGCTATCTGGAAATAACTTTTCTGGGTCCTACTGAAGGCTGAGATTCTACTTTCTTAAAAATTTCATCTATAAAGGTTGATCGGCCAAGGGTCACTGGCCCCTTAGCTTTTTCTGGCTTGGGTAGAGGTTTGGAATTCTTTTCTGGCTTTTTCTGCTTAGTCATGCACACACAAATCAACTGCTAGATTCTACCCAAACAAAACAATGACAAATCTGTAGGAAAGCAGGCAGAGGAGCAGGGTTGTTACATGCTCCACACATAGGTTCTTACCTTCCATTTTTAAAACCCAATTCTTCCCTAGCAAGTTCTTACACTACTCTGAAAAGAAACAAATGGCTACACTCTTTCCCCGGCAACGACGCCAAAATGTCGAGCTGTAAAAAGGGTCTCTTTCACCTCTAATTATCTCACATTAGTTTGTCAATCCATGAACGTTTTGTTATTTCAAAGAGTGTCTCAGTCTGAGGCTATCATTTTGCAGAGTAATGCTAGTAGTATAGTGCTCCTAAATACAAGAGTAAACGGATGCTTGTTTACAACAAACTACTTTTAAAGACTAAACCACACATTCAAAAAACTAAGCAAGTTATTAGTCAAGGGTTCAGTAGTAGTAACTCATCCCTTTGTAAATTGATGGAACCAAAGGAAAGTAGGGAACAGACCGTCGATCTGGGAGCTAGACAGTAAATGTCAATGCCCACTACAGTCTCAGATTGTTCTACACACTGAATCAATAATAATGCGAATAATAGGAAATGGAACAACAGATAAGAAATGGAACAACAACTAGGAAACTGTAACAAAAATTAAGTTTAATAAGCAACAACACCTTCACTTACAAGATCAAATGCAACAATCGTGTCCTACAGAAATTAAATGGCAATCCTCTACCTTTACGGATGAATCGAACATCACACAGAAATGGAACAACACTGACTAATAATGGACTATAGAACAACGCTTGAAAGCCACACATACATGCACACAACACACCTTAATAGTGATCTAATCTTGGTAACCCAGTTATCAATCTCAGTTATAAATAACACGACTGCATTTCAGAATGGAAAAAAAACGTCTATAGATTCAACATTCACAAGGAAATATAATCTCTAAGATGAATTCAGTAATACCAATGAATAAGTGTACAACACAGATACTCTGTAATTGAACGGCAACAGTATTCTGTAAAGACCGGCAATATTATATCAGCACTTAAAGGAATAGTAATACGTTGCAAAGTTAATATAGTGGTTCTATCTTCAGAAATGATATTACTCAGTAAATCAAACGTAGCAGAGCTGTGATGTAAAATAATAGAACATATGAGATTACCAAATAGAGCTGATAAGAAAACCACGCATAAACAAAAAGTAATAGTATAGGAGCAAGTGTTCCTCTAGGGTCGGGCCCTTAGCCTCCAAGGGTACACCGCTTGAAGTTATTTCAGGATCAGAGATGAAACAACAACCAAGTTTGTATTAATGCATAAGACAGAATTACAGAGGATCACTTCTCAGCGAGAGTCGATGATAAAAGTCTCAACTTTTAGAGAGATTACATAAAAACATAACAGACTAACCCCCGACCTAACAGTGCTTCCCATTTTTATAATGGTGAAGGCGAAGATTTCTAGGTGCAAAAATAGTTAAAGTAGCGATCCCTCAGGATCAAAGGATCCAGAAGGATTCGCCGAACCGTTGGCTCTCAATTATCTCTTTACTTTCTTGTGCCGAGCTGATATCTCCATTTCCTTTCCTGGGCTGATACGCTTTGATTTGGTTTGACTTGTTTGCATGCGGTTCCCTGTCAAGGGGACATCGGTTAACTTGGCCTTGTCCTTTCCTTTGTAACGACAGTCTTTCATTTTTCCTTCTTCCTGCATAAGAAAATGACAATTGTCAGTGTTTTCGTTTTGCACATTAATCTTACAGGTTTTATTACAATTCCTTATCATCTACCTAGTTCATGATGCAAAAGGTTTGTAAGTTCTAATGAAAAGATGCTGAAATAATCACCAAAAACATACCTTCTTTGGTACTCCACACCATCGTTCATATTTTCTTCCTCCATTGCAGGAAGTAGAATCTAGGTTCTTTGAGCTCTTTACTAGTGATGTTTGTAAGGTATCAAATCCTTTGGCTCCAGCACACTTTCGTGCCGAAGGTAATATGTCGGTGATTTCAAAAATGATATCTATAAACATCTCTAGGAACCCTAACGTGATTGAGTATCTCTTCATCGGAGTCGAATGTTCCCATGAATAAATTCAAGTTTACACCGACCTTTTCAAGGAATTTCGAGATGTATTCGCTTGGTCTTATGAAGAAATACCTGGCAATGATCCATCTATAGTTCAACATGAGATCAAAATGTATGAAAACGCCAAACCAGTTCGTCAAAGGCTTCGACCGGTTAATCCTAGGAAAGCAACAACAATTAAAGCTGAAGTAGAGAAGTTGCTCAAGGCGGGTTTTATCTACCCTGTTCCTCTTACCGATTGGGTTTCTAATCCAGTCCCTGTGGATAAAAAGCAAGGAACAATCCGAGTATGCATCGAATTTAGAGACCTAAAAAAGGCTTGTTTGAAAGATAATTACCCCACGCCATTCATTGATCAGATTATTGACGAGTGTGCGGGTAATGAGATTTTTTCCTTCATGGACGGTTTTTCCGGTTATAATCAAATCTCTATCCGTCCTGAAGATCAACATAAGACAACTTTTATATGTCCCTGGGGTACCTTCGCATACAGAAAGATGCCTTTTGGTCTTAAAAATGCTGGAGCTACTTTCCAGTGGGCCATGTCATATGCTTTCCACGACATTAAACATATCATTGAAGCATACTTGGATGATCTAGCTGCTCGTTCTCAAAATAGAATTGATCATCCTAGTCATCTTCGATTGGTTTTTTAGTGATGTCGTTTTTATAAGATCCGGTTGAATCCCAATAAGTGCATTTTCGCTGTTACATTTGGTCGGTTATTAGGGTTCATCGTGTCAAATGAAGGGATTCGGGTTGATCCCTTCAAGGTTTAGGCAATAATTCAGTTGTCTCCCCCGTCCTCAATTTGGCAACTTCAAAGTCTTTAAGGGAAGGCTAATTTCTTAAGACGGCTTATAATGAATTATGCTGAGATCACTAAAGGGTTTATGCATTTGCTAGGCAAAGGAGTTCCATTCGTGTGGGATGACTTTGCGCAGCGGTCATTTGATGCTTCGAAAAAGGCATTAGTCTCTGCCCTGCTTTTGAGTCCACCGGATTATGGTAGGGACTTCCTTTTATATCTCACTGCAGCAGAATCAACCATTGGTATGGTTCTCATTCAGGAAGATGATGCTCTCATAGAGCATGTGATTTATTATTTTGAGCTGAGGCTTGATAGGTCCTAAAATTCACTATTCTCCTGTTGAGAAGTTGGCCTTGGCAGCTGTCCATGTTGTCCAGCGGATCCATCATTATATATTGCTACACAAAACTTTTGTCTTAGCAGCGGTCAATCCATTTTAGTTTGTCCTCAGTAGGTGAGTGATTGGGGGAAAATATAATCGATGGATAGTCATTCTACAAGAATTTGATCTCGAGTTCTTGTCTGCCAAGTCTAAGAAATCCATGGTTTTTGCCGAGCTAATTTCTGAGCTGCCTTGTGGAGAGGATACTATTTATGAGGAAAGTTTTCCCGATGAACATTTATTCCTCATCTCTTCACTCGACCCTTGGTATGGAGATATCATTGTCTATCTCCAGACTTCGAAGTTTCCCTCTACTTTCTCTAAGGATGAACGTCGAAAATTACGTCACCTGGCTAAAAATTATGTTATCATTGGTGATACATTATATCGTCGAGGGGTTGATTCAATCCTTCGGTGCTATTTAACCTTAGAGGAAGCAGAGTCAGTGCTCAATGACTACCATAGTGGAGCTTGTGGTGGTCATCTATTAGGGCTTGCTACAGCTCAACGTATCTTGCGTGCCGGCTATTTTTGGCCTTCGCTCTTCAAAGATTATGTTGAAGCGGTCAAACACTGTCACCCCTATCAAATTTATACTCAGAAGATGCGCGCACATCCAGCTCCTATTTTTCCCGTTGTCACTGTCGGTCCTTTTACTAAGTGGGGTATTGATTTTACAACTTGTAATCTGCCTTCAGCAGCGAATCACAAGTACATTATCGTGGCCTTAGACTACTTCACGAAGTGGGCTGAGGCCATGCCCACTTTTTTAAAAACGATAGTGAAACAGTGGCACTATTCCTTTTTAATTAGATTATCTCAAGGTTCGGTATCTCGAGAGAGATTGTCACTGACCATGGCAGTCATTTCCAGAATCAACTAATGTTTGAATTGGCTCTCAAATTGGATTTCCACCGGGAACATTCGTCTCGTTATTATCCTCAGGCCAATGGACAGGTCGAGGCACTGAACAAAACTCTTAAGATGATCCTGCAAAGGACAATCAACAAAAATCAATCCAATTGGAATCTTATGTTGTATCCGACTCTTTGGGCATACCGAACCTCTGTAAAGACTGCAACTAGTTTTACACCTTTTCAGTTAGTTTATGGGATGGAATCTATCTTTCCTGTTGAATGTGAAATTCCATCTCTTAAGTTAGCTGTTGAGATCCTTCCAGAGACTTCTAGTCTCAAAGAGTGCCTCCTTCATTTGGAACATCTCGATGATCAGCGTCGGGATGCCGCCACAATCAACGAGGCCCATAAGAAAAGGGTTAAAACATAGTATTATAAAGTTGTCCATCCTTGAGTCTTTTCTGAAGGCAACCTTGTCTTGGTCTACGACTAAGATAAGGACACCTTGGGGGCAGGAAAGTTCAAGCCTATGTGGTACAGTCCCTTCATAATTAAACGAGTTTTAGAAAAAGGGTCGTATGAGTTAATCAATTTTGAGGGAAACAAGTTGGCAGAGCCTCGAAACGGGCTCTACCTCAAGAAGTACTTTGCTTAAGTAGCAGCAAGGCAATGGATTCTTTGTACATTTTGTATATTTGTACATATCTCATCGAGGGTTTTTGATATCAACACTTTTTGGTCTGCTGTGGAAAATGTTGATGGATGACTTGGTCTATTTTGGATTCGCCGATGGTGCTACTTGGCCTACTCGAAACCTCGCTTCCACAGCTTGGGTACTCTACTATCCAACTGGTCAATTGATGGTGTCAAGGGGAGTATGCATTGGTCCCGCTTCAAATAATATGGCGGAGTATACTCTCGTCATTAATTTACTATCCAAAGCAATTTCTTATGAAATCGATTCGTTGGTAGTCTATCTTGATTCACAATTGATAGTGTCAAAATTGAATAACATTTATCGGGTAAGGGATCCATGTTTATATCGCTAGTATTTAAGGGCAAGGTCATTGCAAAGATCATTTACTTATATTAATTATTTGCACATTCCAAGATATTATAATTGGTTAGCTGATTCTATCGCTAATCAAGCATTAGACTGGCACATCAATCATTAATCACAATAAAATCAAACATCAAAAAGTCGAACTATATATATATATATATATATCATAAAACATTTCGAGTGTACATAAGTGTGTCCAAAATAATATACAAAAATTGGGACTCAAATGCCCATAATCATGTCCAGTACATCTAATGCCCCAGCTCAAGATGAGCGGCTAAGTAGGTAACTATCGCATTGGCCACACGCCTAAGAGTGCGAACCCAGTCTCGTGGCATGCCAACCACATGACGCTGCATATCTTCAGGGAGATCCTCTACGGCTGCCATCGATACTCGGTGGGTTAGTCTCACCAAGTGCCGCTGAACTGTGTAGTATTCGCTCTGTATCTGCAGCCGCCTCTTTAGCCCCTTGGCCACGATGTTTGTACCGTGGGAACCCATCTGGTCATACCAGCGCAATATCTGGAACATGATCACCATATTAGTATTTTGAATCCTATCAAAAAAAAATTTCAAAATTCATTATTATATTTGAAAAATAAAAAAAATCATAAAATCAAAAAACACTTGCCAATGTCACCCCATGTTGCAGTCGGTGGTAATACTAGATCGAGATCTCCTCGAAAATCCAACCCAGCATAAGGGTAGTCATCTACGGTGATGATCTGCTGCTCCCACCAGGAGAAGAAGTCATCGTCAAATGCAGTCCATGGGACGTCCCCGCCTCCTAGACGTTTCATTAAGTCATCCCACCTGCCCATTCGTGGATCTCATGGGGTGCTAATTGAAACTGGTACTCTAGGTCGAAGTGCAGGGACTCTCTCAAAAAATAAAGAACGCAAAATAGTCCCATATCTGAAGTTTTTGGTCTGCCCTCTCTTGATGGAAGTAAGTTGGCTTTTCAGGTTGGCCAGAAGAGGATTACACCAGTCAAATACGGAGGTGAGACAATCTACTGCCAAGCTCATCACTGGTCGTGATGCCTGGTGTAGAGAAGCTGATCCGTTCATTCTAGCTATAGTGAACAAGATTATCCTCAGCGATAGACTCTCCACATGTTTGATTGGAATCTGACTTCCAATCTTCTTTGGATGTCCCGAGCAATATATATGTACGTAGTCCTCGATCGAGAGACTGCCTTGTGTCCTGCCCCTAGAATGTACTACCTCTCCCCTTTGGGAAAGGCTTGTGATGAAATAAATGTCTTCCACTTCTAACCCGAGTGGCATCTGGTCAATCATAAACGAATCATCCTCGATGCTCCAGTAGTGAATGAGCATCTCAAGCAGGTGTGTGTTTGCTTTCATATTTGGCATTTTGAAGAATTTTAGCAAACCACATCCCCGTAAGGCATCCAAAGCATTGGGATCGTTCATAACCTCATCATCCACTGAGGTATGCTCTCTTTCTCACCAAGTGACTGGCATCTTGAAGAAAAAATGATTTTAAACCGTTAGTTTTTTTTGTTTGAAATTTTTGTGGAGTATACACGGGTCCATTTAAACACAGTCGCGTGTAGGGCCTGCGTATATGTGGGTTTCATATATCCAACCCACTTATACGCCGCGGTGAAATTTTTGACAAAAAATTCAACGGTAAAACTTAAATTAAAAATTCTAAAACTAGTCACAATTGAATGCAAGACAAGTATAAAGGTTACCTGGTGATTTTGGAAGGATCTGAACGGTTGAATTTTGTGTATGGAAATGTTTGCTTCTTTTGCTCCACTCCTCTGCTCTCAAACTCAAATGGTGAAAATGGTGAGTCCAAAAAAATATTTATAAGCTTTGAAAATGCAAAAATTTTTCAAAACTTGATTTTTTTTTGTCTCATGTAAGTTTTAACTTGGGAGCTTGGAATGTTGAGAATGGTTTGATTTTCAGGACATTTTGGACATTTTTTGACAGTTTTGAGACGGTTCCATGACAACTAACCCGTCATGGCAGGTATCGTTTTCTCACTGGCATATAGGTTAGGGAAGCCATTTTTCTGTTGCATTATGCACACTAGCCTCCATTTGTCGATACACTTGCCATAGGATCAATCCCATCATGTTATGGTTCGTAAACCACATTCACTCGCCGATTTTTTAATCATGACATGATGGTAGAGCCATCCTTTTCATGGGCATCGTAGTTAGCACCTCACTGACATTTGTTGCCCATGCTGCTCTGATCTGAGTAGGCTCGGGATTCCTCTATAGTCGCGCTATGACTTATAAGATGAAGATTCATTCCTCTTTGCTTCTTCACTTCGTTCTAGCCTTATACCCTAGAAGCTCCTTTGTGTTGAATTGTACCACTGCATTGCATTTTGATCATTTTCACCCTGTTGGCCTTAAGCCGACTTCACTTGGACTCGTGTTTAAGCCAAATTTTGACCATGACTACTGCGAAATCAAACTTGCATGCCCTTGCCTTCTGTAACTTGACACATCTTGATTCGTGGAAGGAACACACCTTTGAGTGTCTTTGACCAGTTTTCACCTCCTTTCATTGACTATAGGAACATTCCAATCCTAGGAACTAGATCATCTGTTTCACTGACTCTCATTCTTTCCACTGTACTATAGAATTCTTTTATTCTTTTTCCAACTTAAAGAAAAAGACAAAAAAATTATATATTCCAAAAAAGAGCGGGAACAGGACAATATTTCCACTTATTGTTGGCAGCTAGATTCAGTCGTGTGGCCCTTGAACAAAGCACTCAAAGCAAAGTCTCCTCCATTTGGGTGGGATTTAGTTTGACCTAGGCATGCCTTAACCTTGTTATTGAGTCAATTCTCCCTCAATTGGTTATCTCTTCCAATCATATGGAGGGTTCGTTCGTGCCTCCTGTATGACGAACTTATACAGAGTCATCATATGCTGCCACATAGTCACATTGAGTCGTGCTTTTGTTCAAGGGAAGTTAGCATGAGTCAGCCTCTCTGGGGTGTCTCTTGACTCATATTTCAGTCAGCCATCCTTGGTTGTTAGTATCATGTCTATCATCACATTAGCTATGTTGGTCCTTTACTCGTGCCGGTTTGAGAAGGTCCCCATTGAATTCTTGCTGGCAGGTCTTGTCCTTATTGACGATTACATCTTGCTCTGAGGACAGGCCTAGAGCTGCACCTTGGCCCTATTTTCATTATTGATAGGTCACCTTATGCTCAACATTGATCAATATCATGGGTCTTTGACTGAGTGGTTTCCCTTGTGTTCGACATCAACTTACATTATCACACATTGGGATTCATGCAGTACCTTGGTTTCCATTTGACCCTATTGGTGGATACCTCGCCTCTGTGTTAGGTTTCATTATTGGTTGGTTCAGAGGGTTTCTGTCGTGCGCTAGCTACATCTTGTGTACGCCAGAAACGTGCTTCGGTCGGGTTACTACATCTTTTTCATCTGATTCCTTCCACATTATTTTCCTACGGGTTACACTCGTGCTAGATTGATGAAGGATGCCTTAATGCCTTCCTTCTAGTGAATATTTCCCTATTGACTACGACTCATTGCTTTGGGGCAAAGATCTAGAGTCCATTTGGCAGTACCTTGGGGTTTGTAGTCATTAGTGGCAGATCCTTCACTATCGACAGTGGGGAACCATCATTGTCTCCTGATTGATAGATTCTTACAGGTGTTTGACTCCAGCTCATCTATTCACACTTGTTATATTGTACTGGGTACCTTGACGCTCATTATCATTACTGGTGAGTAGTGTCACGTTTGTTAACGGTATACATCAATGACCAGTAATCAAAAGATTTCTCACATGGTCGACTCCAGATCATTTATTCCCATAGTGTATAAATGTACCACGGCAGTGAGTGAAGACCTCAGGGTGCATCAACATTCATTGGGTCACTTGACAGTTGTTCCTATTGCTACTAGTTGATTCCACTCTACCTTATATGTTGTAGTCATTCATGACGACATTCTATATGCTAGCACCTGAGTTTGTAGTGTAGTACCATCCTGCTCCATCATGTTCATTTGTTACCTTTTGTGATCATAGTTTGATATCAGTGATCCAGTTCATTCTTCAGCATCATTGACATTCTTATATGTGATATTCAGACATGTACTTGTTCGATCGTGATCAAATGATCCATTATGTATTTTCCAGTTCTTTATACTTGTATACTTAGTAGATCCACTTGTACTTGATATGCGGACATACTGTACTTTCTTTGAGCATGGGTATGCCTGCCTCAGACGGTGTTTCTTTCTGATCTCCTTTTGTGGCTTGGTAGGCTAAACTCTGGTGAAGTCCTTCTCAATTTTTGACGATTTCCTTTCCATGAACTTGCTTAATACATTTCGGCCATCATGTACCCCTTCTGACCTCATATATTATGGGGCATATGTTATAGCTCCAAACCTCACTCTTGATGTTTGTGATGCTACACTCATGGCCTAGGGCAACCCCTCCTTCTAGACCTGGTCCAAATATTCAAAAAACAATGTTTTACTCCCTATACGCGACATTGCCCTAAGATAAACGTGTGTGTACGTAGGTCTGTGTATACCCAACCCGCGTATATGTCTTAAAACACTTAAAAAAATTAAAACTCCTTAATTTCAGGCGGAGATTGTGGGTTTTACCTGCTGATTACCTATTAGTTCCCATGGCCCAACTGTTCCCAATGAATTCCCAGCTAAAAAACTACTTTGGGAGAAGTATAAAAAGGTTTCAATGGGAAGGCCTAAGGGAGGAGAGAAGAGAGAGAAAGATCACTCTACTGAGATTTTCCCTGACCAGGTCTGAAGATCCTTGTGCTTCCAACAATTCCCCCATTTGCAGGAAACCCTTGTTTCCTTGTGTTATTATGTCTTTCTATTACTTTAGATATCTTGGAGTAAGTCATGGAAGGAGTTTGTTGAAGGCTTGACACTGGACGAATCCGGAGGACGGTTTCGCTTGGAGCCTACGAAAGGAAGACTCAGGTGAAATTGTTCCTTTCTGTACTTTAGTTATTTATAATAAAAGAAACACTTGTCTTTGTTCCTGATATAAATATTCTTCATGTTTATGATATCCATGTTATGATTCACATATGAATGGTTGTTTTAATTGTATAACTAACTACCTTTCAATATGCTATGAAGATGATTTCTTTATGATGCTTGGTCCATATATTGTTGTACTTTCTTGAATTGATTGTTTTGTAGGTTGAAGGAGCAAAAGGAACTCCAAGAGGGTTTGGACCCTAGCTGGATCTTCCCAAATGAAGGACCCCCAGGTACGCCTCTCATCATAGAGTTTGTTTATATTAGCATCATGGCTATATGGAATGTGTGTTTCTCTGTGTAAATAACCTTTGATCTGCTAGGGTACCAACCCAAGACCCTAGGGTAATTTATCCCTTAACAACTACTCCAGTGGAATAGAATTTAAAAATCACACTCACTAAAGGAAAACATTTTGAGGATGCAACGAAGTATAGATAGCTAGTAGGAAGTCTCAACTTCCTAACTACTACCAAACCAAACATTTCATTTGTTGTTAAAATCCTCTCCAGGTTTATGCAAAATACTTATGAGTGTCATTGGTTGGTTGAAAAAATAGTTCTAAAGTACTTGAAGAGAACTCAAGACTTTAGACTCAAGTATACATAGGTGGGTGACTTCAGCATGATTAGATACTCTGATTCTAATTTTGATGCAGATAAGGAAACTAGGGTATCTACTTCAGGTTATCTTATGAGTATTAGATAAAGAGTTGTCTCTTGGAGGTCACACAAACAATCAGTTCGAGCAGATTCCACAACTGAGGAAAAATATGTGACAACAACTAAAAAAACAAAGGAAATTGGGCTTAAGAAAATTCTAGAAGATTTGCTAGAGAAACAAGTACATTCAACTCCTCTTTTTATTGACAAAAAATCTGCAATAAAGTTTTCCAAGAACCCAATTTTCCATAATCGAATGAAGAACATCAATATAAAATACCATTTGATTCGACATCATGTTGAGGCCAAACAATCCATCTACGAAATTGTTCCACAAATGAGCAGACTGCAGACATCTTCACCAAAGTGCTTGGAAAAGAAAAGTTTGAAAGATTTAGAATGATGCTTGGACTCACCAACATCCCTTCAGATTAAGGGGGGGAATGTTGATACCTAATCTTTGGGATTAGGAAAACTTATGTAAATATTGTAAATAACAAAAATAAAAGAAGTTAGAAGATGAAGAGACATTACGAGATGAAACCCAATAATCTCCCTCTCCTTGTGTATGTGGAAAAATGTAACTAGGTTCGGTCTTCATAAAATGTATTTGTCAAAAAAAATTGTATTACTAATACAATGACTTATTAAAGAATGGGTTTCATGCTTGGGTCATTATTTTATTATTCAAAGTCCCCATTGAGGATTCCTAGGATTAATAAAGAGTCAATAGTGTCATTGTACATTTTACGAGACCCTTCTTGGGATTTTGAACGATGTAAAAAGGATTATTTTTGAGTCAAAAATAAACTATGTAACCTCCACACTAAGTCAGCCTCATAAAGATCAAGTTGACCTCAAGGAAGGAAATTCAACCTCATTAGAAGGATATATATACAAGGAAATTCGACTTCATTTGAGCTTCTCACTCTCTCAAGCATAGTTCGATCTTTAGAAGTTAGAAGCTGGAAGCTGGGAAGAAGTGCGAAGTTGAAGGAAGGGTCCAAAAGAAGTGTGAGTTTGGTCAAGGAGGAAGGGAAGAAGAAAATTGAAATTTTGGTACCCCTCTCTCTCTCTCTAGTGTGGGTTGGTTTGGGATATCGAGGTATCCTAGTTAAAGTCAAAGTTGTTTCTGATGCCGGAAGTTGCCAAGTCGAAGTTGTTAAGGTTGAAGTGTTGTTGTTGCTAGGTTGAAGGTTGGATCGAAGAAGGAGAGGTTGGCTTGGTGTGGAGAAGGTATTTGTATAGGTAGAAGTGTCTCAAGGAAAACTATTGAAGGAAGAGATTTTGATTTTGTTTTCCCCTCAATAGGGGTTTTTCCATGGCAGAATGCCTACATCTTGTGTCTTACATTTTTGTGATATTCATGCACACATAATTTTCTAATTACTTGATGAAAGATAATATAAAAAATAATTAAACGAAGGCAACATAATTCACAAGTAATTATCAAGAAAGAGAAATCTAACCCTAATCCTACTAGCATTGATTTCTCAACAGTATATATCCATGTTCTATCTTAATGAAAAGACAACAATTTCATTAGGAGTTACTCCTAGCCTGACATTGAGAAAAGAAAATAATTTGAGCATCTTTCCTTTTGTTTGTGAATTTGAGAATAATGTGCTTTGCTTTATTGTTTATAGGTCATCTTTTAGGTGTTTTTTTGTAGGATTTTTGTGAAACTTTCCCCAAAATTGAATTTATACACTAGTTTCCTTGATACCAAGCACATATATATGCATTTTGTCCCTACTGAAAAACACTTATTCCTACAGGTTTCCTTCCCAAGGTTTGTGTGAGCTAGTTTTTAAGGATTTTTTTGGCTTTTTTTGTCAAATTTTTGCTCATTTCAGGATCTATACGCATGTTACCTTCATAATAGTTATTTTTATATGTGTTTTTCCTTGATAACAAGTGTGTATGCATGCATGTTGCACTCATTATGGTTGTATATACCTCTCAGAACTAGTATTTTTTCACATTTTTGCCTATTTTCCACGCTTATTTTGTTGTCTTGAATGGTATGATCTATCGCAAGTGAGGCTAATTATTGTTTGTGTTACATTAGGTGCATTCATGTTCATTTATAAAATCAGAAAACCAAAAAATTACATCTTACTTATTAATGTAACTTTTCTTTCAATTTAGGTAAGAATTGTTCATTTGAAATAATGATTCCATACAGGTAAATTTTAATAAAAAGGTGTGGAAAAACCTATGAGGATTTTTTAACCCAACGTGTTAGACTTCAAAGTGAGTTCATCTTCAGGTGATTCATGCTTTATGCATGCCTAAAACTAAATTCATTGAAGGAAAAGTATGAAGCTTTTTTATCCTCGACGGTTGGTGCTGAAAATATTAGCGAGAAAAGGGTTCCTTGATTTACCCCTTAATCATAGGAGCCATAACGAGTTTCTTCTTGTGCATGACTTGAGTTTCTAAAAATTAGAAGATTCACTATAAATTAGGAAGAGCTCCTATAATTTAGGAATTAGTCCCTAAAAATTAGGACGAGTTAGGTTGCAATTAACTGATGTATTGAAATTGAAAGTCGAGTTCTTGATTTTCTAGTGTGAGTTAATTGAGTAAAACCACAAGTTATTGAGTTTCATGTGGTTGACTTGAAATAGGACGAGCTGCATGAGAAGTTAACTTATTCTAACTCAATCAATTACAAAATCATTCCTTAATTAGAAAATTCAATAATTTTATCCATCCAAATTGTTATAAAGGAGTGAAGGCACATTATTGATCATTGTTTTGGTGAGCACGAGTTAGTTAGACCAAGCAATAGGAAGCACTATTTTGTGCATGGAGCTTGTAAGAGGAAGAGTGTGCAAGAGAATCTTGTGCATAGGTTGGTGGAGGGCAACAAAGATCAACAATCTTGCACATGTTTCAAGCTTAGATCAAGCAGGAAAGACAAGTGTGCCTTTTAGATTGAAATAGTTGTATTTTGTAAGAGATCAATTTCTCAATTTCTATAACAATAAAGTTCTCAAACAAGATGAGGTTTTTCATAGTTGGGTTCCCTAGACAAGTCTGTGTTTTTGAATTGTGTGACTATCCTTTTATTTATGCTCTTATTCCGCTGCATCTAGTAGATAATTTTTTGTTTATGTGAGAAGAAATTTTATTTCAGATTGCTCATATTAGCAAATCAGAATGTCATGGATTTTCTACATGGTATCAAAGTTGGTTGAGGAAGGGGGCTTAGTATTCAACCCTAGTCTATTGTTGAAGGAGGACATTATTCACTAAAAGTGGACAGCCTTAGTGCCCTTGAATTCATCATAGCAACAAAGGAAGGAAGAATTGGGCAACCAAAGAGTTGTTCACAAATGGATTTGTGAACAACTAAAAGAAGTCCCTATGTGTTGCATCCTTGATGGACATAGAAGCAACTAGAGGGTAGACTATTTGGGCCAATGTTCAATGACACAAAATAAGTTGTGATCATTGATAGTCGCAGATTATGGACTCACAGAACATGGTGGGAATGAACAGGTCTTCAAAGCAGGTTCCACAAAAGAAATCAAGGAAGTCTCCTAGTTCAAAGGGAGCAGCTGTAGTAACAAAGAACTTAGTAGAATTGAAGACAAATCTAGGTGGACGAGGTTCTTCTAGGAAAACCTTCCTCACTAATAGTGAGTGTTGAAAATATTAGTGTGAAAAGAGTTCCTTAATTTGTGCCTTAATCATAGGAGCCAAAACGAGTTCCTTCTTGTGCATGACTCGAGTTCCTATAATTTAGGAATCAATACCTAAAACTTAGGATGATTTAGGTTGCAGTTAACTGATGTGTTGAAATTGAAATTCAAGTTATTGATTTTCTAGTGTGAGTTAATTGAGGAAGAATGCAAGTTATTGAGTTTCAAGTGGTTGAATTGAAATAGGCCGAGTTGCATGAGTGGTTAACTCATGCTAACTCAATCAATTACAAAATCATTCCTTAATTAGAAATTCACTAAATTTAGCCATCTAAATTGATATAAATAAGGAGAGAAAGCACATTATTGATCATTTTTTTGGTGAGCACGAGTTGGTGAGACTAACCAACAGGAAGCACAAGTTTGTGCACATAACTTCTGAGAGGAAGAATGTGCATAGGTTGCTAGAGGGAAGCATAGATTATTAGTCTTGAATAGGTTTCAAGATTAGATCAAACAAGAAAGGCAAGTGTGTCTTTTATATTGAAATAGTTCTATTTTTTTAAGAGATCAATTGCTCAGTTTCTCTATTAATAAAGTTCTCAAACAAGTAGAGGGTTTTCCTAGATGAGTTATGCAAACAATTCTGTGTGTTTTGAATTATGTGACTATGCTTTTATTTATGTTCCTATCCCGCTGCATCTAGTAGATAAATTTTGTTTTTATGTGAGAAGAAATTTTACTTTAGTTTGCTCATATTAGTAGATCAGAATTTCATGGATTTTCTACATGGTCAAATCTGGTTAAGGAATGGGGCTTAGTATTCATCCCTACTCTACTGTTGAATAATGACATTCTACACTAAAAGTGGGTAGCCTCCATGCCCTTGGCTTCTCTTCATCATAGAAACAAAGGAAGGTATAAGTGGGAAACCAAAAATATGTTCACAAATAGAGTTATGAACAACTAAAAGAAGTCCCTATGTGTTGCATCCTTGATGGAAAAATGAGCAGCTAGAGTGTAGATTGTTTGGTCCAAAGCTTAGTGACATAAAAGGAGTTGTGATCATTTATAGTGGTAGATTATGGACTCGTAGAAAATGGTGGGAAAGAACAAGCCTTCAAATAAAGTTCCACAAAAGAAAACAAGGAAGTCTTCTAGTTCAAAGGGAACAACTGTAGCAGTGGAGAAATTGTAGAGTTGAAGACAAATCCGGGTGGTGAAGGTGCATCTAGGAACACCTTCCTCGCTAAGAGGGAGTGTTGAAAATATGAGTGAGAAAGGGTTCCCTAAATTGTGCCTTAATGATAGAAACCAGAACAAGTTCCTTCTTGTGCATGACTCGAGTTCCTAAAATTTAGGAAAATCCTTATAAATTAGGATGAGTTCCTATAATTTAGTCATTAGTCCCTAAAAATTAGGACAAGTTAGGTTTTAGTTAATTGATGTGTTGAAATTGAAAGTCAAGTTCTTGATTTTCTAGTGTGAGTTGATTGATGAAAAACACAAGTTATTGAGTTTCAAGTGGTTGACTTGAAATAGGATGAATTGCTTGAGAAGTTAACTCATTCTAACTCAATCAATCACAAAATAATTCCTTAATTAGAAAATTCACTAATTTTCGCCACCTGAATTGCTATAAACAAGGGGTGAAGGCACATTATTAATCATGTTTTTGGTGAGCACAAGTTGGTGAGACCAAGCAATAGGAATCATGAGTTTGAGTGTGGAGATTATGAGAGGAAGAGTGTGCAAGAAAATATTGTGCACAGTTTGGTAGAGGGCAACAAAGATCAATAGTCTTTCACAGGTTTCAAGCTTAGATCAAGCAAGAAAGACAACTGTGTCTTTCAAATTGAAATAGTTGTATTTTGTAAGAAATAAATTTCTTAGTTTCTCTATCAATATAATTTTGAAACAAGTAGAGGCTTTTCCCAGTTGGGTTCCCTAGAAAATTCTATGTTTTTGAATTGCATAACTATGTTTTTATTTATGTTCCTATTCTGCAACATCTAGTAGAGAAATTATATGTTTATGTGAGAAGAAATTTTATTTCAGATTGCTTATATTAGTATATCAAAATTTTGTGGATTTTCTACATGGTATCAGAGTTAGTTGAGGAAGGGGATTAGTATTCAGCCCTAGTCTACGTTTGAAGAAGGACATTCTACACTGAAAGTGGGAAGAATCCGTGCCCTTGACTTATCTTCATCATAGCAATAAAGGAAGGAAAAGGTGGGAAACCAAAGAGTTTTTCACAAATGGAGTTGTGAATAGCTAAACAAAGTCCCTATGTGTTGCATCCTTGATGGACAAAGGAGAAACTAGAGGGAAGGCTGTTTGGGCCAAATTTTGGTGACAGAAAAGGAGTTGCAATAATTGATAGTGGCAGACTATGGAATCATATAAAATGGTGGGAAAGAATAGGTATTCAAAGAAAGTTCCACAGAAGAAAGCATGGAAGTCTTCTAATTCTGAGGGAGTAGCTGCAGCAACAGAGAACTTGGTATAGTTGAAGACAAATCTAGGTTGATGGGGTTCTTTTAAGAACACCTTCCTTGCTAAGAGAGAGTGCTGAAAATATTAATGAGAAAAGGGTTCCTTGATTTGTGCCTTAACGAGTTCCTTCTTATGCATTACTCGGGTTCCTAAAAAATTGGAGATCACCTATAAATTAGGATGAGATCCTATAATTTAGGAAGTAGTTGCTAAAAATTAGGATAATTTAGGTTGTAGTTAACTGATCTGTTGAAATAGAAATTCAAGCTCTCGATTTTCTAGTGTGAGTTAATTGAGGAAAAAAAAGTTATTCAGTTTCAAGTGGTTGACTTGAAAGAGGATGAGTTGCATGAACAATTAACTCATGCTATCTCAATCAATTAAAAAATCATTCTTTAATTAGAAAATTTACTAATTTTAGCCATCCGAATTGCTATAAAGAAGGAGCGAAGGCACATTATTGATCATGGTTTTCGTGAGCACGAGTTGGTGAGATAAGGAAATAGGAAGAACGAGTTTGTGCATGAAGGTTGTGATAGTAAGAGTGTGTAAGATTGATTTGAAAATGGGGCACTTAGGCTTCTTGCCTAACTTACAAGAACCTCTCCCACTTCCAAAGCTTTAAACATTCCCAAGTCTTATTGATTAACTAATTTGGAATTAAGAAATGCTTGAAAATATAGGCATATGCTTATATTTATTGTTGGTTGTTCATGTGCTTTAAAATCTGTTGTGTATGATGATATTTGTTTTTAACTAATTATATGCCTTAAATTCTGTTGTTGTGCTATAAGTTTATGTGCTCAAACTGACATATAAATACATATAACAGTAAATAAAGTAGCAGAGACAATACAACAATAAAATAGACACATGAACAACAATTTAATTTGGAGTTCACACAAAACTCTTGGTCTATGTCTCCTTGAGCTCTAGTCAACTCGACTAGGTTCTCTGGGATTATGGTATAAGTCATTTTTATAAGATCTTGGCTCAACTCCTACTGTTTTACCCAGAAATAGTGGGTTCAAACACCATTTTATCCCTTGGTTCTTGAAGCTCTGGTTCTTGGCTCTTGGTTCTGGCTCTTGGCTCTGACTCTGGCTCTTGGGCTCTTGGTTCTGGCTCTTGGCTTTGACTCTGGCTCTTCAGCTCTAGCTTGTTTCTACCCTCTATCAGTTCACAACCCTCTTGGCTTTCCACTTGGCTTCCAAGTGACTCCCTTGGCTACTCTTTTGCTTCTGCGTTGCCTCTATGGCTTCTGCGCTGCCTCTTTGGCTTCTGTGCTGCCTCTTTTGCCTTGGCTTCACATTCAGTAGCAAACCCTCAATAATCAACAACAACAACCAACAATAAAAAAAATCCCCTTTGTCTCTGTTGTTCCGTGGTTTTTAAGCCAACGACGATAGTGATTCATTTCCCTATCGGGCTCTTCGTCTTCCTATTTTTTCCGCTCAAATCCCTCCTCTGAGCATTAGCAATAATTGATAAAAACCCTCAAGGATGGATGCCACCTATTCAAAAATGGAAGGAACTATCCGCGCTTGAAATCCTTAGAAATACTCGTTCTCTATTTACACAGAAAACGTTGTAAAAACACCGGAAAATACACATAAAACACTGTTCACCGAACTTAAGATTTTCATAGCTATGCTTTATATCATTATTGGGTCTGCCTGTGAGTCGCCATAGCATGTCGCAAGGGCCTTGTTCCAAGGTTTCCCTTCGTATTTTAAAAATACGTTAAAAACACTAAAATCCCTTAAATATGGCCTTGGGCGGATTTGAAATGACATTCAATAGCCTTAAGGAACCTTTTGGGTCTGGTTTCATTGGGTCGGGCACTTTTCCTTCGTATTTCATTTATTCAATGAAAAACGCAATTACAAAGAAAATTGTCGTTTGATAGATTTCAAATTACATTAAATCTCGTTTATCGCCTGTCAGGTCTGTATATATATATATATATATATATATATATATATATATATATATATATATATATATCGCTAGTCGCGTATCGTGAGGTCTCGAGGTAAGCCATGTGGTGTGACCAATGCCAATGCCAATTGCGATCCGCCAATATCGGCGATCAGCATATCACACATCACAGGGTCCTGTATTTGCTTTGTGGCATCGCCGATTGTGATCCATCGATATTGACGATCAGCATATCACTAGGCCCGATCCCTATTATGTGCCTTCCTCCAATCCGACCTGCCGATTGCGATTCACCAATCGTATCTGGACCGTTGATCGGCCAGATCCAACGGTTCCCGTTCACTGTCGCTTTGACCTCTGATGGGCTTGCTTTTTTTTGTTTTCTCATGTTTTTAGCCTCCTGATAGTGTTATCCGATAAGTCTAAAGGTCCTCCTTTTGCGCTAGTTTTGACCTTTTATGAGGATTTTTAGAAGACTTGAAGATTTAGAGGGTTTTTAGGACCCATTTGAAAGGGATTTTGCCTCTTTTTTCAAAGGAAAAAAAGGCATCTTCATTTTATGATAACTTCTACATCCTAAGTCAGGTTTGGCCCATTCAAATTGTAGTAGATTCAGAATGAGATGATCTCTATAATTGGGCTAGTTCCAAGAGCTTTCTTGGACTTTCATTTTCCTCAGTGAGGTACACTTAGAATTAGGAGTCTATCCAAAATCCATTTTGGATCATGCCTTCCCAGTAAAAGAAATTTTGGTCTCCAAAAGACTGATACACTGATCTGAATAGTAAATGAGAGTGACTCACCCTCTTCTTTTAGCCTCCCTACACTTGCCTTTTCATAGTGCCTCTGAACCAAAGTTTCTGACCACTTCCCTTCTCTGGATGTGCTGGTCCTCCTGGGAAGAACTGTCTTCCTCCTTGCCTTCCTGCAGAACTTCTACTGAAATGGTCATAGAAGGTAGTTTGAGCTTCTTTGCCTTGATAATTGATCCAAGGTGGCTCAAACAAATGTGAAGTATATCTGCTCCACAAAACTTTCATTTGTACCTGTTTGACAAGATGTCAACAACAACTGTTAACACCAACAGAAATACAGACAACAATTGGATGTCCTAAACTCCTGCTTCAACAAAGAACAGATTTCACATTTTGTGAGCACCTCCATGTCTTACATCTACATACAAATGATGGACTAGACAACAAGCCCATAAAACATGCCTTTAAAACAAATGACCCTTCTAGTCAAGCATGTAGAAAAAGACCATTTGGACTCGTTTTCAAAAGATGAAACACTTCATCATTATCTCCATTTAGGAGACCAAGTTAACTTCTCCCAAGTCAACATTGCATCACATGTATGTCAAAGCAATCAACCCTGCAAGTTACATACTGTTGTGGGGGAAAGTATCCAACTCGGAATGACCCTAACCCACTCTAAGGGTGACAGTTCCTTAGCAACAGCTGAAAGCAAAGCTATCTAAAGTTTCTTCTTTATGACATGCAAGAGATAAAAGGGAGAGATCCACTTACCGATGTCTTGCGCAAATGGTCGATCCAATCTCCTTTGTTTGCTGCTTGCTCCCAGCTCCAAGTCTTTTCACAGGCCCAGCTACACGAGATCCTGCAAATAAGACAAGAAAAGGAAACTACAAGAAGCATGCATGCAAAATGATTCAAGGATTAGCATAAATCAAAAACGCAAGTAAGACAATTCACCATTGAAACACATGCGAATAGAAGAACCTCAAATGCTTTATTAATATATGGAAGTAAGGTTCAGGCGGTGATACAACCATGAGAGGTCCAATCCAGCATCACCTTCCCGACGGAGAGAAATCTCTTCTTCACCTCCCTCAAGCAATCACCCAATACTCTCAACTGCAAACCAACAGCGATTCTTTGCACTAAATTCCGCCCTTCTAGATCCCATGGGATGAGATCCTTATATAGAGTTTTGGAGTGAAGATAAGTCAGCTTGATGTGTGACTTGTTGTCCTCTTCAACTCCAGTTGTTCTTCAGTTCTTCACTTGGAGTTTCTGTATTCCACTTGGAGTTTTAGAAGCTCTTAACTCATCATTAGGCGAATCTTATGATCAAGTGTCTTTTTGGAAGCTTCCTAGGCACTGGCACATTGAGAAAAAGATTCCTCCACATGTCCAAGTACGCCCAACGTAGGTAGCCTTTGTTGCACTTGCTATGCAGCGCAGGTAGCCCTTGTTGCACTTGCTATGCAGCGCAGGTAGCCTTTGGAGCAGCTGCTTTGATCCAAAATTGACCTGTTTTTGAGTGTTTTTCAGTGGAGAACTGATTTGTAGTGCTGTGGTTTTCTGACCTTGTTCCTCTAAGGGTAAGAACAACATGTTTAGGGACTTTGGATCCCTTAGATTATTGACATTTCATGCTCTATGTTGTAAGGCACAAAAATGTCTATAACAGTTGCCCCCTAAAGTATGAGGTCGTTTATCGGGTGAAATGCTTTATTAGGAGGATCCAAAGTTCATTCAATCGCCGGGAGGTGACCTGTAACAAAATACAATACAATACATTATCTTTTCATACTTTCTTTTCATGATCTAGCTGATGCGGGCATTTCCCATGATCAGCTTTATAAATACATTCGCCGTACATAAACAGGCGATCGTCTGATAAGAGACGGATAATTCTCTGCTTTTAATTATCATCCTTTTAGTAGGATGCTCATCTACTGCACATGTCTATGTTTTTATCTCCTGAATATATATCGCAGCCCGGATGGATGAAACTAGATCCGGGGTCTTCAAACTTGTCCGATCTTCACTCTAGTACAAGTCGATCCATGTGAGAATTTCTTGAAGTCGAACATGGAAAGACATCGCTTGATTACCAGTCAATAATGTAAACTGTTAACAAGCGCGAGAGGAATCACCGATAATGATGATGACCCTCAAGGTACTGCAGCACAATTCACGTGGTGTGAATATAGGATCTGACGTCGAACACCACGCAAAGTCTCCTGGTCGAAGGTCATTAATGTATACCTATCGCCGGGAGTGAGAAACTTGCCATTGAGGCATGCAAGCTTCAAAGTACTGAGGGGGTGTTCCTAGATCAACTTCTTGGATAATGAGCTGATGTCGACAAGAAGTGATCCGTCAAAGGAGGGCCTTAATGAATCCCACATCAGTGACACGGAATGGAGCTAGTGATGATGGTGAAAATGATCTGTGAAATATGATTCAGGGTGGCGGTCATGGAAGGATGAAAGATGATGTACGGTAGTGGATGGGACCCGGTTGACACTTTCTGAATGAAATCTCTTGAACATACAACGACACTGATGTGATGGATCGGTAGCATTACCCCATGTATGGATGGTATGGCGAGACCATGGTGAAGGGACCGGTGAATGATAATAACCCAACCCGATATTTACGGAGGCAAAAGTGTCATGTTCAAGAGCGACATGCTACCATTAAGCTTTGAGGTTCTTCCCAATTTTTCCCCAGTCATTTCTGACCAGTACCTCTTTATTTTTGTCAAGCTTGAGGAGGATAACATATGCTTGATCTATAACCTACCCTTCGGGCAATCCCATCGCTATGTTTTAACGAGCCTAGCGATAGGGAAACTCGTTCTTGTCTAAAGACAAGTTTGTCGCTATCTAATATTTTAACGAGCCCAGCGACAAAGACAACTCGGTCCTTTTCATTTTTAGAGAGTCTGAAAAGTGTACATAAAGTAGACTCCAGGGGTCCTTTTTCGTCATCTAATCCCTTAAGTCCGAAAAAGTATAAAACAATATAGAAGGGATGAATGTTCGATATCTTTATCGAGCCGAACTAGACAAGCGCTCGATCTTTTTGTGCAATAATTCCTCAAGTCCAAAAAGATTAAAATCTAGAGGAGGGATAGCTCTTCCGGTCCTTTTAACGAGCTGGAAGGCCAAGACTCGGCAAACTTTTCATTTTTTACGAGTCAGTGAAAAGAGCTCAAAGAAGACTCGTATTTTGAGGAACGAGTGATAAACAGGGATAGCAGCAGATTCCAGGTACAGGTTGGAATTTTCCAATCACGCCAGTATTACAAGGATGGCTAGGTGGGATCACTCTTCGCAGCTGTTCCTCAAAATAGGTAAACAATCAAGTGGACATGAATGATCGGCCAAATGAAAAGTGGAGGTGACGGTGCACAAACACGACCAAGGCTTTTATGGCTGATGAATTTACGGTCTCAAATGGTTATTTACCAGTTCATTTTTTCTAAATGAGCTTGAACACTGGGGGAAGCCTGCTCACAAGCTTATTTTTATTTATTAACGAGCATGAATTTCCGCATTAAAACTGCTCGGATCTTGCGTTTATTTTTTAACGAGCATGAACTTTGCCAAAACTGCTCGTTTTTACCAGTCATAAAGTAGTAAGGTCTCATGGAAGATTCCTATTTTTTGAGGAGCTTCATCTCCCTACGCTTTGCTCCATATCCTCTCTTCATGCAAGCTGGGTACCAGCCTATCCTACGGGTTAGAGGGGTTAGTCCTACCTAAAACTAAAAAGCCGCCCGCGCTTGCATTCCAAGAGGTTTGAATGCCCCCAGGTGTAAGTCTAATTTCAAGGCTGCCCCTACTTTTCCATCAAAAACCTTTGTTTTCAACAGGTGAGGCTTACCTCTTTCAGGTTACCCAAAGATTGTTCTGCTAATTCTCTCAAACATAAACTTTCTTCGGCGATGTCTATCATTAGGTTACACAAAGATGGTTACAATTTGTTGCAGCAATTGAATCCCTTTCTTTGGAGGCTGCCCCTACTTATCCTCTAAAACATTTGTTTTAATGGGTGAGGCTTGCCTTTAATCCAAAGATGGTTACTAGTTGCTGCCGCAAACGGATCCCCTTCTTTGGCAGAGCCTACTTATTTAGACAAAGGTGAATGACAACGCTCCGCCACACACTTAACTTTAACAAAATAATCTTTTTCCAGAACAACCCCATTCCTAACAGCCCCTTCTTCCGCATGAGAGCTCTTACTGGCTCTTCTGTTTTACGAAGAAGAAGGAGGGGACGGGGTATGGACTAGTCATATTCTCCCGCGGAAATTCTACTCTACACCCAAGGTTTTTTCTGCCTCCAGAGCAGACCAGGATGCATGCCCCCTGGGTTTCGGCCCTACTTTCCCGAATCACTCGCGCTCATCAGGAAGAAGAACCGGAGGTAGAGACCTTTCTTGATCAAACAGACCATTCAGGATAGGTATGTGACTATTTGCGATGCGTGATCCCGGAAATGAAAGTTTGTCTACGAGCTTGACCATTCTTCCTTCGTATGGAAAACACATCATTTGAAAGAGTGAGGAGACTATTGCTTCCATGCAATATACGTAGTCTCGTCCAAGGAGTAGGTTATAATCCAAGGGTCCTTGGACGACCGTCAAATTCATCTTGACAGCCTTCCCTTTCAGTGTAATAGGCACATTAGGTAGAATCCCTAATGGTCGACTGGTTCCTTTGTCAAAACCCGAGAGACGCCTTGTCTCGGGCAAAAGCGCCGGGCAACCCAGTGCTTTCCAAGCAATAGAGGATAGGATACTCACAGATGCCCCTTCATCAATGATAGTTCCAGCCATCACCATTTTGTATATTTGGACTATAATTCTAAATGGTATACTGGCTGGTAACCGGGGTCTGCCTAGTTGGTTCCAATCAAAGGACACAACTAGGTTGCTTGGTGGTGGGACCGAATATACGGCCGGATATGATCCTGACGACACTCCTTCCTGCGATAAAGGAGTGGGCACATTGCCCTGATGTTCATCAAAATCGGTGTTGATGAAGAGAACCTAGACGGTGTCATCCTTACTCTCTTCGGTGAGGGTGTCAACTGAAGATGAATCCTCAGTGACTGTGGTATTTGAAGATGAAACTTCTGAAGGGAGAACCGGGTCAACTGCCGTTTCGACCTTTGGACTTTCGTCCGGTCCGGATTCAGTAGGTTCACTTTCAGTGACTGACACTTCAGCTGGCCCTATGAGTGGGGCAGCTATATTTTCGACCAACGAAGGACTTGGCGCGAGTTTTTGGTATCCAGGAGGAAGTAGCAACGGTGCAACCGGTTGATCTTCCAAAACTCTCTTTGCTTCGTCTAAAAAGGGACAATGGTGAAGGGTGTGATTGCCTTCACACAGTTCACAGGGGAATCTCATTCCCCTTCGTCGTCTAGGACCTTCACTTTCGTTGGTCGACGGTAAGCATTCGACCTGGTTGTCAGAGATTGACGCTTCCGAACTGTGCAAACGAGGGGACCAGTCCCTTAGTATTTGGGGAATACTGGGACAATCACGGTGGAGGTGGTCTCCTCTGCATATGACACATGGCAATTTGGGCCCGGTCCGTGCTGTGTGTGGGTTTTCGTTAGATACCTTTTGCTTGCCCCCAGGCGCCTTTGGCTCCTTCTGCTTCTTTTCTTTCTTCTTCTTTTCCTTCTTCTTTTCTATGGGAGCCACGCTTTTGGCGGCTTGACCTTTCAAAGAAGAAGGATCAGAGGAAGGCGTATAAGAAGTGGAAGGCTGGAGGGTAGCTCTAGACGGGTCTAACTATTGACTCGACTGTTTAGGAACCGTGGTGGTCTGAACTATAGCGGTTGAGAATAGCCAAACTGGCAGGCCAATTGTCAGCCCTGGAAGCGACAATGTGGCCATGTGGGGCGCACCAACTTCTCCCCAAGAGGAGAAAGGGATAGGGGTCCCATCATGTGGAATCCCTTTGTTGGTGTGTTCCATGTTCTCAACCTTAAGATCAACGTAGGAATCAGGGGTAATTATGTTCCGTTTAAGATGAATTTTATATGACGACGCTTTAGACACAACTTGCTTTTTCACTTTTTAAGAGTCGAGAAAAAGCTAAAGATGACTCTAGTCTCCTTCGATGTATTAACGAGCCCGAAGTGACAAATGCTCGGATGGACTTTTTCAGTTATAGAGTTTGAAAAAGGCCAAAAGAAACTACTCTGGAGTTCTAGGCAAGGGTGTGCCAAACCTTTCGCGAAACCACAGAATACGTTTTACGGTACGAGTGGTCGATCTTCGTGAATGCTGTGTTCGCTGCATCGCGATCAGTAGGGCGGCCGACACGACTTCCTATGGATAAAGGCTTTGTTCCTATAGGGGTCCCCCAATATACGCGACGGTACGCGGGGGCACAAGTCCGTATTAGTGCTATCGTCCCTCAGGAGGAATCACCCACCTTCGTAGAGATCAACAGTCACTATGTTTAACGACGCCGGTTCACGTCTCTACCTAGACCTCTACTATGTTTCGTTATGTTTCAAAGCGTTGTTAGATAAATTTAGTTCTTTTTAGGTTGATCTTGCTTAGCAGTTTGCCTTTATGGATCACCACGTGATGTATGATACAACTCCTAAATGCAGTCTAAGAATGATAAGCAAGCTTTTTTCAATTCTTTCAACTTATGAAAACCTTAACTTCTGAAGGAAAAGAAAGACATCATCTTTTCAAACAGATCATAGAGCACACACTGATGCACTTTTCCTAAATCGTCATGCAAACTGTCAAAATGTACATGCACAATGCAAGTATTTCTTTTCTTCTTCCTTAATGTTGGTGTATTACAAAAAGAAAGTTGTTGTATAATTTCGAATTCGATTTCAAGCGTAAGCAAACAAGTTTTTGTCCAATAATCAAAAGAACACCTTAAGATTCACTCGTTTCAACACAAGAAATACTGAAATCCGAACCATAGAACGAAAGCAAATGCTCAAGCAGCTATGAACAGCAATAAACTAGCTCTTAAAATCACAACGACACTTTCTCATAGGTCTAGATCCAAGAGGTCATGGCAAGACTAGTTCACTTTCGCTATGGGAAACTGTGAATGACAACAAGAAATACAATAAGAACAATTACAGTTTCTTCATACAACTGAGGAGGGATGAAGGCAAAGAGAAGTGGTTTCAGCTGGGTATACAGGTTGACAACAGGCCGCAAAAACAATACTGAAAACTGGGCAACAGACAGTGGGAAATCCCAGCTGCACAAGGAAAAACTGGATCAGAGCAGGTGCTGCACTGTCAATCTGAGATGCAGCATAGGTAGCCCCTTCGGGACCTGTGTTGCAGTGCAGGTAGCCTTTGTTGCAGCTGCACTTATGAGACAACTCTCGTCTCTCTCAGATTCCGGCTCACAGTTTGCTCAAAAATCAATGGTTTTTGGCCAAATCAGAGGCTGTCAGTCAAGTATACACTAGAGGATGATTAAAGGAAGATGAACACTATCACAAAGAGCTAAAAAGAGTCCTTGTGGATCAGCTCTTCAAATCATAAACATGCCCAGCACTGGGCTAGAGTAGCTGCCCTCTACAGTGCATTCGAAGGACTCGAATGCAGTTCGATTCGGTACTCTCTTTGTTCAAGAAATGAATAGCAAGAAACACAAGCTACCAACAAGACACGATCCCCAGCGGAGTCGCCAGTCTGTTGTGGGGGAAAGTATCCAACTCGGAATGACCCTAACCCACTCTAAGGGTGATAGTTCCTTAGCAACAGCTGAAAGCAAAGCTATCTAAAGTTTCTTCTTTATGACATGCAAGAGATAAAAGGGAGAGATCCACTTACCGATGTCTTGTGCAAATGGTCGATCCAATCTCCTTTGTTTGCCGCTTGCTCCCAGCTCCAAGTCTTTTCACGGACCCAGCTACACGAGATCCTGCAAATAAGACAAGAAAAGGAAACTACAAGAAGCATGCATGCATAAATGATTCAAGGATTAGCATAAATAAAAAACTCAAGTAAGACAATTCACCATTGAAACACATGCGAATAGAAGAACCTCAAATTCTTTATTAATATATGGAAGTAAGGTTCAGGCGGTGATACAACCATGAGAGGTCCAATCCAGCATCACCTTCCCGATGGAGAGAAATCTCTTCTTCACCTCCCTCAAGCAATCACCCAATACTCTCAACTGCAAACCAACAATGATTCTTTGCACTAAATTCCGCCCTTCTAGATCCCATGGGATGAGATCCTTATATAGAGTTTTGGAGTGAAGATAAGTCAGCTTGATGCATGACTTGTTGTCCTCTTCAACTCCAGTTGTTCTTCAGTTCTTCACTTGGAGTTTCTGTCTTCCACTTGGAGTTTTAGAAGCTCTTAACTCATCATTAGGCGAATCTTATGATCAAGTGTCTTTTTGGAAGCTTCCCGGGCACTGGCACATTGATAAAAAGATTCCTCCACATGTCCAAGTACGCCCAACGCAGGTAGCCTTTGTTGCACTTGCTATGCAGCGCAGGTAGCCCTTGTTGCACTTGCTATGCAGCGCAGGTAGCCTTTGGAGCAGCTGCTTTGATCCAAAATTGACCTGTTTTTGAGTGTTTTTCAGTGGAGAATTGATTTGCAGTGCTGTGGTTTGCTGACCTTGTTCCTCTAAGGGTAAGAACAACATGTTTAGGGACTTTGCATCCCTTAGATTATTGACATTTCATGCTCTATGCTGTAAGGCACAAAAATGTCTATAAAATATACAAGTTAAAACAAGGAAATCATCAACATCCCTATGTTCATGCATCTCATTCTCATGCATGCATTTCATTCTTCAACTTTAACTTAAGCACACTGTACTTTCGAAGCTGAAATGAAATATAATGTATATGCATCAATAGACATGCAATCTCAATCAAATAAAAACTCTAACCGTTCCTTACCAATCCCTTTCAAAGGTACTACCTTTTTTTGCACATCAGCATCAACATGTGAATCATTTTGAGACACATCACTCATGGAATCTTCCTTTCCATTTCTGCCATCTTCTCTTTCCACTTTCTTTAGCGTTGGTGGAGGCATTGTTGGATTCAGTGTCCAACATTTTGCAGCAAGATGTCCTTGCTTATGGCAGTACGTGCACTACATGTGCATCTTCTTGACAACATGATTTACCTTGTCCAATGGACCTTTGGCTACTTGCTTCTTTTCCTTCAAAAGTTTCCTGTATGTGGCCATTCTCTTCCAACATCTAGAAACATCATGGTTATCCAAACCACAAAAGGAACATGTAATTCTTTTCCCATACATATGTGGAAATTTATCATGCTTTGCACAATCAAAAGGAAAATGTTCAGAACCAGATTTATACATGCCTCTTTCACCTTTATTGCCTTCATGAGGAGGTGAATTGAGTGAAGAAGTAGCTCCCTTTGGAACACCATCAATATCGCTGTCAGAGTTTCCACAACTCTCTGGTTCAAGTGTGTACTTCTGAACACCTGCATCTTGCAAATGATGTTTCAAGCGATTGCATTCCTCTCGAATACAACCTTCACATTTCTAAGGTAGAGGACATGAAATGACACTCCTTCTTGGGACTATTTCAATGGCCTTCATGGCAGCTTTGGAATTCTCTCCATAAGGCTGTCCAAGACCCAAATACTTAGGCCTTTCCTCAACCATTATTGGTTCAACAATACCTTGTGCATGCTTACCCAAGCCTTTTCCTTCATAGCCCATCTTGGACATTAGCTTGGAACCTATGCCTTTAGTATGTTTTTCAAAAGAACCAATACAAGCATTCTCAGAAGAATTTGAAGACAAACTGGAATGGCTTACCTCTTCTTCAAGCTGATACTTGACTAAGGCTTCTTGGGCAACAAAGAGCTATGACTCAAAATCATGCATCCTTTTCAGGTTCATATTTTCAATATGAAGTTGCCTCTCCATTTTCTGCAATTTGTCAGAAAGAAATTGCTTCTCTTCCTCCATGGATTTCAACTGCTCTCTAAGCGTGTTGTTCTTTCCTCCATCCTCCTACATTTCTCTCACCATATCCATCATGATGAGCAAGTCTTGCTTCATGTCTTCATCAAATAATTTTGAGAAGAAAGGAGAATTTGAGGACTCACTTGAAGAAGTTGTCATTATGCCAATGAACAAAAGAACTTCAAACAAGAATAACAAAGAGCTTTATTCAAGCAACCTTTTGCAACAAACCTCTTGTGCTTCAAGGACTGCTTTGAGGTCCTTTGGGATAGAAGAATGCCTTCAACCCTTCTCCTTCTTGTCCTTCCTAGACTGAGCTATCAATAGCTTTCCATTCACCTCTGCAAACTCAGAAAATAGTCAGTCTGCAAACAAGCATATAATCAATCAGATAATCAATCCTTGACTAGCCAAACACCTTTCAGACAAGCAACCTCTGCTCTGTCACTCAAGCATTCTGATATAACCTTCTTAAGGTGCAGTTAATCAATCTCTTGCTCCGATACCACCTGATCTAAAAATGGAGCACTTAGGCTTCTTGTCTAACTTATAAGAACCTCTCCCACTTCCAAAGCTTTAAACATTCCCAAGTATTATTTATTAACCAATGTGGAAATAAGAAATGCTTGAAAATATAGGCATATGCTTATATGTATTGTTGGCCGTTTATGTGCTTTAAAATCTACTGTGTATGCTGATATTTGTTTTTAACTGATTATATGCCTTAAATTCTGTTGCTGTGCTATAAGTTGATGTGCTCAAACTGGTATATAAATACATATAATAGTAAATAAAGTAGCAGAGACAATGAAACAATAAGACAGACACATGAACATCAATTTAATTTGGAGTTCACCCAAAACTCTTGAGCTACGTCTCCTTGAGCTCTAGTCAACTTGACTAGGCTCTATGGTATTATGGCACAAGTCCTTTTTACAAGCTTTTGGCTCAACTCCTACTGTTTTACCCAGAAACAGTGGGTTCATACACCATTTTATCCCCTAGCTCTTGAAGCTTTGGCTCTTGGATTTGGCCCTTGGCTCTGGCTCTTAGCTCTTGGTTCTGGCTCTTGGCTCTGACTCTGGCTCTTTGGCTCTTGATTCTGGCTCTTGGCTCTGACTCTAGCTCTCTTGCTCTTCAACTCTGGCTTCTTTCTGCCCTCTATCAATTCATAGCCCTCTTAGATTTCCACTTGGCTTCCAAGAGACTCCCTTGACTTCTCTTTTGCTTTTGCACTGCCTCTGTGGCTTCTTCACTGCCTCTTTGGCTTCTGTGCTGCCCCTTTGCCTTGGCTTCCTACTTTGGCTTCACCTTCAGCAGCAAGCCCTCAATAATCAACAACAACAACCAACAATAAAAAAAAATCCCCTTTGTCTTTATCGTTCCGTGGTTTTTAAGCCAATGGCGTCGTTGATTCATTTTCCCTCTTAGACTCTTTGTCTTCCTATTTTGTCCACTCAAATCCCTTCTCTGAGCATTAGCAATCATTTCTAAACGCCCTCAGGGATGGATGCCACCTATTCCACAACGGAAGGAACTATTAGCGATTGAAATCCTTAGAAACATTTGTTCTCTATTTACACAAAGAACACTGTAAAAACACGGGAAAATCTGCATAAAACACTGTTCACCGGACTTAAGATTTTCATAACTACGCTTTATATCATTATCGGGTCCGCTTGTGAGTCGCCATCGCATCTCGCAAGGGCCTTGTGCCAAGGTTTCCTTTCGTATTTTAAAAATACATTAAAAACACTAAAATCCCACAAATATGGCCTTGGGAAGATTTGAAATGACATTCAATAGCCTTGAGGAACCCTTTCGGGTCCGGTTTCATCGGGTCGGGAACTTTTCCTTCGTATTTCATTTATTCAATGAAAAACGCAATTACAAAGAAAATCGTCGTTTGACGGATTTGAAATTACATTAAATCTCGTTTATCGCCCATTGGGTCCGTATATATATATATATATATATATATATATATATATATATATATATATATATATATATATATATATATATATATATATATATATATATATATATATATATATATATATATATATATATATATATATATATATAGAGAGAGAGAGAGAGAGATATATATATATATATATATATAGATATATATATATACATATCGCCAGTCGCGTATCGCGGGGACCCAGGGTAAGCCATGTGGTGTGACTAATGCCAATGACGATTGTGATTCACCGATGGATCTGCACCATTGATCAGCCAGATCCGAAGGCTCCTATTCACTATCCCTTTGACCTCCGATAGGCTTGATTTTTGTTGTTTTCTCATGTTTTTAGCTTCCCGATAGTGTTATCCGATAAGTCTAAAGGTCCTCCTTTTGCGCTAATTTTGACCTTTTATGAGGATTTTAGAAGACTTTATGATTTATAGGGTTTTTAGGACCCATTTTAAAGGGATTTTGCGTCTTTTTTCAAAGGAAAAAAAGGCAGCTTCATTTTATGATAACTTCTGCATCCTAAGTCAGTTTTGGCCCATTCAAATTGCAGTAGATTCAGAATGAGACGATCTCTGAAATTGGGCTAGTTCCAGGAACTTCCTTGGAGTTTCATTTTCCTTAGTGAGGTACACTTAGACTTAGGAGTCTATCCAAAATCCATTTTGGATCAAAGATAATCTTGTGCATAGGTTGGTGGAGGGGAATAAAGATCAAGAGTCTTGCACAAGTTTCAAGCTTGTATCAAGAATGAAAGACAAGTGTGTCTTTTAAATTGAAATAGTTGTATTTTGTAATAGACCAGTTTCTTAGTTTCTCTATCAATAAAATTCTCAAACAAGCAAAGGGTTTTCCCAATTGGGTTCCCTAGACAATTCTGTCTTTTTCAATTATGTGACTATGATTTTATTTATGTTCCTATTCTATTGAATCTAGTAGAGAATTTTTTGTTTATGTGAGATTTTTTTTTTTTTTAGATTGCTCATATTTGTAGGAATTTACAGGGTAAGTTCCTCAGACAGAACACCAAAGGACACCGCTCACAAACAAATCATAGATTAATACATCAATATTCTTGATGTGGTTAAAACCCTCAAAGAGGGAAACAATCCATGGCCTCAGCCAACGTGGCCACTTCAGGCAATTTATTTATAAAAGAATGAAAATTTACATAAGCTTCTCTCATGAATGATTACCCTAAAAATGACCCTCCATGCTCTTTAAATAGAGATCATGGACCAATTGGGTGGTAAGCCACAAATCAAGTGTCGGTAATACTGAGGAGAGAATGAACCGTCGGATCACTACATATCGTGACCATCGAATTGTAAGTTACAAAAGTACATAGTAAAGAAACACACTTTACCTAACTCTATAGTAGACCAAGTTATACTTAACTATTTCCTATGTGTCGGAATATCCTAACATCCCCCCTTAAGAACAACTTGGGATAGGATTGAAGGATGTACAAATATGACACAATAGGAGAAGGAAGGAGGCATTAGAGCCTATCCCCCCTTAGTGACAACTTCCTAAACTCCAACCATAAATCAAAGTTTAGTAAAATTCGCCTCTATGAGAGCCTTTGTAAAGATGTCTGCAACTTGACCATCTGTTGAACAATATTGCACTTCAAGAACATGGTCGTGAATGAGCTTTCTGATGAAGTGCATGTGCAGTTCAATGTGTTTGTTGCGTTGATGTTGGACTGGATCTTTGCATAGTTGAATGGCACTTTGATTATCACACCAAAGTGTAGTCGGATGTTACTGCTAAAAGCCAAACTCTGATAGGATCTGACGAAGCCACAGGGCTTCCTTACTAGCTTCTACGACACCACGATACTCTACTTCTGTTGAAGAAAGAGAAATGGCACTTTGTTTCTTGCAAGCCCATGTAATAGGTCCTGAACCAAGAGTGAACACATAACCTGCAGTAGACTTCCGATCATCAGGGTCACCAGCCTAATCAAAATCAGTGAAACCAACCAATAGAGGAGATTGTTTTGCACTGTAATGAATCCTAAACTAAAATGTACCTCAAACATAATGAAGTATTCTTTTATATGCTTTCCAATGACTTTCACGTGGGTTTTTCATAAACCGAGAAATAAGGCCAACAACAAAGGAAAGGTCAGGACGAGTATGGGTCAGATACAAAATTTTTCCTACAAGTTGACAGTATAAGGTAGCATCAACTTCAGGGGAAGTACAAGTGAATGAAACTTTGGCTCCAGACTGAAATGGAGAAGTGGTTGGTTTACAGTCTTCCATGTGAAAATGGCGTAGAAAATCACATGCATACTTGGACTGGGAAAGGGAAATACCTTCCTTGGATTAGAAGACTTGAAGAGCAAGAAAATAATGCAAGTGTCCTAAGTCTATCATTTCAAACTTCTTTTCAAGGTTGGACTTCACATAGTTTATAAGGTTGGGATCACTACCAGTAAGGATAATATCATCAACATAAAGAACAAGAATGATAGGAGACTTGACCACTTTCTTGGTGTAGACAGTATTATCAGAATGACACCTAGAAAATCTAGTTTCTAAAAGAAATCTATCCATTTTGGCATACCAAGCCCAAAGGGATTGCTTGAGACCATAAAGGGATTTCTTAAGCCGACATACAAGGTTGGAGTCTGTTTGTATAAAGCCAGTAGGTTGTTCCATATAGATTTCTTCATGCAAGTCCCCATGCAAGAAGGTAGATTTAACATACATCTGATGGACTTCCCATTTGAAAGAGGTAGCAAGGGAAATAACAAGGTAGATAGAGTTCATTTTGGCAACAGGGGAGAAGGTTTCAGTATAGTCAATGCCTTCAACTTTTGAAAAACCCTTAGCAACAAGACGAGATTTATGTTTATCAACTTTTCCATCTGGTCCATACTTGGTTCTGTAAACCCATTTTCATCTAACAAGTTTTCATCCCTTTGGAAGGGGAACAAGATCCCATGTATCATTTATCAATAATGAACAATATTCTTCATTCATAGCTGTGTCCCAATTTTGATGGCCTGAAGCTTTTGAAAATGTGTCAGGATCATAATTAGTTGAAGCTTGAGCCAGTAAAGAAGAGGCTCTATCAAACTAAGAACATGTACATCACTGATCTGTAGGATCACTGGCAAGAGCACCTGATGCATCCCGAGTCACACGGACTCATTTTGGAAGTTGAGGAGCTAAAGGAGGATCCTAAGAAGGTGGGGAGGATTGTCATCCTCGCTATCATCATCTGAAGAAGAAATATTTTCAGAAGTAGAAGGGATAGAGAGAGGTGGCACATCTGCCGAACTAGGCTCGTAGGCCAATATATTTTTAGCAAACTTTACATTTCTTCTAATGATAACATTTTTGTACTTAAGTGGAATAAGTCTCTATCCTTTGACATCTTCAGAATATCCAACAAAAACAAATTTTTCACTCTTAGGTTCTAAAGCTTTATGTTTCTCAACTGGAATATGGGCCCATGCTTCACTTCCAAGAACACGAAAGTGACTTACGTTTGGTTTAATTGAACTCCATGCTTCTTCTGGAGTGATATTGTTTAAAACCTTAGTGGGAGTGTGATTTATTATGTAATTTTCACAGTTAATTTCTTCTGCCCAAAAATTAAGACTAAGTCCTTTAGATTGAAGCATACAATTAGCCATTTCCTTTAAGGTGCGATTCTTCCTTTCAGCCACACCATTTTGTTGTGGAGTATATGGAATAGTATGTTGCATTTGAATTCCATTCTCAGTGCAAAAGTTGATGAATTTGTTGTTAACATATTCTCCACCATTATCAGACCTTAGCTTAAGAATTTGATGTCCAGATTGTTTTTCAACAAAGGCCTTAAAGGCCAAGAACATTTTAAATACTTCACTCTTGAGTTTTAAGAAGTATACCCATGTGCTTCTGGAGAAATCATCAATGAAAGTTAAGAAATACTTGTAGCCAGAGAATGAAACAACTAGAAGTGGACCACATAAATCATTATGCACAAGCTATAAAGGGGCTAAGGCGTGCCAAGAGGCATGTTTTTCAAAACTATCCCAATGATGTTTTCCGAGTACACATCTGAAACAAACACCATCTCTGCAAGTTACCATTGGAAGACCTATCACCATATTTTCTGTACATAGATTCTGAAGGGAGCGATAGTTTAAGTGACCAAATCGCTCATGCCAAAGTTTGCTCACTTCATCATTATGAGCAAAAAATACCGAGGGAAGATTTGATGACCCAAAGTTATTAAACGTATACAACCTTGTATAATCATCAGCGATGCCAGTGGATAAAATTTGTCTAGGATCTCTTAGGCCCTTAATTACAACATCGTGAGGCAAAAATTCAACGATTTTACCTTCACCTGAATGAGTTATATGATATACAGATATAAGGTTTTAGGATAAGGTTGGAACACATAATACATCATTAAATTGACCATTGTCTATATGAACAGTTCCAGTCCCTACAACACTAAGAGATCTATCATCACCAACATATATATTTTTGGTGTTACAATCATTTAAAGAAGAAAACATGGCTTTGTTTTTGGCCATGTGATAAGAAGCTCTAGAATCAATGAGCCACTCATGAGAATTAGAAGAAGAAGATACATTTAGTGTATATCCAGACCGAGATGTTTGACAACCACATGCAGAAAGTGCTATTCCTGAAGATGAAGTTGAAGTTGAAGAGTGCTCCAAATGGATGTTATGCTTCTTCATCACCGCTTCCAAGGCTTCCATCTTCTTAAAGCATTTGGATTCTAAGTGGCCATCTCGATTACAAAAGTGGCAATGTCTATCAGTCTTCTTCCCTTTGTTTTTATTTGCCTTATCATTTTGTTGAAATGATTTTTCATTTTGAGACTAAAATTGCTTAGGACCCTTGTTTGGTTTAGGACCATTCTTTTTAGGATATGGCTTCTTAGGATTCTTTGAATTTGGTTGCTGCTGGGCAGCTTATGCTTTCTTAGAAGAGTTTCCAAGATTAAAAAGACTAAGTTGTAAGAGTTTTTCTTGTTCTCTTATTAAAGAATCACAAAAGGAATCAAATGAAGGGGACTTGTAGTCTTGTCCTTGAGAAATGAAGGCTTCTCTTGTAGAATGGAAGGTGGAAACAAACACAGAGTAGGCTGGTCCCAACTTAGCAATAATGGAATAGTTAATGTTACCATCTTCTTTCTTAACCTTAACACCTTCTAAGAGAAGTTCAAGGGTCTTGAATTTGGACAAAAAATCTTCAATGGAAGAAAAATTATTGGGGTCCAATGTAAGCAACTCATTTTCAAGTTGATGGGCTCTAAGTTCATTTTTAATTCCAAAAACTTTAGTGATCTGTTTCATTGCTTCATTAGGAGTATCAAGTTCTGCGATATGGAATCTAAGGTCTGGAGAAATAGACATCCCTATCAACCCACGTGCTTGATCTTGTCTATTTTACCATTTGGCTGCCTTATCTTCATCTTTTAGTTTGGTTTCTTGGCCCGAGGCTATTCTGTAAAGACCTTTACTTCTAAGTAAATCCACAATGTAGGACCACCATTGGAAGTAATTGGTGCTGTCAAGAATAACTTGGCATGGAATTTCCATTTTAACAGAAAATTAAGCTATATATGTTGAAACTAAGTGTTCCAATGGAAAGATCTCGAAAAATTAGGCTGATTGAAAAAAATAGCTCTGAAAACGGTTTCCGGATGAAGAAGTTATGGCTTTTTGAAGACAAGTTGTTGAAGATGCCAATGAAGTGCGGGAATGTGCAGAAATGAACGATAATGTTATATTTAAAAAAAAATCTCCCACCTTTTCAAACTTAATCTAATTAGCTCACTTTAAAAAAAGAAAATTATATGACTCACTTTTATAAATAAGAGAAAGTCACTTTTACAATGGTACTTTATGAGCTACCCACTAAATTGTAATTTAAATAAAAGATAAAGAGACTTTAGAATTATAAGTGACTCACTTTTTATAATGGGTGAGAACACTTTTACATAAAGTAACTTTAAAACATAAGTTACATGTGCTTTTTGAAAAAGTAGCTCAACAAAAAGAAAGACTTGAACTGAAGGCCTCTATTCTCATAAAGTAACTTTGGACCAAGTGAGCTAGTTTAAAAGGTTGGTGATTTTTGGAAAAGAGGAAGTGTTTTTTTGTTTTTTGTTTTTTAGTCACCAAAGCTTTGGATGCGTGCTTACTTGAGAAAGCTATTTTTTTCCTACAAAACAAAAATCACAAAACTCAAAATGAACATACAAAAAAAAAACCTTATGGTTTGAAGTTAGCTTTACCCGGAAATTAACAATTTTCCTCAATGTTTCTGATTTTCTGAGATCACATTAAATCGCGACGAAAAAGAGCATATGAATGAGAAAAAAAACTTCCTCTCTGTTTCTGATTTGCCCAGATCACACAGAGTTGCAGGACAAAGAGCACACGCAGAAATGAAAGGTGTAGATCCGGTAATAAAAAACAGAGAGATAAATAAACTGAAATAAACAGAGAGAAAATAACTAGAAACTGCAAATAAACATTGTATACCTCTAGATCTTAAAAATGATGTAGCTAGGGCTACCAGAAATCTTTTCACGTGAAACGAAAGGGGTTCCTCGCTGGAACATATGCTCCTAACACAAGAGAGTAGTCCTCTCGGCCCGAAAGCAGTAAGAAACAGTAGATCTAGGAAACGACAGTCAGATGCAACTCTACTGGCTTCAGATTTGGATCACCAATAGACGTGGCCCTCAACTTTGCTCTGATACCATGTAGGAATTTATAGGATAAGTTCCTCAGTCAGAACACCAAAGGAAACTGCTCACAAATAGATCACAGATCAATACACCAGTATTCTTGACGTGGTTAAAACCCTCAAAGAGGAAAACAGTCCACGACCTGAGCCAATGCGACCACTTCAGGCAATTTATTAATAAAAGAATGAAAATTTCGATAAGCTTCTCTCATGAACGATTACCCTACAAATGACCCTCCATGCTCTTTAAATAGAGATCATGGACCAATCGGGTGTTAAGCCACAGATCAAGTGTCGGTAATACCGATGAGAGAATGAACCGTCAGATCGCTACATATCATGACTATCAGATTGTAAGTTACAAAAGTACATAGTAAAGAAACACACTTTACCTAACTCTACACTAGACCAAGTTATACTTAACTATTTCCTATGTGTTGGAATATCCTAACAATATTAGCATGTTAGAATTTCATGGATTTTATATAGTTAGCTCAATTGGTTGAGTCCCTGTCTCTAAATCACCTTTTCTTTTGAGAGTTCGTGGGTTTAATTATCTCAACACTCTTCAGGTTAGGCTACATGGTTGAGCCAATAAGAAGTGATCCTGTTGGGTAGATATGATTAGTACACATATTCTATGGATGTATTCATCAATCTCTGGGGACTGTGAACAACATTAAAAAAAATTATGAAGTTTTTTTCTAGTGTTATTATAATTTTATTTCTTTAAGAGTCTCCAAATATCATAAGTTGCACATCCATTACCTTTAATAAACAACAACCTATTAAAACAAGCACTTAATTTAAAACATATTAGAATTTTTCTTCGTCATAGGAAACCAACTAGTCTAGGTTATTTAGGGCCTTGGAATAGGTTTGGAGAGTTAACTCTCCAAGGCTACTCAAACTCAAACTAGAGGTTGAATAATGAGTGGAGGAATATAGTAACACATAAGTTTTCAAGGAATCTCCTCTAATACAAGAGTCAAGCACTAGGTCATGTGAGGATAAGGAAATAGATACCCCCCCATCCTATTTGTCCAAACACCTACCCATGACTATCCCACTTAGATTTTGATTACAAACTATTATCTTAGTTTCTTATCCTAGAGACTATTTTGTAATACTTGAGATGGACATTGTATCACTATTACAGTGACCCTGTAGGGTGCCCCATGAATCAAGGGTACATTAAGGGAATTTTGAGGTCAAAATAGGCCTCAAAATAAAAAAATGTACTAACAAAATTACCTTTAAAAGAACACTTAGGATTCAATATGATGATGTCATCCCAAGGGGAAAATATTTTGGAGGGAAAAAAGGAAACTATTTTTTTAATTGTTTTTTCGGCTTATCTCCTTATAGATTACTCAAATGTCAAGTGTAGACACCCATTGGGCATGGAATTCAATTCCACATCCAATGAGTACCCACTCTACATAGTTTCTAATAGACCCACACAGAAAAAAGTGAAAATACATATAACAAAACGTGTTATTTAAGGGTTCACTCAGAATTATATAGAGTGGATACTCATTTGATGTGTAATTTAATTCCGCATCCAACAATTTTCTACACTTGACATTTGGGCAAACCAATAAGGATATAAATAAAAAATACAACAAAAAAGTAGTTTCTTTTATTTTTCTTTAACAATTCATAACTCTTATTTTATTATTTTCCTTAGGAGGCCCATTTTAGACCTCAAATTTCGCCTAATGCTTGCACCAGTCAAGGTTATTTTCAAGAGGTCAGCATAGCTATTTCTCTTACATTCATTGGTAGGACATGGGTCCTCATCATCTCAATCTTACCATTGGAAGGCCCTTTATCTACTATTTTATATTTTGGTGTCTGATCCTAATCAACCAGAGTGGGAATATTAGAGGGTTGTTTGCTTGCTATTCCTCTAGGATTTTTATAGTGGTGTTCTTTGTGCTCCTTTTATTTAGTTGGACTTAGGTTGTTTTTGTCTTGTCACTCTATTTCTGGGAAAACTAGTGTCTTTTCGATCTGCTAGTCCCACTAAGACAGGTAGCTATCTTAGAAACAAACAATCAAAGCAAATTGCGATTTCCTTTATGTATGATAGATAAGAGAGAAGCAAAAAAGGACCAACCTGGATCTTCTGCTTGGCTCCTTACTTGTTTCCTCTCTTCTTTAATAGAGCTTGCCACTCCTCTCCTACTTGTCCCGCTTTAGAGAATACTTGTAGAGGAAAAGCAACAAAACACCGTCAAAGCATCTCGATCTATAATATCATAAACAATGCAGAATCAGAAGTGCATTGACCATACAATTGCATTCACAAATAACGAGATTCACAAATACATGATTATATGGAGGAAAACTCAAATAACTTTATTAATAGTAGAAGAGAGGATTACAACCCAGTTGTCTAATCCAGCATCATTCTCCCAGCATCAAAGCCCTCTTCACCTCATGAAAAGCAAGATCACCCCACAATACAATGTTCCTTCTCAAAGAGAAACCAAAAACACTTCCTTACAAATTACAAAATTCCAGCCTCTAGATCTCTTAGATGAGGGATCCATTTATAGATATTTGTAGAGGTGTGAGTCAGCTCTAGGTTTTTTATTAGTGTCATTCCACTGATAGTTCTTGGTACCACTTAGAGATTTCATTGATCTCTTACTCATCCCTGGGCGAATTCTGAGAGGCAAGTGTCATAGAGGAACTTTCTGGAAGATTCCATGAGCATCCACTTAGCAAACTGCTTCAGACATTTGTCCATTCTCGCTCATTGCACCCCACATAAGGCCTTTTCGGTATGCATCGCACTTGGCTAGTGTAGGAGTCACTATGCATCGCACCTTGACCAAGGAGCAGTCAGCATGGTCCAGTTTTGGCCAGTTTTGAGTGGCTTTTCAGGTGGAACTTCTGGGAAATGATGTAATCAGTTGACCATGATATTTTAGGGTATGAAACAAAAATTTTAGGGGCTAAAGAGCCCTTGGTTTATCGACATATGTGATTGGGGTTGTAGTGCCCAAATATGTCTATAATAGTTGCCCCCTAAAGCATGAGGTCATAAATCTTTTGATGTTGGGTGAAATGCTTTATCATGAGGATCCGAGGTATTCAAGCTGGAAGGTGCTCTGTATAAGATACAATACAATACATCATCATCATATTTTTTCATGATCTAGCTGAGGCGGGCATTCCTGTGCTCAGCTTTATAAATTAATTTTCATGTACATGGAACAGATAACCGTCTGCGGTTGTAGACTGGTGATTCTTTAAATGTAGAGTCATCATCCCTTAGCTTGGATGATCATATATGCAGCTTCTGTGTACATTTGATGTCTTTATATTCCTGAAATATTGCAGCCCAGATGGATGAAACTATATCGAGGTATTCAAACTCGTTCAATCTCCGCTCGATGTACAAGTCGATCCATGTGAAAAGATGTTCTAAAGTCGAACATGGAAAGACATCGCCTGATTACCAGCCAATGATGTAAGCTGTTAACAGGCACGAGAGGAGTCACCGATAATGATAATGACCCTCAAGGTACTACATTTCAATTCATGTGGTGCGGATATATGATCTGATGTCGAACACTATGCAAAATATTTCGCTCGAAGGCCATTAATGTAAACCTGTCGCCGGAAGTGAGAAACTTGCCATTGAGGCATGCAAGCTTCAAAGTACCGAAAGGGTTGTTCCTAAGTCAACTTCTTGGATAATGAGATGATGTTGACAAGAAGTGACCCGTCGTAGGAGGGCCTTAATGTATCCCACATCTATGACATGAAATGAAGCAAATGATTTTCTGGAGGTGAAAACGATCTGATGATACAAGGTTCAGGAATGGCGGTCATGAAAAATGGAGGGTGAAGGTATCGCAGTGGATGAGGCGTTAGATGGGATGGTGAATTCTTTGAATGACTTCTCTTGAACATGTTGGTGACACTGAAATGGATTAGTAGCGTTAACCCCAAAAGATGGATGGCGTGGAGGACCAATGGTGATATGACTGGTGAACGGAGTGACCCAACCCGACTCAATCATGGTGATGGAGTGAAAGTGCCATGTTCAAGAGCGACCTGCTACCAATGAAGTTCTTCAAGTTTTCTTCCCTTTTTCCCCAGTCATTGCTAACCAGTACCTCTATATTTTTGTCAAGTTTGAGGAGGATAACATATGCTTGTTCTATAATTTGCCCTTCGGGCAAACCTGTCGCTATGTTTTGGCGAGCCTAGCGACAGTGAAACTCGCTCTTATCCGGATGGCACTTCCTATTTCTTCTCTGGCGGCTTCGCACCTTAAAATCCATCTTGTTGTGCTCTCAAAAGCACTCCTTCCGGTTTAATAGAACTAATCAAATGATTTGAATTGATTGAAGCAACACCAGCAAGAAGGGCAGAGGTCCCTATGTCTTGAGCACCATTAACATCACCAGTAAGAGAGTCAGTAACAGATAGAGATCCACCACCTAGTAGGTAGGATAAGTAATTGATCCAGGAGCAGCAATATAAGCATAGGTCTCACTCAGGAGCATGCTAAGGAGATCGGTAGGGATAAGTCTAGGTGAGTTAGGGTCATCTACCATGGGATATGCCACCTTTATTAGTTAGGTTAATCTGCCATCAAGTTTGTCACTATTGTTTTAACGAGTTTAATGACAAGGATAACTCGGTCCTTTTCATATTTAGAGAGTTTGAAAAGGGATGAAGGAAACTCTAGCAGTCCTTTTTCGTAGCGTAATCCCTTAAGTCCGAAAAAGTATAAAATAATACGAAAGGGATGACTTTTCGATCGCTTTAGCGAGCCGAAAAAGGCAAGCACTCGATCTTTTTGTGGAATGATCCCTCAAGTCCAAAAATATTAAAATGTAGAGGAGGGATGGTGTTTCCCCTTACTTTAACGAGCTAGAAAGGCTAGTAGCTCAGCAATCATTTCATTTTTAACAGGTCTAAAAAGAGCTTAAAAGAGACTCGTTTTTGAGGAACGAGTGATGTTTTTAGGTAGCAACTGGTTCCAGGTAAGTTTGGAATTTATCAAAACATGGCAGTGTGAAGAGGGTGGCTAATAGGATCACTCGTCACAGCTGTTCCTAAAAAGGGTAAACAATCAAGTGGAAGCGTATGATCGGCCAAAAGAATGGAGGTGATAGTAAGAACGCAACCAAGGTTTGAAAGGCTGATAGTATGGCAATCACAGAGGTTGTTTACTGAAGGTGGGTTTATTTTTTAATGAGCTTGAACCTTGCATTAAAATATGCTCAGTGGTGGGTTTATTTTTTAACGAGCTTGAAGCTTGCGAAAACATTGCTCATTGGTGGGTTTATTTTTTAACGAGCTTGAACCTTGCGGAAACATTGCTCATTGGCAGGTTTATTTTTTAACGAGCTTGAACCTTGCAAAAACATTGCTCATTCCAGTCGTTTTAAAGATGTCTGTCATTAGTAGGTTCATTTTTTAACGAGCTTGCACCATGCGAAACTTTGCTGATTCCCTTCTTATGTAGTCTAGAAATGACCAAACTACCGAGCTAACTATACTAAAAGCTAAGGAACTACTGAGGTTAGGTAGGATGGTTTTATCTACAGACAAAACACTTCCTTTGCTTTATCCGCGCACTACAGACAAAGGTGAATGGTGGTTAGACCAATCACCTAACCTAAGAAGTTGACACTACAAAGCTAAAAAGCTAAAAAATGAAATTGGTCGTTTTTCACTTGCATAAGAAAGGTTTGCATGCCCCCAGGTATTGAGAAAATGAGAGTTTCCAGGTCACCATATGGAAGTCCCTGCATTTAATCAGGATTGTTTCATTTGTGGAGTAGACAAAAACACTTCCTTGGCTTTGTCTATAGAAAAAGGTGAATGGTGTGAGCTTCCAATCACATAACATGAGAGGAAATAACTATTTTAGATTGATTCCATAACCTACAAGGACATGGTTTTTCAGACCAATCATATAACCTACAAGGAAATCTATTTTTTCAGCTGTTTTTTCCTACTGAAGCAGACTAGGGTGCATGCCCCTTAAACTTCGTTACATTCACCAGATTACTCGCGGTAATTAGGCGGATGAAATTAAGGTTGAAGAGACATTGTTGATGTGAAGAGACCATTCAGGGATGATGTTTGACTTGTAGTTGTGTTAGAACTGGGAAATGAAAGTTGGTCGATAAGTTTTACCATTCTGCCTTCATGCGGGAAACACATCACTCGAAAGAGTGTGGAAACAATAGCTCCCACGCTATAAACATAGTCATGCCCAAGGAGTATATTGTAATCTAGTGGCCCTTGGACTACCATCACGTTCAAATGAATGGTTTTCCTTTTTAAAGTTATCAGCAACTTCGGAAGTATCCCTAATAGTCGACTGGTTCCTTTGTTAAAGCCTGACAAATCTTGTGTCTCAGGCAGAAGCGATGGTGAACCAAGTGCTTTCCAAGCAGTTGAGGACAGGATACTCACTGAAGCCCCTTCATCTATGATAGTGCCAAACATGATCATTTTGTAAACTTGTACTATGATTCAGAATGGTACATTAGACGGAAGGCGGGGTCTTGCTAGTTGATTCCAATCAAAGGAAATGACTAGCCTGCTTAGAGGGGGTACCGGATAAACAACTGGATAAACCCCTTGAACTGGGGGACTTTCCTCCTGTTGTAAAGGAACAGGTGGATTTCCCCCAAGTTCATCAGACTATGTTTTAACAAAAAGAATTTGGACAGTATTGTTCTCATTCTCTTCGAAAATTGTATCATCTGAAGGTGGACCTTCTGAAGGAAAGACTGGGTCGACTGCCATCTCAACATGTTGACTTTGGTCTGGCATGGACTCAGAAGGTTTACTTTAAACGATAGGTGCTTCGACTGATGATTGAGTTACATCAGTCGGGTTGTCAACTAGCGATGGACTTCGTAAGAGTTTCTTGTATCCAGGTGGAAGCCGCTGTGGTGAAGCAGGACGGTTATCCAAGACACTTTTGGCTTCATCCATAAAAGGACAACGATAAAGGGCATGATCACCTTCACATAACCTACATGGAAATATGACCTTTCCTTTCTATCTATTGACTTCATTTTCACTAGTTGATGGTGTGTTGTCAACATGATCGCCAGAGGTTGATGACACCAAACGGACCAAACGAGGAGACCATTCTCTCAAGATCCACGGAATGCAAGGGCAATCTCAATGAAGGTGGTCTCCCTTGAAAATTATGCATGGAGATTTGTGTTTGGAAAGTTTGGTGTGCAGATTTTCACCAAATGATTCATGGTTTCCCCCTTGCTTAGCCGACTTCTTCTTCTTCTTCTCCTTCCCTTTCTTCTTCTTCTCAGTTGCTTGGTTTCTAGTATCACTAGTTTCACCAAGTGAAGAGGAAGAAGGGGAGGGAGATGTAGGAATTTACAGGGTAAGTTCAACAGAAAGAATACCAAAAGGACACCGCTCACAACCAGATCTCAAATCAATACACCAGTATTTTTGACGTGGTTAAAACCCTCAGAGTGCAAGGAGGGAAACAGTCCACGGCCTGTCCCAACGTGGGTACTACAGGCAATTTATTAATCAAAGAATGAAAATTTACATAAGCTTCTCTCATACACGGATTACCCGAACAATGACCCTCCATGCGCTTTAAATAGAACTCATGGACCAATCGGGTGTCAAGCCCCGGATCAAGTGTCAGTAATACCGAGGTGAGAGTGAACCGTCGGATCACTACATATCGTGACCGTCAGATTGTAAGTTACAAAATGTACAACGGTAAAGAAACACACTTTACCTAACTCTAACCTAACTCTATGCTAGACCAAGTTGAACTTAACTATATCCTATGTGTCGGAATATCCTAACATCCCCCCTTAAGAACAACTTGGGATAGGATTGAAGGATTTACAAATATGACACAATAGGAGAAGGAAGGAGGCACTAGAGCCTATCCCCCCTTAGTGACAACTTCCTGAACTCCAAGCATATATCGAAGTTTAGTGAACTTCGCCTCTGTGAGAGCCTTTGTGAAGATGTCTGCAACCTGATCATCTGTTGGACAATATTGCACTTCAAGAACATGGTCATGAATGAGCTTTCTGATGAAGTGCATGTGTAGTTCAATGTGTTTGCTGCGCTGATGCTGGACTGGATCTTTGCATAGCTGAATGGCACTTTGATTATCACACCAAAGTGTGGTTGGATGCTGCTGCTCAAAACCAAACTCTGATAGGATCTGACGAAGCCACAAGGCTTCCTTACTAGCTTCCACGGCACCACGATACTCTGCTTCTGCTGACGAAAGAGAAATGGCAGCCTGTTTCTTACAAGCCCATGTAATAGGTCCTGAACCAAGAGTGAAGACATAACCGGCAGTAGACTTCCGATCATCAAGGTCACCAGCCCAATCAGAATCAGTGAAACCAACTAACAGAGGAGCTGCTTTGGCACTGTAATGAATCCCAAACTGTACTGTACCTCGAACATAACGAAGTATTCTTTTAGCTGCTTTCCAATGACTTTCACGGGGGTTTTGCATAAAACGAGCAACAAGGCCAACAGCAAAGGAAAGATCAGGACGAGTATGGGTTAAATACAAGAGTTTTCCGACAAGTTGACGGTATAAGGTAGCATCAACTTCAGGAGAAGTACAAGAGACTGAAAGTTTGACTCCAGACTGAAAGGGAGAAGGGGCTGGCTTACAGTCTTCCATGTGAAAATGACGAAGAATATCACAAGCATACTTGGACTGGGAAAGGAAAATACCCTCTTGGGATTGCAAGACTTGAAGACCGAGAAAATAGTGTAAGTGTCCTAAGTCTGTCATTTCAAATTTCTTTTTAAGGCTGGACTTCACATGGTTTATAAGGTTGGGATCACTACCAGTAAGAATAAGATCATCAACATAAAGAACAAGGATGATAAGAGAGTTGCCCACTTTCTTGGTGTAGACAGTATTGTCAGAATGACACCTAGAAAAGCCAGATTCTAAAAGAAAGCTATCCATTTTGGCATACCAAGCCCGAGGAGCTTGCTTGAGGCCATAAAGGGATTTCTTAAGTCGACAAACGAGGCTGGAGTCTGTTTGTATGAAGCCAATGGGTTGTTCCATATAGATTTCTTCCTGCAAGTCCCCATGCAAGAAGGCAGATTTAACATCCATTTGATGGACTTCCCATTTTAAAGAGGCAGCAAGGGAAAGAACAAGGCGGATAGAGTTCATTTTGGCAACTGGAGAGAAGGTTTCAGTGTAGTCAATGCCTTCAACCTGTGAAAAGCCCTTAGCAACTAGACGAGCTTTATGTTTATCAACTTTCCCATCTGGTCCATACTTGGTTCTGTAAACCCATTTGCATCTAACAAGTTTGCGTCCCTTTGGTAGAGGAACAAGATCCCATGTATCATTTGTCATCAATGAATGATATTCTTCATTCATAGCTTCTTCCCAATGTGGATGGCCTGAAGCTTCTGCAAAAGTGTCAGGATCATGATTTACTGGAGCTTGAGCCAGTAAAGAAGAGGCTCTTTCAAACTGAGAACGTGTACGTCGCTGATCTGTAGGATCACCGGCAAGATCACCTGCTGCATCCCGAGTAGCACGGACCCATCTTGGAAGTTGAGGATCCTGAGAAGGTGGGGGAGGATTATCATCCTCGCTTTCATCATCAGAAGAAGAAATGTTTTCAAAGATAGAAGAGATAGGAAGAGGTGGCACATCCGCCGGACTAGGCTCGCAGGCCGATTTATTTTCATCAAATTTTACATCTCTTCTAATGATAACATTTTTGGACTTAAATGGAATAAGTCTATAACCTTTTACATCTTCAGAATATCCAACAAAAGTACATTTCTCACTCTTAGGTTCTAAAGCTTTATGCTTTTCATCTGGAATATGGGCCCATGCTTCACTTCCAAACACACGAAAGTGACTTACATCTGGTTTAATGGAACTCCAAGCTTCTTCTGGAGTGATATTCTCTAGAACCTTAGTAGGAGTGCGATTGATTATATAATTTGCACAATTAATTGCTTCGGCCCAAAAACTAAGACTGAGTCCTTTAGATTGCAGCATACAATTAGCCATTTCCTTTAAGGTGCGATTTTTCCTTTCAGCTACACCATTTTGTTGTGGAGTGTATGGAACAGTATGTTGCATTTGAATTCCATTTTCGGTGCAAAAGTTGATGAATGCGTTTTTAACATATTCTCCACCATTATCAGTTCTTAGCTTAAGAATTTGATGTCCAGATTGTTTTTCAACAAATGCTTTGAAGGCCAAAAAGGTGGTAAATACTTCGCTCTTGAGTTTTAAGAAGTATACCCAAGTGCGTCTGGAGAAATCATCAATGAAAGTTAAGAAGTACTTGCAGCCAGAGAATGAAGCAACAGGAAGAGGACCACATAAATCACTGTGCACAAGCTGTAAAGGGGCTGAGGCGTGCCAAGAGGCACGTTTGTCAAAACTGTCCCGATGATGTTTTCCGAGTACACATCCGGAACAAACACCATCTTTGCAAGATACCATAGGAAGACCTGTCACCATATTTTCTTTACATAGATGCTGAAGGGAGCGATAGTTTAAGTGACCAAACCGCTCATGCCAAAGTTTGCTCACTTCATCATTATGAGCAACAAATACTGAGGGAAGATGGGATGACCCAAAGTTGTGAAACTTATACAACCTTTTGGAATCATCAGCAAGACCAGTAGCTAGAATCTGTTTAGGATCTTTTAGATCCTTGATTACAACATCATGAGGTGAAAATTCAACAATTTTACCTTCACCTGAATGAGTTATCTGATAGACAGATAGAAGGTTGCAGGATAAGTTTGGAACACATAATACATCATTGAACTGACCATTGTCTAGATGAACAGTTCCAGTCCCTACAACATTAAGAGATCTATCATCACCAATATATATATTTTTGGTGTTACAATCATTTAAAGAAGAAAACATGGCTTGGTTTTTGGCCATGTGACAAGAGGCTCCAGAATCAATGAGCCACTCATGAGAATGAGAAGAAGAAGAAGATACATTTAATGCATAACCAGACTGAGATGATTGACGATGACATGCAGAAAGTGCCGTTCCGGAAGTTGAAGTTGAAGTAGGCTCCAGATGGATGTTATGTTTCTTCATTGCGGCTTCCAAGGCTTCCATCTTCTTAAAGCATTTAGATTCTAAGTGGCCATCTCGATTACAAAAGTTACAATGTCTATCAGTCTTCTTCCATTTGTTTTTATTGGTCTTATCATTTTGCTGAAATGATCTTTTATTTTGAGGCTGAGATGGTTTAGGACCATTCTTTTGAGGATATGACTTCTTAGGATTCCTTGAATTTGGGTGCTGCTGGGCGGCTAACGCTTTCGTGGAAGAGTTTCCAAGATTAAGAAGACCAAGGTGTAAGAGTTTTTCTTGTTCTCTTATTAAGGAATCACAAAAGGAGTCAAAGGAAGGGGCCTTGTAGTCTTGTCCTTGACAAATGAAAGCTTCCCTTGTAGAATGGAAAGTGGAAACAAATACAGAGTAGGCTGGTCCTAACTTAGTAAGGATGGAATAAATAAGGTTACCATCATCTTTCTTAACTTTAACACCTTCCAAGAGATATCTAAGGGTCTTGAATTTGGACAAGAAATCTTCAATGCAAGAAAAGTTATTAGGATCCAAAGTAAGCAGCTCATTTTCAAGTTGATGGGATCTAATTTCATTTTTAATCCCAAAAACTTTAGCAAGTTTTTCTAATGCTTCATGAGGAGTCTCAAGTCCTGCAATGTGGAATCTAAGATCAGGAGAAATAGACATCCCTATCAAACCACGTGCTTGATCTTGTCTATTTTCCCATTTTGCCGCCTTGTCTTCATCTGTTGGTTTCTTCTCTTGGTTTGTGGCTATTCTGAAGAGACCTTTACTTCTAAGTAAATCTTCCATGTATTCTACCCATTGGAAGTAGTTAGTGCTGTCAAGAATGACTTGGCATGGACTTTCCATTTTTTTTTTTAAAACTGAAGCTGAAGATGCTGAAAGTAAGTGTACCAACGGATAGATCTTGAAAAAATATGTGGTTTTAAAAAAAACGGCTCTGAAAAAGGCTTCCGGATGAAGAAGTTATGGATTTTTGAAACAAAACTTGTTGACGATGCCGACAAAGTGCGCGAATGTGCGGGAATGAAAAAATCCACCCCCACAAAATGGAGACTTGAACCCAAGACCTCTACTCTCTCAAAATAGCTTTGAACCAATTGATCTATACAAAAAATTTGAGAGAGAGAGAGAGAGAGAGAGAGAGAGAGAGGGGGCCTCGGTTTGCGTGCTTGCCTTGAGAAAGCTCTTTTTCCCTACAAAACACAAAACACAAAACCCAACACGAATATACAAAGAAAAACGAACCTTGCGGCTCGAAGTTAGCTTTAGCCAAAAAACTAGAAATTTTAAAAAAAATCTCAAGGTTAGCTTTAGCCGAAAAACTAAATATTTTTCTCAATGTTTCTGATTTTCCGAGATCACACTAAGGTGCAGGGAAAAGAGCATACGCATGAGAAAAATCCTTCCTTTCTGTTTCTGATTTGCCCAGATCACACAGAGTCGCAGGGCAAAGAGCATACGCAGAAATGAAAGGTATAGATCCGGTTAAAAAAAAGGCTAAATAAACTGAGACCGAAATAAGCAGAGAGAAATTAACAGTAAACTGCAAAAAAAAACACTGTATACCTCCCGATCTGAAAAATGACGCAGCTAGGGCTACCGGAAACCTTTTCGCATGAAACGAAAGGGGTTCCTCACTGGAACAGATGCTCCGAACGCAACAGAGCAGTCCTCTCGGCCCGAAAGCAGTCAAAAACTACAGATCTAGGAAACGACAGCCGCATGCAGTTCTACCGGCTTCAGATTTGGATCACCAACGGACGCGGCCCTCAAATAGCTCTGATACCATGTAGGAATTTACAGGGTAAGTTCCACAGAAAGAATACCAAAAGGACACCGCTCACAACCAGATCTCAAATCAATACACCAGTATTTTTGACGTGGTTAAAACCCTCAGAGTGCAAGGAGGGAAACAGTCCACGGCCTGTCCCAACGTGGGTACTACAGGCAATTTATTAATCAAAGAATGAAAATTTACATAAGCTTCTCTCATACACGGATTACCCGAACAATGACCCTCCATGCGCTTTAAATAGAACTCATGGACCAATCGGGTGTCAAGCCACGGATCAAGTGTCGGTAATACCGAGGTGAGAGTGAACTGTCAGATCACTACATATCGTGACCGTCGGATTGTAAGTTACAAAATGTACAACGGTAAAGAAACACACTTTACCTAACTCTAACCTAACTCTATGCTAGACCAAGTTGAACTTAACTATATCCTATGTGTCGGAATATCCTAACAGGAGAAACAAATGAAGTAGACGGTGAAGGGGAAACTTTAGTATCATCTGGTTGTTGATTTTATTGCTGAGGAATCATGGTATTTTGAATGAAAGAGGTTGAGAATAGCCATACTGGCAGGCCGATTGTGATTCTCAGAAGGGACAATGTAGCCATATACGGAGCACCAATATCTCGCCAAGAAGAGAAGGGGATAGGATTTCCCCTAAGAGGGATTCCTTGATTGGTGGACTCCATTATCTCAACCTAAGTTAAACGAAGGAACAGGGATGTTATTCTGTGTTAAATAAATTTTAATGATGCTTTGACACAACTTTGCTTTTTCAATTTTTAAGAGTCAACAAAAAGCTAAAGATGACTCTAGTTGCCTTCAATTTTTAACGATCCCGAAGTGACAAGTGCACAAATGGACCATTTCATTTAAGGATTCAAAAAGGAATGAAAGCGACTACTCTAGAAATCTAGATAGAGGGATTACCAAACCAATCGCAAAACTGCAAAATACACCTTGGTGGTAAATTAAAGAGAAATTACCAAGGACTTATGTACGACAGTCAATCTTCCTAAATGCTGTGTTCAGTGCATTGCGATCAATAGGGTGGCAGACACGGCTTCCTAAGGATAAATGATATCTACCTATTGTGGTCTCCCATTCTATACTCGACGGTACAGGGAGCACAAGTCCGTACTAGCACTTGTCATATCAAAGAGGAGGAATCACCCAACCTTTGATGAAAGCGATAGTTACTAGGTTTTATGACACCAGAACACATCTCTATCCTAGACTTCTAGATGTGTTGCGTTAGGTTCCAAAGAATTTTTATGTTCATTGAGATTTATTTTAGAGTTGATCTTGTTTAGAAGTTGGTCTTTCAAGGTTCACTGTATGATGTAGATGTAAAATTCCTAAATATGCAATCTAAAATGATAAACAGTCGTTTATTTTAGCAATGAAAATCCTAGCTACTAAGGAAAGAAGATTATGATTCTTTCGACAGAGAGCATAGAGCACATACTAAATGCACTTTTCCTAAATCATTTTCGCACATAGTCTAAATGAAAATGCAGATGCATGTATTTGTTTTCCGTTTCCTTAATGTGAGAATGCCAAAAAGGAAAACTAAGTACAGATCTAAACTACTTTCTTCAAAGCGACACTTTGACAATTTCTTTTCGAAATGAAAGGAAGACTAAAATGACACTTTTCGATTTCGAATAGAAAACTACTTTCGACACTTTAAATATTAACAATTCAAATCAAATACAATGGCAAAAGTACAATCGACTATCTAGAAGAGGAAGACTTTACGACACTCTTCTTTTTGACTCAAAATGGAAATTACGACACTTCTTTGCATCAAAAACGACAATTCGATTAAGCTACTTTTGACAAAGAAAGACTGTAAATGATAGAAAAATACATAAAAACATTTACAAATCCTATCAATGGATGCTGAATAATGTAAAGGAAAGATTCTTCAGCAATGAGATACTGATCATGAGCAGCAAAACTACTGAATAGAGCTGAAAATGAGGAAAAAAACCAAATTTTAAGAGAGAAACAGTATCATTCAGTCACCACACCTGTCCTTAAGGGAAACAGGGATGCATCTCACCTGCAACACATGGGAGGTGTGATGCATACAGGCTGCCAGTTACAGACAGTGCGATGGGCTAGGGAACGAAACTGAGTTTGGTTTTTGCTCAAAATTTGCAGCTAAGTTCAGTGATTTAGGCTAAGCTATAATAAACAGTAAAAACAAAGTACAGGCGTATGATCTTAAGAGGTTATTGAGCTACCACAAGGGCGTTTAGAATGCTTGTAAGTCAGATGTTCAGTTCATAAACCAACCCAGAGATTGACTGAAGCAACATTCATCTACTCTACAGTTGCATAGCAAAAGCAGTTCGAAGGCTACCTGGCTAACCTCAGGCTCTGTCTGTAGTTTATAAAGCAAACAACAATAACAAACAAACAAACTATTCGTTCCCCTGCAGAGTTGCCATTTTGTTTCTGGAAAAACTAGTGTCTTTTCAATTTGCTAGTCCCACTAAGACGGGTAGATATCTTAGAAACAAATAATCAAAGCAAATTATTTCCTTTATGCATGATAGATAAGAGAGAAGCAAAAGAGGACTAACCTGGATCTTCTTCCTGGCTCCTTGCTTGTTTCCTCTCTCCTTTGATAGAGCTTTTCACTCCTCTCCTACTTGTCCTACTTTAGAGAATACCTATAGAGGCAAAGCAACAAAACACCATCAAAGCATCTCGATCTATAATATCATAAACAATGCAGAATTAGAAATACATTGACCATACAATTGCATTCACAAATAACAAGATTCACAAATACATGATTATATGGAGGAAAACTCAAATAACTTTATTAATAGTAGAAGAGAGGATTATAACCCAGCTGTCTGATCCAGCATCATCCTCTCAGCATCAAAGCCCTCTTCAACTCATGAAAAGTGAGATCACCCCACAATACAATGTTCCTTCTCAAAGAGAAACCAATAGCACTTCCTTACAAATTACAAAATTCCAGCCTCTAGGTCTCTTAGATGAGGGATCCATTTATAGATATTTGCAGAGGTGTGAGTTAGCTCTGGGTTTTTATTAGTGTCATTCTACTGATAGTTCTTGGTTCCACTTGGAGATTTCATTGATCTCTTACTCATCCCTAGGCGAATTCTGAGAGTCAAGTGTCATAGAGGAACTTTCTGGAAGATTCCATGAGCATCCACTTAGCAAACTGCTTCAGAAATTTGTCCATTCTTGCTCATCACACCCCACATAAGGCTTTTTCACTATGCATCACACCTGGCTAGTGTAGGAGTCAGTATGCATTGCACCTTGACCAAGGAGCAGTCAGTATGGTCCAGTTTTGGCCAGTTTTGAGTGGTTTTTCAGGTGGAACTTCTGGGAAATGATGTAATCAGTTGAACATGATATTTTATGGTATGAAACAAAACTTTTAGGCGCTAAAGAGCCCTTGGTTTATCAACATATGTGATTGAGGTTGTAGTGCCCAAATATATCTATAACACACTCTTGAATATTTTATTTTGAGTGTTGGACCAACTGTAGAAATTCCTTGTAGATTCAAACTACAAATTGTAATATGCTACCACAATTGACTTGAATCTACTCTACTCATTAGTGGAAACAATAATTGATTGATGAAATCATGAAGCATAAAAGAGAAAAAAATTCAATCACACATAACAAAATAATTTTCTCGGAAAAGCCACATCTAAAAACCCTTGTTATCTCTATATTTCATTAATAATAAAATATGAGTTACAATTATTTTCTCAAGCCCAGGCAACCTCTACACAATCTCAATATCTCTCACTACCAACTTGTTTGCAAGCTTCTCTTGGCACACATTTCTTTCACAAGATCCACACACAAACTTGTGCTTCCTATTGACTGGTCTCATCAACTCGTGCTCACCGAAACAATGATTAAAATTGTGCCTTCATTCCTCCTTTTAAAGGAAATTCAAATGGATATAATTAGTGATTTTTATAATTAAGGAATGGATTATTTTAGGCCTTTTTTTTATTGCATGTAGCATTTGTTTAATTTAGATGATTTTACAACTGATAGTACACTGTCCCTGAACTCCAATATCAACTGGGTCTTTCTCTGATATGACATGCATGATTTAATTATGAGTGAATATTTAGTTTGCTAGTTGAGAAGTGCTTGTTACACCCCACTATTGTAGGTTACATCCCACTACTATATTTCCCACTAATTATTCCATCTATTGGAACTATTTTAAATTAATTTAACTCAGTTAAACTGATTTAAATAATTACAACTGAAAAGAACTCAACCTGGGCACCTAAAATTTGGGAACCACTCTACATGACTCTATATAGACTCCCAACTTGAATTAACTAAGTCAACTAAGTCAAATTAACTTAGTTAGATATTACAAGTTGTTATGAGAATAAAAATTAGAATTTAATTCCCAATTTAATTCAAGGAAAAATTAAATTAGGATTTTTTTGATGATATTTTTAACATTTATTGTTGTTATTTTGAACACTCCCTCTAAACAAGAAAGGAATTCGACTCTATCCCGATCTAGTACCTTTGGAATGTTTTGCATGCAACTCTTGTCACTATAGTTGTTTCTACTGCAACATCTGCAACCAAAAAACATCCAAACAAAATAAATTGAATCAACTGTGTGTGCAATAGTCTACTAAGAAAATTGTGTTTCTCCTGGCTCTGCTACTGAGCCTCTTGCTATGCTTTCAACTTTGCTTTGCACTTCCTCAGAATCTGACTGACATTGATCATTATACTATTGAATATTGTGTGCCCCCATAGCAAGGTAATGATGCATGAGACAAAAATCACCTCACTGGACCCTGCCCAAATTTCTACACTCTTTGGACTATGGTTTCATATCCCCCCACCTCACACCTGGAGGTATGGATGCATGTGCTCCCTCTTCCCATTTTTCTTGAAATTCCCCCCTACTGGAGGTATTTTCTTGAGTGGATATCTCCACTTGGTCTCCTATGTGCTTCTCCAATTGTGGCTGCTTCTGAGGCTAAATGTTGAGAGGTAATTCATGATCCCTCTCAACCACCAAGTCTCTAACCTTTGCCTTGCTCCTCAAGGCATTGCATGAATCATGTACCTCAAGTGCATCGAGTTTCTTAACTTGCACACCAATCTATTTCACCTATCCCGTGGCAATGTGTCTAAGGAGAACCTTTCATTTGCTAAATATCACAGCGTAGCCATGGTCTTCCAATACTGCGACAGAAAAAATATTATTCTTTACTCCTAGAACTTACATCACATCTATGAGTCTGAGAGGGGAGACAGACTCCCTATGAAAAGTAACAGTACCAATGTCAGTTGTGCTATACCTCCCACCATCTCCAAAATCTATGTTATGCTTGAGGTCTTTCTCCCCCAAGTCACTGAAGAGATATCTATTCCCCGTCATATGGAATGAGGCACCGCTATCGAGATACCACATACTTCCCATTACAATGCTTTCCATGCATTCAATGGGAGTGAAATCAAGTTCGAATTGTGCTAGAGCTTCACCTACTACTGCTACTACAGGCTCCTTCTTGCTTACTTTCTTCTGTGGCCATTTCATGGCATAGTACCCGAACTTGTGATTGTGAAAAAACTTGATGTTCGACAAGTCCTTCTTTCCACCCTCCTCGCCTTGGGAATTATTTCCATCGGCTTTATTTTCTTTGATGACTAATGAAAATTCCTCTTCCACTTCTTTGCATGAGGTCCTGTCTCTGGTGTTCCACCGATTCGATTCTTGTACCAAGCCGGACCACAACCAGTTTCTCTCTGGTAGCTTCTCCCTCCCACTCTGGTAGATTCTCCCTCCTATTAACTAAGTCTTGGTAGTTGTGTGAAATCTTGGGAAGGCATAAAAGTGCTAGGCTCACCATATCATCTTCAACAAATGCAACATCGATACTTCCAAGCTCATCCTGAAATTGGGCGAACTTGGTCAAGTACTACGGTATTGTGCCGCCCTTCTCCATCATGATCTTTCTGATCTTGTCCTCCAATGCCAACTTCGTATGGTCATTATTGTTTTGAAATGGGTATGTCAAGGCATTCCACATTGAAAATGGAGTCTCCTTACTATGGAGGTTCAAGACAATATGATCTCGAACTCCTTCTAGGATGATACTTCTCACGTTTGCCACACTCTTTCTCCACTTTGCCAGATCCTAAGCATTAGCTAGCTTAGGAATATATTTGTCTATGAATTTCTTAAGCCTGTTGTCTTCCACCACTGCCTCCATCCTATCTTTCCAATAAATATAGTTCGAACTACCCTTAAGGGCATATTTGAATCTCAATCTGTATAACGACATCTTGCTGGCTTTGAAGTATGATACTGAAAATTTGATTTCTCCCGCAAAAGACAAACTCCTATTCTCCTCTTCTATAGTGATTTTAGCTCCAATACCATGTAGAAATTTCTACAAATCTAGCTCTGATACCATGCAGAATTTTCTACAAATCTAGATTTGCTACCATGTAGAAATTCCTCGTAGATTCAAACTGCGGATTGTAATATGCTAAAAAAAATGACTTGAATCTACTCTACTCATCAGCAGAAATAATAATTGATAAATGAAATCATGAAGCATAAAAGAGAAATAATTCAATCACACATAACACAATAATTTTCCGGGGAAAGCCACAATTAAAAAGCCCTACTATATGTATATTGCATTAATAAAAAAATATGAGAAGATTAAAATGCTTTTCTCAAGCCTGAGCAACCTCTGCACTATCTCAATATATATCACTACCAACTTGTGCACAAGCTTCTCTAGGCACACCTTTCTCTCACAAGCTCCACGCACAAACTTGTGCTTCTTATTTCTTAGTCTCACCAACTCGTGCTCACCAAAATAATGATTAAACTTATGCCTTAATTCTTGCTTTTAAAGGAAATTGGAATGGCTAAAATTAGTGATTTTTCTTATTAAGCAATGATTTAGTTTAGGATTTCTTCTGATTGCATGCACCATCTATTTAATTTAGATAAGTTTACAACTAATAGTACACTGACCCTAAATGCCAATCTCAACTAGGTCTTTATCTGATATTACATGCATGAGTTAATTATGAGTGAATCTTCAGTTTACTAGTTGAGCAGTGTTGGTTACACCCCACTACTGGATCTCCCACTAATTCCTCCATCAGTTGGAACTAGTTTAACTTCATTTAACTCAGTTAAAAAAAATTAAATAATTACAACTCAAAAGAACTCAATGTGGGTCCCTAAAATTTAGGAACCACTCTGCATGACTCTATATAGACTCCCAACTCGAGTTAACTGAGTCAACTAAGTCAAATTAACTTAGTTAACTATTAGAAGTTGTTATGAGAATTATAATTATAATTTAATTCCGAATTTAATTCAAGGACAAATTAAATTAGGATTTTTCTTGAAGTTATTTTTAACATTTCTTGTTGTTATTTTCAAAACCAACCCCTCCACTCGTCTTGAAAGGATCTTGGTATTTTTCTTGAAAGTTTGGAGCCATCTCCTTAAGGATTAAGGTTTGATTATATTGACTCTCTTCCTCAAAAGTCAGTTAAAGAGACTCGAATTGCATTGAAAAATATTGCAAAGGAAGAATTGTGCATATGTTGGTTATGGCCAAATTTCATGAGGATACAAACCAATGGAACTGTTTAAAAGGGGATCCTTGTGCTTTTACTTTCATTAGAAAAATTGGTTCCCCCTTGATGACTACCTTGAATATTCTTGGATTAAATGCTGGACTACTAGTTTGGTTATGGTCCACTCAAATTATTCCAAATGTTCTTGAAAATTCTCAGCTAATCACTTTATTTCAAGGGAGACATATGTATGTCAACCCTTCATCTTATTTTCTAGATAAATATGAGCTTTCTCTTTTTACCCCATCTAGTGAAAGTCTAGCTACTAGTTATGTGTTGTCTCTATTGCAACACCCTCCAAAACCTCACTACATTCAAATTTTGGAGCTTACCAAATTATCATATCAAGTGTCACTTTGGTTGGAAAGTGTAATTTCAATTCATTCCACATGTTTCAAGCATTCTGGATCATTCCTAAATGTTTTCGCCTTGTTTTGAAACATCTCTAGCATAATTCATGGTAGAATACCTTTGTTTGTTGTAAAATGACACTTTTGGTTGTAGTCACACACACTTTATTTATTGTACTTGAGGAGTGTTTGTAAGATGATGTTTTGATGTCTATTTATTATTGGTTGATCCTGTCTAAGTCTTATTGATGAGTTAGCATGTGCCACACTTGATTTTATGTCTAAACTCATTGTGTTTGACCCTTGTTTTATCTTTCTGACTTAGACAAATTTTGATTGCACAAGTTAGCCCACTAGGGTTAGGAGAGCACATGGAGGACCCTTAAGCCTTATTCGGGACCCCTTTCATGTTCTAAAATGTGCCTTGTGCCCTCCAAGAGTGCATAGCACACTCCCAAGAATAATTTCCCATTCCCCTATTTTGAATTGTGCCCTTAAGGAAAACCTTCCTCCTTGTTGAGCACATGGCACACCAACAAAGCAGTAGCATGGTCCTTTAGCCTTTATCCTTGTGACTTGTGCCCTCCTTGGCTCCCTTGAGCACATGTCACACTTGGGAAGGTTGAAACTTCAACCCTTCAACCTTCAGACGTGTGCATTGTGCCTTCCTTTGTTCCTTTGAGCACATAGCCCACTCTTGAAGCCTTAGTGGTATTCCTTCACCCTTCAGACTTATGCCATGCACCCTCTCTTGAGCTTCCTCTCTCTAGTGAAGAAGAAAAGTGTATTTTGAAGCCTTAAGCACTTAGTATTCCTTCCTTTGTAGTGCTCCCTATGCCTAGAAGTTTCCCTTATTCTTCTTGATCACACTATTACGACATGAATAGAAAAATTGCATGAGACATGTTAGTATGTGATATTTTTCAAACTGATGTTTGGTTTCCATTAGTGATCTCAGTTGCAGGTATTCTAGACAAACATGGAAAAGATGCATGAAGAGATCAGGAAAAGAGTGTAGTCAAAGGAAGGATTCAAGAAAAAAATACACTTAATGAGACAAAATGAAGAGCATTGAAATCCTTATGATCGAAGTAGCCCGAAAGACTCCATATGATCAAAGACCCTTTGGACAGTGAAAACATCGAAACCATGGAAGCTGCATGCAAGACCAAAGATACAAGTGGCATCATTGTCACTTATAAAGAAATTCCATGTCATCAGTCACTATGAGTCCAATTCATCAATGTTAGTGACTTGTCATGTTCTGACCACATGATGATGTGTAAATCATGATGTAATCATGTAATTATTGTAAAGACAAAGAAGTAGAAGTCCAAGAGTCATGTATGGACAAAAAATGCATGTGAAGAAGCCCAAAATTCATGCAATTCCAAAATTCATTTAGAAGTTCAAGAGTTATATCGAAGTCCAAAGGTCATAGAAGTTGAAAAGTTATATGCGAAACTCAAGAGTCACGAGGATGTGAAAGGTCATGCCTCAAGTTATAGAAGGACCCTAATTACATAAGCAAAGGACTTTTAACCTTGGATTCTCCCACAAGTCATTAGAGAGATAGAGAGTACTTTTGGGGAGAAAGTAGTGGCTCTAACGCTCCACTATTGGAGCTAGTGATGTTCATTGCACTCATTTATCTTGGAACTTTTGATTAATACTTGAAGTCATTCAGCTAGAACATTTTCATTTATGGGTTGTGGATGTTTTCACACTATTATTATAATGTTTACAATTTATTTCGGCTTTCATATGTATTAAAGTAGTTGAACTATTTCGGTGACTTTGGTGCTCAAGTTGTTGAAGATGTGTTCTGATGACTTTAATGATCATAGCATCTATGTGAACTATTTTTCTTGATGTATATTGATTCTTCCTTGTTTATATGTTTGCACCTCTACTAGATTAGTACTATTACTTATCTTTTAGAGGTTCACTTTTTCTTCCTTGTAGTAAAAGAACCTTGATGCATTTACAATCGAACATTCCACTAGGAACACTCTCATGCTCATTCAAAATCACATGCGCACTACTCTCTCATGATAATTTATTAAGGCAAGGAAAATATCTAAGTAAATGGAAGTCAAGTCATGTTTTTGGATGAGACTCCTACATCAAATGACGTGACGTCTAATTGGAACATCATATCAGGGAGATCCCCTATATGTTGGTGAGCTCCAGCACCATCAACATACTGATAAGTTTAAGAGGAGTAGAAAGAAGAGGAATAATAAGAAGAAAACAGGTCTTCTAAAATGTCACCATCATCTGCAAGTCATATTGGCGATGAGGTGCTAGCCTCTACAAATCACGCTAGGGGAACATGTATAGTCACTACTAATCATATTGGAAAAGGGTTACCAACCTATGCAAGTCATGTTGGTGACAAGTCACTAGCCTCTACAGGTCATGCTCAGGGCACAAGTATAATCATTGATAGTTTGACTGGAGAAAAGTCACCAATCTCTATGAGTCATGTTGGAGAAGAGTCACCAATAACTACCAGACATTTTGGGGGAATGCAACTTACCACTACAAGTCATGTTGCGAGCATTGATATTAATAAGAGACCCAAGCATAGAACATTTAAACCTATGTTCCCTTGTAGGATTTGCAAGGGAGATCACTTACTTATTTATGCCCTGATATTTTAGTGGTACAAGGTTGTGGCTCAAGTATGAAGTTTTTCTATTCCTGAACCTCCTATCTTTTCTTAGGAATCTATTCAACTAATGGTTGTTGAAGTGGTCAAGAAAATGCAATCTATAACTGATCCCACTCCTCTTTTGGGGGGTGAAGTATATGCCTATCAAATATTCTCCATTTCTAGTTTAGATTCTTATCAACTAGGGGTTATTTAGGTCACTTCAATTGTACATCTTCCAAGTTCTAGGATCGTTTCCTTTGATTGGGATAATATTGTTGAGCCTCAACTTCCTTATTATACATATTTTGAATTAAAGGTTGGAGTTTATTCCAAAAATGCCTATTGATGTATAGTGGATGAAGGATCCTTTACAAGTGTTTTAGCCTCCTTGGCTTGGAAAGATATGGGTTCTCTAAAGCTATTGATAGCTACTGTTTAGTTGTTCACATATGATAGCAAACATAGTAACTCTTTGGGTATTCTTCCTTAGTTTCCTATGACATTAGGTGGGAATATTTTATTAGTTAATGTTGTGGTGGTCGATGGCCCTTTAGATTTCAATATTCTTCTCGGGTATGCTTATGTCTATACTATGAATGTTTTGGTATCTACATTCTTTAAAGTGATGTATTTTCCTCACAATGGAATCATTGTCACTATTGATTAGCTTGCATCCGATAAACACCATCCTAATTCAACTTTAAATCATAATACTCTTTAGTATATTCCTAGTGTTCAAGTATACTCTACCCCACCATGAGTGAATTATGTGGTATCATATCCTCAATGTTCAATTGCTCCTGAGAACGGTCCTTTGAAATCATGTTTTTCTTCTCGAGACTTGGTCCCAATATTTAATCGAGTGATCTCTCCAACGGGGGCATGAGATCCCTTGCTTCCCCTTGATGATAATTCTATTTCTTATGAGTTATTGGATGTTGAATTGCTTTCACGAGAGGATTTCACTGAAGCCATAAGTATGGTTGATTGATTGTATTTTCTTCCAAAACTGGAGACTATGAGTTTTAGCTTCCAAAAGAGTCTTTGGCCAAAGCCTTGTAGGGAGATTGTCCTAAATAAATATTGTGTAAGTTGCAAGGTTGTGTGATTCCATGTACCATATTATACATATAAGGACTTCAAAGACATCTTTGGGAATAATTTTTCATGTTGACCCGCTCTAATAAGTATTAGATCTTGAACTTGGCATATAGGTTAGGTTCAATACCATGCATGGTGCATTGCTAGTTTCCTATTCCATATTGACATTAGGATTGATCCCCCCAAATTATGACACGAAAACTTCTTGATTTTTAGAAGTGTCATAATTTTTGTGATAGAGCCTACCTTATCATGGGAACTCTAAATAGTACCTTTTTGCCACTTTGCACCCCTCTTGAAGTTTTCTTTACAGGTTCAGGAGTCCTCTTTAGTCTCATCATGACTTCTTGTTGAAACCATATGCTCCTTTCTTAAACTATACATAATAAGCTCCCACATGTTAAGTCGTATTATTTGATTGCATTCAACATATTATTCTTTTGGACTTATGTTAGACTTCAACTTGCTCTCTTATAAGCCACTTACCTATACGTTAATTTTATGCAAATATCAAGCCATGAATTTATTACATATCCAAATTGACACCCCTATCCCTAGAGTGAACATACCCCAAGTTTCCATATCCTGCATGCTTTTCCCTACGTTGAGCATATGAATGTTCCAAGCACTGGAAATAGTTTTCTTACCAACTTCATGTGTTCCCTTTATTGTATTAAAGAATTATTTTATTCCTTTTTAGGTTGTCCTGATATGAAAATTTAAAATACACACACACGCACACACATATTTAAAAATAAGGGACATGAAAGAGTTCATTTCATCAAGTTGGAAACAAAGTTAAGTTGTACCTACCTTGAATAAAGGACCACGTTATGAGTCTTATCCTCATCATGTTGGGCCTTAGTATGGCTTTAAGAAGATGAACCTTGTTTTAGAGTCTTTACTCCTTAAGTTGGTTACTCTTCCAACCCTATGGAGAGTTTATTAGTGCCTCCTATTTTAGAATTATACACTATTCATTATTTAGTCCATGCTACCCCAGTCACAATATGTGATGTTGTAGCTTTTTCTATCTCCTGTCACACAATTTCTTTCAGAAGATATAGAATCCTCCTAGAGACAACCTCTGGGTTGATAGCATACCAGTGCCTAGTGCATTCGAGAGGAGTTATTTTGAAGATTAGCTAAAGGATTTATACTTCACTCCATATATCACGTAATTGGTTCAATAGCCCTTCACCAAGGTAAACAAAAGAAAATACATAGATCGAAATAAACACTAGTAGATATGGCTAATCTAAAAGAGAAATGCATTGGTTCTGGTGGCTGACACACAACAATACATAGTTTAACATTGTTATTGTAGTATAGATGAATAGGAGGAATGAAAGGAGGGAAATTGATGCAGAGGAATGGACATAACATAGAATCCTAAGCAACAATCTCTAATAGAAATATGGAAGATTGAGGAGGTGAAAATGCAGAAAAAGTGGAGCGTGAATTAAGATCTCAAGATCTATGCCTCATGAATGCATTTGTCACCAATTAGCACAAGTAAATCTGTGGTTACACAGGTACTGCAGGCTATCAAATAACACAGGTAAATCTGTGTTTACACATGTACTTCTCACTACTTAGCAACATACATACAACCATGAGAGAGTGAAATTGGCAGCTTCATAACACAATTTCAGAAGAGGAAAGACATACATGAAATGATATACAAAGGGGAAAACATACCACACATTACTCAGATTGGAATCAACCAAACTGCTTCATTAATCTTTGAATATGGAGTCCCAATCACAAGTTTGTTACATTTAACAGTTGTATATTCACAAACACCTTATGAACAAGAAATTTGAACCAAAGTGGAACCACTCTCTCTGCAAATAGAGCTCAGAACTTGAAAAAGTAGAATTCAGGCCTTTAGAATGAATAAATTGGGGACTTGTATTAAGTGTTTCTTCCCTTTATTTATAAGGAGAGGGGAGCTTTGAACAATAGTTACAAAATATCTCATTCGAGCTCTAGTTGTTTAATCGACTAGCTGGCGCAGTGTGCGACGGATCTACTGCCAAAAATGATTACGACAAATTTGATTTCTTCTTTAAAATGCAACAAAGTGCAAAATAACAAAACATGGGAAAACTGAATGATGACCATAGAAAAATATCTCCATGCTAATTCCTATGATCACCTCTGATTAGGCCATGCATTTTCCATGATTTTCCTCCTCTGTTACTCAATATGTTCACCTGTCATTTTCACCTTAACTGCTTGAATTCCCCACTTTCTAGAGCTGGGAGAAATCAACTGTCAGTTTCTTGTCACTGTGCAGAAACATAGATCAAACTAGCAATGTTTAATTCCCTGACTGCGTGGAGCTTCATGCTGAGAAATTAATTCTCAGGTGACCTGCACACTGCTTCCTGAGTCCCATACTTCCATTTATCTCACTGAAGACATGCGTCGGAGCACAAAGATGTCTTGTATCACTTCAAGGATGACCCAACACTCTTTCCTGCAGATCGTGGTCCTTACTGCCTTGACCTAGTGATATTTGAAAATCACCATTAATATTGAGACCAACTCCTTTGTTACCACATTCAATCTTGTAGTTGTCGACCCATATGCCTTTAACTATTTGTACTGCGCTTATTGGAGAAGTTCCATATCACAATCTTTAGAGTGGTATAGTATTCTAATCTTCTGGTTTCTGACCTCCGATATGATGAGCTCCTTCTGCTTAGCCCTTCCTGCATTTCTCACCATAGGATTGAGGGTCATAATGAACCTCTTAGCCTTCAGGTGCTAGAGTGTTTTTAATCCTACCGGGAGCTATTTTTCCTTTTTTAAGTACTTAATGCCCTTACTTCTATGATTCTTTGCGACCATGGTTCCAACCCAATATTAAAACCCAGTTATCAGAACTTTTTCAAGTATCAAGTGTTAAAATGTGTCGACATCCTCAACCTCCGAAACGCTGACCTTCGATATGACATTATCGATCCACATGGAACCTTGTGAGTGGTGATATGTGTCACCCATATTTTCCCCCCTAGGCCCCTCTAAATGCCAAAACTGCCAGCCACATGTCCTTCTGTACCGTCACGTGATGCTAATGTCATATTGTACTATAACTTATTGGGACTAATCATATGCCACCATGTGTCTTGCTAGATGAGAGAGAAAAGGGCCCACCCATCTTTGGATTTGCGATGAAATCCTTTGTTAATCATTTATATGCCTGACTACGATGTTGTGATGCGTTGATATCTCTGGACCTCCGATATCTATGGACCTCTAATATACGGTGTGTTATCAATCCTCTGGATCTCCAAGGCTGAGGAAGAATCCAACTGAGGTAACAATAGACCAACGTTTTGACTATCAAGATGCACAATTCCTTCATCTTCAGGAAAAGAGGAAGCTACTGTATCAAAGTGACTAGCTTCTTTAGATTGTCCTTGAAACTCAAAACTGAAATTTCTATCATTTACCACAGAGTCATCCAAAGAATATTTTTCACTTACTTGAGCAAAGATCTCATCTCGTTTTTCATAAAGGGACTAGATTACCTCCTTCTAAAGACTTTGTTCTGATGGGATGAGAACACTTGGGTTGATAATTTCGTTTTCTTCATTTAAGGTGATCTCAACAATAGAGCTCTCCTTCATGTGATTCAGAACAACATACTCTTCGTCATCATAATATGAATCTAGATATGGAATAACCAACTTGAAATTATCACAATATAAAATTGGAACTTGATTTTCCTTCATACCATCTTCTGTTGCAAGCAGATCTGAAATAAGACCTTGTCTTCCATCATTTTCAGCTCTATAAAGATATTCATCCTGTTGGGAAATTTCCTGAGCATCTTGACAAGTATCCTCTAAGCTTTCCTTATGTTGTTGAAATGGATTTTCATACAGGGATTCCATGATCTCATCATCCATGAATTCATCACCTCCATAAACATTCTCAAGGTTTTCAATAAAAATATCAACATGTTTATAGCAGTTCTAAACTAATATTAAGGATGGAAAAGATTCTTTATACCTTTCAAAGAACATGGTATGAAAATCCTTTAAACAATAAATACAAGTAGGTGGCAAACTTTCATACCAAGATTGGGCTTCACCTTCCAGAGTGGCCATGAATATCTTCATCAAGCAGTCTTCAGGAAAATCAATCTTTAATCTACACACATGCATGTGAAATCTCACCAGATGAAGAGCAGCATCATAACCTTTCACATCTTTGAACATAGGCAAATTGCTTTGCCAATTTACCTTAGGAATTTTATTTGGGAAACCTGGAATGTGATCTCTTTTCATTGGGGCATACCTTCTTGCAACAAATCCCATCTTGAAAGTGTTTCAAGCTACTGATCTTAATGCAGTGGAGTCGCCATGAAGTGTTGATTTTCTGGATCTTTCAGTCAATGGAGTCACCAGGTATTGGCTTGTTGGGGCCTGACCCAAGTTCAGAAGTGTTTTATCCAAACAAATCCTAAAATTACCAACTCTTTCGGCAACAATCCGAGGAGCATGGACTGAGGTCTCACCCGAGGTAGTATGGGAGGGTGCTAGAACCAGGTTTCTACACCCTAGGGATGTCTTGATGAGATCTGGAAAGGTCCCAAACCGAACCTGCGGACTAGTGAAGCTCTGCGCAACTGTCTGACCATTGCATATCTCTGTATAGAGTGTGAAGGGGCGCTATCTAGATCCTCTAACCTTACTGTGTTATTATTATAGATCTGACTAAATTTTGTGGGCCTAGTAATCTTTATCAATCATTCAATATTTATAACTATTGTGCGTAACCATAAATGGTAAAGTGATGCATAAACATATAATAGAAGCATAAACATACAGATTTACGAATAGATGCACAATATTTCAGAATCAACTTAGCTTTTATTAACTTCTATCCCGTTACAATCCCAACTCCGCCCTGCGCACTCAACTGTATGGGTCTGCGCACACAACTGCGGATGCTACCCGGCCTCTGCGCACATAGCTGTAGAGATTCCTTCTACTATTACCACCCAAGACTCGGACTTACAGACTGAGAGCGAATATCGCATTCAAAAACCCATAACACTTAAGATCAAGGCTAACCAAAAACTGCCTTCTACACTTAGAGCCTCGATCTACATTCCCATGGTCCGCGGACCATGGGTAGGTCGACACATTCTATATTAAATTACAATATTTTAGGGCAGACAACCCTAGAGTCTCCCGCTTCGCGCCTGAATTTTGTGGGGTCTTACATTATATTGACAAAAATATGGGCTACAAGCCCCAAAAATCCACACTAGGGGGATCTGCTGCCCAATAGGCCCCCAACACAATCAATGTGACTCGTCCCGAGTCACTCGGCTGGTGTGGCGATCTTTGCTCAGAGTCCATACAAAAACTTCTGCGCTTCGAAGATGTTAGCCACACATTTCTCCATTTTCTGCTGTATCAATTGTGCACGAATCTCTGATGCATCGTTGTGAGAGGCACCTTCTTGCCTTTGCGCATATGTGTCCTGCATCTGGGCCAGCTTCCCTCGATCGTGGCGGTGACCGTGAACACTTCCTCAAGAGAAGGTTGGATGCATGCTTTAAGCCCTGCTTCTTTCTAGAATGCGGCGTCCACCTATTCTTTCAAAAGCCTGGGCCTCCCTCATCTTGGCCAAGCGCTGAGTAAGGGCGGCCATCTGCGCGGTCCCTCAGACATTGTCATAGGCCTGTTGCAATTCCCGTGCTTCTGTCTCTAATTGTTGTAGCGTTGGGTCCTCCTGCAATGAAGTGAGCGTGAAGAGGGACTAGTCCAACAATCCCATGCAGTCCTATATAGCGTGCTCTTTCTCTTTCAACCCTGATTGAATGGCGCGGTGGCACTGCTCTTTGACTTCCGGGGGTGTAGAGGGCCGCGCCTTCAATCGCAGCTCCGTGATCTGCAAGTTCAACTCTAACTAAACCTTTACGACCTCCTCCTAGGTCCTGTGGGCTCTAGCTGCCAGTTGGTGAATCTTTTCCGTGGTGGGGAGTGCCACTAGCACGACCAACTCTAGAATGCTACTATAGGCCTCCTCCACTACCTATTCTAATCCCTGGTTTTGGGCGACCAGGTTGTCGCGCTGTAGGCTAAGCTGGTCTAAATTTACCTTCTACTCGCTCAAGACTTGGAGAGCGTGGCCCTCCCTGGCGCGAAGCTCAATAGTTACCCCATCCTACAGCTGGTATAGGGTTTCTCTAGGAAGGGCGGCCAAATTCAACCCCCAGCCCCTCATGTCACCTTCAGCTTCTACTAAGACGACACCTTCTGGTAACACCAAAGTGTTCGTTGTGCGGGCACACAACATCTACTCAACTTCGGCTGCACCTTCCGCAAGGTGCAGTGTCATCACTCTTGGGGGTTGCACCTGTAATGCCTGCAACTATAATTAAAGTGACCCCAACACAGTTGTCTACTCCATCATCAACACCTTCAGTGCATCCTTAGTAACATCGCGAGCTGGTTCACTACTGTCAACAAGGTCTCCCTCCACGGTCTTTGTTGTCTTTGTATTTTTGCATGTGGTTGGCTTCTCTTGGACATGCGGCCTGTTGCGTTGGGCCGATTTTGTTGTAAGGTCTAGGCGTTCCTATGTCTCAACCTCCCCCTATATGTCCTACTCCGTGGACATTTCCTGACCTTCCTTAGTCTCTTCGGTAGGTGTGATGGTGGTTTTTGTTGTCTGTGTTGTCATTTCTACCTCAGCCGCCTTCCGCTGCGTGGCCGCTTCCCGTTCCTGGCGTTTTCTCTCCGCTAGATTCACGATGCATAGCTTGGTCTCCCTCTTTTGCTGTTGTACTGTGATCTTTTCCAATTCTTCCAAGTCCGAGGTGCGCCACTCCGGAGACCATGATGCCATCATGTCAAAGATTGCATCATCTGTCATAATGAACGACAACTTTATCCATGCTCAGGCTCGATCCTTACAGTCCCGGATATACAGGTTATGCATATCCACCTCGAATATGGTCACGCTTTGCAAACTGTTATATACCGTTGGGGACAATCGCGGCCTATGATTGATCCATGTTTAGATGCTCACCTCCATGAACACCAAAAACACCTTAATGTCGTGAACCCTCGTCGCGTCTTTCGTCGCCCAGAGCAAGGTGTACCTCGTGGCTTCGGGTAGGTTCTTGTCAATGGTGGGAAACTGGCTGTTCCCCGGCAGCTCCCCTGCAACCAACAAGATGGATAAGAGCAACCACACATAGTGGAAGGTCTTACCCTACTCCTAGGCCTCCCTACAATTTGTCAAAAATTCATCACAGAGAAACTGCACCCAGTTGAACTGGAACCCCTCTGCACACTGCTCCGCCAACGCAATTACAGATGCTGGCACCTCACCTGCGTGACATTTCCTCATGAGCTTGCTGGCCAGCATCTGGGTGGCGACACACACCCCTTTTTCCTTGATTCTTGCTATTACGTACCCTCGCTTCCTCTTCTCTAGCTTATATTTGGTCTTCATAACTTTTGCGAGGGCCAAGTCGTTGCTCTTTCCTGCTATGGTTGCAGGATTGTTTCCTTTAATGGGTAGCCAAGAAATCTGGTGAATTAAATCGGCCGTGATGGGAATCAGCTCCTCCAGCCAGAGATACCCATCATGTACTAGACACAATAGCTGCCGGATGACAAAAATTGTGATGGGCGCATGGTGGTAGTGGGGTATCCACCGCAAATGTAGTAACCCAGCCTTCTCCACACCGCGTAACCATTTCTACTGCAATAATTGCTCCACAGCCAGCTGTGGAAACTTCTTACTATCCACGAGGTTCCAGTCTTCGAACTTTATATTAGGCACCCGTCCCAGCGATTAACCATCAAACCTTATTTTGTCGGGAAGAAGTGGGGTCTAGAGCACACGCTTCGTGACCTCCAGGTCCTTCGGTATCTTGGCTATCCCTTTCCACGGGGGATGTAGGGAGGTAACTTTATTGCTGAAGGTACTTGGGAAACATTCTCCACCTCATCATCCTGTGCCTCAATTTGTGCAATCAAGGCTTGCAAATCTTCCTCCTCTTCCTCTATTTCAACAGTGACAACTTTGTCCTTCTCTGTCATTGACAATTTACTAACTCGTGGGTTCCGCGGTGATACCCGGACTAGCCCCATTGGCTGCTTGTTTTTCTGTGGTTGCGGTTGTGTGGGGACTTGGGAACCTCTGGTGCAACTGTTGCCTCTCCAAGCTCCTCTTAGGTCACACGGGGCTCTGGGGTTACTTCCGCGAATCGCACTCTGGTTCTTGCAGCCGTCATTGTTTCTATACTGGATTCATTCGGTCGTGTACTCACGGGTGGCAAGGTAGCTTGGTGCTCAATGCTCTGTACTGGCTCAAATCTCAAACAACCAAGTGTTGCCTCGAGGCTACCCCAAGGGATTTTATAGTAACGTTTGAATTTGAATTCACCCATTCCCTCCACTTCTGAGTCATTAATACCTTCTTGGTGGCATATCATCCCAAATCTAGCTCTTAATTCCTGTCTTAATGGCCCACCACCCACTCCTTTCTACCTTAAATTAGACCTCGTGTCATGAAAAATGACATCAACAGTCACCTCCCAGCTTACCTACGCAGTAGCACAACCCCTTATGCGCGACCGCAATCCCTATGACATACTGGCTCTACACGGAACCTCCTTCCCACACAGCTGTCCTGCAGAATCGTTTATAGTCCCGTGCCCTCTTTCAACTGCTTGGAGTGCTGAGACTGTGCTTCCTACAGATAGTCAGGTGGTCGCACCCCTCGTGCGAGGCTTCAATTTTCCTACTGGCCTAGGCTACGGGTACCCTTCAAATACCTTTGCATCTAGTAGTGCATCACGTTGTTGTTTGTATGGTATGCTCCCCTATTTAGTAAGGTGCGGTCGCAACCATGATAGCAGGGTCACAACTCTTTCTAATGTAGTAGTAGGGCCGGCTAGACTTGGTCCCATCATGCTTAGTTTCTCGTGGCCCACTTGCGCGACTTCGGTTTCTAGTTCACTAATTCCTTCATCCATCATCACACTTTTATTCCTTAGCCATGCCCACTCTTCATCGAGTTCACAAAGTTTCAAGCTCCCTTGCCGAATGGCTTCTTGTAACTGCCTAATTCCTTTACCCAGGTCCTTGCATCCTATCCCAACTGTGGGAGCTGTGGTCTGGGGATTCTTCTTTGTCCTCCTGGTTTCATCTCTTCTTGTCAATGTTGGGGTCATTTCTGTGCTCTGGTTTTTTCTTATGGTCCTATAGGCCCATTGAACCATTGGTACGCGTAGGTCCCAGTCGGTTCGGCTCGTCTAGTAAACTCTATTCATCACTCTACATAGCTTTTTGAAAGCTCCATCGCGGACTGTTTGTGGAGTGCATCGCCTTCCCTGCTGCAGTGTCGAGTTCTAATTTTCGATCCTTAGTCTGGGAGGTGCTTACATAGCACACGTCTGCACCCATCGACACAAGTGGGCATGCAAACTACTTCATCCTGGCTGCCCAGCTCGCATTCATCGCTGGTGACTTCCAAATTGTAAGCGCATCCATCTTCTACATTCACGCTAATTTCCAATATTGTTCTGGTGTGTATTCCACCATTGCGTGAGTGTCGCACACAATGCCCATTCTAGTGCACCGTACCACTGCTGTTCCGGCACTGCCCTTTCAAATTTGTCTAAGAATTCATCCACGCCTGTCTCCCCATCATATGTTGGCAGTTCCCTTGCTTCAGTCATCACGCACTGCAATGATCTAATCATCATGTTGCAATTTAGTGTTGTCACTTCGTGCAACTGATTCTGCCAGCATTCTATTTCTTCATCTGAATCTGAAGTACAAGAACTATCGCGCTCCCATGAGATTCTCCCATCTACAGTCGGGTTCACTCGATACTAGTCTTGTGCTGTTATCTAGTAAGAAATCCAACTCATCCTTGTGCACAGGTTCCGTGTAGTGCGCTCCTTTGGCTCGATCTAGCGGAACTACTATGCGAAGGGACTTGTTCTCGAAAATCATCTTTCGCTTCTTCAGGTTGACGACTCCATTCATATCCATGGCCTAGTCTATTCCTAGCAATGTGGGATAAGGATTGCTATCACCAACAATCTCTATTACTTCAAAGTCCATCTACATGCTCACGCCTTCGATATTCACTGTTACCCCTTGCAATCTCCCCATGGGTAAACTTTTCTGTGGGTTCGCCATTCGTAATTGAATGGGGTACCACTGCAATGCGGGTCTGCCCATTCGTTCCCACGTCTGCTTCAGTAACACATTTGCGTTCAAACCTAGGTCTAGGATTACTTGATCCATCTCATATTCACCAATCTGCACTGTCAATCTCATTTCCCTCCTGATGCGTAATGCATGCTTTCCTAGCTTCCGGACTATGCACGGTTCCCCTGACTGTGTGCACCTAGTTATCAACTCCTGCAATCCTTTAGCCACCTTATTATCGCCCAACAATTTCATGCATGTCTCTAAAAAGGTAGTTAGCATAGAAGGATCCATTCTTGTCTCTAGTTGATCCTTACTACCTAGAGTAGAGGCTCCCACGAAGCTCTTCTTAGCTTCCATAAACGTCTCCTTTGCATGTTCCAAGTCAAACTCAGGTTCCTTTGTAGGAGCCTTATGAACCCATGTATCTTCCTCGGGTTGGTTCCCCTTGTCTTCCCCTATGGTCATGCCACTTTTGAGCATCATGTTCACATTGGGGTCTTCTTCACGCGGTTCAGACCTCATCATTTGGATATTCTGCATCAGAGTAAGCTGAAGTACCCTTTTCTCTCGCATCTACACGATCAACGTAGGACAATCTACTACTTCATGATCAAATTGAGCATGGTATGAATAAGATAGTCTCGTTGGGTTGGTACAATCACGGGCGTAGTGCCCCGGTCCTCCACAATTGTAACAGATTAATTGTTCGCGGCCCCTTCCTGGCCCCATTCCTCCTCGTCCTCGACCTCACCCTTGAAATCCAGTGTACGCCATCCTTGCGGCTGGGTCAAAGCCTTGCGTTTTCATCTGCATTCTATATGCTAGGGTTCGTTCCATCATTAACTCGTAGCTGTGACAAGTTCACTCGTCGTAGCCCACCGATCTACAAAAATTACAAAATAACTGCTAGGGAGTCTGTGTATATTTCTACAACAAATGACAGCTGTCCATCGTGTGCTTTCCTCCCACCTGACAGGTCACGCACCAGAGTGTGGGTGCTACACTTGGCCCTACCTATGCCTCTGGTCTCAACGGCATTGGACCCCCTCCTACCAAGTAGTTCGCGAATACTGGATAGTGATCCTTATCGCGGCCCTGGCCTTTACATTTTATGCACCACACTTCTTTGCATGCCTCCGATCGTGATGCCCTATCCTACTTCAAACTATGCATCTCCAAGCATAGGTTCTGCAGTTGTGCGTGGATCTGTTGGACTCCTAATCCCGAATCTTGTATCAGTGTCTCATGTAGCCTCATCTCCATTTCCAATGCTTCTGCCTAGGTCGAAAGCTTCTACTGTGACAGCGCTGTCCTTAGGTGTGGTGTCAAAGACGCCACAAACCACTCATGGTGCTGCGCATCCGCTAGCGTCATATTAGCATTGCAGATCGTACTTTTCAGCCTCTAATCCAGATCCCAGGGGGTCTCACCTGGAAGCATCACGATCTCTTAAAATCCAATGATCGGCTATGTCTCTGATTTCGACTGGCTAAATTCTCTATTCAACGCATTCTGGATCTCCGCTATTCCTGCATTTAGGTGATCATTTGAGTGCTTGATATACCAAGTCAACACACGATCCTACAACGTGCTCACCAATTTGGGCTTCTTAATGTTGTCATCCATGACCCCTTATGCTTCCCACACTGCTCTTACCACGAACTAGAACTGGTCCGGATCCTCATTCCCTACTCCTCTGAATACAGGTAGCTTGATCACGCTTGCCATGCTGAACCATGGGGGTGGTGGAGGTGGGGTGGGTGAAGATGGAGGTGAAGTAGGTGAAGCGGGTGAAGGCGTAAGTGGAGGTGATAACTACGGAATGCGCTGCCTTATCAAACTTACTACACTTCTCGGGGAAACCTCAATGCGCTCTTCCTCACTCACTCACGACGATGAAATTAAAGGACTGTTCCCTAACCCTTTGATCCCTTTGTAGATCTTTCTGCTCCACGTCATTCCACTCATTAATGTATTCACATAACCCGCTTCTCACATAAAAACATCTTAATCCAGGTATTCAGGGATTTGATGCACCTACCTTGTGGTCCCTTGAGAAAACAATGTTCTACTTCGCTATAGCTCACAGTCATGTCTATCACGAACTCAGTGATAAACCCTCCTATTATATGGTCGAGCCAATGGTCCACGGCCCGCGCGATCTTATCTTCTGATGCCTCTAGTCGGTGCACTACTTTCGGAGTCCACACTATCGGTTGCTCGAGCTTGTACCTCCCCTGGCTTTCGGCTAACCTCGCGATCCAATCATACAGCTCTGAAAAGAAGGACAAGAAGAAGATCTCGTGGATTTCCCTATATACATAGCGATCCAGCCACCTCTTTTCAGATATATGCAGAGTTCTGGTTTCCTGTGTCATGAACTTGTCAAGCTTCTAATCCAACCAATCTTCAATTTACTTCTTCATAGGGTTCCAATTTTCCGACATCAAACATACCTTAGGCAGATCCCGGTCCCGGCAATGGAACCATTTGTTGGCTTGTTGGGGCCTGACCCAGGTTCAGAAGTGTTTTAGCCAAACAAATCCCGAAACTACCGGCCCTTTCGGCAATAGTCCGCGGAGCACGGATTGAGGTCTCACTCGAGGTAGTATGGGAGGGTGTTGGAACCAGGTTTCTGCACCCTAGGGATGTCTTGATGAGATCTAGAAATGTTGCGAACTGATCCTGCGCACTAGCGCAGCTCCGTGCAACTTTCTAACCATTGCATAGCTCTGTACAGAGCACGAAGGGGTGCTATCTAGATCCTCTAACCTTACTGTGTTATTATTATAGAGCTGACTAAATTTTGTGGGCCCAGTAATCTTTATCAATCATTCAATATTTATAACCAGTGCACGCAACCATAAATGGTAAAGAGATGCATAAACATATAATAGAAGCATAAACATATAGATCTGCGAATAGATGCACAATATTTTAGAATCAACTTAGCTTTTATTAACTTCTATCCTGTTATAATCCCAACTCCGCCCTGCGCACTTAGCTGCAGGGGTCCGTGCACACCACTGTGAACTCTACCAGGCCTCTATGCACACAGTTGTAGAGCCTCCTTCTACTATTACCACCCAAGACTCAGACTTACATACTCAGAGAAAATATCGCATTCAAGAACCCATAACACTTAAGATCAAGACTACCCAAAAACTTCCTTCTACACTTAGAGCCTCGCTCTATTTATACATTCCCATGGTCCGCAGACCATGGGTAGGCCGACACATTCTATATTAAATTACAATATTTTAGGGCAGACAACCCTAGAGTCTCGTGCTCTGCACCCACATTTTGTGGGGTCTTACATTATATTGACCAAAATCCAGGCTACAAGCGCCAAAAATCTGCTATAGGGGGATCTGCTGCCCAATGCCAGGTGAATGGTACAACCTTCCTATGTGTCCAACTGTTGTTCACTATCAACAATTAGATCTAAAATTTGTTGTACACCCAGGGAAAATGAATATTTCGCTTCCTGACAATGGCGCTAGTATGTTATCACTCCTCCAGATCTCCAAGGCTAAGGAAAAGTCCAGCTGAGGTAACCACAGACCAACCTTTTGACTTAATAGCTAGCCCTACCAAGTCGGAGAGGGCTCTCTCCAAAGGATCACAACCAAGAGGGATGGATGGATTAGGGTTTTAGGCTAGATGTAGTAGCTCAGGGGGTTGTTTTGATTTGATTTGGTGGGGTTGTTGGAAGAGGATTAGCTCAAAGAGACTAGGTCTGGGAAAATAAGGGTATGATTGCAGACATCTTATGGAGCAAAGTAGGTAGGCACTAAAACACTTTAAGTTTATGAAGTGAGATGGATAAGACTGGCGAGGTGCTAGAAAGAGAAAGACAAACATCTATTCTTTCTAGCCTTAAAAAAATGAACAAACTATGAATATTTCCCCAAAACAGAGCATGTAAGATGTATTTTGCTCATCAACTTGAAAATAAACATATCATAGAAGTGAACTAAAACATGGGAGCACAAAAAATTCAAACATATGAAACATAAGAAGGAACTATGTCAAAATTCCATACCACAGGTATTCCAGCAAAATAGCTACAACTCATTCATTAAACTCTGCCAAATACTGATTAATCAATAGTACAACATCCAACTGAGTCAAACCCTTCTCTATGGTGAAGAAAGGGACTAAATAGACATGAAAAACACTTCCTCTCACCTTCAGGGGTCAAATCCATGAGGTGAGGAAGATATTACACAAAAATCTGAACTGATAAATAAATTGTAGGATGGTCCAAGTGACTCATTCCTATCTAAAGTGAATTGATTCATTATACCTCATCTGCTTGATTTACCTAATGCATTTACCCTAGGTAATAGTTAAAACATGATAATTACATCCAATTTTGTCATTTACATAGGTAAAATCATCATTTTCCAAGGTGAAAATCAAAACAGGAGAGAAACTTGGAAAATTGGAGAAGATTGTCAAATGCGCCCTCTCTTTGTCAAACATGCCCTTTCTTTGTCAAACGCGTCCTCCAAGTTTAGGACTACTTTTGGGTGCCTTCCTAGTGTCCAAATTTGCTCCAAGATGGCTTGATGGAAAGCCCTTCAAGTATAGTTTCTAGAAATGTCTTACGTTTTCAAATTGGAGCTCATTTTCCCTATCAAAAACTCAATCTACCAAGATTGGTAAATGCACAACGCCCAAGCCAGAAAGGAGGCAAAAAAGGTGGTTTTTTGGTGGTTTTTAACCTTTCTGACTAACCTGTTTGTCTCCAAATTCCTAGAAAATGCACAGGGTTCATTTCCTCATCACTATGAATCTAATTATGTTGACCTTTCTCTCTTTGTATGCCCCAAAAAAGAGCACAAAGCCCTAGGTGCTGTGTGTTTGACCTTTTTACTGTGATAAAAATGATTTAAAAAGCATAGAAATTCACAACTTGAAAAATTTTCTCAAAAGTTATGAAAATTGAGCCCTGGATATCTAATTGGAAATCTTATTTTGTCTAGTTTCCAAATCTTCCTTTATTTTTCAAAATGGACTTGATTTGACCCTCCAAACGTTCATTCTCCCAAGACTGGTCAAAACGTACAGAATGAGAGTGCAAAAATGAAGTGTGATATTGAATGAAACTTTTGAATGTCTTTTGCAACTCCAAATTAAGCTCATGATAGCTCAGTGGAAATTTACTTCTGCCTAGTTATCATTTGACTCATCAAGAAAGTCATTTGGACACTCCATCTAGGAGAAAACTTGATTTTCCCAAGGTCACTCCAGAAGTGCAGGAACTCTCTTGTAGCAACTGTATTTTTGACATTTCTTCGAAACCATAACACCTATGTAAAACCTAAAGTTGGGTTTTCATCCTTGGACTATTATGGACAAAAACCACTCTCACTTTTGTACAATTCATATATGTTTGGTTGGAAACATACTTGGAAGCAAAACTGGCCCTATGTGTGGCAAATGATTTGTCCCTTGGAATGACTTCTTGAAAAATGATGGAGGCATGATGTTTATGAGTTGTAATGGCCTCATACTTGCTGAAATGACTTCCCTTAGGCCTCCTCTGCTCAGATGTCTCTGATTTCATAGCCAACCCTAGCTCAGTGGGAGAGGAAATTAAGGTTTACTGCTTGTGGAAAATGATGATTTGGACACCCTTGGGAAAAGACAACTCCCTTTGGCATTCATTTAACTTTTTGAAACATTACCCTTTCACTTGACTATTTCGTTTAACAAATTGATCTTTTGATGGTCTTTGAGAACTCTTTGAATCTGACTTTTCTTTAATGAAGTTGGCATATAGAGATTGTGTTGGCAGCTTAGGAACAATACTTATTACATATAGCGAACATAAAATTACATGATGAAATAAGAATTTATCTTTACAAATCATCTTCCACATGGTGAAGAGATGTTATTTGATCATCCTTTACTTTCTGGTCTTATGAAATGGAATGGAGTTTTATTGGAACCTTGGAAACCCTAATGACCTAATGAAACCTTGAAAAACCCTAAAAGACCTAATGAGACCTTGGAGGACTGAATTTCAAGATGACATGACTGATGTGATGGCACGATGTCATTAGCTTTATGGATAATGGATACTCAGCAAGGTTGAAATGAGCCGGCAAGGGGTAAATTTTAAAAGGAGTAAAGGAAACCCTAATTCAACCTTTAGTGACCAAATTTTTGCATGATGACCCAATGAAATGAAAACAAATTTAGAATGGGACCCTAATATGATATGAAAAGAGGATTTTTGATCTCTGATGGCAGTATGCAAATACTGACACTAACATGATGCAGCGATATGCCTGATGCTTTGATGTTGTGATCGCTGATATTTTGGACCTCTGATATGCGATCATTTATAGGCTTGATGCTCTGATGTTGCGGTCGTCGATATGCTTGGTGCTTTAATGTTGCAATCACTGATATGGTTGATGCTCTGATGTTGTGATCGTCGATATCACTGGAACTCTGATATGAAATCTTCAACAAAATTGGACCTCTGATATTCCTTCCTAAGGCTTCAATCCTTGAACTTCAGTAGACCATATCTTTTGATCTAGGAGTCCAATTTTTTGACTTCCACATATCATTGGAAAGATTGTTCAAAGAATTATCCAATGGGGAGGGTCCAATGTAGGCTTTGATTCCTCTTGAAACTTGGAAGATGATTGCAATATTATCTTCTCATTTACACTTTGGATAGCTAGAAACACATTTTGCAATAAGTGACAACACGTGCCATGCTTATTTTCAAGGGAAGTCAATTTTTGTTGGCCATTCTTCGGTGTCTCTCGATCCATTATATTGGCCATACCTAATTTTTCAAGTCACTTTTAATATCTTCTCAACATCTTAGTCATATACTTATTTGAGTATACAAGGTTCCCATTGAAGTTTTACTAATGGGTTTGGTTTTATTGACTCTAACAAATTTCCTTGAGTGTAGACCTAGAGTAGTGCACATGCCCATTTTCCATCATTGATAGGTGACCTTGTGCCCAACATTTATTTTCATCATTAGTATTTGGCTGGGTGGTTTTCCCTTGTGTTCAACATAACCTTAAAATATCATGGACTAGGATTCATGCAATACCTTGGTTTCCATTTGACCCTATCAGTGGAATCTATGTCTGTTAGAAATTTTCATTATTGCTTGTTATTTAGAGGATCTCTTATGTGCACTATTCGGTCTGGTGCATGAAAGAGACATACTCGGTGGTGGTTCATTCCATATTTTTTTTGAGTTCTTCCAAATTATTTTCCTTTTGGTTACACTAGCATTAGTTTATTGGGGATGGCCTAATTACATCCTTCCATTGGATCCTTTCCCATAGAATCTAACTCATTACTTTGGGAATAAGGCATATAGTCCTTTTTATTATCTTGGGGTTTGTTGTCATTAGTGGAAAATTCCCTTTCTATTAACCATGGGAATACATCAATGTCCCCTACTTGATAAATTCTTTCAAGTGTTTGATTTCAACATATTTATTCACACTTGTTAGATTGTACTAGATACCTTGATACCCACTATCATTATCAATGGGTAGTCTCATGATTTTTAATAGCATACATTAATGACCAATAACCAAATTATTTCTCTCATTGTCAATTTCAACTCATTTAATCTCATTGTCTAGAAATGCACCATTGGTGGTCAGTTTTGAAGACCTCAAGTTGTCTTAGCATCCATGATTCACTTGTTAGCTTCTTCCATTTTAGCCAGTGACATCCATCCTAATATGTTGTGCTCAGTTCCACAATATCCTGTATGTTGAAACCTAATATTTTTGCATATGACCACTTTGTTATATATAACTTTGATACTTGAGATAGGGATTAGTTGTACACTTTACTTTATTCCAGACACCCTCCTATTTGATACTAAGACATAGCTTTGTTGTGTATTTTTTGCGAATATGGTCTAGATCCATTATGTATTCTTACGGGTCATCATTTTCATACTCTATATATATTATCATGGATACACAATGTACTTGATATGCAAATATTCTTTACTTCCTTTAAGCATGGGTATGTCTGCCTCAAATATGAGTTTTCTTTATGAGTTTTTCTATAGGTATTGTTCGATCCTGATTTTGGTGAGATCTTATTAGGTCCACCGATATATGCATAATGTATATCAACTGTCAAACTCCTAACCTCATAAATTTTTTATAGCATATTTTGCCTCACCTATCATTAGATGAACTTATTAGCTAGGATAGGATCCCTTTATCCCTATACAAACCTAAATTTTGTTTAAAAATACTTTTTCAAATTCCATATGGGATTATCCCCAATACAAAATATGTATATACACGTGTACTCCCAAAGAAACCCATGTATCCCTTAAAATATATTTAAAAACGCACACACACACACACACATATAAAATGTGATTTTTCAGGTGGGTTCTATGGGTTAGATGAGAAGCAACCTATTGTAGCTAGTTTCATAATCACACAAACCAAATTTTGGTGGTATTTATACACACCTTGGGGGGTGCACCATATGCATGAATTGACTTAGTAATATAACGCTAGAAAAATTATCCCCAATTTGGTATATTATCCCCATGCTTTTAAGAAGTCCCCCTTATTTTGGAAACCTTGTTTCTATACTGTAGTGTTGAACCTATTTATCTCACACTTTTAGAGCTTTTGTTGGAGGAGACCTTTAGTGGCCCATGAAGGAAGGATCCAGATGAAGGTTTCATTCAATGCAAGTAGAAAGGATTAGGTAATTGCATAACTACCCTATTGTTATTCATTTGAATAAAGAAACTCATGTTTTGTTGCTATTCAATTTTGTAAATGACACGTTTCTAATTATGCAATTAAATTATGAACTAATATGTCATATATATTGTATGATTTGATATTGTTATTCTACTTGTTTTCTTGCCATTGTTTTTGTAGGTATCTACATTGGGAACAAGAGTGAGGCTTTGGAACCTCTCGATCTACATAAAAAATAAGACCCATATGTAATTGCCTAAACATTTCTTTGTTAATTCAAAGCATATTGTATAATTATTTGAATTTTATTTATTGTGCGATTATTTTTACTTGTTGGGGATATCAGCCCTAGCCTTAGGTATTTTATTCCATAATAATTGGTGATGTAGATACCTAATGTAATCCATGTGCTAAGTATGAAATGCACTTTACTCTTATTGAACCTATTTTTAGCGAATTTTTTGATGTTGGATTTGAAACAATTTTGACCAAAGAAGGTTGTAAAATTGTATGTGGGGTCATTACTTTGGCCAAGGGAATGAAACTTGGAAAATTATAGTATAGGTTGGATGCGATTATTTTTGTCATGAATAATGCTAATTCAACATCTATGGAAAATGGACTAGTGGGAATATCAAAGATGTCAAGACTCAAGAATGATGTTGTGATATTGAAGGATGAGATATTTTGGAGAAAAGAGTCCATGGAAATGTGCACTATGAATTTTGTTTATGAATTAAAAGGTATAAAGATTGATTTTTTTGAATTTTATGAAACACGAAATGTCTAGATCTACCAAGAACCTAAAGGGGTCAAATCTCTCAAGATGTAAACCTCAAATATCAAGGAAAGGCTTGCACCAAGATATTTATTATTATTATTGCTGATTGGTAGGATTCAGAATTAAAATGAATCTATATTGGTTCTTAATAATATTATTTGTATTTTATATCAATTTCAAATTTCTATATATAGAAATATTATTATTTTAAATTTTATTAAAACTTTGGTTATACATATAATTTTTTCAATTTAATTTTTTAATGTGATATGCATAGCATTGATGATAGACATTGATAATTATATAATTTAGATTTTTTTTATAGTAAATAGTGAATTTATATGCTTATTAATTAGATTTAAATACGAAATTTAAAATATAATTAGTATGAGTATGAATCATTATTTTAATACACACACACACGAGAGAGAGAGAGAGAGAGAGAGAGAGAGAGAGAGAGAGAGAGAGAGAGAGATAGACAATTGGGTTTGTTTTGTACTTGCATGACATGATGTTGATTCCGATTTATACCACTACAAACTCTGTGTGAAGCACACCACCCCTAGCAGGGGGCCCAGAGTAAACTAAACATGAGAAAATTGAACTTGGAATATCATAGTATGTAATACTCCATTTTCATGGCCATAGTCAATTGAGTTTCCCCAAGAGTTTCACATTTCTATATTTAGAAATATTTGTATTAATTAAATTTATTAAATCTTTATATGTTTACTAATTATATACTCTAAAATATGACTCATTACTATCTAATTTTATAAAATGTGATTTGTATAGTAATATTTTTTCCTCAAAATATTTCTTTATAATCTTATTAATAAAATCAAAATTGCACTATAATAAGTTGAATTGAATAGATCTATAATTTTTATTTATTATTATTTTTTTAATTAAGTGAATATTACACTTTATTAACCTAATGCTTAATTTTATAGACACTATAATATCTTTTCCATATTAAACTAACATTTAGATGTTTACACTCATTTGTAATCATTTCAACATCTCTCTCATATTGAACCAACATTTAAATGTTTACACTCATTTACAAACACTACAACATATCTCTCATATTAGATTATAGAACTCATTTAGGCATAACTATAATTTTTTATCCCTAATTAAAAAATTCAAAATTTCATTTACATAATTATGATTGAAGTTCTACATATTTGTAAGATTCTTTTGCATTTTATTTCTCCTTAGAACTATTATATTTAGGCCGATTATTAAGCTCTAATATGGAACGAAAAAATAATGCTTTATTAATAATTCAATTGTAGTTTAAGTGTTCTCTCACTGAAACATTTTACTCTTGTTTTTTGTATCATTCATATTTTATCTTGCCACAAGCATTATCTTTTGTGTATATAAATCGAAAAATCTCTTTGCATGTTAATTTTTCCCACTACTAAATTTATGCACACTATTAAGCTTTAGTATGAAATTAACTATTGGTATTGGAGTTATGTTAGCATCAAGAGGAAACTTTTGCTATCATGTTAAGGAAACTCAATATTTTGGAAAATTGTATTGAAGGAGAAAACACACTAATGTATTTTACATTTATGGCATATTTGTACTTTATATTTATGGAATATATGTATTTAATAGTGATTGATAAGCTTTAGTTAGGTATGTTTTCATTAATCAAATTTTAATAGGAGGCTAGTAGAACACAAATTTTAACAAGCTACATAGTAGTGAGTCCCTGTCACTTAGTTTAAATGTATCTATTGATTAAATGGAAAATCGTCAATGTTATTGATGCTGTCATTCATATTCTAGTTTACAAAAAAAAATTGAAAAACCTGTGCAGCAAGTAGGAGGACAACAAACCATATTATTTTATCTTCATTGAACTTGTATAACTTATATGTGTAATGGAAAAAGCATATAAATCATGATCATTTTCGTCCTACTAAAACAACCAAACATGAGTTTGTTTAATATGAAGTGATGTAAACAATTATTCATTATTCTAATAGTGTCTCTTTCATGCATATAAATAATGCAGTTTTTTTAAGAAGTGTGTTTTATCTTCTAAATTCATGCTTTTGCGATCCATATTACATTAAGAAGAGTCTTTTCAGTAGAAATCACTCAGGAGAAAAAATTTCAGACACAATTTATCTTCTGAATTCAGGCTTTTGTGATCCATATTACATTAAGAAGAGTCTTTTTGGTAGAAATCACATAGGAGAAAGTTTTTCTGATGCATAAAATATCTTCTAAATTGAGGCTTTTGTGATCCATATTACATTAAGAAGAGTCTTCTCGGTAGAAATCACATTGGAGAAAATTTTTCTGATGCATAATTTATCTTTTGAATTCAGGGTTTTGTGATCCATATTACTTTAAGAAGTCTTTTCCGGTAGAAATCACATAGGAGAACATTTGCCGACGCATAACTTATCTTCTGAATTCAAGCTTTTGTGATCCATATTACATTAAGAACAGTCTTTTCGATAGAAATCACATAGGAGAAAATTTTTCCGATGCATAATTTATCTTCTGAATTTAGGATTTTGTGATCCATATTACATTTAGAAGAGTATTTTCGGTAGAAATCACATAGGAGAAAATTTTTCCGACGCATAATTTATCTTCTGAATTCAGGCTTTTGTGATCCATATTAAATTAAGGTGAGTCTTTTTAGTAGAAATCACATAGGAGAAAATTTTTCCGATGCATAATTTATCTTCTGAATTTAGGCTTTTGTGATCCATATTAGATTATGAAGAGTCTTTCCCGTAGAAATCACATAGGAGAAAATTTTGTCGACGCATAATTTATCTTCTAAATTTAGGTTTTTGTGATTCAGATTACATTAAGAAGAGTCTTTCTGATAGAAATCACATAGGAGAAAATTTTTCCGACGCATAATTTATCTTCTGAATTCAGGCTTTTGTGATCCATATTACATTAAGAAGAGTCTTTCCAGTAGAAATCACATACGAGAAATTTTTTCCGACGCATAATTTATCTTCTGTATTCAAGCTTTTGTGATCTTACATTAAGAAGAGTCTTTTCAACACAAATCACATAGGAGAAAATTTTTCCGACACATAATTTATCTTCTGAATTCAGGCTTTTGTGATCCATATTACATTAAGAAGAGTCTTTTTGGTAGAAATCACATAGGAGAAAATTTTTCCGACGCATAATTTATCTTTTGAATTTAGGATGTTGTGATCCATATTACATTAAGAAGAGTCTTTTCGGTAGAAATCACATAGAAGATAATTTTTCCAACGCATAATTTATCTTCTGAATTTAGGTTTTATGAACCATATTACATTAAGAAGAGTCTTTTCGGTAGAAATCACATAGGACAAAATTGTTCCGACATATAATTTATCTTCTGAATTTAGGCTTTTGTGATCCATATTACATCATGAAGAGTCTTTTCGGTAAAAATCACATAGGAGAAAATTTAGTTTAAAAAGAAACTTAGCAGTTAATACATGGGATAAATAGAAGCCGTAGGAGATACTGGAAGTATACTATGAGCAACAAAACTTCTTGTTGTTATTGTATATGTATATAATAGTCATATAATTGGGAGAGAAAGTGAACATGTCTATCGATTCCAGAATATTCCAAGAATCTGCAATTGAGTTAGGTTTGGGGATCTTATCTAATGAGACATTGTAAAATGCAGCCAACCACCATATTTCACAATAATGTGAAGGTCAAAACCATTGAGACATGGCTAAATGGTAGCCATTGACAATTAACTTGCTAATAACTACTACTAAATCCCACTCATGACTTGATTGCATGGGCAAGAATGATAAGTGACTACACATGATTAAATTGGTGCCTTTCATTCCTTTTTAAAGAATTGTGTGGAAACAATAGATAATGTCAGTAAAAATAGGATTGGTGATGCACTTTTAATTAAATAACATGCATAAATACTTATATTTTTCACGGTTAATGATTAATGGATTAATATAAATCCATTATAGGCGAGATCTAATGAGCATCATCATACATTCAGTTCTAGTTAGCACTTGATAAACATGAAACGATATATATAAAATGTCGGTGGCCTAAAACTTAATCATTAATATAATAAAAAACTTAAATGAGATTTGACCCACCTAACTATTCTTAGCGTAGAAATACACATAAGGTGAAGAAAGTTATCTTCACTACTAAATACACACAAGTTATTGTCATAACTAAAGATACACACACTTTGGATTCCAAGAAAAAACCCAATACATTGAATCAATCATTTCCGGTTCTCATTTCCCTCACCTGAAAAAAAATATGTATATATATTCCACACATTTATCCATAAATGGTAATGGTTCCAAACCCAAAGGAAACAAAAAAAAATCAATAAAATATTCAAAGAACTTATCATACAAAAGTCATTGTATATAGTTTGTACTTGTTATAGTCATCAACATGAAAATCACTTAATAAGTAGAACATGTCAGATCACACCTAAGATCATGGTTTATCTACTGGAAATATTGAGAACATGGCTTGCACAACGGAAAGTAATAGTCCAATGATTGTCTCTGCCAGAGATAAACTTCTCCACAATGATGAGAAATGCTCCTTCACGAGCATGACAAACCAAACTTTGAATTTAATTTTGTAATCAATTGTCATTTCATTTGACCGAGTACATATACTCAGCTAATGATGAGTCGTGACTCCCTTACATAGACCATTGAAGAGATGGAAAACCTCTCTATCACTCCTAAGGTAATTTGTAACGATGTTACTTCTTCTTCTTTATGTTGTTAGGCTCCTATAATACTAGTGTATTCCCTTATTATTATTTTTATTGTAACCCCTCGTTGTTATTTTTGTGCCCATGTCGTCCCCATATTGTTATTATTGTGCCCCATAGAATCCCACTATTGTTATTGTTGTGCCCTTACATTATTATTGTTATGTTGGCTTTGACTATATTGTGACCCCTTAGACTCCTATATATAGAAATGAGGTATTTTCATTTGTATCATCCAAGAGTTGTTCATTTGTGTAATGTAAAGGAGGTTTCCCCCTCGAAGAGGCTATTTTGAAGTCGTTACTTTATGTTTTCTTCTATTTTGTGAGCTGGTTGTATAACAATTGGTATCAGAGCTTTGGATTCTAGCGTTTCGTTGCTTCAAATAGGTCATCGAGCGATTTTCACTATAACCTTTTTTCTATGACATTTAGAAGATAAAATTAAAACCGATTTGAGCTGAAATCTTAATGAACAGTGGGTATGAATTTAATATGTTGTCTCACTATATTTTTGGAGATATGATCCAAGGAAGTTAGGGTTTTTGCAAGCTCCCAAAATATATCTCAAATAGTTGACCTAGGGAAAATCGTCATAACTTTCTCTCTGAGTATTAGATTGAAATTTCATCAAATGGTATAGAAAGAGGATAGACTATAGTGTTTTTTGTATCGGTTTCTGGTCCGAAGGTCGAAATAGGGACTCGTGGCACTTCATACATGTTCTCTCTACTTAACTAGCCTATAGTCAGGTCATCGTGGGAGATTTAAAATAAATCTTTCTTGGATAATCCAATCTTGATTAGAATTGTGGTGTTGGAACGAGGACTCAGAGGGCTACCAAAAGATGAAATTTCAGACCTTAGAGATCTGCAATTATAGAGATACAACCGATTCAATATCGAGCTCCTACAAAGCCAAAAAAGGTGTGTAGTCTTTCTAAAAGTTTGCATAAGTTTGGTTTGAAAAATTAGTTTGAAGGGATTCAAAGGAAATAGTGAAGCATAATTATCACTAATTGATGTCCTGAAAAAGGAAAATGGAAACACCCTAGTAAGCAACCTGAAAGTTGTAGCATGACTCATGAAGAAGAAGAAGAAGAAATGCAACATGATATATCAAAATTATGAGACTAAGTGCAACAAATTTTACTCTCACAAAAAGTAACAGAAGCTAAGATGGATGGTTTAAAGAAAGGCATGGAAGCTAATATGGATGGTTTAAATAATGGCATCGAAGCTAAGATGAATGGCATGGAATCTAAGATGGATGACGTGGAAGCTAATATGGATGGTTTAAATAATGGCATCGAAGCTAAGATGAATGGCATGGAATCTAAGATGGATGACGTGGAAGCTAAGATGGATGGCATGGAAGCTAAGATGGATGGTATAAAAGAAAAACTTAAAGGCAACATGGGAGATTTGAAGATAGATCTGCCAAATTTTCTAGAAGAAATGCTTACTAATGGTGAAAGGGTGGTAAAGGAAACTCATGATGAGAACAAACGAAATTTTAATCATGATTTCATAGACTCTAACGTTGGATTGAAGACCCACCATTTTCCAAGGATCGATATGAGGAAGTTTGATGGCAAGGATCCCGTAACATGGATACTACAGATGGAACAATATTTTGATCTCCATAATATGAAAAACACACAAAAGGTATGCATTGCAACTTTATATTTGGAACCCAATCATTTTTTATGGTATCAATGTATTTTCTCTCGTAAATAAATTGTTACTTGGGCAATATTTATGGAAGAAATGATAGCACATTATGAGGATACAAAAAGCAACAAATTGTTTAGCCAATTGATAAATCTCAAACAAAAAGGTTCAATGGTGGAGCACATTGAGGACTTGCAAAAATTGAATATAAGCATAAGAGATATTCCAGAGAAGCATAGGATTGATGTGTTCATAGGGACATTAAAGGATAACATCCAACATAAGATTCAGAGTTGGGAACCTGATTCATTGAAGAAGGCATCCAGGCTGGCAAGAAAAATTGAAAGCAAAATTATGGCAACAAGGAATCCTACCATTCACAACTATAAAGATAAAAGTGTTGTTTCCCCTAGCCTTCAACAACCTACAAGGTTGACACCACAACAATTGGAAGAAAAAAGAGAAAAAGGGCTTTGTTACAGTTGTGAGAGAAAATACTCTAAAGGTCATAAGTGTGCTGAGAAGAAATTATTTTACATAGATTGTGAAGAGGAAGAAGAAAAGGAAAAAGAAACATCAAAAGAATAGGATATACACCAAGAACAAATCCTAGAGAAAGATGAAATGTATCTGACCATATCTTGTAATGCATTGGCCGGAATAAACACCCTTCAAACTATCAAGATAGAAGGACATATCAAGAAGAAAAAGGTAATAGTGTTGATTGATTCGGGTAGTACCCATAATTTTATTCATTGTAAGATAGCAAAGGAATTGAATTGCTTCCTATATCCAGCAACAGAGTGTCAAGTGATGGTTGCAAATGGAAGAACCATAAATTTCTATGGAAAGTGCCATAATATCAAGCTATCCATGGGAGAATATGTTTTGAATAGTCCAATGCTTTCCATTCCAATGGGTGGTGTTGATGTTGTACTAGGAGTCCAATGGCTACAATCTTTGGGTACGATAGATTTTAATTTTCAAAACATTTTCTCGAATTTTTTTTCAGAAGGAAAGGAAGTTCAATTAAGGGCTATCGTAGGGAAACTAGGAAAGATAATCAGCTCTAATGGCATGAAAAAGCTTCTAAAGAAAGAACAATGTGGCGTAATTGCACAATTATGTTCGCTAGAGGTTCCCACGTCGAAATCATCTATTTCTCTAGATCTCTAAAATGTATTGGACAATCATTCCAAGGTTTTTGAGACTCCCAAAGTCCTCCCACCTATTCGTGATCATGATCATGCTATTCATTTGATTCCAAGAAGTGTTCCTCCAAACACCAGGCCTTAAAAATATCCCTATGCCCAAAATAATGAAATTGAATGTATGGTTGCAAAAATGCTAGAGGCTGGTATAATTCAACCTAGTCAAAGTTCTTTCTCTACTCCAGTAGTATTGGTACACAAGAAGGATGGATCATGGTGCACGTGTCTGAATTATAGGGAGCTCAACAAGCTCAATATTAAAGATAAATTTCCCATTCCTAGCATTGCTGAATTATTGGATGAATTGCATGGAGAAATTTACTTCAGCAAGTTGGACCTTCATTCAGGATATCATCAAATCAGAATGAAGACTGAAGACATTCCGAAAACAATATTTAGAACTCATGAGGCTCATTATGAATTTTTGGTCATGCCTTTTGGCCTTACCAATGCACCTTCTACATTTCCAAGTTTGCTGAATTCCATTTTCAAACCCACCCTTAGAAAATTTGTGTAAGTATTTTTTGATGATATACTAATCTACAACAAGTCTTGGAAGGATCATGTTCAACATGTGGATAGAGTGCTCAAACCATTGGAGGAGAAACAATTATATGCAAAACCCTCCAAATTTTTCTTTGGAGTACAAGAAGTGGAATATTTGGTTCATATTGTATCTCATGAAGGTGTTAAGGTAGACCCTAGAAAAATTAAATCCATTAAGGAATGGAAAATCCCCACATCCATAAAGCGTCTGCGAGGATTTCTCGAGTTGACAACGTATTATCGTAAGTTTGTTAAGAATTATGGCAAAATAACAACACCTCTAACAATATTACTGAAGAAAGATGCATTTTCTTGGACTCCAGAAGCAACGAAAACCTTTGAACATATTAAAGAGGCAATGTGCCAAGCACCGGTCATAGCTACGTTAGACATCACAAAAACCTTTATTTGTGGAATGTAATGCCTCAGGAAATGGAATTGGTGCTATTTTAATGCAAGAAGAAAGACCCATTGCTTTCGAAAGTTGTCCAATCAAAGGAAAGTATTTACACAAAGTTATTTATGAGAAGGAGATGTTGGCAATACTACATGCACTTAAAAAATGGTGACCTTACCTAATGGGAAGACACTTCAAGGTAAAAACAGATCATTATAGTCTTAAATACTTTTTAGAACAAAGATTATCTTCATAAGAGCAGCAAAAATGGGTAACAAAGATGCTGTGTTATGACTTTTGAAATCATCTACAAAAAAGGGAAGAAAAATGTTGTTGCAAATGCACTCTCAAGAAAGGATGAGGATGTGGAAGCATTTCTTTACACCATTTATATTATCCAACTAGATTGGATAAATGAAGAAAGGGATGATTGGAAGAATGACAAAGAAGTGTGGGCACTCATTCAAAAGTTACAACAAGACCCTAGTACATCTTATACATTTAGCTGGAAAAATGTTTCGTTATGGTACAAAGATCACTTATACCTCTGTAAGAATTCCCAACTCAAACAAAAGATTCTTATGGAATTGCACACCTCTCCCTTAGGAGAGCACTCAATATTTTTAAAAACTTACCACAGGGTTAAGAAGGAATTTTTTTGGGATGGCCTTAAATTTGATATTCAAAAGTTTCTGGCAGAATGTTTGGTTTTCCAACAAAATAAAGTGTAAAACATTAAGACCACAAGTCTATTACAACCTTTATCCATTCCAAGTCAATGTTGGGAGGAGGTTTCAATGGAATTTATTACAAGTTTACCCAAGTCTGAAGAACAAAGTGTTGTCATGGTGGTATTTGATATTCTTACCAAGTATGCACATTTTTGTGCATTATCTCATCCCTTTAAATCCAGTACAGTTGCTACTGCATTTATGGAAACAATTCAAAAGCTACATGGAAACCCAAAGATTATTGTAAGTGAGAGAGATCCCATTTTCACTGGAAATTTTTGGATAGAATTATTTTCTTGTCTCGGTACTCAGTTAGCTCATAGGTTATCGTATCATCCTTAATATGATGGGCAAATTGAGATAGTGAACAAATTTTTGGAAGGATATCTGTGTTGCTTTGTATCTGATAAATAGACACAATGGGTCAAATGGTTGCCTCTAGCAGAATGGTGGTATAACACTTCCTTCTATACTATAGACAAAATGACCCCATTTATGGCACTCTATGGATATCATCCACCATCTATCACATCATATTTAAGAGAAAATTCTAAGGTTCAAGCAGTGGAGGATCACATCGAGCATCAACAACAAGTTCTCCAACTCTTAAAGGATAACCTAACTTTTGCACAAAATAGAATGAGACAACAAGAAGATCAACATCACAGTGAAAGAAGTTTTGATAGAGGTGAGTGGGTATTTCTACGACTACAACCATACAAACAAACGTCCCTCAAGCAAGCTAAGAAGGATCACCAAAGTATTATGGTCTGTACAAGGTATTGCAAAAGATTGGCACTATGGAATACGAATTGGAGCTTCCTACAGCTTCTCGAGTGCACCTAATCTTCCATGTTTCATGCTTAAAGAAGGTTATAGGTGACAAGCTCCCAATTTAAACAATATTTCCAGAACTTGACGAGGAAGGAAAACTTATATTGGAACCTGAATAATTCATAAAAATAAGAACTCGACAACTACAAAATCGATCAATTTCAGAGTATCTCATCAAATGGAAGAACTTACCCGCTGAAGGTTCCACATGGGTGGATGATAATTTTATACAAAAGCATCCAAAACTACTCAAGTGTTGAGGACAATAATTTTCTGAAGGAGAGGGGCATGTTAGGCCCCTATAATACTAGTGTATTCCCTTATTATTATTGTCATTGTAGCCCCTTATTGTTATTGTTGTGCCCATGTTGTCCCCATATTGTTATTATTGTGCCTAATAGAAGCCCACTATTGTTATTGTTGTGCCCTTACATTATTATTGTTATGTCAACTTTGACTATATTGTGACTCCTTAGAATCCTATATATAGAAAGGAGGTCTTGTCATTTGTATCATCTAAGAATTATTCATTTGTGTAATGTAAAGGAGGTTTCCCCCTCAAAGAGGCTGATTTTGAATTCGTTGCTCTATATTTTATTCTATTTTGTGAGTTGGTTGCATAGCATATGTTATTCTCGTAACATATATAATCACAAACATAGTACACAATGGGAGTACACCGTGCATTAACGAGATAGAGACCATTGATATCGTTGTACATTATCTGTAGTTGATGATGATGGTTATGCTATGTCCATAGTAGATGGAGGCGTGCAACCATAATTAATAGAAAGTGACAACAAATATTGTGAGTGTGATTCAAATCGCATTGAAATGAAGATGTGCCAATGTAGAGGAGAGTATGGTAAACATGCTCAAAGTGTTGAGATCTGTCAACCCAATCGACATCGGAAACCATGATTGCAATATAAGACACAATTCCATCTAACCAATGAGAAGATAAAAAAATTGAATTAATATATATATATATATATATATATATATATATAATGTTAACATTATAAATGGGCATTTAATTTTTAGTCAAATAAGAAGAAATTGAAGGTCGATGCATATATCAAATGTGTTATATCCTGTCAATGACATGGATAATAAGTTAAGAATTGAATTTTTTTTCGTCACAAATTCAAAATTTGGAAATTGATAATGGAATATATATTTATTGAGAGAGCTAAAGGATGCCATTATGAATGACAAAAACTTTATGAAGAAAGAGGGTTCAGACAAAATGAATGAGAATGCCATTGCTTTCATTGGCCTTACATGTCTAAAATATTGTCAGAGAAAATTCTAAGGACATGTATACCAAAGTGGCTTTGGAATAGGCTCAAGGCATTATAGGAATCCAACTCTCATGAACATAGTGTTCCTAAGGAAGAAGTTATATGCCAATAAAATGAAGGATAGTGAGAAAGTGACCAATCACTTATATATCTTTTATACTCTTATAAATTAGTTGAAGGCCACTGTAGATGTGGTGAAGGGTGTTAAGGGATGTATTTGTTTAGTTTATGTTATACCTAATTCCTTAAATGATATTGTTGTCACAATTTAGTGGGACCACTAAGGTGGAAAATTTCAAGATATATGAGGTTGATGGTCAATGATTACAAAAACTCATTGTGAATTTAGAAGCATTAGTCGTAACAAGACATATCGAGGAAAATATGATTGGAAAATATTGTAGAAATAGACTTTTAATAAGGGGTATATTTACATAGAGGAAGGAGGCAACATGAATTTATTGTCAGAGGTGCAAGAAAAAGGGTACAATAAACTTGAATGTATTGTTGATATTTCTAGGTAGATGAATCTTTTACTATAATTTCTATCATAATCAGAAGCATGTATCTCTTAGCTACATCCTTGGTGATTAGTGGCCAATAGGGAATGAATGATAAATTTTAAATCTTCTTTCCCTATGACTCCAGATAGAGAGTAGTTCAAGGACTATGAGAAAGTTTACAATGGAAAGATCTTTCTTCATGACAATTTTACTTGAAATTATTGGTAAAGTTAGTGTGAAAATCAAGGACAAATATAGATGGGTAATGTATATACTTAATGTAAGGCATGTTCTAAGTATGACATGAACTTTAATCTTAGTGAACCTAGTTAGTTGATTTGTTGATGTTGGATTTGAAACAATTTTTACCAAAGAAGGTTGTAAATCGGTACGTGGAGTCATTATTTTGGCCAAGGAAATGAGAATTGGAACATTGTATAGGTTGGATCATACAATTGTTTCTATCGTGAATCATGCTAATTCAACATATATGGAAGATGGAATAGTGAGAATATCACAAATTTCAAGCTTGCTTTCGTGACAATGAAGGATGGGATATCTTGGAGAAAAGAGTCTATAGAAAATGTGCACTTAATTTTTTTTTTATGAAATAGAAGGTATAAAGATTGATTCTTTTGAATTTTGTGAAACATGACATGTCCTTAGGATACATACAATAATTTATTTTCCTTCAAGTGATTGCAAGATTCAAGATATTTTTGGGTTAGTGTAATCAAACATTTGAAGGTCAATTGATGTGGCTTCCATTGGAGGATCTACATACTTCATCACCTTAGTTGATAACTTCTCTCGAAATTTATGTCTACACAAAATTGAAGAGAAAAGACTCAAGGTATTCAAGGTATTTGCTTCTAAACTTGAAATTAAAACTAGCAAGAAGGTGAAGGCCTTAAGGAGCTTAACAATGGTGAGTAATTCCAAAGAATTTGATATATTTTGAAATTCACACTAGATTGAATAATATAAGACAACTCCATATTCACCCCAAAAAAATGTAGTTGTTGAGAAGATGAATATGCACTTCTTGGAGAAGGCTAGAAGCCTTAAGAGTTCATGTTGGATTAAGAAAAGGAGTTTAGGTTGATGTTGTGCATACAAAAACCTAACAATTTATTATCTAGCTCCACTTTTTGTGGTAGGATACTGGAGGAGGCTTAGAGTGGTAAACAACTCTCTGTATCACATATTAGAGTTTTGGGATTTGAGGCTAACATGTATGTTCTGAGGGAGAATAGGGAGAATAACAACAATAAGTTTGTCAAGTACATTATATCATGTATAGTGAAAGGATTAGAGAATACAAGTTGTGGATTCCATTGGAAAATTTCTATACATATCGTAATGGGATGTGATCTTCAAAGAAGATTTTCTTGTAAGATATTATACTAAAGAGCTTGTTTAGGTAAACTTAAGTAGAACATCATGTGATCTAATAAGTTAAATTCAACAATTTGGAATTGATCGTAAGGCAGTGGAACAAAATGGAGGTGGTCTACATAAGTGGAAAGTATGTTAGATTTCCATTATGTAAGCTCTATTCATGTACAAGTCAAGAAATTGACATTATTAGATATGAATATGAGTTGACTAGTGAACCCATAAATCCTGTTGAGAAATTATAAATTGATGGTGAACATTCTAGATATGCTCATAAAAATCAAGAGTGAAGAAGTATTCAATAAAGAAAATTTCCTCATAGGTATTCTTTCAGGCCTTTTGATTTCATCTAATTTGGTTTATCTTCCATGTGTGGTGAACCTAGTGATGTGAAAGAGACTCTTAGCAATAATGATTAATATTATTAGATGAAAGCCATGGAAGAATAAATGAGGGTACTTAAGTAGAACTAGACTTGATATGTGCACAAGTTACCTAAGGAAGGTAGTTGGTTCCAAATGGGAATTTGGAAATAAGTATAGCACTCATGGTCCCATGGACATATACAAATCTTTATTTGTAGCTATAACAACCCTTGATAAAAATTCATGTAAAAAATATAACACCAATGTGATGGGACACATATTCCAAGTTGAATGGTTGGAAAAACATCCTAGTGGGTGTTAATTTCAACTATTAAAAAATATAAGACCAAGGTCATGGGACATGTATTCCAAGTTGAATGGCTAGAAAAAAATCCTATTGGGTGTTCATTTCAATTATTATGGCTAAAGGAAAATGGAAAAGGCAATAAAAAAGGCTTTGGATAGTAAAATAAGGCAAAGAGGAAGCAAAATATCAAGCAAGACAGAGTAGGATCAAGCAACTACAATGGGTTTGCTTGCAGGTATCGATTTGCATGTGTGATTTCCTTAGTAGATTTGGAATGCATGTGTGTTCTTAGTTCTCTTGTTGTCACGGGCATGGGTTTTTCCAAGTTTGACAGTTTCGTTCAACTTTTCCTTTCCATTCCCAGATAGCCATGGTGTGATGGAGTTATCATGTTTTAATTGAGTTGGATTACCATATGGATTCAAAGTTGAGTGAGGTGGACCTCTCATTGAAAGAACACATGGCCTAGTGATCCTTGAACTGGACTATGGATTGTGGTAAAGCCACTGACCTAGTGACCCCTGAACTAGACTGTGGGTTGTGGTAAAGCAAGGTATTATGTGCCTCAGTGTGCCTAGGAATCCTTGACCAATGAATGGAGGGTTATACGTAAATCCTATATGTGGTTTGCCTTGATGAGGCCTAGGAATCCTTGCTAGTGAATAGAGAGATATACAGTAAAGACTACAGGGTGGTGTCTTGATGATGGCCTAGTGATCCCTGGATCGAACTATGGATTGTGGTAAAGCCTAGAGACTAGGAGACAAGAAAATTCCTCATGGTGTAGGTGGATAAATCTGGTGGCATGCATGCTTGTTTATGTCCAAGTGATTCTATGGGGATTGTGGTAAGGCCTGGTTCTATTGACGAGGGTGAGGTGTTTTAGCCTAAAAAATCCCTGGTTGGGTTTTGGTTATGAGTCCCACGTTCATGCTTGGAATATGGCACGAGGGTGATTGGATGAAGAGTGATTTGGCTCAGCCAATCTATGGTCGGGTGGAACGTGGTAGTCCCATATTTGGTTGGCTTATGCATTCATTAATAAGAGTTTCTTCTCTTTGGTATTTTATGTGTAAATGTATTGTTTCATATGTGGCATTTCTGTTTGTTGTATCATTTTTAATTATGTTGGTTATATGTTGGTTACGAGCTTGTTTTATGATAACTATGATGTATGTATCTCATCATGGTTTGGTTGATAAATTAATGAACAATTAATATATGACCTAATAGATGATAATGAAACTAATGTTATAATTCATTAATTCTTCGTAGCAATCCTTAGATAAGTATGAGACCCCTATGATCATGTTTGTTGTTATGACCTGTATATTACCTGTGCACAATGTGTTCGATGAAATGTATGTCATGGTAAGGCTTGGTTATATCAATTACTTAATCAAGTTTTGCATTAGAGGATTTGTCTTGGTTTCATTTATTGTCTTAGAAAGTATCATCAAGTTCTGGGCAATGGTTTGGAGACTAGCCCTGAAAAAGTGGCTTAAATCTCATAGTCTATGGCACATAATTGGTTGAAAATACTGTAGTCACTCCCTTGTAGGAATTGTGAGAGTGACTCGAGGGTCACAATTTCATGCATACCCATGTCATGGGAGTGACTAGGGGATTTTTTAGTGAAAAGGAAATTTGACTCAGGGATTGGGCACCTGGAGGGTTAGTTTAGCTCTCGTGTGTCCTGTAGCTCCTTAGGAAGGTCAATACGTTTTCTTGTGTTGATTCGACTTCCTTAATTGTAATTAGGGAGTTGAATCATATCATAGTAACTTGTCATCACATGTTTACCCCGGTGGACTGGTTAGCTTGGGTAAATGTGGGAGGAGGGTGTTATAGAGTGGTATCAGATCATGGTTCAACACTTGGACTAGATGGGAAGAATGTGTTTGTCATGCATCTATGTTAGTTTCATATGTGCTCTTTCTGTTTGTGGACTATGTTCTTGTTGTGTATGCATGGTGGCGGTCATTTTTATAGCTGTGTTGTCATGTAGAAGTTAATGATGTTGTTGTTGGGATGTGTTTGTACTAAATGCATGCCAGTTGTATATGGATTTGTTATTCATGTTAGTTGTATATGCATTTTTTATGCATGTCAGTGTCTATATGTTGTTATGCATGCATTGTCATGGTTATAGTTATGCATGTATAGTAGGTCAGACATGCATCGTGAGGTTATTGTATGCAATCATGTCATCATGATGCTATTGGTATCTTATGATTCTAATGTGTTGGTTGAGATAGAGAAGGAAATGCATATCATCAAAGTGAAGTTGTGGCACTAGACTTCAGGGTAACAACAGATCGTCATATAGGTTTGTATGTTTGGCAAGCATGTATGTGGTTAATGGCTGTTCTACGCATTAGGGTTACTTATATGCTTGTCATTCTATTGTTATTGTTGTTAAATGTATGATAAAGGCTAGTTGATCAGTGTAGTCATATGTACATATGTCGAATAGTCATGAATGATAATAACTTGTTATATACATTGTTGTTGTTGTTTTATGTTAGTTAACTTGATGATTATGTTATATGTTGTTGATGATTATGTTATATGATTAACTCGTTGTTGTTATATGTGAATTAACTTTATGATTAGGTTTATTGCACTTAAGATATTGATGCTATATGTATCATGGTAATTTGGATTGGCCTATGCAGATGGTTAGGGTTATGTTATTCAGGTATGAGCTGAAATATTTTTGATATTGTGTCATATTAATTTGGGTTGACTATGCAGATGTAATTTTTATGCATGAATGAAAATTGTTTATGAATTTATGATGTGAACATGGTAGCTAGTTACTATTATGGATATCATGACCTTATTTATGTTTGAGTTGATTTGTTTGTGAAATTATATCGTGCTAATCTAGATTGATTGTGTAGACAAGATACCCTCCCCTGAGGTATATTAAGGTATGAGTTTTCTTATGTCATCTACTCAGTGCTTAAATGTTTGATTATGTCATCTATCTGGTGTTTGAGTATTTAGTGTTTATTATGTCGTCTATTTGTTGTTTTAATGTTTGATTAATTGCATGATATGAGTTGTATCTATAAGATTACATGAAGAAATGATCTTGTTTTAAGATGGTTGTACTAATATGTATGTGTTGAGACAATTGATATGCACTTGAGTGTAAGTAAGTGATAGTTGTAGAATTAGGTGTTATGACTGATGAATGTGAGTTGATTGTTAATTATGACATGGTTGTTAGACTTGGTAAAGGTTGATTTTGGATTAATAGATATGTTGTCTTGATCTTCGGAGCATGTGATCAAAATATATAAGAAATTATAGGGAAACATGCTCGGTATTAGTGTGACAAGGTAATAGTTGATGTGTTTATATAACTAACAGTTGGGTGAGGTGACAATACATAGTAAGACTCAATTGCAACAAGTTAAAAAGGTAAAATGAAGGAATTGAGTAAGAATTCCATTGGCAATGTTTGGAAACCGCAATTCCAAATGAATGAGTGCTCTGCATATAGGAAGTCTTTTTAACCTTGATTTTGTCTGACATTGTTTGGCTATGTGATATAGTTATGAACATGTATTTGTGTTAATTTTAGGTATGTTCTATGCTTAGAGAAACTTACTTCAATTTTTCCAGATTAGCAATCACATCAGCATGATAGTAAAGTGCCAATAGAACATAAACACAAACATCAGAAAACAAGCCAACATAAGAGGACACAAGATGTGATACCAGCCAGGGACAAACCCCAATGTGGGGAAACCCTTGATCAAATATTCTTATATTATTCAATAGTTCAACGGAGAGAGAGATAGTACATATACATCAGAAGTCAACATTTTGAATTATCAAGATCACACATCAGAGATCTTCACCATGAAGATGACAAGGACTACAGTTCTAAACTTGGGTGAAGACAAACATTCTTCAACTGATTCTCCAAGATGATTCCATCACCATGCTACACCCTTAATGCAGTAATATGAACCCATGATAATAGCTCTATCCATCTCATATTGTAGCAACATCATACAACCCTCTAATGGCTTTAACAGTATGACAACTCCATGTATTATGCTAATGATCCGGGCCCTAAAATACGCATACAAAATATTGACTGTGGTGTTATGGCCTGCGGCCTAACACACATTTTTCCTCTACTCCAGACAAGGAATTCTGCACCTTCATACGATCAACTCATCAATCTACCTTCTATTAATGATGAAGCTCCACCAAGTTCACTGAACATAGGCCTATATTAATCTTCCTTCTAACAGTCCCCTTTTCTGCTCCAAAGGTCATTGTATAAAGGTCTTCAACGTAGTGATTTTTCTTCCACAAAATTCATTGTTCATAGCCTTCATCAAGTTCAGGATATCACACCCCTTGTTCCATCCAAGTGACTTTACACAACTTCTAAATCAAGGTCTGCAAAATACAAAAATTATTCCCTTACATTTATGTCAACACAGCCCTAACATATGTTGTCCAGGCATGCCTTGCTAGAGAAACTTAAACACATACCCTTCAACATTCTTCTCCATGGCGTACAAGTCACTTTCAGACCTTCCTTATCTACCTGAAGCTTGATGTTGTCCTGTCCAAATCAGAGGTCAAATTAGGCATCATATAGCTATGGTATGACTGCGGCTAGGCCATGCTTGAATAGACTTATTTTTTACTACTTCTAGGTCTAGTTAAGGCATACTCTTTCTAGCATATAAGGATCCTCCTCTTGCTACATAGAACCCTCATTGACTGCGGATTATATCACTTTTTAGGACTACGGTTAGGGTATCATAGAGGCCTCTTGAGACTACAGATTACAGGACTATGTCTAGGGCTAGTTAAGGCCTCCTCTTTTAAGCATATAGGATCCTTCTTCAATCGAGGATGTAGGGAAACATCTAGTCCTTCTTTTGCTGCGGAATAAGGCCAAGCAGTTAGGGCACATCTGGATTGTGAGTAGGGCATAAATAGAACTATGGTTAGGGCTCTTTTGAACATTGTGTAGGTCTCTCCTTAGGACTATGTATAGGTTCCTTTTAGGACAATAGATAGGGTCTCTTCTAGACTAGTGATTAGATCTCTCCTTGCTACATTATGGAGGCCTCCTTCACTATGTTAAAGCCTCCTCCATGACAGTGTTAAGGTCTAGGGCATCTCCTCTAGGGCAATGTATCCTATTTAGATCTATCCTACCACCAAAAACCAAAGACAAGTGGAGAGGAAGAGATCACAAGAGGTGTGTCTAAAATGACTTGCAAGCCACCTCTATTTATAGTGCAATGTTGAGGATAGATGGGGGTAATTTGGTTGTTGGCCGACCTTGACGAATTGTCACATAACACAAATAAATTCATATCTCCATGAATACATGTCAGAATTGGATGATATTTAGATCAATCCTACACCTCTCGATGAGAGGAATCCAAGAAAAATATCAGTTTCCATGAATAAGAAGACCCACATGGAGTTTGGCCCTAGTTTCCAATTTTAACACTCCCTCTCAACTAGGGATAACTCCATCTGCTAATCCATCTGCCAGGCTATACTAACTCTACCATTGACACAATTACCTGCATTGTTGTGCTCTGCTCTGTTTAACTATGAAGAAGAAGAAGTGATCGAGGATGTATCATACCATTCTCTACTGACCCAAAGTCGGTCCCTAATAAAGAGAGTGTCTCATACCACTCTTACTAATATGAGATTATTTCCAAATAATGAGAGTGTATCATACCACTCTTACTGATCCAAAATCAGTTCCAAATAAATAGAGTGTATCATACCACTCTTACTCATCTAAAATTAGTTCCAAATATAGAGAGTGTATCATACCACTCTTGTTGATCTGAAATCAGTTCCAAATAAAGAGAGTGTATCATATCACTCTTACTGATCTGAAATTAGTTCCAAATAAAGAGAGAGTATCATACCACCCTTACTGATCTGAAATCAGTTCTAATTGATCCGAGATCAATATCATCCTAAAATAGGAATTACGGTACTACACGATGCGTCCATTAGTAGTACTATGGTCCCTATCCTCTTTTGCCTGCTCATTGGCCAGATAAGAGGTACTTCCCATGAGTCTCAGACTGCATGGGTAGGATGTCTCAGCAGGAGAAGGATGAAAAACTCATCCTGCCTACATGTCGCCAGGGGTATCTCAGGGGAAGGTTGAACCACTCACCCTGTACACAACAAAATACTAGGGGAAAGCTAAACCACTCACCCTATGATTGTGTCTTGGCAGGAGAAGGATGAACCACTCATCCTGCCTACATAGGAAACCACTAGGGGAAGGCTGAACCACTCACCCTATGGTTTCTCATCACTCCAAGAAGTACCCCCAAGCCTCCTGGAGCTCCCAGAGCTCAATGTCCATATCATACAGGACCTTTAGGAGAGAGTCTCTCCATGAATCCTTGTCATTCTGGGAAAGTCAATAATTTGACCTTTCCCAGGGGCTCCATCTAAATAGTAGTGACTTGCACATCAATCCTAGAGGGATGGGGACTTCTTTCTCCTTGTTGTACCATATCCCAAATAAAGTGGCACCTGATGTCTATATGCTTGGAGCAATCATAGAACATGAGATTCCTCAATAATCGAATCCCCCTTTGGTTGTCACATAAGATCATGATGGTATCCAACATGTATCCAAATAGTTCACATAAGAGCTTCCACAACCAGATAGCTTCCCAGGAGGCCATAATCACAACTATGTATCTGGCCTCAGTGGTGCTCAAAGCAACTGACTTCTGCTTCCTACACATCTAGGATATCGAAGGAGAACCTAAAGAGAACCAACACCCAGAAGTGATCTTTGATTAGCACCAGTATTGCAGCAAGAATGCTGCAACTCCTGGGGCTACCAACTTTACTTTATCAACCTGGGGTTCGTACAAACTTGGAGGTGACAATGTTGTATACACAAGTAAAAGTGATGGTTCTTCCCTTTTTCACTGTTCAGCTGGCGATAGACCACTAGGGTTTTTCAAGCTAGAATTCTATGGATTTAGAAGAAGCTTGATTACTGATGAGGGAAAGAGAAATCTACTCTAAGAGAAAGCTCGTCTACTACAGTAAGGAAAAATACTGAAATAAAATGCTAAAATGCACCATTTTCTAACTAACTGCTGAGAGAATATGCTTCAAAAAGAATTCTAAGTTAACATGTACGCAAGCCTACTGTCTCAAGAATGTAAATTCAAAACATCAAACATTCTACTACTGTGCGTATAAATGGATAAAATAAATCTATTTTTCTTTTTGTCTTTTTTATGGAAAAGTGTAAAAGCTAATCTCTTTTGGTGATGTGTCAGGTGGTTTAGTGATGCTGTTGAATGGTTAGAAGGTTGGGGAGACCTTTAAGTAACCTTTGTTAGCTTCCTAGAGGCTTTTCCCTCTAGTTGGCCTCAAAATAGGCCACTACAGGAAAACCTACAGGATTCCTTGTATTTCTACAGGATACAGCCAAGAGCAAAATGATGGGTGTTGAAGGTGGTGGAAAGCTTAGGGAAGGTGGGTGGAGGATGGAATGAGGCAATAAAATACCTAGGATCACTCAGAACTTAGAAACAAGGTTGGAATATGGTTGGATTTACTCAACAAGCTTGGAGAAGTTTCCTTGTAAAATGATGAAATTGGTGAGGGTCTTAGTGAAAGCAAGGGATGATCATGGATGGATGAAGTTGGGAGGAGTTTTACTGACTATGATATCTCTCTGTACTTCTAAAGCACATGCACTACATCAAACATTGACATTTACCCAAAAATCATGTAAACACGAAGAATTTCAATGATCTAGGAAAACCAAGTTTAATGAGCTAGTTGTCTACTTCATGCATGAGGAAACCTTGTAGAATAAGATGGAATCATTGATGAGATCTAATGTAAAAATGAAGATGGAAGAAATTATAACTAAATCCGACTCTTTTAAACTGGTCAAATTTTTTCTTAAGTACAAAATACCCTAAATTCTATGAGAAAGTAGAATTATGTCTTTTTGGGGCTGCATAGGAGTCATTTCCTCAAATCATGATCCCTGAAGGAAGAAGTGAGGCCAAAACACCTATTGATAGCTTTTTGATGTTCCTTTATCTCTTCTAAACTACTACTGAAGTAAATCACAAATGGAGAAAACTAATAAGGAAACTAATCAAATCTACACTACTTGCAATGAAATACTTATAAAGACAATTCAACTATGATCAAATCTACACTACTTGCAATGAAATACTTCCAAAGAAAATTCAACTATGAAATCAATCTAAGTATACAGATACAAGAAGAGGAGCCTTTCCTACTAGGGTTGGTCCCTAACCTAAGAGCTTCCGCTGTCTGAGTTAACTCAATGTTGGATCAAGAAAATTCTCATTCTCATTATCAAAACAGGAAATGACATAGCAATGTCTTCCACAAGTCTTGAACTTGAAAATGAATAATGTTTTTACATCCAAAGTTCGAACCTTAATGAGGCTCTAGGCCTATTTATTTATACAAATGAAGTCTCCAACGACTTCCTTAAATATAGGGAGGCTCGACTCCCAAACTTGCGATAAAATAACTCTTTGATTGTCACTTGCTCAGCTACCTTTTGATCTCCATGACTTGGCCTCTTGTACTTAGAGCTAGTGTCATTGATGGAGGAATATTCGAATGAGGGAGGAGTTAAATGAGGAGGATTTGCCTCCTACAATCACTCTTCCTTGTCCCATTCAAGTTTAAGCCCTTAATCTTGCCAAAATTCCCTTATTTTCTCTCACAAACCTGCATTCAATGCATATTAGCCCACTAGGGATAATATCTCACTTGGACTCATCTTGCTAAACAAAATATAATCAAAATATGTAATAAATTGTGAGAAGAGTTGATTTGACTAAGCTAGGAGGTGAATTAAGGTCCATATAGTTACCCAATGATGAGGCTCATCATCACCCCCCTACTGAAAGTGTTTCTCATCCTCTAAGCAACTCAATCAATATCCATGTCTTTCATAGCTCTAGTGGCCTCCCTGACATCCCATGCTTCTGTTGTAGTTTCCTCTTCTTGTGCATAGAATCCTACCTTCCTTTCTATCTCCTCCCACTACTTTCTTTCTTCCTCTTCCTTTTTTCCTTCTAACATCCCTAAGAGTAGTGATGGAATGAGTTTCAAGCCAGTCCAACTGACCTTAAGTCTTTGGAGGGTTTTCTTGTACATGGGTGTCCTATTCAGTGCTTCTCTCATTCTTTGAGGAGAATGGTACTCTCTAATTTTCAAATTGTATGGAAAAGTATTCCATCTCCTTTGGCAAGATTGCATGCTGTCATCCCCTAACAGCCTGAACATATCCTCAAAATGTGTAATTTCTTGCTCTTGGGCAGCAAGATACCTGGGTGCAATTTGAGGATCATTTGCAATTAAGTTATGTGTGCTAATGACGACCATTGGATTTGAGTGCTCAAATCTTATCATGAGAGGCTCTGTTTGTTCCCTTGCCATTATCTTCTTCATTTCTGCAGCCCTTGCTAACTCATGGTTAATCCATGATGCCAATGCCATCAACTGTAAATCCCCTAGTTTTGCATTATGGTCCCATACATTCAGATCTGTCAAGGCTAAGTTATGTAGGTAGAACTCAGACATCCTAGCCCTATCCTCTAGTGTTCTTTGATCACAGATATCAATGAACTACCTATAATCCTAGAATGGTATAGTGCCTCTTTGTGCTAGGGGCTTGATTTGTAACTGCAGCCACTATTCCTTAAGGTATAATGCATAGGACTTAGTTGGAATCCTACACTGGATTTCCTCTAAGGATAGACTGGCCATGGATGCCAATTGATTCTCTCTTTCTTGTAGCTATCCTTTCAACCATGCATTTTTTCCCTACAACTGATCTTTCATTATGGCCTCTCTATCCCTCAGGCTACTCAGTTCTCTGCCCATCTCTTTGAGATTTTCCTCCATGTGACCTATGTCCTCCAATCCCTTGGACTTGGAAATCTGCATCCATCTATGTGTTCTTTCCCTTTCTTTCTCGAGCTCAAAGAATAATGGGATGGCAATTTTTTTTGGAATGACCCTACCCCCTTTGATAAACCTGTAGTACGAGTCAAGGTTAGGTTGAGGAGTAGGTTCCCTTAGCTCTGGATCCTCCTTTGTTTCCTGCTGCATACTCCCTCCTTTATCCAATTTCTGATTTTCCTGTAGGTTTAGCAGAGTTTCCTGTAGGATTTCTTCTGCTTCCTCTAGATCTTATTGTGTATCTTGTAGGATGTCCTTTCCTTTGGATGAGGTAGATCTAGTCACAGGCCTTCTCACATAAGTGATAGCAGACTTAGGGGAGACTTGTCCCGAGGATCCTTCTCCTTGAGTTTGCATAAGAGGAGACATATTTTCCTACTACTTAGGTGAGTATTCAATAACAATAGGAACCTTGGTGGGAGTTTGAGGTTTTCCCTGCCTTATTTTTGTACTTTTTCTTGTCCTAAAGTACAATGGAGTTTGTCTTTGTCTTTTTCCTTCTTTTTTATAGGGATACTAAGGGCAGTGAAGGCAGTTGCTGCCTCTCTCAGTGGGTTCTGGAGACACGTTGGATGATTCCTCCTTGTCTTCTGCCTCCTCTTTTCCATTCCCCCTTTCATCTTTGTCTTTCTCCTCTTATTCTCCCGAGTCTGGTTCCTCACTTTACTCATCAGTTTCTTCCTTGGCATCTCCTTCTGTCTCTTCACCACTTTCCTTCTCTTTTTCTTCTTCTTCTTCCTCATCTATTTCCTCTTCATCCTCTCTTTTTCTTCTTCCTCTTTTTCAGTTTCTTCTTCATCCTATTCACTAGCAGTGGGGCCCTTGTCATATTCAAGGGATTTTTTATCTCCCTCTATTTGCATCTCTCTGAACGTTGCCCATGTGTTAGGGATTCTGAGGTGTTGGAGGGAATCTTCTATGATAAGTCTAATTAACCCATGATGGGCTAGTTGTTGATGGTTTCCTTCCTGCACCTTCAAGCTCATATCTATCATTGATTTGAGAAGGAAGTAGGGTATGCCGAGTCTGTGTTGAGGAGGTGTGCTTGTCCCAAACCTTAATTCTTCAAGAAGCCTAAAGTGGTATACATATACCACATTGTACCTACCTTCACATGATATATATTTTATAAGGTGGTAGCTTATTTCATTCTAGGGATATGGTAGGTTGCCTCTTCTCACTCCATTTTTGTCTTCCATGGCCTCCTCTCCCTCTAAAAAGAATTTCTTCTTTGCAGTTTGGTTATTTCCCTTGTCCTCCTTTCTCCATGGAATTCCTAAGGGAAGTGTGGTAATTTTGCTTATGAGTTTAGGGGTGAATTATATGGTGAGGCCTCCCACCACAATAGTGGCATGGGTCCTAGTCAGTGGAATAAAGGATATATCAAAATCTCTGGCTACTTCATCATCATACCCCATCAAATTCTTAGAGAAACCCATCCAATTATGCCTTGTGAATATCTCTAGCATAGGAGGGTGTTGATGAATCCTCATGCCGTTGATGGGCTCCCTTCTATTAAACCCCCCTGTCATTTTGTTTGATGTATGGAGGAGTACATATGTCTAATACAAAATTTTAATGGAGGAAATTGAACTGAAATTTCTATGGATACAATTCCCTTATACTACAATAAATTTCAACAAACTAGAAGATTTGTTATGTTCCTTTTACTTGGAGAAATGTGGGGAAATGTAGAGCCTACCTCCTTACAATACTTGATTTAGCCAACCCCTGTTTTCCTCCCTTTGAAACTGCTCACTGCCAATCCTGTAGACTACCTGACAGTATCTTGTAGGATCTCCTATAGGATCTTAAAGGATTTCCTGTAGGATCATATAGGTGGTCCTGCATAGGGAAAAAATGAAAATTGTCTCTCCTATAGACTACTTGAGGGCTGAGAGCGACTTTGCTAGTTTGAGCCTCGAGAATGTGAATGCTTCTATGCATGGGGATCAACATTTATTTCCTCTTATGGTTGATTTGAGTGAGCTGGTGTGTTGGCAGCCGAGGTACGAATATATATTTTTGGACCATTGGTCCCACTACCACATCATCATTCTCCTCACCTCATAATCAAATCCCATTTCGAGCATCCATAGCTTAACTGCTTTCGACCTCATCCTCCTTTTCTTTGACTTGATTGCTGCCACGTGTGTGACAACTAACTGTTTTGTCCTCGTTTACTGAACAAAGCTGGCCAAGTTAACTAGCCACCTTTCGATTATAAATGAACTCATTCATGACTTTTACATATTTTGATCACATTATGTTAATGAGAGAGTGGAAGCGAGATACTTACCTGTGGTAATAATACCTTGTTGCAGTTTGTTGAAGAAATGAAATTTTTGTTGTGTGTTGGATGTGTGTGCTCTTCTCCCTTTTTTATTATCCTTTGATGATTTTTTTTATGTGTAGGTACCTGGTGTTGATTATGATGATGTTGATGTTGCTGTTAGGCTCTGGAGGGGATTCTTATACCTTTGGATCTCCATGCTTAAAGTTGGATGCAACCTATTATTTCTGTTATGTGGGATAGGCTACTACATGATTTCCTATAGGATGTCTTGTGTTGAGATTTTTTGTTTCATAAATTAGGCAAAATTCTCTAATGTGTGACAACAATAGGAATTTGTTGTTAGATTAGCTCCAGGTTGTTGGGAGGGAGTTAATGCATCCTAAATTTGAGTTGAGAGGATTTATGAGGCAGTTAGATTCTCCTTGCTATAAAACAGGTATCCATACGGATTGTTTTAGAAGTGAGAGAGTTTGTGAGGATTTGATTTATGTAATCTCCTGTTTGATTAATAAATATTGCCGATGCCTATGTTTGGTGGACGTAGCCCAGATTGGTTGGGTGAACCACGTTAAACCTCTGTGTCTTATGTGCTTGATTTATTTGCTGAGTATTTGTTTATTGTTTGTTGTGCATCTGATCTCCAACAATTTGTATGAGAGCAGTTGGAGGCATGGCGCATCTGGACCGGACTGGAGGTGGAGCGCGTGCTGGAGGTGGAGCGCAAAGTCGTGGAGGTAAAACAACGTTGTTCTTTGTTGTTCGTATAGCTGCAGCGTGACAACCATTGCCGTGGACCTGCGTGCTGTTGCGCTGGAGCGATGAGGTATTGATGAGTTTGCCGTGGACCTGCGTGCTGGAGTCCCAATAATAAATTGCCAGTGGTATGACAGCGCTGGTGTAGTAGAGGTTTTTTTTTTTTTTTATTTAAACCTGCGCATTGTTAAACCTGCGTGCTGCACAAAACGATAGAACAACGTGCAGGTGGCATATGTGGCACGGATAGGTGGCACAGAGTCAGCACCGCTGGAGTACAGTAAGAACAACATCGTGGGGGTCGATGGGTCCAACACAGTACTGTTACAATAAAAGCGATGCCGCTGGGGGTTAGGTGCCACGGCGCTGTGACTGCCTGAGTGGTTTTATTATATGCAACATTCGATGCCATGTGGTATCGATTGATTCCGCCAAGGTTATTGGATATATATATTACATAGCGCGGAGACTTTACAACATGTTATATTTAACATATAGTTATACCATATTTAAAATAAAAATGCGCTTACAGTTATACCATATTTAAATCTTATGGAAAAGTTGAGGAGGAGAAGTCACAGAATTTCTAGAGGTCAAATTTTTGTGATTTAATATTTCTTTCGACTGCCACAAATTGCAAGTTTTATGTATTGTAATTTTGCACACAAAAAAAAAAGAGTTTGTTTTTTTTTTTAAAACAAAGGCTACAAGGCATAGGCAGTTTTTTGCTGGTATTTAAAACATTAGTTTTGAAGATTATTGTGTTTTTTGGTTGATACAAGATGGCGAAAACTCAGAGTGCTCAGTTTGAAATCGAGAAGTTTAATGGCAAAAATAATTTTGAAATCTGGAAGGTGAAGATGTATGATTTGCTTTTCCAACATGGTGTGGAAAAGGCATTTTTGGGCAAATCCAAATAGCCTTATAACATCACAGATAATGAGTGGGCCGAGATGGATGAAAGAGCGATAAGCGCAATTCAACTGTGTCTGGCTGATGATGTCCTGTTTAATATCGTGTCGGAGACAATAGCTGCTGGTTTGTGGATGAAACTGGAGAAACTGTACATGACTAAATCCTTAACCAATAGGATTCTCCTGAAGCGACAGTTGTACAGTTTGTGAATGAAGGAAGGTACATCGATTGCTAATCATTTAAATGCTTTTAATACTGTTCTTGTGCAATTACAAAGTATAGAAGTAAATATTCAATCCGAGGATAAAGCTATTACTTTATTGTGCTCGTTGCCCGAATCATGGGATGATTTTGTTACTTCTATAAGTCTTAGTTCATCAGAAACTATTGAGTTTGATGATGTAGTTGCATCCTTATTATCGGAAGAAACAAGGAGAAGGTCGCATTCTAAAACCTCTACATCAGAAGCTATGATGGTTAGAGTTCGTTCGAAAGAAAGACACTCCAGGAGGCCGAGTGACTCACGTTCAAAGTCGAAAGGGAAGAAGAGTAAGCTAAAGTGTTGGTTTTGTGGCAAATCAGGGCATTTAAAGAAGGACTGTTGGAAGCGACAGCAACAAACTTCTAAAGCAGATTCTTCGACAGAAAAGAAGGAGGAAAATACGACAGATACAGGTTCGACATCTGGTTTAGGTATGAGTGATGAAGTATTATCAGTTAATGTGTCAAATCATGGTAAACATTGGTTGTTAGATTCAGGTGCATCAAACCACATGTGTATTCATAAAGAATGGTTTAAGACATATAAATCAGTTGATGATGGTGTTGTGTACATGGGTAATGATGTAACATGTAATATTGTGAGAATTGGGAGTATACAACTGCAAATGTTTGATGGGACAACAAAAATATTAACTGATGTGAGGCATGTACCAGATTTAAGAAAAAATTTGATTTCATTAGGAGCACTTGATTCAAATGGATATAAAACTGTAATTCAAGGTGGAGTAATGAAAATTTGCAAAGGTATTTTACTAGTTATGAAAGCTAAGAAGGTAGGAAATTTGTTTCAGTTAGAAGGAAGTACAGGGTCAGATTATGTGTCTACAATGTCTGAACATGACAATAGTTCCATTCACTTATGGCATCAAAGATTGGGGCATATGAGTGAAAGAGGGTTAAAAATTTTGGCTGATCGCAAGTTACTTCCAAATCTAAAGTCTGGAAAGTTAGATTTCTATAAGCATTGTCTGTTTGGAAAACAAAGTAAGAAAAAATTTAAAATAGGAAATCATACTAGTAAAGGCATACTTGATTATATCCATTCAGATGTTTGGGGACCAGCCCCTACAACTTCATATGGTGGTTCGTCTTATTTTGTATGATTCATTGATGACTTTTCTAGGAAAGTGTGGGTCTACATGTTGAAAAGGAAGTCTGATGTTTTTTCAGTTTTCAAGCAGCTTAGAGCATTGGTAGAAAATAACACTGGTAGAACAATAAAATGTTTAAGAAATGAGAATGGTGGTGAGTTTACTTCCAAGGAGTTTGACAGCTATTGCAAGGATGCAGGGATCGAGAGACATAAGACCACGGTTTATACTCCTCAGCAGAATGGAGTTGCTGAACGCATGAACAAGACTCTTCTAGAGAGAGCAAAGAGTATGCTGAGTAATGCCGGGTTGCAAAAGGAGTTGTGGACGGAAGCGGTGGCAACAGCTTGTTATGTGACAAATCGATCTCCATCAACGGCGATAGGCTGCAAGATTTCACAAGAGGTATGGAAAGGACACCCTTGTGACTATTCTAAACTCAGAGTGTTTGGTTGTGATGCATATGCTCTAGTGCCTAAACATCAGTGAACTAAATTAGATCCAAAGTCTAAAAGGTATATCTTTGTTGGGTATGGTGTTGGAACAAAGGGATATAGATTGTGGGATCCTACTACCTGCAAAATCATCATCAACAGAGATGTAAAGTTTAATGAATCCTCTCTTATACAGTTAGATGTAGATAGTAGATTGAAACAAGATGATGTATCTGATTTTCAACACATTCATTTTGATATCATTTCTAATGATAGTCATGATGACCATAGTTCAGATACTAGTCATGAACAAGTTTCAGAATCAGAACATGAAAAGGGTTCAGGTTTATATCATGAACAGGTCTCAGATACTGATAATCAAGAAGTTGCTACAGATGGTAGTCAGCCAATCGAGGAAGCGCCAGAAACATCCTTAAGGAGGTCGACAAGAATCAAACAACCACCAAGAAGGTATGATGATTATGTCACTTCTGTTGCATTTACTGCTAATGACGATGAACCTCTGTGCTATCAGGAAGCAATAGAAGGTTCGAAAAGTGACAAGTGGAAAGCAGCCATGAAGGACGAAATGATGGCCTTAGGTAAGAAAGGCACACGGGATCTGGTTGAGCTTCCGAAAGACAGGAAAAATGTGGGGTGTAAATGGGTTTTCAAGCTGAAATGAGGTGTGAATGATACGAAAGACAGGGACAAAGCAAGGCTGGTTGCAAAAGGGTTTTCTCAGAAAGCTGGCATTGACTTTCATGAGATTTTTTCACCAGTAGTTAAAATTGTTTCAATTAGAATTGTGTTAGCATTAGTGGCTTTGCTTGATTTAGAGTTGCAGCAATTAGATGTTAAGACTGCATTTCTACATGGAGACTTAGATGAGGAAATATATATGGAACAACCGGAAGGGATTGTTCAGCATCGCAATGAGAAATTTGTCTGTAGGCTCAAGAAGTCATTATATGGCCTGACGCAGTCGCCTCAGCAGTGGTATAAGAAGTTTGATTCTTTCATGTTGAGTCAGAAATATGTTAGAAGTGAATATGATCATTGTGTTTATTTTAAACAGTTAGATAATGGCATATTCATTATCTTGGTATTGTATGTTGACGATATGCTTTTAGCAAGCAAAAGCATAGAAGAAATCAACAGGTTGAAGGCTCAGATGGCAAGGACATTTGATATGAAAGATCTAGGAGCAGCAAGACAGATTTTGGGCATGGAGATTTTCAGAGACAGGAGCAATGGTAAGCTATGGCTATCATTTCAATAACGTGAAGCCCGTGTCAGTCCCTCTCGCTTCCCATTTCAAGCTTTCTTCGAGTTTATGTCCTAATTCAGATGAAGAAAAGGATTATATGTCTCGAATTCCATATGCTAATGTAGTAGGATGTTTAATGTATGCGATGGTGTGTACGCGACCAGATATTTCACATGCTGTTGGGGTTTTCAGCAGGTACATGGCAAATCCAGGTAAAGAGCACTAGTCAGCAGTGAAATGGGTGCTTCGGTATTTGAGAGGCACAAGTAGTTATTGTATCACTTACAATAAGAGTAGTGAATTTGTTTGCGGATATGTTGATTCCGATTTTGCAGGTGATTTGGATAAGAGAAGGTCAACTTCAGGGTATGTCTTTACTCTTGCAGGTGGAGCTATCAGCTGGATGTCAAAGCTACAGAACATTGTCGCTTTATCCACTACTGAAGCAGAATACATTGCTGCTTCGCATGCTTGCAAAGAGGCGGTTTGGTTGAAAGGTTTGATTGGTGAGTTTGGTAGGTTACAGGACAACATCAGGTTACTTTGTGATAGTCAAAGTGCAATACATTTGGCTAAGTATCCGGCCTATCATAGTAAATCAAAGCATATTCCAATTAAGTACCATTTTGTAAGACAGGTTATCACTGAAAGGGGAGTCTCTCTTGAAAAGGTGCATACAAAGGAAAACTGTGCAGACATGTTCACGAAACCCGTTTTTTTGGAGAAGCTACGCTGGTGTTTGGCTTCTCTTGGCTTGCAAAAAAGATAAAATAATAAACAAACAGGGCATCAGGTTAATTGTTGTCAAGGTGGAGATTGTTGAGATTTTCTGTTTCATAAATTAGGCAAAATTCTCTAATGTGTGACAACATTAGGAATTTGTTGCTAGATTAGCTCCAGGTTGTTGGGAGGGAGTTAATGCATCTAAATTTGAGTTGAGAGGATTTATGAGGCAGTTAGATTCTCCTTGCTATAAAACAGGTATCCATACGAATTGTTTTAGAAGTGAGAGAGTTTGTGAGGATTTGATTTATGTAATATCCTGTTTGATTAATAAGATTGCCGATGCCTATGTTTGGTGGATGTAGCCCAGATTGGTTGGGTGAACCACGTTAAACCTCTGCGTCTTATGTGCTTTATTTATTTGCTGAGTATTTGTTTATTGTTTGTTGTGCATCTGATCTCCAACATCTTGTAGCTGCTTCTCCCTCAAAAATTTTAATCATTTTTTACTGTTGGGACCTTAGGACAATTTGCATGGGAAAATAAGGGGTCTAGGGATTTGTGCATGAGGAAAAAGAACCTTCAGGTGTTGTCCCCTTTCTCTCTATCTTCATCCTCTTTCCTCTATGTTTTTTCTTGAAAACTGTAATTTTTTTGAAAAATGTCTTTTGTGATGAATGTAGGGGTGATCATGGTGGAGAGGAGATGGTGAAGTAGGGATTTATTTTTTGACATGGGTAGGTCATTCCCTTGCTCTAGGGTTACTTCCTTTAGGATTCCCAAGCCACTGTTTTCAGGGAATCCTGTAGAAAACACAGAACCCTTGCAAACTAAGGCAAATGAGTGAAAAAAATGGAAGGAATGATGGAATGATGAAGGATAATGAATGGAGAAATAAAACATGAGCTGGATAGGTCCCTTTTGATTCTCCATTGTTGCTCTGATGATCCTCCTACTGACCTGCAAACAATACTTTCTTAATATACATATACATATATATATATATATATATATATATATATATATATATATATATATATATATATATATATTGAAAACAACTAGTCTTCCTCCAAGAGGTTTTCATCCTAGTTGCTTGCCCTAGGCGCCTCATGGAGCTTTTCACCTGAGTCTCTTTTTTTTTTTTCTTCAATGACTTGATGAGGTAGGAGTTGAGACTTGCTCCACCACCATCATTGTTTTGCTGATACCTTAAATGAACTCTTACTTTGATAATGGTCTCTTGTAATCTTTCAATCTGTGCCCATTAACAAGTAAAGGAATGGCCTCTGCATCTATGGTTCTAATCTGCACTGAACCATTATCATGACATTTCTCTATGACATAAGGCAATAACCACCTAGTCCTTAACTTGCCCTAAAAGTCTTTATATCTAGAATCATATAACCAAGCCCAATCACCTTCTTGAAATTGCTCGTCCTTGATGCTCTTGTCATGCCAGATCTTCCTCTAAATTTGAGTCACCTCTATGTGTAGGAGGGCCTAAATTCTGAACTCATCTAACCCATTCAACTAGAGCAATCTCTCTTTTTTGGCACCGCTGAGATCTAGATATAGTTGGGCTTCCATCCTCAATGTATTGTACTCAAATTCGATGGACAACAGGGCCTTCTTCAATAGGGTGTGAATCCAGTGGTGGTCTTCCAAGTGGTATTATAGGCCCAGGTGGCCTCAACTAATCTATCTGCCCAATCTTTTCTGCTACTACTAACCACTTTGGTCAGAATGCCCTCCAGCACTCTGCTGGTAACCTCCACTTGCCCATTATCTTGTGGGTGATAGGGAGTGAAGGTTCTATGCTTGATCTTGTGTTGGCTTAACAAGTATTCAATCATGTTGGATGTAAAGTGGCTGCCTTAATGAATGACCAGTTCTCTAGTGTTGTGGGGAAAAATTCCTATGCAGGACGATCCTATCCACCTAAGGTGTGACAGTGCCTTAGCAACAAACGAGTACAACTATACTAGTTTCTTCCTTTATGAAATGTGAAAGAAGAGAGATCAATAGACTTACTGGTGTCTTCTGTTTGTCCCTCGATCCAATCCCCCTTCTCTTTGGGTGTTCACAGCTACTTGCCTTCTTGCTTATCTAGCTACAACTCCCTGCAAGATCACAAGAGAACAGCTACTTGCGACAAGAGAAGAACACTACACAAAGACAGATGTTCACATTCATAACTAGTTTAGGATTAGAAATAAACCAAATACACTAATACATTCATACATCAAAATACATCAGCATATAGGAGAAACCGAGATAGCTTTATTGATGAATAACAAGGTTCAGGAAGAGATACAACCCAGAGGGCTCCAATCCAGCATCTCCTTCCCGACAAATGGAATTCCTATCTTCAGCCCCTTCAAAGCATTAAGCACCCAATGATTCCAGTCTCAAACCAATAGCAATTCTTTGCAATAACAAAATTCCAGCCTCTAGATCTCATGGAGGAGAGATCCATATATAGATGTTTGGAGAGAGGATGAGTCAGCTTGAGATCTGACTAGTGTCCTCTCCCTCTGTCAATTCTTGAGTCCACTTGGAGGTTCTTGCTTCCACTTGGAGATTTGGAACCTCTTACTCATCACCAGTCGAATTCCCTGAGGCAAGTGTCATTTTGGAAGCTTCCTGGGTCTTGACACCTTGAGAAATGAGCCTGCCACTTGTCCACTCTCTTCAGCGCAGGTAGACTTTGTTCCAGTTGACATTCAACGCAGGTAGCCAGTGTTGGCTTTGATATTTAGCGCAAACAGCTAGTGTAGCCACTGAAATGATCCCGAATTGACTTGTTTTTTAGCAGTTTCAAGTGGAGAACTTCTGTGAATTGATGTGGTTTGTTAGCCTTGTTCCTCTAGGGGTAGGAACAACATGTTTTAGGGACTTTGGATCCCTTAGATTATGGACATTTCATGCTCAATGATGTAAGGCACAAAAATGTCTATAACAGTTTCCCCCTAAAGTATGAGGCTGTTTATCGGGCGAAATGCTTTATCAGGGGGATCCGAAGTTCATCCAATGCTGGGAGGAGACCTATAATAAGATACAATACAATACATTATCTTTTATACTGCTTTCACGATCTAGCTGAGGCGGGCATTCCCATGCTCAGCTTTATAAATACATTTTTCTGTACATAAAATAGACAATCGTCTGATGGTAGACTGATAATTTTGATGAAATTATCATCCTTTGAGTAGGATGATTATCTGCTGCAATGATGTACATGTCAATGTCTTTACCTTTCCTAAATATATATTGCAGCCCGGATGGATGAAACTAGATCCGGGGTCTTCAAACTCGTTCGATATTCACTCTAAGTACAAGTCGATCCATGTGAGAATTGTTCTGAAGTCGAACATGGAAAGACATCGCTTGATTACCGGTCAATGATGTAAACCATTAACAAGCGCGAGAGGAATCACCGATAATGATAATGACCCTCAAGGTACTGCAGTACAATTCACATGGTGTGAATAAAGGACTTGGTGTCGAACACCACGCAAAATCTTTCGATCGAAGGTCATTGATGTATACCTGTCGCCGGAAGTGAGAAACTTGCCATTGTGGCATGCAAGCTTCAAAGTACTGAAGGGGTTGTTCCTAGATCAACTTCTTGGATAATGAGCTGATGTAGACAAGAAGCGATCCGTCAAAGGAGGGCCTTAATGAATCCCACATCAGTGACACGGAACGGAGCCAATGATTTTAATGGAGGTGAAAACGATCTGTGACATATGATTCAGGGTGGCGGTCATGAAAGGATGAAGGATAATGTATGGCAGTGGATGGGACACGGTTGAATTTTTTGAACAACTTCTCTTGAACATATGGCGACAATGATACGATGGATCGGTAGCATTACCCCAAATATGGATGGTATGGCGAGACCATGGATGTGACCGGTGAATGAAACAACCCAACCCGAATGTGGTACGGAGGAAAAGTGTCATGTTCAAGAGCGACTTGCTACCATCAAAGTTTTCTTTAGTTTCTCCCAATATTTCCCCAGTCATTGCTGACCAGTACCTCTTTATTTTTGTCAAGCTTGAGGAGGATAACATATGCTTGTTCTATAACCTGCCCTTTGGGCAAGCCCATCGCTATGTTTTAACGAGCCTAGCGATAGTGAAACTCGTTCTCGTCTAAAGACAAGTTTGTCGCTATTTAATAATTTTAACGAGTCTAACGACAAGGATAACTCGGTCCTTTTCATTTTTAGAGAGTCTGAAAAGGTACATAAAGTTAACTCCAAAATTCCTTTTTCGTCATCTAATCCCTTAAGTCCGAAAAAGTATAAAACAATACAGAAGGGATGAGTTTTCGATAATTTTAATGAGCCGAATAAAACAAGTGCTTGATCTTTTTGTGCAATAATCCCTCAGGTCCAAAAAGATTAAAATCTAGAGGATGGATAACTCTTCTGGTCTCTTTAACGAGCTGGAAGGCCAAACTCGGCAATCTTTTCATATTTTATGAGTCAATTGAAAAGAGCTTAAAGAAGACTCGTCTTTTGAGGAACGAGTGATAAACAGGGTTAGCAGCTGATTCCAGGTACAGGTTGGAATTTTCCAATCACGGCAGTGTCACAAGGATGGCTAGGTGAAATCACTCTTCGCAGCTGTTCCTCAAAATGGGTAAACAATCATATGGAGGTGAACGATCAGCCAAATGAAAAGTGGAGGTGACGGTGCAAACATGACCAAGGCTTTAATGGCTGATTATATTACATTCACAGTGGTTATTTACCGGGATAGTTCATTTTTTAATGAGCTTAAATGCGGATTGAAACACTTGCTCGATCTTATGTTTATTTTTTAACGAGCATGAACTATGCGCTAAAACTGCTCGGATCTTGCGTTTATTTTTTAACGAGCATGAACTTTATGCTAAAACTGCTCGATTACCCAGTCATATGATAAGAGTGTCTCATCAAGATTCTATTTTTTATGGAGCTTCATCTCACTAAGCTTTGCTCCACATCCTTTCTTTATGCAAGCTCAGAAACGACTAATCCTACGAGTTTAAAGGGTTAGAGGTCCTAAAAATTTAAAAAATAAATAGCCGCCCCTTGCTAACACTCCAAAAGGTTTGCATGCCCCCAGGCATAAAGTTCGATTTCAAGGTTACCCCTCAATTTGCAGATAAAACGTTTGTTTTACCGGGAGAGGCCTACCTCTTTCAGGCTACCCAAATATTGTTTTGTTATTCTTTCAACAAAACACTTCTTCGGCGATGTCTACCGAGATAAACAAAGGTGAGTGACGAGACCCGCCCTCTCACATAACTTTGACAAGAGAATATTATTCTAGAACAACCCCTCTTCCAATCACGGAAAGGGTAAGGACTAGTCATATTCTCCTGCGGAAACCTACTCTATACCCAAAGTTTCCCTGCCGAAGCAGACCAGGACGCATGCCCCCTGGGTTCCAGTCATATCCTCCCGGATTACTCGTGCTCATCAGGAGGACAGACTGTGGGTTGAGACACTTCTTGCGTGAATAGACCATTTAGGGATGGTATGTGACTATTTGCGATGCGTGATCCGGGAAATGAAAGTTGGTCCACGAGCTTGACCATTCTTCCTTCATGCGGAAAACACATTACTCTAAAGAGTGAGGAGGCTATAGCTCTCATGCAATATATATAGTCTCATCCAAGGAGTAGGTTATAATCCAAGGGTCCTTGAACGACCATCACGTTCATTTGAACGGTCTTCCCTTTCAATGTTATAGGCACATTGGGGAGGATCCCTAAAGGTCGACTGGTTCCTTTATCAAAGCCTGATAGACTTCTCATCTCAGGCAAAAGCGCTGGCGAACCAAGCGCTTTCCAAGAAATAGACGAAAGGATACTCACATATGCCCCCTCATCAATGATAGTGCCAGCCATTACCATTCTATATATTTGAACAATAATTTTGAATGGTATACTTGCTGGCAACTGGGGTCTGCCTAGTTGGTTCCAGTCAAAGGACACAACCAGGTTGCTTGGTGGTGGGACCGAATAAACGGCCGAATATCGCTCTGATGAACTTCCTTCCTGCGATAAAGGAATGGGGGCATTACCCCCTTGTTCATCAGAGTCAGTGTTAATGAAGAGAATTTGGACGGTGTCGTCTTTATTCTCCTCTGTGATGGTATCATTCGAAGATAGAGCCTCTGAAGGCAAAACTGGGTCAACTGCTGTATCAACCTTTTGAATTTCGTCAGGCATGGATCCAGACGGTTCATCTTCAATGATAGGTGCTTCGGTTGACCACCTGGGCGGATCAGCCGGGTTCTCAACTAGTGAAGGACTTGGCAGGAGTTTTTGATATCCAGGAGGAAGTTGCGCTCGTAAAATCGGGCAATCTTCCAGAACTCTTTTAGCCTCGTCTAAGAAGGGACAACGGTGGATGGCGTGATCGCCTTCACATAGTCTACAAGGAAATCTAGCTTTCCCTCTCTGTCCTTTGACTTCACTTTCACTAGTTGACGGTGAGCAGTCAACATGGCTATCAGAGGTTGAAGCTACCGAATTGTGCAAACGGGGAGACCAGTCCCTTAGTATTCGAGGGATACAGGGACAATCTCTATGGAAGTGGTCTCCCTTGCATATGATACATGGCGATTTAGGCCTTGTCAGTGCTGTGTGTGGATTTTTGTCAAACGATACTTGTTTGCCCCCAGTCGCCTTTGCCTCATTCTTCTTCTTTTCCTTCTTCGCCTCAGGAACCTGGTTTTTTGTTTTACCAGTTCCGTCAAGCGAAGAAGAAGGAGGAGAGGAAGATGAAGTAGAAGGCTGGTGGGAAACTCTAGTCTGGTCTAACTGTTGACTCGACTATTCAGGAATGGTGGTGTTCTGAACGACATTGGTTGAAAAGAGCCAAACTGACAGGCCAATTGTCAGTCCTGGAAGCGACAATGTGGCCATGTGGGGCGCACCAACATCTCCCCAAGAGGAGAAGGGACTAGGATTTCCACCAAGGGGAATTCCTTGGTTGGTGTGCTCCATTTTTCAACCTAAAGATCAACGCAGGAATAAAGGGTGATTGTTCCATTTAAAATAAATTTGAATGACGCTTTAGACACAACTTGCTTTTTCAGTTTTAAAGAGTCGAGAAAAAGCTAAAGATGACTCTAGTCTCCTTCGATGTTTTAACGAGCCCGAAGTGACAAATGCTCGGATGGAATTTTTCCGTTATAGAGTCTGAAAAAGGCCAAAAGGAACTGCTCTGGAGTTCTAGGCAGAGGGTGTGCCAAACTTTTCGCAAAACTGCAGAATACTTTTTAGGGTACGGGCGGTCGATCTTCCTGAATGCTGTGTTCAGTGCATTGCGATCAGTAGGGCGGCCGACACGGCTTCCTAAGGATAAAGGTTTTATGCCTATAGGGGTCTCCCAATATATATGTGACGGTACGTGGGAGCACAATCCGTACTGGCGCTATCGTCCCTCAGGAGGAATCACCCACCTTCCACGGGATCGACAGTCACCAGGCTTAACGACGCCGGAACACGTCTCTAGCCTAGACCTCTATGTTGTGCATTATGTTACAAAGCGTTGTTAAGTTCATTCAATTTATTTTAGGTTGATCTTTTTAAAGTTTGCCTTTCAAGGTTCACCACAAGATGTATGATACAAATTCCTAAATGCAGTCTAAATATGATAAGCAAGCTTTATATCTTTTCAACTTTGAAAATCCTAGCTACTAAGGGAAAAGAAAGACACCATCTTTTCTCAAAGAGCAATCAGCACACTCTAATGCACTTTTCCTAAATCCAACATGCAAACTATCAAATGCAAATGCACAATGCATGTGTTTGTTTTCCGCTTTCTTAGTATTGATGCCTACAAAGAAAGCTTTTTGTACAACTTTGAATTTGCTTTTAAATGATCAATACAAACAAGTTTACTTTTTCGAAATCAGAGAGGGTAGAAGAGATTACAACACTTAACGATTTTCGAAATGAAGACTTGTTTTCAACACTTAAAAGAGACAAATTCAAACCAATAAGCAAAATTAAATGTATAATCAATCTGCAAACAGCCAATGAACTCTCTTCTAAGATCACAATCAACAGATCTGAATCAATGGCTACAGGATGACTATTTCACTCATGCAAAGGAAAACTGTAAATGATGCCACAAACACATAAAAACAATCACAGTATTTTTGTACAAAAGGAGGCGGAATGTAAGCAGAGAAAAGGATTTTTCAGACTGGTACCTATGCTGGTTACAGGCCACAAAAATTAGAGATCAAAACAAGGCAAAACAGAGCAGAGAACCCCAGCTGCACAAGGACGAACTGGTTCAGCGCAACCTCAACACAGGGGTTTTGACATTCAATGCAGGTAACCTTCACGGGACCTACGTTGAAATGCAGAATCCATTCACTGGGTCTGCGCTGAAGGAGAAACTCTCGTTTCCCTTAGGTTCTGGGTCACAGTTTGCTACTTAATCAATTGTTTTAGGCCAAATAAAAGCAACAAGCAAGGTGTAATCAAAGGGTTTCTTCGAAGGGCTACTAAGATCTATCACAAGGATCATCAAATCATTTGTGAATCCATTGTTCAGATCATAGACAAGTCCAACAATTGGATCAAAGCAGCGACTTTCTACTTTGCATCCGGGAAAGATGCAGTTCGATTGTTGCTGTCAAGTCTATGAAAGAAAAAATGATAGAAACACAAATAAAATGACTAAACAAATCTCCCCAGCGGAGTCGCCAATTTTTTGTGGGGAAAAATGCATATGCAAGATGATCCTATCCACCTAAGGTGTGACAGTGCCTTAGCAACAAACGAGTACAACTATACTGGTTTCTTCCTTTATGAAATGTGAAAGAAGAGAGATCAATAGACTTACCGGTGTCTTCCGTTTGTCCCTCGATCCAATCTCCCTTCTCTTTGGGTGTTCACAACTACTTGCCTTCTTGCTTATCCAGCTACAACTCCCTGCAAGATCACAAGAGAACAGCTACTTGCGACAAGAGAAGAACACTACACAAAGACAGATTTTCACATTCATAACTAGTTTAGGATTAGAAATAAACCAAATACATTAATACATTCATACATCAAAATACATCAACATATAGGAGAAACCGAGATAGCTTTATTGATGAATAACAAGGTTCAGGAAGAGATACAACCCAGAGGGCTCCAATCCAGCATCTCCTTCCCGGCAAATGGAATTCCTATCTTCAGCCCCTTCAAAGCATTAAACACCCAATGGTTCCAATCTCAAAACAACAAAAATTCTTTGCAATAACAAAATTCCAGCCTCTAGATCTCATGGAGGAGAGATCCATATATAGATTTTTGGAGAGAGGACGAGTCAGCTTGAGATCTGACTAGTTTCCTCTCCCTCTTTCAGTTCTTGAGTCCACTTGGAGGTTCTTGCTTCCACTTGGAGATTTGGAACCTCTTACTCATCACCATTCTAATTCCCTGAGGCAAGTGTCATTTTCGAAGCTTCCTGGGTCTTGACACCTTGAGAAATGAGCCTGCCACTTGTCCACTCTCGTTCAGCACATGTAGACTTTGTTCCAGTTGACATTCAACGCAGGTAGCCAGTGTTGGCTTTGACATTCAGCGCAAACAGCTAGTGTAGCCACTGAAATGATCCCGAATTGACTTGTTTTTGAGCAGTTTCAGGTGGAGAACTTCTGTGAATTGCTGTGGTTTGTTAGCCTTGTTCCTCTAGGGGTAGGAACAACATGTTTTAGGGACTTTGGATCCCTTAGATTATGGACATTTCATGCTCAATGTTGTAAGGCACAAAAATGTCTATAACATCTAGGGTACCCAAACTTGTAAAAGACATTTTCCCTTAAGAACTCAGCCACCTTCTCCTTTGTTGCTACCTTGATTTCCTTGGTTTCAGCCCACTTAGATAGATAGTCAGTGCACACAATGATATACTACTCTTGCTTGGAAGGAGGGTCAATAGGTCCAATGAAATCCATGCCCCACTTGTTAAATGGCTTGAAAGTCACTTGGGGTTGCAAAGGAATTTCATCCCTTAGAGTAGGATTTCCCATCCTTTGGCATCGATCACAATGATTAGTATATCTTCTCACATCCTGATGAAGAGTGGGCCAATAATAATTAGCTTGTAACACATTGAATGTTGTCCTCTTTGCTACAAAGTAACTTGCACAAGGCCCACGATGACAGGTCAGAAGGATGTCAAAGACTTCCTCCTCCCTGACACATCTTCTCAGAATTTGATCTGGGCCTAGTTTGAAGAGGTTGCCCCCAATCCAAGTGAATGGGGCACTCTTCCTCACAATCTTGGTTTTCTCCTTGGAGGACAAATTCGGTGGGAATGCAGATACCAAAGATTTTTCTATGTCAGAAAACCATGGAGAGAGAACTGAAATGGAGAATAAATGTTCATCTGGTAACTAATCATCAACCATTCCTTCCTCACTTGTACGCAAAGTTAATCTAGACAAAAAATCTGCAACAACATTTTCCTTGCCAAACTTATCAACAATAGTTAGAACAAACTATTGTAATAAAAGTAACCATCTAATAATACGGTCATTCACATCGGGTTTATTCATTACATCTTTAATTGCAGCATGGTCACTATGTACAAATGTTTGATAACCTATAATGTAATGACTAAATTTTTTCAATGAATTCACAATGCTAGGAGCTCCTTTTTGGTCACAATGTAGTTCAGTTCGGCCTTTGAAAGATTCTTACTAAGAAAGTAAATGGCACAAGGAAAATTCTCATCTATCTGGCCTAGAGCTTCTCATATGACTTTGTGTGAGGCATCAACATGTATACGAAAAGGAAGGGCCTAATTTGGGCCTCGGAGAATTGGTGCAGTGGTCAACTTTTCCTTTAGGGGGTCCAGGGCTTCTTGACAGCTCTTTGACCATACAAACTTAGAGTCTTTGGCAAAAAACCGAAATAAAGGAGAAGCTAAATTCCTGAAGTATTTTATAAACCTTCGATAGTATCTAGCCAAAACCTAGGAAACTTCTGACATCTCTCTGCTTTTGCGGAGGTGGAACCCTTTGGATGATAGCTATTTTGTTTGGGTCCACCTGCAGTCCTTGCTGGGATATTGAATGACCTATCACAGTCCCTATAGTCATCAAGAACTCACATTTTTCAGGACTAAGAGACAGGTTCATTTCAATGCATTTGTTCAACACCTTACCTAAGTTGGATAGGATCTCTTGGAAATCACACCCATAAGGTGTAAAATCATCCATATAAACCTCTACTGCATCATGGACTAGCTCGGAAGAGATACTTAGGACTGCCCTCTGGAAAGTGGCAGGAGCATTGCATATGCCAAAAGGAAGGATCCTATAGGCGAAAGTACCCCAAGGACAAGTGTAAGTGGTTTTTTTCCTGGTCTTGCAGGCTGATCTGGATTTGATTGTAACTGCTGAACCCATCTAGGAAAGAGAAAAACGTTTTCCTTACCAGGCCACCTAGCACTTGGTTGATGAAAGGTAGAGGGAAATGGTCCTTCTTTGTGGCTTTGTTTAACTCTCTGTAATCAACACAAATCCTCCACTTCCCATTTTTCTTTGGAACCAACACCAAAGGAGAGACCCGCTCACTGTCTGAGATAGGTTAAATGAATCCTGCATCTAGCAACTTTTGCAGTTCTTATTAGACTATATCCTTGAGAGTTATATTCATCCTCCTTTGGGGTTGTCAGACTAATTTGCAACATTCCTTGATGGAAAAGTGGTGAGTACACACCAAGGGGTGTACTCCCTTCATTTCTTTGTAACTCCAAGAAAAGGAATCCAGATTTTCCTTTAGCATGTTTCATAACTTTTCTTCTTGGTGAACAAAAAGAGATGGGTTGATTTTAAAAGTTCTCTCAGGGATAAATTCTATTGTTTTGACATGGGTAGGGTTTGAATCAGCTAAGCATAGATCAATTTGATAGTTTTTCTAGGTTTCCTTTACTACTTCTTCTAAGGACAATGTACTGGGAGTTGGAATTTGGAGTATGTGTTGAATCAAATCATCTTCATCTGGTTGTGCCCCTCCCATGGTTGTTTCTAAGGTATAGAGTTGGGCAAAATAAACTTCATCTTGTTCCCCCTCTTCCAGCCATAAAGGTAAGTCATGTGCTAGAGATGGCTGAGCAGGAGGGTATAAGAATAATTGCTTGGACATATGCCCATTTTTATAGTCATATGTCCAGCCCTGTAGCTAATGTAGGCATCGACAGTGGCTAACCAGGGCCTCCCAAGGATGAGAGGGTAACCAGTCATCTTAGCCTTAGGTTGGAGAACTAGTAAATATATAGGGTATTCCCAAGAGTCAATGGAGACCATCACATCCTCCATAATCCACTCAGGGGTCACTATGGAGTGGTCTACAACTTGCAGGGGTGTTGTGGTATTTCTCAATGAACCTTGGAGGTTGAGCTTGAACATGGTGTCCTTGGTCATCACATTAATGGTAGCCCCAAGATCAATCAAGGTGTGTGGGACAATGTTGCCATTGAAGTGCACATCTACTACATGGATCCCAGGGTCCAAATACTTTGGACAGATTACCTGCCCCAACATTAAGCCGGACAACTGTCCAATGACATTAATGGTAGGAGCATCTCTTTTTCATCTCCTTGGATGCTTGAAGCACTTCTCCTTAATAAACTTGTTGTAAATAGGTACGTATTTTATAGCTTGGAGAAGTGGAATTTTGACACATAGATTTTTCAGTTCTCCCAGAAGTTCAGTCTCTTCTAGGGTAGGTTGGAGTGGTTGGGTTAATCTCTCAGGAAAGGGTAGTGGATTTACTTTAGGCATGCTTTCCTCTCTTTCTTCCTCAACCTCCCTAGGTGGAGGTAGAGGTTGGTTGTCTGGGAGTACTCTCCCAGATCTCAAGCTGATTTCCTGAATCTCCACAACATAAATAGGATAGGATGTCTCTCCACTGTATACTTGTTGTGTGTATCTGTTGTTCGGGTTTGGATTTTGTTGGGTAGGCATTGTCACACGGAATCAGTCAAGGGTGCGGACACAGCTGACCTTCCTAGAAGTCTAAGACATTCTAATGACAAACAAAACAAACTGGAGCTATCCTTCTCTAAACATACATTATGATATGAGAAATCAAGGTGTTTCGTTCTTACCTCTATCCAAACGCTATTGTAGAAGTCCAAGCTTTGTTGATCCGGATGAGCTCCTCCCGTTCTCCAAAACCTGCAATCACCAACAGTTCAAACAATTAAATAGCACCTGATTATAACATAAAACAAAGCATAATCAACATATAGACCAAGGAGTACATGAAATAACCCATTAACAACAAGCTATTGAGAAGAATGGACCAATTTGCATTAAAGGTAATCAAAAGGAACCATTACAACCTGATCCTTGGTGTTTTGCAAGCTCCTTCCAGGGTCCACAAGAGTCTTCCTCTACTTTGACAAAGCTCACCCACTTCCAAGTAGAACAAGTAAGGGTGACAATCTCTCCTCACAAACTTCTAAATGGGAGTCCTAATTCCTGCAGCATTTACCCTTAGAAATCTATAGCTTTCAACCTTCTTCCTTCTGGCTCAATGCCTCTTTTTATAGTGCTCAAGAGGAAGTTAATCAGGTCCACCATCAATGGGATAGTCCCCTCTTTGGAAGGGATCACTCCCTTATTGATGGGATAAGTTCCTCTTTGATAGGAGTGCATGAACCATCTGGAGGCGCTTAATATTCATCCAAGAACCTTCTAGAAAGCTCTAGAAGTGACCACAAGTAAGTTTTTGAAGATGAAACTCGCACATTTTAACCTTTTCAGAGGGACGCACCTGCCCCTTAAGATACAGAGCGTCCTTGGACGCAGACCTTGTGAACAAAAGGTGCGTACCCGCAGGCAAGGCTTGAGAGAACCTGCGTACCCAGAGATAAACATATTTTACAAGGACTTTCTCTCTTTCTTGGATTTTGACATGAATAACAGAGGCCTAAGACTTGCTCAAAAGGGTAGTATGACTGTTGATTGAGCCATACTGACTGTAAATAGCCATGGTGACATTTTTTAGTGTAACAGATTGCCCCCTAAAGTGCGAAGCCTGGAATAGATTAGGGTTTTGTATTATCTAGGAAGGGTGAAGCGCTTTATCATTTCGAGGATTATCTCATGGAGAACCTGGTTGGAACCTGCAATTTTCAACACAAAATACATGGATAAGATTATATCATCACTGAGGTAGGCATTCCCATACTCAGATAAAAACTTTAACTAACAGACTAAACTACTCTGATACAGAAATGATTTTGTAGTACATCACAATCATAGACTTTTGTAGACACAGTATGGGCGCAGCCATCTGTTTATGATTAGTCTACTTAGATAATGAATACAAAACTCCTCGCAGCCTGGACGGTAAAGATTTGATCCAGGGTCTTCATTCCTACTTCTCGAATTGGTATGTTTCTAGCCATGCGAATAAATGAGTCGATGTCGAACATGGTAGAAACCACTTGATTACCAGTCGATGATGTGAACTGTTAACAAGCGTGAGAGAGGCCACCAGTAATGTCAATGGTTCTCAAAGTACCCAGTACAATCCATGAGATGTGAATGAATGAGTTGGTGTCGAACATTTCACGGAATCCTTCGATCGAAAGTCAATGATGTAAACTGACGTCAAAGGCGAGAAACCTGCCATTGATGCATGCAGACTTCAAGGCACTGACGATTTCTAAGTCATCTCTCTAGATAATGTGTTGATGTCGATAGAAAGAGACTCGTTGCAGGCAAGCCTACAACACAAAATCATTGTTCAAGTTGAAGAAATATTGCTTTAAGGACTGACTCAGGGATGGTCAAATGGATGACAAGTATTTTGCAGATGAAAGTTTTGTTTGCAGACCTCTTGAACACATAACGACACGACAGATGGTTTGGTGCTAAATAACTCAAAGTTAATCCCCAGAACCCGGTTAAAGACTTTCAAAAGTGGTTTGATTGACTGTGAGGTAAAAGATTTCCCAACCCAGGTGAATGAAAAGTGTCGTGTCCAAGAGTGGTAATAAAGTTTCTTTTGAGACAAAAGGTAACAAATAGGCTCATTCTTCTCTCTTTTCCCCCACCATTTCTGGCAAGTACCTCTTTATTTTTAACAAGCTTGAGGAGGATAACATATGCTTGATTATAAGCTCATCCTTCGGACGAGTCCAACCTAGTTTTGATTCGAACCCTAGGAAGGAGTGGTTCGTTCCTGTTTGTAATTGAACAGGTCCTTTACTGTGAAATGTTTAACGAGCCCAGTATAGGAGAAACTCGGCGTTTTTCAATTTTAGAGAGTCTGAAAAACTTAAGGAAACTCCAAGTTGAACTTTTTCGTAAATTTGTGTCCCTCAAGCCCGAAAAAGTATAAAATAATACCTGGGGGAACCGCTTGATCTTGCGACCAAGGAGTACTTTCATAGTTAGTGTCAATGACCTGAAAAGTAAAAAGCGATCAAGGACACGTCGTTTTATTTCCGTATCGAGTTTGAAACGACAAAAACACGACAATCTTTTCCTGATTTTACGGTCAGAAAAGAGCTATAAGGGGACCGTCTTTTAATTCCGTTTTAACGAGTGTAAAAGAAACGCTCAGCAATCTTTTCATGTTTTAGGAGTCAGAAAAGGGCTTAAAAGATGACTCTGATATTTTGTTTGTGAAAAATTACAATTTTCCCTCTAAGTCCCTTTGTCCTGCACAAAAGCGACACATTACTCATACCTGTTTAAGATAGGCAAAAATTCATCGAAAAACATCTTTTCATGGTGAAAAATGAACAAATTCATCCAAAAAACCTATAAAAAGACTTTTTACCATGTCATTTTTACCGTTTGACTGTTGAGGTTGAAAAAGGAGCTTTTGACAAGAAACTTCCTGTGGTCGCTGCGGAAAAACCGACCGTTAGAATCGAACGCCGTCTCTTCCAGGTATTTCACAACATCCTCCTTGTCAATTTCATCCGTTTAGAATTTTGTTTTAAGTTTCATTTTTGATTTTTAGGGGGTTTTGGGTTTTGGAAACCGCCTTGCGGGGGACGCAGCTTTCCTAAAGGCTGACCTGCGTCCCCCGACTTTTTCCTACACAGGGAAAAGGTCGGGGGACGCAAGTTGCCTTCAGGCCACCTGCGTCCCGGCGCACTGTGTGCCAAACGCGGGGTGCGTCCCCCGCAAAACGCGGGTTTTGAAACCCCAAACTCCCAAACCACCCAATGAAATTTCTCAAAACTAATTTTAATGCCTGTGTAATCATGTGTAGGGCACTTATCATGCTGGATTGGAGAGAAAGAGAGCATGAGGAGGTTGATGAAGCTGCAATCAATCATCAACCCTTCCTCGATGCCCTAAGAGGATGTGGTTTATACAAATACTGGTCCATTCCCGGTATGAGAGCTCAGGTAAGGTTCTTGGAGTGGCTGATTGAGAGATGGAACGTTCAGGAACAATGCTTTTATATCGGCGGGCAAAAACTCGAGATAGAGCCTGCTGGCATTTACTTTCTTACTGGCTTGCCGAACAGAGGTGAGCAACTCAATCTGGCTGGGACTAGGCCGGGTGGCCAATCCCTTGATAGTCTCCGAGCAGATTGGTGCGTACCTGATCGAGAGCACAAGAAAGGCATAGAGATCAAATATGTCTCTCAACGTGAACTCATGGTCTTGGCTTTCACTGTGACCAGAATTTGTGGCTCAGCCACTTTACATATTGCTACTGGGTCTCAATTTCGGATGGCAATTGATTGTCTCCAAGGCACCATTTTCAACTGGTGTGATGCACTGTTGGCTAACTTAAAAGTCCAACTGACCAAGGCAAAGACCGACAGACTAAAGACCTTTGGATATGGGCCTATAGTCGTGAGCTTTGCCTTAGAGAGGGTACCAATGCTGATCCCTCAGCATCTCACTGTTGATATTTCGGGTCCTCAGGAGCCAAAGCTGGTACGATGGGTTGCTGTGATGGCCCGGCATCCGGACGAGGGTGCGGCAGTTGTTCGATTCACTGACAGTTATTTTCACTGGTTAGAGGACCAGGTGTTTGCGATCCAGGATTTTCCGTATGCCGGAATAGATTTTCGAGGTGATCCGGACATGGTTCTTCCACAGGGAGAAAAATGGGATGACAGAGGTACTTTATTTTTCACGAGTTTTCAAATTATGTATTTTTTTTTGTTTTTTATATATATCGTCTCAAACTGACAGTAAAATTTTCAAAATGCAGATGTTGGTCCACAGCGTCCAGCCAACCTCCGGCTTTTTGAGAGGCGACATCCAGTTGCACCGCTACCGGCCCCACAGGACGCGGCGGCTGCGGAGGTACTGACTGAGTTGGAGCATGATCTACAGCGTCTGACGGCAGATATACCAGAGACATCTATGGATGACATTCCTATCAGACTTCAGCGCTACGTAGTCGCGGTCCCTGGACCGTTGAGGAGATTTTTGCGCAAGGTAGCTCGTGCAGTGGTGTCGTACAGGGAGCACCACCAGTGATTAGCTAGTCACTTGTGGACACATGTGACATTTTGACTTTTTGTACTTATCATTTTGCCGATCATAAGGTGTTTTTCAACCTATGATCGAAGACGATGTATATTTTTTGACACACTCCTATCTATATATATATCACTATTACCGGCTTATCTTGTTTAACATGTATGATGAAATGTTTTTTAAATTTACTTGCATGATTATCGTAAATGTCTGTCCAACACTCGAGAAGCAATTGCATCTGCTAATGTATTCAAGGACCTTGGAATATGCTGATATTCAATGTAATCAAATTCACGTTCCAAGAGACGCACTCTCAAAAACAACCTTAATAACACAGGATTTCTAATGGCATAAACTCTATTAAGCTGTAATACAACAAGTTCAGAATCTAACCTCACTATCAAACGTCGAATTCCAAATGAAATAGATTCGGATAATAATTCAACCACTGCACTGTATTCTGCAATGTTATTCGTTGTTTGACCGAGGCTTACCCCATGCATAGAAACTAACTCGTCAGAGGGTGAATAGATAACCCAAGCTGCGGAAGAGATATTCCGTGTATTACGACAAGCACCATCAGCGAATCCAATGTATGTTTGGAGGGGCGTCGACATCTACAATATCAAGAGCAAAACCAAGATAAGCCATAATAACGACGAAACACACTCACTAAGCTAAGCACACTGACTAACTAACAATCAAACTAGCTAGAAAGAAAACCTAACCTAACTAAAAATCTCCATACCCACCATTTAAGCATAATACCTCTTTAGGTAAAGCCCATTTCTGGGTTTATCCAAAGAGTCCCCATCAAAATCTACTAGCTCATAAGCCCCTTTTGCTAGCTTTCGCTTTACAATATAGGGTCCATGCCACATAGGAACGAATTTTCCAGCACCTAGCTTATCGTTAGCTTGATCATATAAAAGCACTAGGTCTCCCTCTGAAAAATTTCGAGGGGTCACATTTCTATCATACTGAGCTTTCATTCGCTTCGCGTGAGTCTCGATTGCCAATGTAGCGTCACGTCGAGTCTCATCTAATTTAGCTAAGTACAATAAACGTTTCTCCTCTTCGGAAGTAGCTGGAAGTAATTCGACAGCCATTTGAAGTGATGGGATTTCACATTCAATGGGTAACACTGCTTCTAAGCCATAAACTAGCTGGAAAGGAGTGAACCCTGTTGAGTTTTTCACTGAGGTTCGGTATGCCCATAGCGCCGAAAATAACATGTTATGCCAATTCGACCGATGAATACCAATGGTTCGTCGGATCATGATAACCAGAACTTTGTTGATAGACTCAACCAAACCGTTGGCTTGCGGATAATAAGGAGTAGAGCTGTCATGGCGCAAACCAAGCTGGCTTGTAAGTTCAGTCATCATGATGTTTCGAAAATGGCTTCCATGGTCAGTAATAATTGCTTGTGGGACACCAAACCTAGTTATTATATGATTGAATATGAAAACTGCAGCTGTTTTGCCGCTTGCGTCGAATGTAGGCATCGCCTCGGCCCATTTAGTGAAATAATCAACCGCGAGGATGATATACGCATGCCCCCCGGCCGAGTGAGGGTTACAAGTAATAAAGTCGATACCCCATTTGGCGAATGGACCAACGGCAATTATAGGGTGGAGAGGAGCAGGTGGTGCGCGCATCTTTCGATCAAACACTTGGCAGTTGTGGCACTTCCGGACTGCAATGATACAATCTTTAAACATAGATGGCCAGAAGTAACCAGCGCGCAACACCTTCTGAGCTGTGGCATACCCAGACATATGACCGCCACATGCTCCAGAGTGACAATCATTCAAAACTCTCTCAGCCTCTTCGTGAGTTAGACAACGTCGAAAAACTAAGTCTGCCCCCCGGCGATAAAGTGTATCTCCAATAATTTTGTATTGCTGGGATTGAAACCTAATTTTTCGCCGTTCCTCTTTGGAAGCTTCAGGCCGAAAGGTTTGGGTTTGGAGATAGATGATTATATCCCCGAACCACGGATCTAAAGTACTGATAAGAAACAAAGATTCGTCCGCAATGGACTCTTCTGCCACAGTCTCTGTGTCAGTACGCGGGAAATCACACATCAATTCCGCAAAAACTAAAGATTTCTTAGACTTGGACTTCTCGAACTCCAAGTCGAACTCTTGCAGGATAACTATCCATTTAGAGTACTTGCCCCCTAGCAATTGTTTTGTCAAAATGTAAATCATAGGGTTGCAATCCGAAATAACTGTAGTTTTACGGAGAAGAATGTAGTGACGAAAACGCTGGACAGCTTGAACGGCTGCCAGGGCCAATTTCTCCACATGCGAATATTTTAACTCAGTGGGATTTAAGGTTTGACTAAGATAATATATCACATGTTCAGCTCCGAATTCATCTTCTTGAACTAACACCATCCCAATGGTGGAATGTGAAGCTGCGAGGTATAAGAAGTAGTCCTGGTTGTAGTTGGGAGGATGCAATAACGGTGCATGGGTCAACGCGTGTTTAAGTGCATCAAAAGATTGTTGGGCAATCTCGTCCCAAAAGAATTGAACGTTCTGTTTCAACAACCGTGTAAAACCTTTAGTGACCTCGGCGTAGTTTGGGATGAATCGACGTAAAAAGTTCGCTTTCCCTTGCAAACTTTGGAGTTGGCGCAAACTCGAAGGAGGAGGCAATTTGATGATCGCTTCGACTTTCGAGGGATCGACGCGAATGCCGGCTTTTGAAACAACAAATCCCAGCAATCGACCTGTTTCTATACAGAAAACACACTTGTGGGGATTCAACGAATTCGATAATGCCTACACCTCATAAAGATTGCTCGTAGGTGGTCAAGGTGATCAGCTCGTCGTAAAGAATGAGCAGGCAAATCATCGAGATACGGTTGCACAATGTGCTTGATGTCGTGAAATGCGTAAGACATCGCCCGTTGAAAAGTGGCCCCGGCATTCTTAAGCCCAAAAGGTAATTTGCAATAAGCAAATGTTCCCCATGGACAAATGAATGCCGTTTTTGGTTGGTCGGCAGGTAGAATATTGATTTGATTATAGCCCGAAAAACCATCCATGAAGGAAAACATTTCACTTCCGGCACAATCATCAATAATTTGATCGATATAAGGCGTAGGATAGTTGTCTTTTGGACAAGCTCGATTGATATCCCTATAGTCGATACAGATTCTTATTGTTCCTTGTTTCTTATTGACGGGAACAATATTCGATACCCAATCCGTTAACGGGATCGGATAAATGAAACCTGCTTTCAACAGCTTTTCGACTTCTGCTTTAATCGCAGCCGCTTTTCGAGGGTGAATCTGACGCAACCGTTGCCGAATGGGTTTAGCATCCGGGTAGGTTTTGATTTCATGAACAACAATGGCAGGATCGATTCCCGGCATTTCCTCGTAAGACCATGCAAACACATCGCGGAATTCTTGGAATAGGGCCTTGTAAGTTTGGATTTCTTCTTCTGTACATGAGGCACCTATATGAATGTTCTCCTCAATTCCGGGCTTCACTGAAATATCAATGGGAATAGTACGAGAAATATTCCCTAAATTCAGCTCTGAATCAGAATGTTTCGTTGGATCCTGAGCGTCTTTGACATATTCAGCGGTAAAGATAGATGAAAAATCATTTTCAAATGCATCATCCTTAGGTAAAAACGAAGATCTGTGATGGAGATCCTCCCATGGTAGATTGTCTACACTTAGGATTTCGCGAAGTTGTTCGTCAGATGACACGACTTCGGGAAACGCTATCCGTTCTAAGTTTGAGGTGAAAAGTGATTCTTCACTGACCACATTCATTTGGTCGACTTCGGTTGAATGAAAGTCGGTAAAAGACATAAGAGCTTCATAAGCAATTTCATACGGACTCAACGGCATAACATCACCGAATGAGTCTAACTCAGAGTCAGATGGAACATACCAAGGATCATCATAAATAATGTTTTCTGACGTGATCATATGAATTGTTGCAAACGAAGGTTCTACGCTGAGTGGAGGGAGAGGAAAAGTTCCCAGTAAACCGGAATCCTTAACTAAACCTACACCAACGTCCTTATAAGGGATTGTCGTCTTACCGACATGCTGGATACTCTCTGAAGAGGCTGGGTCGGATGAAAAGTATGTCAGCTGATCAATTGTCACGATCTTACCGTTGTGTGGGAATTTAATTACTCTGAAGACCGATGAAACGACCGCTGTCATAGCATATGACCAACTTCGACCCAAAAGAAGGTTGTAGTCTAGAGGGGCATCAACCACTTCCACATCCAGACTAACGGTTTTACCTTCTACCCCTATAGGCAATTCCTGTAGAATACCAAACGGACGGAACCCACGGCCATCAAAGGCCTTAAGGATGGTGGGGGATTGGTTCAACGAAGGAGAACCAAGGGATCTCCAACATTGAATGGACATAATACACGTAGAAGCTCCCTCATCAATCACAGTGCGATGAATAGGCCTGTTTTTGACTATCACTGGAATTTGGAAAGCCATTTGATGGGGGAGTCGTGGTGTACTATTTTCTAGATCGAAGATCATTAGATTCGGATCCTGAACGTCAACAGCTCCTATAGCCGACAAAAGCAATTTTCGTTGTGCTGGACATGATTGCAGCACTTCTAACGCCGACATTGCTGAGGGTGAAACAGCTAAGTCCTCAACAATGTTGTAATTCTGGGCCGCTCTCGCATGTGGATTGAAAGCAGACCTTCGAAGTACACCCTTGGCGGGCGGTTTAATTACTAAGTCTGGGTTAGGTTTCTCGATCTGTAGTGGATCGGAACCAGGAGCTGAGGTTGATGGGTTAGAGTGAGAAGATTCTGCTTCTTTGCCATCAACAGGATTCTTACTACCATAATCTTGCGATCGAGTCGCAATCCTCACATGAGACATCATCAAAATGGGTTCTTCACTGGCATTCGAGGAAGAACCTATCATCTTATTTTCCTGCTCCGGAAATGGATTTTTTAACACAGCAGGAGTGGGAGAACCTTTGACTATTTTCACTACCTCGGCCCGATGAGGGCAGTCTCTCGTAAAATGATCCTCTTCACAAATGAGACAAGGATATCGAGGTTTGCGCTTTTCGTCATTGGTTTCCGACTTTTCAGTTTTCTCCTTTGGAGCCTTGTCTGCTTTAGCCTTCTTCTTTCCTTTCTTCTTCCCACCGTTTTTTGATTTGGCCGTAGATGACTCTACAGCGTGAATATCGGCGGTAAGTTCAGGAGAAGACTCTCCTGTCGGGGAATCGGGCAAAGTGATAATAGGAGTAGTTGAAGCCTTGGAAGACTTCTTCTTGCTCTTTGTAGTCACGATACCAATCATACCATCAGCGGCATGAGATCCCGAAGGAGCAGCAGCGATTTGGTTCGACTTTGGAAGATCCGGAATCTTCTCGTGTAATGTACCCGACTGCGTGTAAACTAAGTCAAGGTATTGTGCCTGAGCAATGACTTGCTCCTCAGTAACTACTCCGGCCTTAGCTACATCTTCAGTAATTCTTGGTAATAATGATTTAACAAACCATTCAGCTAAGATTTGGTCCGGGATAAAAACTTTCACTAGTCTTCTTCGACGTCTCCACTCATGGATGTGATCTGAAATATACGTGGAGGTCGATTGTTTTAGTGAAGTTAATAACTCTGTACCGTTATCGTATCTGACTGGTAACTGAAAATGAGTTAAGAACGAAGTAGCTAACTGGCTAAAATTGTAAAAAGAGGCCCGTGGTAACTCAATGTACCACTTGGCCGCGAGACCAATGAGTGTACGCTGAAAAAGACGTAAACGGATCGAATCATCCGAGATGGAATTTGAAGCACACCAGAGGTGGTAAGTCATCACGTGATTGGACGGATCCTCTCCAGACTTACCTTCGAACTTGGGTATATCGCTGGGCAACTTATTTGGCATTGACGGCCAGAACGGAAGATATTGAATTGGATCGTTCGTTAGGCGCGTCAAGTCTGGTAAATCCAAAGTTGCGATAAACGGTAACTGCCGGTTAGGATCTCTAAAACTCTGGGTCACAATACCAGCCCCAGGAGGAGGATATCCAGGATAACTAGGAACAGGAGTCGCATTTGGGATATTATATCCTCCTGGAAAACCAGGATTAACCGGACCGTACTGGGGTTGCTGAGGTTGTTGATAAGTGTACCCAGGATACGGTTGATACTGGTAAACCGGTTGTTGGGCAGCTTGCCCAGGTTGATACTGTCCCTGGTACGGAGGTTGAACAAATTGAGGTTGAGTAGTAACAACCGTACTTATACCAGGTTGGCCTACAGGCATCTGGACTGTGGTTTGAATCGTAGATCCAGACAACGGTACAGATGTCTGAGGAGTGGTTACAGGGACAGTAGAAACCGGAGCTGCCGATACTCCAGAAGTAAGTATGGTAGATGTGGCGGTAGTTGCTGCAGCCGTTTGAGATGGAGTACCAGGTGCAACTGGCGGCTGAGTAACTACCGAAGTTACAGGGGTCTGAACACTTGACTGGACAGGTTGCGGTTGCTGGGGTGGACCAGGAACTACAGGTTGTCCTGCTTGAGGTACCGACTGTATACTTGGTTGCAACATCTGTTGACCCTGTGATGGATCCCACACTAACATTCCAGGGTATTGACCCATAACAGGTTGAGGATACTGAGATCCATAGCCGGATTGAGGATAGGGTTGATAATTGTAAGGTGCAGTCCCATATGATTGCCCTTGAGGTGGTTGATAACTTTGACCAGAGTATTGACCCGGAGGTTGATAACCTTGAGGTAAATACGGGTACTGGGGTTGACCTTGACCTTGAGGTTGGTATCCTTGAGGTTGATACCCTTGGGGTTGATACCCTTGGGGTTGCCATCCTTGAGGTTGCCATCCTTGAGGTTGATATTGATACTGAGGTTGACTTTGGGGTACATATTGAGGCTGGGGTTGACCTTGAGGTATGTATTGCCCCATAGGAGCGTACTGACCTTGAGGTTGCCCCCCAGACACGAATGAAGTACCTTGAGGTTGCCCCCCAGGCATTAACGAAGGTTGCCCCCCAGGCGGTAATTGGCCACCTTGAGGTTGGGTAACGGGAACTGAACCTGACATCATGTAAATGTCTCCTACACTCAATGGTACATTACCACTGTTTCCAACTAATAACCCATGATCAATGGGCTGAGGAGATGCTCCCACAAAGGTACCAGAAAGAGATTGATACCCAGTAGGAACAGAAGGACCACCATGTAAAAAAGATTCAGGACTTTGTGTAAACACAGATGACTGACCAGACATATTTACAGGAGTATGAATTCCTCTAGGTGGAAAAGGAGTTCGAGGTGTGGAAAAACCAAAGTTGTCTAAATAATTGGTTAATGAGAGGTACCAAGTAGTACTTCTAGGAGGACTGTAAAAGATGGATTCACGCTCCCTTAGATCAAGGGTAATTTGATCTTCGGGATCAGAGACACCTATTTCTTCCTCTGGAACAAGTTCTTCTATTGCAATTAAACCAACAGGAAGATTTTCGGTGATAATTCTTTCTATTCTCGGTGAATCAGGAACACTAGGAGTCGGAGTAACAGGTTCGGATATTTCAGGTTCTTCGCCTGTTTCACTGGAAGATGAAAAACTACCAGCAAGCTCGGAAACTGTAACAGTTTCGGGATTGTAACCTGTTTCTAAACTTTGGTAATCTGGATGGACTACCAAGGAAGATTCTCCTTCTTCAGGTGAACCTACTCTACTGTCACTAGGAGGAGTTACAAGGACCTTTAACCCTTCGTACTGGCCCGGAATGTCTTCAGGAGATTCACCCCGCGATTTACGGAGTTTTCTTAACAAATCTATTCCGGTAACAATCTCAGGAGACTCGCCCCGAATTCTACGGGACTGTCTCGGTAATTCCGCCACAGCTAAAACTTTTAACTACTACACACGAAAACAAAATAAAATTTCAAATCAAACCACCTAAAGCCTCTAAAGAACCAAACAAATTGAATCACACGCCTAAAGAATCTAGAGCATCAAACCAAACACAAACAGTATCTTCCGGACCAAAAGCGCTAGTTGGTGATTAGGTCCAACCTCGCAGGATTCAGTACAGAAATGGCGGGTGGAACAGTTACGCCGACAACCTGCTTAATGAATAGACTGGACCAAGTTCCTCCACTTTAACCGTCTCGAAGTGAAGTGAACCCCCCAGAAAATCCAAGTGAGTATAGCCGACGTCTGCTCCAGGTACAGTGGGACCTTCCCTCCACCGTCACCTTGGGTAGAATCCTAGAGATTATGGTCACTAAGGTTACCAACGGCCACAAGTACACCTGGGGGAACAGTCTAAACTCCGACAGCACGCAAGGGCAGAGTAGCAAGCTCAATCCCTTTACCGGCTCCTTGACAGTAATCCAAGGTTTACCGATAAGTGACCCCTGGCTCCTCGACAATGGTTAATCCGAGGTTTACCGTTTGTAATACGTACTGCCTGGCGTCGTTCCCAACGAGGGGGGAATGATCCCCTCACTGGTTCGGACACGAGCTCGTGCTTCTCCTTTAAGAGGAGCTTTCCCAGAGTGTAAATGTAACAATTGGATTTGATTCTATCACAAGATCTACTACTTGTTTGTTTTACTGCCTTGGAGAGTTAAGTACTCACCTATTCCAAGACACTAGCCTAAGCTATGTTGGTGCTTTAGAGCCCTAGAAAATAAAAGTTACTAGTTCAATTTTACTTTAAGCATTACTTTTAAGGTTGTTCTTTAAAGTCACAAGGTGATGGAAGTGAAACCGATGGTGTATAGACTCGACTCCAACCACTATAAAGATGCACCTAAGATGATCTAGACTACTTTTGCTTTTTCAATGAAAATCTTTAACTAAAAGAGTTGAGAGAATGCAATTTTTAGAGGAAACAACTTCTTTAGAAAAGACAATCAAAGAAACAATTCTCTTTTTTCTTTTCGAGCATACAAACATAACCACTCTTTACTTGCACGAAAAACTCTTTTTCTTTCAAAAACTTTTAAAGCTACTTGAAACAAAACTATTCAAAGGAGATATTTTTGTATTTTCTATTTTCAATAAAGCATGTAAACCTACCTTTAACAAAAACAATCTCAAAAGCTATAAAACTATGAAATTTTAACTCACAAGCAAACCAAAAAAGAGATTACTCTAAGTAAACCTAACAAGGCAAAAGCTCATAAAGGCGATTCTAGGATGTTTTACTTGATTAAAAACAAATCAAGGGCTAGCTAATGCAGAATCAAAAGACTAGCCAAAACAAAATTCAAATCTTTTTGTTCTTTTCGTAAAATGGAATTCAAGACTTAAATAACAAGTACTTCGAAAATGGCCCAAAAGACAACTTGATGGTAAGTTACTTCTATAGGTAGGCTTTTAGAACAGGTCTGACTTCTTAGAAAGTTGACAAAACCAGAGAGATCTAAGGCTTTGACAATTCCTACCGCTAAAGTCACTACAAGACCTACTCAAAATCAAACCCTAGGGCTTACACTTCGACGAAATCCACTAAAACACTTAATACTAATGAAACCAGTTCAGGTGAAGATTCTGGACAAGGGACTGATGAATCTGGGCAGAAAAAACTAAGAAAAAACAAAATCTAAGAGCAAAAAAGGAAAAAAATGGAATTTTCTTAAATTTTGGCAGGGGACGCAGGCAACCCGTTAGCACAGGTGCGGGCCCGCTCTGTGCACACAGAAAAAGTGCGTCCAGGGACGCACTGTGTAGCACTCAGAGGGTGCGTCCTACTGAAAAACTCAAGAAAACCAAAAATCAAACTAATCCTAAGCTAACCCACCCAGAGACAAGATCACAGAGCCAAAACCAGAAAAAGAAATCAATTTTCTCAAAGCAAAGTTCAAACAAAAGAAAGGACTCTTTTCATTAATGGAAACTATCCCCAGTGGAGTCGCCAATTTGTCACACGGAATCAGTCAAGGGTGCGGACACAGCTGACCTTCCTAGAAGTCTAAGACATTCTAATGACAAACAAAAAAAACTGGAGCTATCCTTCTCTAAACATACATTATGATATGAGAAATCAAGGTGTTTCGTTCTTACCTCTGTCCAAACGCTATTGTAGAAGTCCAAGCTTTGTTGATCCGGATGAGCTCCTCCCGTTCTCCAAAACCTGCAATCACCAGCAGTTCAAACAATTAAATAGCACCTGATTATAACATAAAACAAAGCATATTCAACATATAGACCAAGGAGTACATGAAATAACCCATTAACAACAAGCTATTGAGAAGAATGGACCAATTTGCATTAAAGGTAATCAAAAGGAACCATTACAACCTGAGCCTTGGTGTTGTGCAAGCTCCTTCCAGGGTCCACAAGAGTCTTCCTCTACTTTGACAAAGCTCACCCACTTCCAAGTAGAACAAGTAAGGGTGACAATCTCTCCTCACAAACTTCTAAATGGGAGTCCTAATTCCTGCAGCATTTACCCTTAGAAATCTATAGCTTTCAACCTTCTTCCTTCTGGCTCAATGCCTCTTTTTATAGTGCTCAAGAGGAAGTTAATCAGGTCCACCATCAATGGGATAGTCCCCTCTTTGGAAGGGATCACTCATTGATGGGATAAGTTCCTCTTTGATAGGAGTGCATGAACCATCTGGAGGCGCTCAATATTCATCCAAGAACCTTCTAGAAAGCTCTAGAAGTGACCACAAGTAAGTTTTTGAAGATGAAACTCGCGCATTTTAACCTTTTCAGAGGGACGCACCTGCCCCTTAAGATACAGAGCGTCCTTGGATGCAGACCTTGTGAACAAAAGGTGCGTACCCGCAGGCAAGGCTTGAGAGAACCTGCGTACCCAGAGATAAACATATTTTACAAGGACTTTCTCTCTTTCTTGGATTTTGACATGAATAGCAGAGGCCTAAGACTTGCTCAAAAGGGTAGTATGACTATTGATTGAGCTATACTGACTGTAAATAGCCATGGTGACATTTTTTAGTGTAACAGGCATCTGGGGTTCTTTAGGCGGAGCAGGGTGTAAAAGTTGTGGTTGAGTATTTGGTGAAGGAAATAGGGCTAGAGCATTATTGTATGGGGGCCTCCACCCCTAGGGCAATGCATTCCACTAAGGTTGTGGCAGAGCATATGGTTGAAATAACTAGCTGGTTGACTGGGAATGATACTGAGGTGCAAAGGACCAAGGAGGAGGTGTAGACCAGGAAGGATGAGCAAGGGGGGCAAGAGCGAATGGATGTGGTCTAGTTGGGGTTGTAATATGCATGGGATGACCCTTGAATGCCATGCTGGTATGACCTAAGCCCATGAGGTCTCCTTTGATTTATGTAGCAGAGTTGTTCAGTCAACTATTCAGCTCCTTGATATACAACTTTTACTCCCGGTAGAGAATGGTACTTGTCCGTGGAGTGGTTAACTTCATAGAATAAGCAAATTTCAATTGAATTCAATGGACATTCATTCCTGGGGTGCCTCCTTGCGCATATAGGGTAGAAAATGGCTAAGTGTTGGGAACAGGTCCCCTGGGGTCAATTTTGGGGTTAAAAGCCCGAATTTTGTACAAAGGAATGTAAAGTCTCCGCATTTTGTGGCCGCGGAGCGCGAAGGTCTCAAGATTCAAAAAGGGTTTCCACCCTTAGTTTGGATATCTTGTGTCAACTTTAGAGATATGCCCTTGGTCTGTGGACCATGGGATTGTATAAAAAGGGAGTCTTAGAAGAGTCTCAGATAGTAAAGTAGAGTTCTAAGTAAGTTGGAGTACTTGATGAGTCTGTGAAGATCTAAGAGCGAGAGTCTCAGCATAGGAAGAGGCTCTGCAGCTGAGTGCGCAGAGGCCTATGGTAGAAGTCCACAACTAAGTGCGGGGACACCTGCAGCTGTGTGTGTAGGGCAGAGAGAGACTGTATTAGAAATATGAACCATCAATAAAGAGAAATGTTCTGAAATTACTCTGTATTCTACCTCTGTGGATTGCATGCGATTATGTTATGTTAAGTTCTAGGTTTATGTTATAATGCTAATTTGATGCGCGAATATATATGTTTCTATCCGCTATATGAATGCAAATAAGGATATATGTTTATGCAAATATAATCTTAATTGCATGGTAAAATTGGTGAACAATCAAGATAATTTGGGAAATTATAAAATAATGCAATAACAAAGGTGCGTAAGTTCTTGAGTCACTGGTTAGGGTTGCGCGAAGGACAATCATATACCTTCACAGAGGTTCTAAGAGACAGAAGAGAAAGTACATTGATAATCCCTAAATGCTTATTGATCTGCACAAAGGAAGGGTTTAAGGTATAAAACTGACATTACAACCATCTCAGGGTGCAGAAACTTGGTTCCTACATCCCCCCATACTGCTTTGGGTGAGACTTCGGTCCATGCTCCATGGACTGATGTTGAAAGGGCCAGTAGTGTAGGGATTTTCTTGGCTAACTAACGCTGAACCTAGGTCAAGGCCCATCAAGCCAACAAATGGTTCCGTTGTCGGGATCAGGATTTGTATAACGAAATGTGTGATGTCACATCATTGGAATCCAACTAAGAAGGAGAGTGAAGACTAGTTGGATAGAAAGATTCACGAATTCACGGCTCAAGAAAACAAGAATCTGTGATTGGCAAAGGAATAGTGGTTGAACTGATATTTGTACACAGAAATTCACGAAATCTTCTTCTGTTATTTTCCCATTGAACTATATGAGTAGATCACGAAGTTGGGAGATGACCAAGGAAGGTGGAGGCTTGATAATTCGATTGTCTGGACACTGGAGTTAGTGCAAAGATTGGAAGCCTCTGAATCTAAGATCGCACATGCTATCGATCATTGGCTCAACCATATCATAGGAGGGTTTGTTACAGAGTTCATGGTCGATACTTTAGTTAGTTACAGCAAAGCAGAGCACCGCTTCTTCAAGGGGCCGTGAGGTAAGTACCTAAAATTACCTTAATGTTTGCATCTACGTGAAGTGGAAGATATTTCAAGGACAGATGGAGAAGAGGTCCTGAGTATAACCTGCTGATTGAGCCTCCTTTGAGTGATGACGAAGGAGTAGCACAACCTTCTCTGTTGAGAGCTATTCAATTAATAAGACAAGGGTTCCCGTGAATACCTACACTGCCTCCATCCTCATCCCATCCATTCACATTGCCTCCATCCTCACCTCCACCACTTACCCTATCACCCACACCACTGCCACCCCCACCACTGTTTGACATGGCGAACTCCGTAAAGTGACTGTATTGAAGGGCGTAGGAAATGAAGGCCCAGACCAGTTTTGGTTCGTTGCAAAGGCTGTATGGGAAGCTCAGGGTATCACAGATGATCAAATGAAGAAAGAAATTTTGGTTATTACATTTCGGGACTGCGCACTAACGTGGTACATTAATCACGGTACTAATAACCCGACATCCGCGTTAGCAAATATCTAGACTGCGTTGAATAGGGAATTCAGTAGACCTAAGTTTCAAACACAATCCATTGTGGAATTCAAGGAGATCATGATGAAGCCTAGGGAGACACCCAGGGATTTGGATCAAAGATTGAAGTGTATGATCCATGAAGCCAACATGAATCTAACTGATAGGTAGCACCGCAAATGGTTTGTGGCCTCGCTCTTGCCTTACCTAAGGGTTGCGCCATCACAACATAAGATTGGAACCCATACAGAAGCTCTATAAATTGTGATGAGATTTCATAAGATACCAATGCCGGATGCTAATCTGGGGGTTCAGAAAATTCATACACAGTGGAAGAACCTTTGCCTTGAAATGCAAAGCCTGAAGAAAGACATAATAGCTCGGCGAGAGGCACATGAAGGAATCTGGTGCCTGAAATTCAAAGTTCAGGGGCATTATAAGGATCATTGCCCAGTCTTTGCGAATTATGTTGCAGCAGGGGGACCAATGCCTCTAAGGTCGGAGGCTGTAGTAGGGCCCGTGCTATGGTGTGTTATATGCCATTTAGCTGGGAAGCATGCGACTGATAATTGCCATTTGCTGCAGAAATTCGTATAGACACCACAACATCTCTTTTGCAATTTATGTTAATCAGTAGGTCATGATGAGTGTAATTTCCATAGTTACGAATTAATGATGGATAAGACACTTACATACAGTGTGCAAGTAGAAATGCGACCTCCAGACTAACGCGCTGGGGGAGCGCGAGGTGAGTATCAGGGGCATGGCAGAAGCCGAGGTGGAGGGGGGCTTGGTAGAGTCTGAGGGAAGCTTATTTGTTACAATTGTGGAGGACCAAAACACTACGTGAGAGACTGCCCAAATCTGACGTGGCTTTCATTTCGTTATTGTACTCAGTTTGACCATGCGACGGAGGATTGCCTTATGTTGTTGGCCAAGATTCGCGAAAAGGGGGTGCAGCCTCCGCAGTCGACGCAGAACCTCCAGACGATGAGGGATGAGCCTCGCGAGGAAGACGCTAAGATAAACATTGTGTTGTGAAGTGGAATGACAACTAGTGAGGATAAAGGGAAGCAGCCTGCAGAAGGTGAGTGGGTTTGCAAAGCACCAGAAAAGGAGACTAGGTTTGATATGGAGCACACAAAAGAAACATTTATGGAAGCAAAGAAAAGCTTTGCTGAGGCCTCTACCTCAGGAAGTAAAGCTGTGAAGCGACTACAGGAACTAATAAACTAGTGCGCTGACAAGGATAGTGCTACTGGTGAACTGCGCATAGTCAGAAAGCTTGGTAAGCATAAGGCAAGGATGGGACATGAGATGAGACTCACTGCACAAATAGGAGAATATGAGATGGATCAAGTTATTCTGGATCTAGGGTCGGGCGCGAATGTTCTGCATAAGTAGACATGGGAGCAAATCGGGAGACTTGAATTGTAGTGGTCTGCGATTCAGTTAAGAATGGAAAATCAGTAGAAGATCATCCCCATGGGATGATTGCAGGGAGTGACTATAGATATTGAAGGTGCAAGCGCATTGGTTGACTTTGAAGTAACAGAAATTATGGATGACAACAACACCTACCCTATGCTCCTTGGGATTGATTGGGCTACTGACATGAAAGCGGTGATCAACCTGAAGAAGTGAAAGATTACATTTGAAAAGAAAACGCTTCATGTAGTAGTACCCCTGGATCCTGCAGAAGGACCGCACTATACTCAACCGGTTCTTGATTACGAAAGCGATGACAATTTGGACCATATTTATATATATAATATAACAGTGCGAGATCAAGATTGGGTGAATCCAATAGCGGATGGCCGTATTTCATGGGACAACGAAAGTTCCTGCACATCAGACTTGGATGAAGAATTAGAGCATTGGTAGAATCAACTACATGAAGTATCTACTTGTGTGTCATATGCTGCGTTGTAATATGATGACTAACGTTGCACTGTGTCATCGGAGGTAAGGAATCTGCCTTCTTATAATGGGTTGATTGATGTAGATATATTTTTGGATGAATTTCAAAGGGAAGTGCTAGAAACACATCGCTTCCAGGCCTTGGATTGGGCACTGCACACTACACCCACAAGATGGTGGGGTAAACACAAGGGTACTTTCGATGATTGGCGCAAATATAAGAGGATGATGAGAATATGCTTTGGACAGCCGAAAGTATGGATAATAGACAAGTATGATGGGGGGGATGATCCATGCGATCACTTGGCCAAATGGACTAAAGATTACGAAGTGGAGCCTCCACCTAAATGGGTGCATCTGTTTTGTCATACCCTGGATGTCATACCAATCAATTGGTACCTGGAGATAGAGCTCCGCCATGGCACTGAAGAATGGGATATTTTGCGCCGGGGATTCGTAATGACATTTAGCTTTGAAGACAGGTTTGACTGTATTGACGAAGCACTATAAGAGGTTAAAGAAGTGATCTTTAGGATACCACAAGATCCTTTAGATATAATTCAACTTGATTGGACCACTCAGCTAAGCCATGAGATGGAATGCTATAACGTGACCGTTGAAGAAGAAGATGAGGATCCCAAGAATATTAATATTCCAGAAACTAAAGGTCATCATGAAGTTGAAGGACCGTAGATAGAAAACCCAGACATAACTGCACCACTCAAAACTAGGTAGGTGAACATTAGCACAGAAGCAAAGTCGAAGTTTGCAAGGATTGGGGAGTATTGTGATGATGCAACAGTAGATAAGGTCACTGGACTACTCCACAAATATCAGGATTTATTCCCCACGAAGTTTTCTGACCTGAAAGGAATAATAGGAGGTCAGAGTTTCATGAGGATCACCCTGAAACCAGACATGAAACCTGTGAAACAAAGACCTTACTGCCTCAATCTGAAGTATAAGGAAAGGGTCTGTGTTGAGTTAGATAAGATGCTCATGGCAGGTATTATTGAACTGGTGGAAGAATATGATTGGGTAAGCCCAATAGTGGTCCAGGAAAAGAAACATAGGGAATAAAAAGGATATGCATAGATCTTAGGAAATTGAATGACGCTTTCCTGACCTCATTCACTGACGAGGTCCTAGATAATGTAGGTGGTCGAGAAGCATACCATCATATCTGTTAGCGCTTGAAATTTCACCTCAGGCTGAGAAAGGTAAACCTCAAGGCTACATCAAACCATTCAGCCTCGTAGCTAGCCCTACGGGGCAGGAGAAGGCTCTCTCCGGTCAACCTCGGTAGATTTTCAATAGGATGAGATGACCAACAATGTATCACTGATATTAGGCTAGTAAACTGGTTATAAAGGTTGATTTTGGGGGTTTTTGGTGGCAAATTGAGGAGCTGCAATTTAGGGTGCGGGGATTTGACACAGTTTCTGCAGGGGGGTCTTTGGGGCGAGGTAGGAAACAATATTGATGCCTTAACTTGAGATGGATGATTAGGAGGAAAGATAAGAAAGATAAAGAGAGCAAACAATGACTTTGAATTCCCTTTAGACAGTAGAAAACATGGAAATTAAACAAATTTAAAAGCAGAGCATGGCTAGCATGAATTCATACTTTAACACTTCATTTGTTTAATGTGCAGCAGTAAAGAAAGGAAATGAATCACATAAAAAAGCTTACAAGAACATGAAGAAACACACCATCAACACATGAGTCCACAAGAATCCCAAAGATGACTGCAAAACCTGGTCTTCCTTAGCCAAAAATTGCAGAGATACAAGTGATAATACAATGATAGCTTCTCCCTCAAGAGTCCAACCATGAAAATGAGCAAGAAAGTACATAATATAGATGATCTAACCTATTTCCCTGCCTCCATGGGTTGAGCTCACTATCCTAGGAGCTATTTGAGCAACTTCTAAACTAAGCACTACAAAATAGGCAGTCAAAACAACTTGCCTCTATAAACTTGGAAACCAGTTCATACAGTCAATCTTTACCCTTTACATGAGAGAAACTTCTAGAAGAGGTAAACAAGAGTAAAAGTATCCAAAAAGTGTCATAATTACAGTCAAGAGGACTACCATCGACCTCAAAAAGTCAAACTGGAGCTAAACTGCAATTTCTGAGCTGAACTGGTGAAATCTGGCAAAGTTCTCTCAACGGGTCGCGCACATCATCCTCAACGGGTCGCGCACTTTGGAGCCCTGTTTGGAGGCCTTCCCGGTGTCAGAATGAGGTGCAGGATAGCTCGTTGGAAAGGTCTCTGAGTCTAATTTCCAAACCAACAAGAATTTTTGGATTTAGAGGTAACTTTCCTAGTCAAAAGTCAATTCACCCAAGACTACTTCTGCAGCTCAAAAAAGGGGCAGAAAGTCAAAATTTGGCTGTATTTTGACCTTTTGGAGGCCCAAAACTCCATGAAAACTCAAGTCCATCCATAGGCATGTGTAACCTTGCATGAAAAATCCAAAAATGTTGAGTTTTTGCAAAAAGGAGCTACGATGACAAAGGGTCTCACCGGGGGTGAGACCCGTTGAGAAGCCAAAACCTGTAAATTTCCCAAAATTACCAAAATTACCCAAAATTCTCCAAAATTTTTGGGATTTGTGCTGTAGATGATGCTAGTGAGTGCCATGATCCTTGAGGGATGCCTCGGCCAAAATACGGAGGGGGTTGGTCTTCTTCTTCCGCCTAAGAGCCTCGGACAACCTCCTTTGGAACATTTTCATTTTTGCCTTGCACACATGCATCCTCGCCCAATAGTGATTTTTCATGTTCCTTAGTAGCTTTTTCTCTTGGTTGGCCTTAGCCAACAACCTCTCCAAGTGGGCATTCTCCTGAATGAGCAATGACTCCCGGTCAGCATGCAATGGATCACTGGGCCTCCTACGGTTTAGGACTCGATCACTACGAATCCTCCAAAGCTCATCAAGTGCCTTATCCTCCTCTAGCTGTGTGTTCCGCTGCCCTAGGTAAGTGATCGTCCATTGGGCACCCTCGAGTCTCTGCTACAAAACATCATTCTCGGCCCTGAGATGCTGAATGATCTCCTTTGCCTCTTGGCTAGGAGAACTGGCCTCGAGATCAATCACCGGATCCTCATGACTCATGGGCTCTTTGCCCCTCTATAATACCTGTACTGGTGAAGAAAGCGAGGCCCCTTCCACCTGCTGTGGAGATAACACTCGCTGATCTGAAGATGAAGGCGAGACCCCTTCCACCTGCTGTGGAGATAGTACTCGCTTAGCTGCTGCAAATAAGGCCCTTGGGCCTTTCTGATAGGTGACCAAAGGAGTGGAGCTGACATGTCGGGTGATGGGAGCATCAGGCTACTGAGATGGTCCTCCCTCCTCATGAATTGCCTCCTGATGTGGCTGAGGTGGCACTGTGAAAAACTCACGGGAGATGAACTCCTCCCATGAGATGCCCTGCTGAGTCAACTGATGAGAGACTATGAGCTGGATCAAACCATAGTGACAAAGGCTCCTGAACTGCTGAGCCGGGGTTTTCCTCTGCAACATGGGCACCATCCTCTGAATGTTATGAAACAAGAAGACCGGGAGGTTCATCATCCTCACCCGGGTGAAATAAATCAACAGGCGAATGTGATATGAATACACCTGTGAAAATCTTCCCTCACAGGTAAAGTAATGCATGATAAGTCTCATGAGGGGAGCATACTCGCTCCGGAGAAATCTGAATGGGAAAACACCCGTCAACAGTCTCACAAATGATGGCTGGACATAGGGCTCAAAGTGAACAAAATCAAGTAATCTGCGCTTAGGCCACACCTCACCCACATTCGGTATCCCTGTAGCCTCTGAAATCACCTCAGGTGTCAATATGAAGTTCACCCCTGCAAGAGTGACATGTCCATCATGGAGGTGTAAGAAAAACAAGCGGGCCAACTCTCTATGATGCTGAATCTGAGAGATCCTCTCACAAAACTGATAGCAAGACATGTACCGGAAGCAATTCACTACCAAAGGACAAGCCTGTAATTCTGCCAAAGAAGTAGGCTCTTCCCGCTTATGATGTCCTCCCTTACCTCCTCTACGAGGCCTCCTCTGTTCCTCAACCTCTGTAGATGATGAATGGTCATCACTTTGCTCATAAGTTTCGGTTTCTGACATGGTTTTGGAGCAAAGTGGACAAAATGAACTGCTGTCTCTGCCTGCAAAAGTGCTGAACTCTATGCTGTTTCAAGGGGAAAAAACATGAGGGGAATGTTAGGGGAGGGAACTTCTTAACAAGGAATGGGAATATATGAAAATAACAAGGAATTTCAAGGGAAATTTTACAAATGATCATGCTTATAGGAACATGTATTTGAATTTAGGAAATCATTTGCAAAGATGTTTATATATGGGACAAAAAACATGTGTGATAGTAAACATGGAAGGAGCATACATGTATCAATAGGGACATAGGGAAACCATACACCAAATTTACTTATAGGAGTTCATGTGTATCATAAGGCAAATTTTTTGATAAGGAGTACATGTACATTGTTTTAACATAGAGGGAAGGTTTTCATGTACAAGGGTATTTCAAGGGCATGTAGGGGTTATGTACATGACTTTAGATATATAGCAACATTTATTTTCACATGCCTCTTTTCTGTATTTGCAAATGTATCTTTTCTTTTTGCTTTTATTTTTGCATGTGTATGGTAGAGGGAATTAGGGTTTTGTGTGCTTGGGAGAGGGGTAGGGTTTATAGATTAGGGATGGGGGAAAAAGTTTACATTTTATGTACAAATAATATGGGATAGAGATGAAAGCATGACTGTGAATGAAAGGGGAAAAAGGGAGGGAACCAAATGGGACAAAATCACTTGAAGCAGTCACAAAACCCTAGCATTTTACAAACATTAACAAGCAGCCATTTATGTCCTTTCATTCGCATAATGTGAGGTTAAAATCATAGCATACAACCTTACATTCACCATACAATCTTGAAAACCATGCATAAGAGCCTACCTCAACTGAATGAGAAGATTTGAAGGGAGATGAAGAAGTTTGTTTGAAGTTTGATGGCAAAAAGATGAACGGGTCGCGCAGGCTCCCTAACGGGTTGCGCACCGCCCAACGGGCCGCGCCCGTTGTAAATTTGAACTGCTGGAGTGCCCTGGACGGGTCGCGCACCTGCTAACTGCCTGAAATCACTGTGTTTTTGCCTCTTTCACCTATCACTCTCTCACAACCTCTCTTGCAAGCTTTGAAATGCACAATGAGAGTGTTTAGAGGGAATATGACCTTTTATAATCTTCATTTGAAAAAATGTCATCAATAAACCCACTTTATAAAGTCTATTTTGACACTTTTTTAAAACACTGATTTTTTGGTTTCCTTTATCTGAATTTGACTTTTTGAGTGCTTTGAGTTGCTTCTTCTTGCAGGTAGATCATCTGAAGGACTGTGGCAAGGGGACCATGGTTGTTGCTACCTTTTTGAAGAATTTTTGAAAATTTATTTCTTTTTACAAAAATTTATCATGAATTTGGCTTTAAAAACAGAGTTTTTAAATCCAAGTTTAAAAATGAACTGTACATGATGAAAATATCAAAGGAACATGTTACCATCCTCCCTCTGGCTTGCTGGGGACTCAAGGATTTTCAGAGACATGGCCTTGCAGAGACAAATGACCAAAACCCTAGACCTAGAATTTTGACATTAAGACACATCAAAACAAGCTTGAAAAACTCAATGACTAATATGACCTGATCCAGCAAAGCCAAGAGGGGTATGAATTGACCAGCTCCTCCATCAGGGTTATGGCATGCCTAACGGGATGCAAACTTTGACATTGATGAGACACCTACTAATGTAAATGCAAAGAGCTTTGATCACTGATGGAGGGATTTCAAGACCGACACTAACATTGGCTCCAATGGGGATGGTAGCTCCTTGGAGGTGCCAAGAACCTCAGACCTCTGGGAGAGCAAACCAGTGCTTTTGTCATTGGGCAATGGAGTCAACTTATTCACACATGTGACCCAAATTTGGACAACTTTATTGACTTTGACAATTGATTGAAATTCAAGACTATCTTGGACACTAACTCACTAACTCTATACAGACAATGAACTGACATGAAACAACTTGTAAAACTCACTCCAACTAATCACCATTTTCAGAATTATAGCCTTCACCGCGGGCCCCAAACTGAAGATGGAAATCAGCTTCACACTTGCTGCAGAAATAAAATGAAATGGTATCTACAATGAGAGTGTTTAGAGCAGAAAATGCTCAAGCATGATACCTTTTGAGCAGCCGGCCATTCACTGACCCTCCAAGACATTCATCTCCGTTCATTTCTTTGAGAAGGAAAGCATTTGGACCACGGTATGCTGCAATTTTGTAAGGACCCTTCCATAAATTGTCGAAATTTCCATGCTTCCCTTTATCTTCATTGCGGGCATCCCATCGTAATACAACATTATCAATCTGAAACTCATCTGCTTTGGCCTTTTTGTCATAGATTTTCTTTATGCGTTCCTGCAACTTAAGGGAATTCTGGTGAACTTCTTCTCGTGTCTGCTGTAAATGAATCATTTGACTGATCCGTCGTTGCATAGGATCCTCCTCACCACTAGCTTCTTGAAACAACTTGGCTACTGGGACACTAAGTGAAGTAGGAAACGTTGCATCTACTCCGTAAACAATCTCAAAAGGTGACATACCAATTGACTTCTTTTGACTTACCCGATCAGCCCATAGTGCATTTATTAACTTCTTATGCCAGCTCTTCTTGTTTATTTCCAACAACTTCTTTATAATGTTCACTAGAGATTTGTTCGAAGATTCGGCCAGCCCATTACCTTGCGGATGATAAGCGGTTGAATGCCCCAAGCTGATGTTATATTTATAGCAAAAATCAACCAACTTCTTTGATTTGAATGCAGCTGCATTGTCAGTAATCAACTTTTGTGGACAGCCAAAACGTGACAAGATATTATTTTCAAGAAAGGAAATAATTACCAAATCTGTGGCCTGCCGAGTGGGAATGGCTTCAATCCATTTTGTAAAGTAATCTGTAGCTGTCAAGATCCATCGATGCTGCCCGGAAGATGCTGGGTGGATTTCGCCAATAAAATCCAAGCCCCACTGCTGAAATGGTGCGCTGATTTCCACCGGCTTGAGAGGCAATGGCTGTAATTTCTGTTTTCCTTGAAAAATTTGACACTCATGACAGCTCTTTACCGCTTTATACACATCAGAAAATAAAGAAGGCCAATAGAAACTGGACCTAAAAATCTTATTAGCCATGGTTTTCCAAAATAAGTGACCCCCATAGTCACCTTTATGGAAATCATCTACCGTTGTTTTTGCTTCCTCTTCGACCAAACAGTTTAGCAGGATGCCACCGGGATCCTTCCAATAAAGTGCAGATTTGATAATGTAAAATTTAGCAGCCTTTAGCTTCAATGTTCTAGCTTTATTTCTAGGCATTCCAAGAGGTGCAGATAAGTTTTGAAGCACATAAACTATATCAGCATACCAAGGAGAAGACACAAAGATATCAGACACCTGTAGAACTGAATTTTCTTCATCTTCATCGGACAAGGCAGCAATCAAATTTATATCAAGGACATGAAGGTTTGCTTCAGCCATCAACTTAGCTAAGCCTTGACCTTTAATCAACTTGGTAGGCTTAATTTCAACATCATATTCTAAGAGTGCAGCAATCCACTTACCCCTTCTTCCTTCCGGTTCCGTTTGCACTAAGACATCCTTCACAGCTGCATTAGGAACATATGCTAAAACATGCGAATTCAATATGTAAACTCGGAAATCTTTCAATGCTTTGATCAGGGCCAATGCTTGCTTCTCAATGATATTATAATTCAGCACTCCGTCTCTTATGATGCAGCCGAAAAAGGCTATGGGCCTCTCAACTCCATCTCTCTTTTGCATTAACACAGCTGCCAATGTATGCTCAGAGGCGAATGAAAACAACATGAAATCCTGTGTATAATCTGGGCTAATCAAAGATGGGGTTGAAGATAAGATTATCTTTATCAAATTAAATGATTTCACCGCCTCTTCGGTCCATTTGACATCGCTGTCCTTCTTGAGCATATTGGTTATCTCTCTGAGATGTTCAACAAGATTGGGAATGAAACGACGCAAAAATTCAACTTACCATTAAAGGACTGAATTTCTTTCTTGCTACGGGGCTACTCCAATTGCTGAATTGCTTCCACTCGTGCAGGGTCTATACGAATGCCATCTTTAGAAATGATATGGCCCAGCAGCTTTCCTTCACTCATAGCAAAAAGACTTTTCTTCGGATTCAATGAGATGCCATATTTTCTGCACTTTTCAAACACCTTGGTCAAATGAAACAAATGCTCTTCATCTTATTTAGAAAACACGGTCAAATCATCAAGATAAACAACTAAAAAGACATCCTTCTCATTTGCAAAGGCCATGTCCATTGCCTGCTGAAATGTGGCACCTGCATTCTTCAATCCAAACGGATCTTGGCATAATGAAATGTACCCCATGGAGTAGTAAATGTTGTCTTGTCACGATCATCTTCGTGCACCAAAATCTGATTATATCCGAAGTAACCATCAAGCAATGACATCCTAGATGCCCCCACAACCCGCTGCAATATGTGATCCATCTTGGGCAGCGGATAATTGTCCTTTAATGACACTTTGTTTAGATTTCTAAAGTCTATACACAAGCGAATCTCACCGGTTTTCTTCCTCACGGGCACCAAGTTTGAGATCCAATCAGAAAACCAGATTTGCACTATGATTCCGGACTTATACAACCTGTTGACTTCCTTCTCAATCAATGGCAGCAATTTAGGATTAATTCTTCTCAGCTTTTGCCGGAAAGGCTTTTGATTTGGCTTTATAGGAATGGTATGCTGAATAATGCTTGTGTCATAAGTTTTCAAATCTGAATAATCAAATGCAAAAACATTAGAATACAGAGACAATAATCTGATATACTCTTGCTTTACCTTAGGCGGCAATGCTTTTGAAAGCTTCACCATTTTTGGATTTGCAGCTGTCCCAAGGTTCACATCTTCAACTCCTTCGTCCGTTGGCCTCAAAGTTGGCTTGCGGACCACATCATCCTGATCAAACAATTCCTCTAAAGGAATCAATCCTTTTGGAATGTGATTTTCCTTAAGCTGCAATACACCCATCTGATTCACTCCTTCAGCTTCCGTGTCTATTGAAATGTCTTCGAACTTACCCTTAACTTGCAGAAAATCTTCAATTTCTTCGTCATCTTGGAACACTTGCCAACACCTTTGGTTATCTAGAACTGTAGGACGATGCTTCACATATATCTCGAACTTATTGCTGGAATTCATGGGTATTTTCAGATTACTTGCTGCCTTAGCCAATGCATCCGCAACACCATTTTGAATCCGGGGCACACATGTCAAAGTATGTTCAGAAAATCTTTTCAAGATATCTAAAACAACATTTCTATAAGCTCTCATGCGAGGATGTTTGGCCTGAAATTCACCTTTCACTTGCTTGATAACTAGTTCGGAGTCGCCATATACTGCTATTTTCTTTGCCTTTAACTTCAGAAGGATTTTCAGACCAGCAATAAGAGCTTCATATTCCGCCTCATTATTCGAACAATCAAATGCCAATTTGTAAGAACATACCCATACCTTGCTTGGAACTTGATCTTGGGCTGAGAATGGGCTTTGAATCCACACACCTATACCAGCACCATCGCTGCCCACTGCACCATCAAAATCCATGGTTCAAAGACCCTCTTCATCATCTTCTAAGTGCTAAAAATCTGATTTTGATTCATGTTCTGCTTGCTGCCCATTTATTTCTGCAATTGGCCTTATGACAGCAAACCTTTCTTCACTTTCCTTTCTCAAAACATCCTTGAAATTTTCTGAAATGTCTGGTATATCTTCTACTTGAACTAACTGACTATCTACCTCATTGAAATTTTCCGCAAATAAAACAAAAGATTCTAAATCTGTCTGTACATAATTTACAGGATGATTGATGGGCTTTTCCTTACTAGTGATCATGTATTTCATCTTTTGTTCTCGATATAAATTCCTCATTTGACCGAAAACTGGAATTGAAGCATATGAAAAATCAAGCTGAATTGTACCTTTGAGTTTGGCTCCCCATGACCTTGACAACAACATGCCAAATCGTGGAGGGATATCCGCCACCACCACATCCATCAAAACGTTCTTCGCTGGAATTTGATCTAGACTCACCACTAAGTCTTTAATCAAACCAATGCATCTTACCCGGCTGGAATCAAATGAATATAGATCATGATACTTTCTAGTGATGTCAAGTCCCAGCTTCTCCATGATTGTTTTTGGCATCAAATTATGTGAAGCTCCCGAGTCAAACATGGCATTGTGCAACACAATCTCATGCAAACGCAAACTGATATAAAATGGAGGAATATCACTCTCAGGAGACTCACCATTCAAAGCTGGCCCAAAGATTAACTCCGGCTAATCATCTTGTACATTCACCATGTCTAGCATTGGGTCAACATTCAGCAATTTAGAAATTTGACCTCGGTAAGTGGCATCCTTCATGACCTCCATTAAAGGAATAGGTATCTTCAACTTTGCAATTTCATTCTCCAAACTGAAAACTGGAAACTTCTCACCTTCCTTTGCCGGATTATCTCTTTTCTCAGCTTTATCCTTTGGTGCATTTGATGGCTGGTCAATTTTAGCTGCCGATGATGTTTGAGTTGATGATGGACCGGTTATATCTTTACCTTTTGAAGAAATTGAATCATTCTTTGCTGCAATGTCTTTCTTTTTCTACACGGGATTTATAGGAATAGCCCAGCTTCTCAATTGCCTTTACTATCCTTGCTGAGCTGATAATGCATTCAAGTACCCTCTTTGATATTCTTCAGATTCTTCTTCAAGTATCATATCATTTGACAAAATATAATGCTCATCTTGGGGAAAAACAGAATTACTCACCAACTCATCTTCTTCTGTGATATATGTGGGCATATCATCAGGGGTGAAGAAATGATTTTCCTCGCCAACATTATCACCCTCATCTTCAGACTCTTGACTAACAAAATTCTGTTGAAAAGGTGGTTTCATTTGCTGCTGAACTGTCGTGTCTTGTGCCTTTGTTTCACGCTGCTTGATTCTATATTGTTGCTGCGGTTGACCTCTGAAATTGGAATTACGAATTTGAGGCTCCGGTTTGTCAATAGTCATCTTTTCAAGTGCCCTCTTTATCTGCTCAAGAACCTGATTTGATGTGGATGCTTCCTCTTTGATTGTAACTCGCTTTTCCGCCTTCATCCTTGTTCTTTTGTCATTCAAATTTGCCTCAACACTGACAGCAATTTTCTGCATCTCCTCCAAGGTAGGCAGATCTCTATCTCTCAATGAATAAGCCATCTCCGGATCAAAACCATCCGAGAACTTGAGAAGTGCTGATTTTCTAGATGGCCTCAAATCATCGGGAATAACATTATAAACTGTATTAAATTTGATTATGTAATCTTGAACAGACTCACCCGGATTACACTTGAGGTTGTTGTATTTGTCATTGATTTGAAGCGGATCCTTTCTGATTTCCCACTGATCTAAAAACTGATTCTGAAGTGCTTCCAAAGTTGTGATGCTATTGGCTGTCAACCCTCTGAACCATTTTCTAACTTCTCCTGCAAATGTTTGCACGAATAACCGCATGGTAACATCTTCTTCATCTAACTCATATAGATCAAAAAACGTGGTCATCTTATCGATATGTTGCTGAGCTGTAACACTCTGTGGAGTGCCATCAAACATGGGAATTTTACTTTGGTAATCAGCTGGCATATCATGAAGATTTGCAGGTAAAACCAATGGGGCAAACCAGGCAGCCATTGCTCTAGGTGGGGGAGTAGGATGTGTATGAAGTGGAGGGGTTGTAATAGCAGGGATTATTATAAGAGGAGGTGTAGTTTGTGGAGTCCGAGGAGTGGGAGGTGTGGGAGACGAAGGAGGAGAACCGACTGCTGATTCTGGATAGGTGATTATAGGTGAAACTGCAACATAAGGAGGGTAAGACTCTTCATGAGCCGTGATAGTAGATCCAATGTGATCAGAGATACCCTCAACAAAATCAGCAAGGGTAGTGGCTTGAACACTTGACTGAAAATGTCTTAAAATGAAATTTTCAATTAGTTTATTATGTCTCTCAAACTCAATAACAGCTGCAAAATCAGGATCAAGAACTAGAGAATCGAGCGCACTTTCAGACTTAGCTTTAAACAGAGACAACTCAAAGCTTTCGTCAAAATCTAAATCTTCAAGATAGTCAAAAATAGCTGGGCATGAATGAGATCTGAAAATGGGTCTAGGATCTGTAGCCAGCTTGTTTTCTCGAAATGACTAAGAAAGAAAAAGCATTCAGCCTGTGAAAACTCTCAACCTATCATCCACGGCTCAGAGTTAACAAATACATGTGGATAAGATGTCAAAGAAGCGCTATGTTCACAAGCTCACGGAGATTGACTGAAGCAGCTTTTATCTACTTGCGCTGATGTAAAACAAGAGCGTTTTCGAAGGCTACCTGGCGTAACTTCAGGCTCCGTCTAAGACCTATGAAATAAAACGTCAATGAGCAAAAGATCAATTGTCCTTCCCCAGTATGGTCGAAAGTATGTTAGAGCTTGAAATTTCACCTCAGGCTGAGAAAGGTAAACCTCAAGGCTACATCAAACCATTCAGCCTCGTAGCTAGCCCTACGGGGCAGGAGAAGGCTCTCTCCGGTCAACCTCGGTAGATTTTCAATAGGATGAGATGACCAACAATGTATCACTGATATTAGGCTAGTAAACTGGTTATAAAGGTTGATTTTGGGGGTTTTTGGTGGCAAATTGAGGAGCTGCAATTTAGGGTGCGGGGATTTGACACAGTTTCTGCAGGGGGGTCTTTGGGGCGAGGTAGGAAACAATATTGATGCCTTAACTTGAGATGGATGATTAGGAGGAAAGATAAGAAAGCTAAAGAGAGAAAACAATGAATTTGAATTCCCTTTAGACAGTAGAAAACATGGAAATTAAACAAATTTAAAAGCAGAGCATGGCTAGCATGAATTCATACTTTAACACTTCATTTGTTTAATGTGCAGCAGTAAAGAAAGGAAATTAATCACATAAAAAAGCTTACAAGAACATGAAGAAACACACCATCAACACATGAGTCCACAAGAATCCCAAAGATGACTGCAAAACCCTGGTCTTCCTTAGCCAAAAATTGCAGAGATACAAGTGATTATACAATGATAGCTTCTCCCTCAAGAGTCCAACCATGAAAATGAGCAAGAAAGTACATAATATAGATGATCTAACCTCTTTCCCTACCTCCATGGGTCGAGCTCACTATCCTAGGAGCTGTTTGAACAACTTCTAAACTAAGCACTACAAAATAGGCAGTCAAAACAACTTGCCTCTATAAACTTGGAAACCAGTTCATACAGTCAATCTTTACCCTTTACATGAGAGAAACTTCTAGAAGAGGTAAACAAGAGTAAAATTATCCAAAAAGTGTCATAATTACAGTCAAGAGGACCACCATCGACCTTAGAAATTCAAACTGGAGCTAAACTGCAATTTCTGAGCTGAACTGGTCAAATCTGGCAAAGTTCTCTCAACGGGTCGCGCACATCATCCTCAACGGGTCGCGCACTTTGGAGCCCTGTTTGGAGGCCTTCCCGGTGTCAGAATGAAGTTCCGGATAGCTCATTGGAAAGTTATCTGAGTCTAATTTCCAACCCATCCGGAATTTTTGGATTTGAAGGTCATTTGCCTAGCCAAAAGTCAATTCTCCCAAGACTACTTTTGCAGCTCAAAAAAGGGGCAGAAAGTCAAAACTTGGTTGTATTTTGACCTTTTGGAGGCCCAAAACTCCATGAAAACTCAAGTCCATCCATAGGCATGTGTAACTTTGCATGAAAAATCCAAAAATGTTGAGTTTTTTCAAAACAGAGCTACGATGACAAAGGGTCTCACCGGGGGTGAGACCCGTTGAGAAGCCAAAACTTGTAAATTTCCCAAAATTACCAAAATTACCCAAAATTCTCCAAAATTTTTGGGATTTGTGCTGTAGATGATGCTAGTGAGTGCCATGATCCTTGAGGGATGCCTCGGCCAAAATACGGAGGGGGTTGGTCTTCTTCTTCCGCCTAAGAGCCTCGGACAACCTCCTTTGGAACATTTTCATTTTTGCCTTGCAAACATGCATCCTCGCCCAATAGTGATTTTTCATGTTCCTTAGCAGCTTTTTCTCTTGGTTGGCCTTAGCCAACAGCCTCTCCAAGTGGGCATTCTCCTGAATGAGCAATGACTCTCGGTCAGGAGGCAATGGATCACCGGGCCTCCTACGGTTTAGGACTCGGTCACTACGAATCCTCCAAAGCTCATCAAGTGCCTTCTCCTCCTCTAGCTGTGTGTTCCGCTGCTCTAGGTAAGTGATGGTCCATTGGGCACCCTTGAGTCTCCGCTGCAAAATATCATTCTCGGCCCTGAGATGCTGAATGATCTCCTTTGCCTCTTGGCTAGGAGAACTGGCCTCGAGATCAATCACCGGATCCTCATGACTCATGGGCTCTTTGCCCCTCTGTAATACCTGTGCTGGTGAAGAAAGCGAGGCCCCTTCCACCTGCTGTGGAGATAACACTCGCTGATCTGAAGATGAAGGCGAGACCCCTTCCACCTGCTATGGAGATAGTACTCGCCTAGCTGCTGCAAATAAGGCCCTTGGGCCTTTCTGATAGGTGACCAAAGGAGTGGAGCTGACATGTCGGGTGATGGGAGCATCAAGCTACTGAGATGGTCCTCCCTCCTCATGAATTGCCTCCTGATGTGGCTGAGGTGGCACTGTGAAAAACTCACGGGAGATGAACTCCTCCCATGAGATGCCCTGCTGAGTCAACTGATGAGAGACTATGAGCTGGATCAAACCATAGTGACAAAGGCTCCTGAACTGCTGAGCCGGGGTTTTCCTCTGCAACATGGGCAACATCCTCTGAATGTTATGAAACAAGAAGACCGGGAGGTTCATCATCCTCACCCGGGTGAAATGCATCAACAGGCGAATGTGATATGAATACACCTGTGAAAATCTGCCCTCACAGGTAAAGTAATGCATGATAAGTCTGATGAGGGGAGCATACTCGCTCCAGAGAAATCTGAATGGGAAAACACCCATCAACAGTCTCACAAATGATGGCCGGACATAGGGCTCAAAGTGAACAAAATCAAGTAATCTGCGCTTAGGCCACACCTCACCCACATTCGGTATCCCTGTAGCCTCTGAAATCACCTCAGGTGTCAATATGAAGTTCACCCCTGCAAGAGTGACATGTCCATCATGGAGGTGTAAGACAAACAAGCGGGTCAACTCTCTATGATGCTGAATCTGAGAGATCCTCTCACAAAACTGATAGCAAGACATGTACAGGAAGCAATTCACTGCCAAAGGACAAGCCTGTAATTCTGCCAAAGAAGTAGGCTCTTCCCGCTTATGATGTCCTCCCTTACCTCCTCTACGAGGCCTCCTCTGTTCCTCAACCTCTGTAGATGATGAATGGTCATCACTTTGCTCATAAGTTCCGGTTTCTGACATGGTTTTGGAGCAAAGTGGACAAAATGAACTGTTGTCTCTGCCTGCAAAAGTGTTGAACTCTATGCTGTTTCAAGGGGAAAAAACATGAGGGGAATGTTAGGGGAGGGAACTTCTTAACAAGGAATGGGAATATATGAAAATAACAGGGAATTTCAAGGGAAATTTTACAAATGATCATGCTTATAGGAACATGTATTTGAATTTAGGAAATCATTTGCAAAGATGTTTATATATGGGACAAAAAACATGTGTGATAGTAAACATGGAAGGAGCATACATGTATCAATAGGGACATAGGGAAATCATACACCAAATTTACTTATAGGAGTTCATGTGTATCATAAGGCAAATTTTTTGATAAGGAGTACATGTACATTGTTTTAACATAGAGGGAATGTTTTCATGTACAAGGGGATGTCAAGGGCATGTAGGGGTTATGTACATGACTTTAGATATATAGCAACATTTATTTTCACATGCCTCTTTTCTGTATTTGCAAATGTATCTTTTCTTTTTGCTTTTATTTTTGCATGTGTATGGTAGAGGGAATTAGGGTTTTGTGTGCTTGGGAGAGGGGTAGGGTTTATAGATTAGGCATGGGGGAAAAAGTTTACATTTTATGTACAAATAATATGGGACAGAGATGAAAGCATGACTGTGAATGAAAGGGGAAAAAGGGAGGGAACCAAATGGGACAAAATCACTTGAAATAGTCACAAAACCCTAGCATTTTACAAACATTAACAAGCAGCCATTTATGTCCTTTCATTCGCATAATGTGAGGTTAAAATCATAGCATACAACCTTACATTCACCATACAATCTTTAAAACCATGCATAAGAGCCTACCTCGACCGATTGAGAAGATTAGGGAGATGAAGAAGTTTGTTTGAAGTTTGATGGCAAACAGATGAACGGGTCGCGCAGGTTCCCCAATGGGTCGCGCACTGCCCAATGGGTCGTGCCCGTTGTAAATTTGAACTGTTGGAGTGCCCTGGACGGGTCACGCACCGCCCAACAGGTCGCGCACCGGCTTGAATTGGTCGCGCACTTGCTAACTGCCTGAAATCACTGTGCTTTTGCCTCTTTCGCCTATCACTCTCTCACAACCTCTCTTGCAAGCTTTGAAATGCACAATGAGAGTGTTTAGAGGGAATATGACCTTTTATAATCCTCATTTGAAAAAATGTCATCAATAAACCCACTTTATAAAGTCTATTTTGACACTTTTTTAAAACGCTGATTTTTTGGTTTCCTTTATCTGAATTTGACTTTTTGAGTGCTTTGACTTGCTTCTTCTTGCAGGTAGATCATCTGAAGGACTGTGGCGAGGGGACCAAGGTTGTTGCTGCCTTTTTGAAGACTTTTTGAAAATTTATTTCTTTTTACAAAAATTTATCATGAATTTGGCTTTAAAAACAGAGTTTTTAAATCCAAGTTTAAAAATGAACTGTACATGATGAAAATATCAAAGGAACATGTTACCATCCTCCCTATGGCTTGCTGGGGACTCAAGGATTTTTAGAGACATGACCTTGCAAAGGCAAATGACCAAAACCCTAGACCTAGAATTTTGACATTAAGACACATCAAGACAAGCTTGAAAAACTCAATGACTAATATGACCTGATCCAGCAAAGCCAAGAGGGGTATGAATTGACCAGCTCCTCCATCAGGGTTATGGCATGCCTAACGGGATGCAAACTTTGACACTGATGAGACACCTGCTAATGCAAATGCAAAGAGCTTTGATCACTGATGGAGGGCTTTCAAGACCGACACTAACAAGATCAAAATCACGCTTGAGGATAGATGCAAGACGACATTTGCAACTGAATGTGAATATTTTCAATACATCGTAATGCCTTTTGGGGTGAAGAATGTGCTATCGATCTTCTCGTGTGTAGTCATTGTGACATTCAAAAACTTCATTCATAAATTTTCTAGAGTTATACTTTGATGATTGGACAATGTTTGGATTCGTCAAGCACCATGTGGAAATTCTGCACTTGATGCTAGATACATGTAGGAGATACCAGATCATGCTCAATCTGAAGAAGTGTTTGTTTTGTGTCCCTTTTGGGATCTTGCTGGGTCATGTGGTATGAAGACAAGGATTGATGGTAGACCCCACGAAAATCGCAGTGATAATCAACTTGGAGGCACTAAGGAGTCTGAAACAAATGTATGTAACTCTGGGGCATACAGGATACTATAGGAAGTTCATCAAGAGCTATTCCCAGATCACCGTGCCTATGGAGAAATTATTGAAAAAGGATGATACGTTCTATTGGAATGATGAATTTCAGAAAATCTTGGATGTGTTGAAAGAGAAAATGGTCACCTCGTCGATCCTATTATTCCCAGATTGGAAAAAGGAATTTCATGTGCACGTGAACACATCATTTATTACACTGGGAGCTGTACTGACACAAGCCGGTGAGGGAGAACTAGATCATCCCATAGTGTTCACAAGTAGGAAGTTGTCTAAAGTAGAGAAAAATTATTCCATGACAAAACGCGAAGGATTAACTATGGTGTACGTGCTTGAGAAGTTCAGGAACTAGTTGTTGGGTGGACACTTTAAGATGTGTATGGATCATTCCATGTTCTAGGAGGACGAATTCGAAGTTATTGTGAAGCTAGGATGACTGAATGTGGGACATGGTCATATGTCATGCATTGAAACTAGAGGAACCTACTAATTTAGAGGAAGGACTTCCTGATACATATCTCTTTGTAGTGTGCATCACGGACAGTCACTTTGAAGATATTATCCACTTCCTAACGACATGAACGGATCTAGAAGGTTATAAAAGTCAACAGAAGAAGGAACTGGTAGTGCACACGATAGACTTGTCTATCATTGTAGGGAACTTATACAAAATAGGATCAGACAAAATATTGCAATGTTATGTGGCTAACTTTGAACAAAGCAGCATCCTCGATGAGGCTTATGGAGGAGCTGCGGGAGGAAATTATGCAGGGAAAGCAATAGCGCAAAAGATTCTACGTGCTAGGTTGTGGTGGCTGACCATGCATAGGGATTCAAAATCATATTGTAGGGCATGTGATGCATTTCAAAGGACTATTAGGTCATTGTGGAGAGATGAGCTGCCTCTAATACTCTAGGTGACGTTACAACCATTTGAAAAATGGGCAATTAACTTTGTGGGACCAATTCAACTTCAAGGAAAGAAGATGAGTGCACGGTACATCATCACCGCGACTGAGTATTGGACTAGATGGGTGGAGGCATAGACTATGAAGGACTACACAGGTATGACAACAAAAAAAATTATTTTTGACTATGTCCTGATGAGACTCGGGTGTCCAAATATTTTGATGAGCAATCACGGTACGCACTTTCTTAATGAAACAATCAGTGCGTTAGCAGAGGAATTTCAAGTATATCATCAGAAAAGTACGCCTTATCATCTGCAGGCTAATGGTGGAAGTGTTTAATGAGGTACTGGAGAGAGCACTGGCGAAGGTTTGCAATGCTTAGAGAAATGACTGGAATGTGCACGTACCCACGATGCTATGGGCCATAGAATAACTTGAAAGAAGCTAATTGGGAAAATGCCTTTCAGACTTGTGTATGGTGTAGAAGATGTGATTCCAATGGAATACATTGTACCTAGTCTATGCATAGTCACATTAATAGGAATGGAGGATGGTAGAGCCCTTGAAGAGAGTCTCGCGTAGCTAGCGAAGCTTGAGGAGGACCGATTTCTAGCTAGATTTCATCAACAAGCTCAAAAGGAGCACAAAAATGCATGGAACAATCGGCACATCAAACTGCACACCTTCAAGGTAAATGATTTGGTCTCTTTATATGACAACAACTCTGATAAATTCCTAGGGAAATTTAGGATGCACTAGCTAGGTCCGTATGTCATCAAGGAGATTACCGATGGTGGATCAGTTCAGCTGGTCAAACTGAATGGAGAACCCTTCCTAGGGAAGTTGAATGGAAGCCGATTGAATCCATACATCGGTGATCCAACTATGTGACTATATGAGGGAAGCAAAGTCTTAGCACTCTAGGCAACTGAAAGGAAGCGCGGGACTATAAACTACATTGCTCAGGTTGGAGAGCTGCATGATTGGGGAACTGCGCGGAACGAAGAAATGTCACAGAGACTGCAGAAGTGCGCAAGGAGCTGCGCTAACAAAGGAAAAACCATGCAAGACAACCAAGAAGTGACTGTTAAAGTCACTGTTCATGATTTGACGATGAAAAAATAGCTAAATGGAGGGGGGGTGCAGAATTTAAGTCAGAATTTATGGACCAAATCTTTGAAAATATGATGCAAATCTAGCATTAATGAACCGAGTGTGGGGGGAATGGTCGGATTTGAATTTGAAAACGCCTATAATTAGAAAGGGTTGCCCAGTGGAAAACACTTGGCATTTTGAGAATTGAGGTGTTGAGATCTTAGGCATACATTAACCATGAATAATTTGAAGCTTTGATAGCAAGTTTAGTGTTTGAGAGGTTTCCAAAGGAGATACATGATTTTTTGAATAGAATCATGTCGATGCCGGCTGAGATTGTAAATGTTGGGGAAATAATGACAGTTGAAGGAGTTGTTCCAGAGGTAGCCATGGTAGTTGAGGGAGCTGTTGTGGAGATTGCAACTACGAAAGTACCAGCTGAAGTACCTAAGTCCCCATGGTCGTCCAAGCCGAGGCCTACCCTGACCAAGGAGGGTTCGAAGAAAAAGAAAGGAAAGTAGGCTGCGACACCACAGCTGGTGCGCACATCACCTAGAAATAACCCATAGAAGGATAAGCCCACCATGTAGGAAAAGGTCAAGGTAGTTGACCTAGAGCCAGAAGAAGAGGCTGAAGAAATCCCCATGGATGATGAGGATATTGCGATGGAAACAGAGGATGTTGAGGTTGAGGGGTCTAACCCCATTTCTAAGCTATCTGAGTACATTCCTTTGTGCAGGGGCAAAACGAAGGTGCCAAAGGATATTGATGAGAGTAAGGTCACTTTGCACACTGCCCTCTTGCCAGAGAAAATTGTCTTTGAGGGACTGCATTTGGGGCGTGTCCCCCTTCTAAAATTGGAAGACTGGGATTTAGCTGAGAAGGAGCATTTCCCTCATTTAGTGACAGACCAACTTATGCACCATGTCTTCCATAAAAACACTAGGGTGACTACTTTGCAACTGAGGAGGTGGCTGAAAGGCGTCAACAGGGCAGGCTTGCGAAACCTGCTATGGGTGTCGCATTACAATCATGCGCCCATCATGATGATCGTGATCAAGCAACCATTGTGCATGGTGCATGATGGGTGTCTATGACTGGAAGAGCTGATACCCATCACTAACATGCTGATCCATAGGATCACATGGCTTCCACACTCAGGAGAAAATCTGGCCATGGCGTTTGGCGGAAAGTCTAGTGGGCATGCCCTTGCTGAGGCGATGAAGGAAAAATTCAAACTAGTAAAGAATCCGCGTGGCTACGCCGTCACAAGTATCTCTGACCCCAGAGTCAAAGTGGCGATGCAAATCTTGGCAGGAAAGGTCATAAGGAAGTGTCCCATAGATGAAGTGTTAGCACCAGTGATAGTCGTGGTGGCCCAGTGTGCGAAGGGTGTACAGTTTAACTGGGCACACTGTTGGGCAGCAAATCCCCCAATAGTATGTTTTTGGGGCTTGAAGCCTGAATTTTGGTTAAGTACAATGTAAAGACCATGTGAAATGCGGGTGCAGAGCGCGAGAGTCTAGGGTTGTCCGCCCTAAAATAATGTAATTTAATGTATGGTATGTCGGCCTACCCATGGTCCACGGACCATGGGATTGTATAAATAGAGTGAGGCTCTAAGGGTAAAGTTAGTCTTAAGTCTTATGTTCTTTTGGATAATGAATTAGCTTTGAGTCTATAAGTACGAGTCTTTGGTTGTAGTGGTAGGAAGAGGCTCTGCAGCTGAGTGCGTAGAGGCCTGATAGAGTTTGTAGTTCTGTGCATGGACCCCTGCAGCTGAGTGCACAAGGAGGAGTTGGGATTGTACTTGAACAGAGGATTAATAAATTTTAAGTTGATTCTGAAATACTATGTGTTTATGCGTCTGTTGTATTTATGCATCTTTTTACAGTTTTATGATTGCGTGCACTTGTTATGAATGTTGAATGGTTAATGAGAATATTGGGTACACAAAATTCAGTGAAGATATGTAATAATAGCACAGTAAGGATAAAGGATCTAGAGAGCACCTCTTCGCGCTCTTTACAGAGATGCGAGGAAGAAATTTCACAAGTTGCGAAGGATAGAGAGCTGCACGGAGCAGTGCAAGCGCACAGGTTCGGTTCACAAACTTCCCAGACTTCATCAAGACATCCATAGGGTGTGGAAACCTGGTTCCAGCACCCTCCCATACTACCTCAGGTGAGACCTCAGTCTGCATACCACGGACTATTGCTGAACGGGCCGGTAGTTTTGGGATTTGTTTGGTTAAATCACTTCTGAACTTGGGTCAGGCCCCAACAAGCCAACAAATGGTTTCTTTGCCAAGACTGGGATCTGCCTAAGGGATTTCTGATGTCGTGCCACTGGAACCCAATAAAGAAGGAAATTGAAGAGTGGTTGGACATGAAGATTCATGAGTTCGTGACACAGGAAAACAAAAATCCATAGGTATTCGAGAAAAGGTGGCTAGATCACTACTTGTATATGGAAATCCACGAGATCTTCTTCACATCCTTTCCTTCTGGACTGTATGAGTGGATCGCGAGGTTAGCCAACAGCCAGGGAAGGTGTAAGCTCATCCAACCGATTGTGTGGACCCCAGAATTAGTGTGCAGACTAGAGGCGTCAAAAGATAATATTGCGCAAGCTGTGGACCATTGGCTCGATCGGATAATCGGGGGATTTATCACTGAGTTCGCGATAGACACGACTGTAAGCTACAGCAAAGCATAATGATTTCCTTAAGGGACTACGAGGTAAGTACATTAAATCTTTGAATACCTATATTAAGATGTTTTTATGTGAAAAGCGGGTTATGTGAATCCATTAATGTTTGGGACGATGTGGAGCAGAAAGATCAACAGAGGTAGCGGGGAATTAGGAAACAATGCTTTAATATCACATTCACAAGAGAGCGAGGAAGAGCTCGCTCGGGTCTCTCCCAGAAGTGTGGTCAGTTTGATAAGGCAGCGCATTCTGCAGTTACCACCTCCACTTACGCCACGACCCACTTCACCTCCTTCACCTCCATCTCCACCCACTCCACCTCCACCAAACCCGCAGTTCAACATGGTGAGTGCGATCAAGCTACCCGTATTCAGAGGAGTAGGAAATGAGGATCAAAAATAGTTCTGGTTCGTGGTAAGAGCAGTGTGGGAAGCACAAGGGGTCAGGGATGACAACATTAAGAAGGCTGCATTGGTGAGCACGCTACAGGATTGCGCATTGACATGGTATATCAAGCACTCTAATGATCACCCAAATGCAGGAATAGCAAAGATCCAGAATGTGCTGAACAGAGAATTCAGCCGGCCGAAATAAAAGACACAGTCAATGATCAGATTGAAAGAGATCATGATGCTTCGATGCGAGACCCCCTGGGATCTAGATCAACGGTTGAATAGTACCATCCGCGAGGCTAATATGATGCTAACGGATGCACATCACAACAGAAGGTTTCAACCCAAGCCGAAGCGTTGGAAATGGCGATGAGGTTGCATGAGACACCGATACAGGATCCGAGGCTAGGTGTTCAACAAATCCATGTGCAACTACAGAATCTCTACATGGAAATGTAGAGCATGAAGCAGGATAGGGCACCGCGGATAGAGGCGCACGAGGAACTGTGGTGCATAAAATGCAAAGGCTAGGGCCATGACAAAGACCATAGTCTAGTATTCATGAACTACTTGGTAGGAGGGGGGCCAATGCTGTTGAGACCAAAGGCACAGGTAGGGCCGAGTACAACACCCGCGCTATGGTGTGCAATCTATCAAATAGGAGGAAAGCACACAACAGATAATTGTCACTTGTTGTAGAAGTTGTAGAAGTATACATAGAATCCCCAGTAGTTTTTTTGTAATTTTTGTACGTCAGTAGGCCACGATGAGTGTACGCGTCATAACTACGAGTTAATGATGGATCGGACCCAAACCTATAAAATGCAGATAGAAATGCGAGGCCTCAACCCAACCGCAGGGATGGCGTGCACTGGATTTGAGGGTTGAGGTCGAGGAAGAGGAGGAATGGGGCCAGGAAGGGGCCACGAACAATTAATTTGTTACAATTGTGGAGGACCAGGGCACTATGCTCATGATTGTACCAACCCAACGAGAGTATCCTATTCATGCTATGCTCAGTTTGATCATGAAATGGTAGATTGTCCTACATTGATCACACAGATGCATGAGAAAGAGGTACTCTAGCCTACTCCGACTTAGAATATCCAAATGATGAGGTTTGAACCACGCGAAGAAGACCCAAATGTGAACATGATGCTGGGAAGCGGTGTGACCATAGGGGGAGATAAGTGGAAGAAGCTAAAGGAGGATACATGGGTTCACAAGGCTCCTACCAAGGAACCTGAGTTTGACCTAGAATGCGCAAAGGAGACGTTCATGGAAGCTAAGAAGAGCTTTGCGGAAGCCTCTACTTCAGGTAGTAAGGATCAACCAAAGCCAGGGATGGATCCTTCTATGCTTACTACCTTTTTAGTGACATGCATGAAACTGTTTCGCGACAACAAGGCAGTTAAGTGAGTACAGGAGTTGATCACCAGGTGCGCGGGTTAGCGGAACCGCGCGTAGTCCAGAAATTGGGGAAGCATGCATTGTGCACTGGGAGGGAAATGAGATTGATGGCATAGATTGGTGAATATGAAATGGATCAGGTAATCCTAGACCTGGGTTTGGACACGACTGTATTACCGAAGCAGACATGGAACATATGGGCAAGCCCGCGTTGTAGTGGTCCCCTATTCAATTATGAATGGCGAACCAACAGAATATTTTTCCCATCGGGAGGTTGCCAGGGTTAACATTTGATATCGAGGGGGTGAGCACACAAATGGAATTTGAATTAATAGAGATTGTCGATGACAGCAATCCCCATCCCTCATTGCTAGGAATAGACTGGGCCACCGATATGAATGGAGTCATGAACCTGAAGAACCAGAAGACGATATTCGAGAAAAAGTCGCTACGTGTAGTAGTTCCGCTAGACCCAGCTAAAGGAGTGTGCTATACAGAACCTGTGCACGACGAGGAAAGCGACGATGAGCTGGATTTTATCTACAAGATAACTGCGTGAGATAAGGATTGGGTGAATCTGACTGCAAATGGAAGGATCTCATGGGAGCACACAAGTTCCGACACCTTGGATTCAAACGAAGAAGATGAATGATGTCACAATCGGTTGAACTAAGTGACAACAATGAATTGAAACACGATGATTAGATCACTGTGGTGCATAAAAACCCAAGCCCAAGATCTACCAACATATGATGGATTGACAATGGTGGATGAATTCTTGAGCAATTTTGAAAGTGCAGTACTGGAACAACAGCGGTTGAAAACTAGCACGGATGTGGAAGGATGATGCACCTATGATTTGGGAAACCACAACTATGGATAGAAGATAAATACGATGGACGAGATGACCCTCACATGCACCTCACGAAATGGACCAAGGCCTATGGGGAAGAACCTCAGCCTGCATGGGTGCACTTATTCTACCATACCCTGGATGTCATACCCATGAATTGGTATACTGAGACGGAACTCCGACATGGTACGGGCAAATGGGATGCCTTGCGCGAGAGATTTTTGTTAACATTCACATTTGAAGACCGATGGTTGGATACTGTTGACGATGCACTGCAAGCCGTAAAAGTTTCCATCTTCAAAATACCATAGGAACCACGGCAAGTAGTTCATCTAGCATGAGAAACTCAGTTAAGCAGTGCCCTAGAATGCTATAATGTGCAAGTAGAGGAGGATGATGACGACTTCCGAAATATTAATACTCCAGAAACTGAAGTGTGTCGCGAAGTTCGAAGACCATCAATTGAGGATCACGACATCACTGCGCCACTAAAAACAAAGCAGGTAAACATTGGTACAGACGCGAAGCCAAAGTACACGACGCTTGGGGACTATTGGGATGATGCTACGGTAGATAAGGTCGCCGAGTTACTCCGCGAATATCAAGATTTGTTCTCGACCAAAATCACTGACTTAAAGGGGTTCATTGGCGACTTAGGGATGATGAAGATCACTTTGAAACTGGATGGGAAGCTCATTAAGCAGCGACCTTAGCAGTTGAATCCGAAGTATAAATAAAAGGTCTGCAAAGAACTAGACAAAATGCTTGTAGCTGGAATTATTGAACCAGTGGAAGAATCCAACTAGGTGAGTCCCATAGTAGTACAAGAGATAAAACAGAACGGTGAAATTAGAATATGTGTGGACCTCAGGAAGCTTAATGACGCCTATGTTCACGATCCATTCCCGACACCATTTACAGACGAAGTATTGGAGAATGTTGGCAGTCAAGAATCTTACTCATTCACGGATGGCTTCTCAGGGTACCATCAAATCAAGATCACGTCCGAAGATAGGAGCAAGACAACCTTCACAACCAAATGGGGTTGTTTCAATACACCGTTATACCCTTTGGACTAAAGAACGCGGCAGCAATATTTTCACATGTAGTGGTGGCTGCATTCAAGGAATACATCCACAAGTTCTTGGAGGTCTATCTGGACGATTGGACTGTATTTGGGTTAGTTAAACACCATATAGCAAGCTTACGTTTGATGCTGGATACTTGCCAACAACACCAGATTGCGCTGAATCTTAAAAAGTGCACCTTCCTCATCCCCTTTGGAAATTTGCTCGGCCATGTGGTCTGCAAACAAGGCCTGATGGTGGATCCTATGAAGATTGCTGTTATTCTAAATCTAGAAGCACAACAAAGTGTCAAACAACTACGCACTACGTTGGGGCACATTGGTTACTGCAAAATTTTTATCAAGAGCTATGCACAAATCACAGCTCCAATGGAAAAAATATTCAAAAAGGATGCTACATATTGTTGGAATGATGATTGTAGGAAAAGTTTGGATGTTCTCAAGGAGAAAATGGCATCCGCTCCCATCCTGGTCTTCCCAAAATGGGATATAGAATTTCATGTACATGTTGATGCGTCGTGTATTGCACTAGGAGCTATACTTACGCAGGAAGGCATGGAAAGCGTGGATCACCCAATCTTGTTCGCGAGTCAGCGACTGTCCAAAGCCGAAAAGAACTACTCTACTACTGAGCGCGAAGGGTTGGCAATGGTATACGCGCTCCAGAAATACCGACACTATTTACTTGGTGGGCACTTCAAGATGTATACCGATCATTCCGCGTTGAAATACCTGGTGAACAAGCCTGTGTTGGGGGGGTGCATATGCAAATGGCTATTACTATTTCAAGAATATGACTTTGAGGTCATCGTAAAGCCAGGATGCCTAAATGTAGGACCAAATCACTTATCACGAATTGAGATAGGCGAGGAGCCAACAAATTTGGAAGAAGGACTACCTGATGCACAACTCTTTGCAATGTGCATAACGGATGACCACCTTGAAGATATAATCCATTTTTTAACCACTGGGACTGTGCCAAAGGAATATTTAGTTTAGCAAAAGAAGGAATTGGTGGTGCATGTAGTGAACTTTTCTGTCATCGCGGGGCACCTATAAAAAATGGGAAATGATGAGATATTGCGAAGGTATGTACCTGAATTTGAACGAGATCAGATCCTCGCGGAAGCACATGGAGGGGCTGCAGGAGGACGCTATGCAGGATGCGGTGGCACAGAAGATTCTTCGTGTAGGGCTATGGTGGCCAACCCTACATTAAGATTCGAAAGCACACTGTCGGGCCTATGACATATGTCAAAGGATTGGGAAACCATCACGAAGGGATGAGATGCCACTCAATCCATAGATGATGCTGCAACCATTCGAAAAGTGGGCAATCGACTTTGTGCGACCAATCAAACCTCAGGGAAAGACGGGTGCACACTACATCATCACCACGATAGAGTACCTGACTTGATGAGCGGAAGCACAGCCGGTTAAGGATTTCACGGCTACTACAGCTGCGAAATTTTTGTTCGACAATGTGTTGACACAGTTTGGTTGCCTGAAAATTTTAATGAGTGACCGTAGGACACACTTCCTGAATGAGACCATCATCACAATCACTGAGGAATTCCAGGTGTATCATCAAAAAAATACACCGTACCATCTGCAAGCTAATGGGACAGTAGAAGCATTCAACAAAATTTTGGAGACTGCACTGACCAAAGTATGTAACGCGCAACGAAATGACTAGGACCTGCGCATACCTACCGTATTATGGGCATACAGAACCATGTGCAAGAAATTGACAAGTCAGACACCTTTCAGGTTAGTCTATGGCACGGAAGCAGTCATGCCAATGGAACACATCGTACCCAGTTTGCAGATAGCAGCAATTACAGGCATGTCGGACCATGAAGCCTTGGAAGAGAGACTCACGCAATTGGAAGAACTCGAGGAAGAATGGTTTCTGGTGGGATTCCATCAGCAGTGACAAAAAAAAACGTGAGAAAGCCTGGTATGATTGCTATATCAAGTCACACACATTCAAGGTAAATGATTTAGTGTTGCTGTATGACAACAAGTTCAAAAAATTTCCGGGGAAATTTAGAATGCATTGGTTAGGATCATATGTGGTAAAAGAAGTCATAGATGGAGGCGTGGTATAGCTAGTCAAACTTAATGGAGAACCCTTTCCAGGAAGAGTAAATGGTAGTCGCCTGAAGCCCTACATGGGTGGGTCGGCTATCTGACTAATCGACCAAAGCACAATCTTCGTGACCCGACAAGCCAGACAAAGGTGCAGGACTATAAACACAGGTGCTAGAAGCCGGCATCAAAGTAGAGAGTCAAATCAGACGCAAATGATTTAGAAGGAGACATGGAGTAGATCCAGACGATGATAGCATGGTGTGTTGCCGACCTTCACGCAGCATAGGCACAGTTGGATGGACTTCGCGCAAAGATCACCACACTAGCAGAGTGACTTAGGACGAGTCACGATGATTATGTTGGGGGCCTGTTGGGCAGCGGATCCCCCCATAGTATGTTTTTGGGGCTTGAAGCCTGAATTTTGGTCAAGTACAATGTAAAGATCCCGCGAAATGCGGGCACGGAGTGTGAGAGTCTAGGGTCGTTCTGCCTAAAATAATGTAATTTAATGTATGGTATGTTGGCCTACCCATGGTCCGCGGACCATGGGATTGTATAAATAAAGCGAGGCTCTAAGGGTAAAGTCAGTCTTAAGTCTTGTGTTATTTTGGATGACTAATTAGCTCTCAGTTTGTAAGTCTAAGTCTTGGGTTGTAGTGGTACGAAGAGGCTCTACAGCTGATTGTGCAGAGGCCTGATAGAGTCCGCAGTTGTGTGCACAGACCCTTGCAGCGGAGTGCGCAGGGAGGAGTTGGGATTGTACTTGAACAAAGGATTAATAAAAGATAAGTTGATTCTGAAATATTGTGTGTTTATGCTTCTGTTGTATTTATGCATCTTTTTACAGTTTTATGATTGCGTGCACTTGTTATGAATGTTGAATGGTTAATGAGAATATTGGGTACACACAATTAAGTCAAGATCTATAATAATAGCACAGTAAGGATAAAGGATCTAGATAGCACCTCTTTGCACTCTTTACAGAGCTACATGGAAGCAGTTGCACAAGTTGCGAAGGACAGACAATTGTGCAGAGTAGCGCAAGCATGCGGGTTCAGTTCGCGAACTTCCTAGACTTCATCAAGACATCCCTAGGGTGCGGAAACCTAGTTCCAATACCCTCCAATACTACCTCGGGTGAGACCTCAGTCCGCGCACCACGAATTGTTGCCGAAAGGGCTGGTAGTTTTGGGATTTGTTTGGCTAAATAACTATTGAACCTGGTTCGGGCCCCAACAAGCCAACACGTGCTACCTCTGTGACGAGCTCCTCGTGAACTACCACGAGGCACAAGATCATAGTAAGACATTCCATTATGCATGGCTACTGCTGTCCATAATGTTGGTTGCGTGGGAGCTACCTGAGGATAGCCAGTTTCCTCCAGTTGTACTAGACCTACCAAAAGTAGTGAAGTTCAATTCGCTGTGGGCTATGAAGGATCCTTAGCAGATCAAGGACAACAAGATCTTTTGTATCTTGATGGATTTGAGCATCCATATGGCCAACAACCACAAGCCGCAGTTGTCACCAACAAATTTTGATAAGTTGTAGGAGTACGTGGAATTCAAGGCCGACTTCCACCATGTCTCAATACGTGTGCGAAAGGACCCTGAACAAAAGTGGCATGACCTGCCATACTTGGCCATAGATGACGCGATTGTAGTGGTCCTCGACCACTAGACAATAGATTGGCACACTGCCACAGACTTGGCAGCGGGATCTAGCAAGTCTGCCGCACAACAAAAGAAGGAAGAAGCCAAGCTGAAGATGGAATAGTTGGCCATGAAGAGAAGAAAGGAGGCCAAGGATAAGGCCAAGGCATAGAACATTACTACGAAGCAGATAAATGGCCAAGCGAAGAAAGAGGAGTGTGGCTCTGACCGAAGTCAGAAGTCACCTTCCCCAGATACAGAAGAAGAGGACGAATAGATGGAGTAGGGAGGAGCAGACCTGAAGATGACTTTGTTTTGCATCAAGTGCAACAGAGATCTAGAAAAACTAGGGCCGTGGAAGAAGTCCAAGGCTAGCAATACATCTCTCAACCTGATCACCCTAATGGAGGGGGAATTAAATGACATAGGTGATACAGTGAGGGATGCCACTGTGGAACTGCTGCAGTAGTTCGAGCAGCAGCAACAGCAGGATTTGGGTGCTATCTAGATTGGTCTACACGAGCTGCAGATCCATGCATCTTAGGTATAGACCAACGCAACATCAATCAGTTTGGCGTCTAGCACCTCAGAAACCATAGGAATGCTGTGCACATGGGATCCCTGAGCAATAGTGTTGTTGGATGTAGCATTGACCACAGAGATAGAAGCTGACAGGCCCACTATCAGAACCCTCAAGTGAGTTGGACTTAACTTGGCCACACTTCCCAATGAGGCGCTTCACCTTTTGTAGGATGGTGTGATTGCAGAACTGTGGGTCTGCGAATAGCTCAAAATATAGGTAATCAGTGAGTAGAAGGTCAACAATGCCCAGATGGCTATACAACGAGACTCCGCCATTGACCTCATGAAAGACCTTATGGACAAGAATCAGTGCATGGCTAAGGTCGTGGCTGAGGCATGCAGATCTATCCCGAAGTTGGACATTCCTGAGGCTAAGCCAGTAGATGTGTGGGTTTAGAAGCTCACTGCTAGAGTACGTGACGCACGCATAGAATTGGCAAAGGTCCAGTTGGAACTGAACCTCAAAATCACAGAGTTGCAGTTGAAGGCCTAGCCTTCGACTCCGCCAAAAATTAGAGAACAATGCGAGTCAGCTGTGAAAGACGTCATAGCAGTAGTGGACAGCGCAGTAAAGGATTGCATGACACTCTTCGAGCAGTTGCTCGAGATCACCAACCTGCAAGAAGACCCCACTATGCAGAGGCTAGAAATAGAAGTGTGGGAGATGTAGCAATGCTACGATGAAGTTAAAGCAACAATGCATACTATCGCCATCACGTAGAGGCTGGCAAAGCTACAGGAGGCCAAGGCTTTGAAAGAGCGGGTAGATGCATCTTAGCACAAGGAAGCAATGTTGAAGGCTCACTTAAAGCCTTGGTTGGATGAGGCCTATTTGATCATGACCACTATTGAAGGCAAGCTGGTTAGTCTGCAGGAGACTGAGCAAAAGATTCAATCAAACGGCACAGGGCCAACAATAGAGTAGCTGGTCGAGGAGATGAAGTAGGTGGCAACACAGTGTACCACTGAAGTCATAGTGGTACAAGTGGAGCTGGGAGGTCTTCGCTACAAGATCTCCGCGCTAGCAGAATGACTCGAGAGTGAGTCAACAGATTTGTGTTGGGGGCCTATTGGGAATGGCACCCCTGGGGTCAATTTTTGGGTTAAAAGCCCAAGTTTTGGGGCAGAAAGCCCTAATTTTATACAAAGGAATGTAAAGTCTCCACATTTTGTGGCCGTAGAGCGTGAAGGTATCAAGAGTCAAAAAGGGTCTCCACCCTTAGTTTATATAGCTTGTATCGGCTTTAGAGATCTTCCCTTGGTCTGCGAACCATGGGATTGTATAAAAATGGAGTCTTAGAAGAGTCTAAGGTAGTAAAGTAGAGTTCTAAGTAAGTTGCAGTTCTTGATGAGCTTGTGAAGAGCTAAGAGCAAGAATCTAGCATAGGAAGAGGCTCTATAGCTGAGTGCGCAGAGGCCGAGGGTAGAAGTTTGTAGCTGAGTGTTCAGAGGCCTAGGGTAGAAGTCTGCAGTTGAGTGCGCAGACGCCTTCAGCTGTGTGCATAGGGCAAAGAGAGTCTGTAGTGGAAATCTGAATCATCAATAAAGAGAAGTATTCTGAGTTTACTATGTATTTTTCCTCTATGGATTGCATGTGATTATGTTATGTTAAGTTCTAGGTTTATGTTATAATGCTAATTTGATGCACGAATATATATGTTTCTATCTTCTATATGAACGCAAATAAGGATATATGTTTACGTGAAGATAATCTTAATTGCATGGTAAAATTGGCAAATAATTAAGATAACTCGAGAAATTATACAATAATGCAGTAACAAAGGCGTGTAAGTGCCTGAGTCACTAGTTGGGGTTGTGCGAAGGATGATTGTATACCTTCGCAGAGGTTCTAAGAGATGAAATAGAAAGTACATTGATAAGCCCTAAAGGCTTACTGATCTACGTGAAGGAAGGGTTTAAGGTATAAAACCGACATCACAACCATCTCAGGGTGCAGAAAATTGGTTCCTGCATCCCCCCATACTACTTTGGGTGAGACTTCGATTTGCACTCCACAAATTGATGCTGAAAGGACCAGTAGTGTATGGATTTTCTTGGATGACTAACGCTAAACCTAGGTCAAGGCCCATTAAGCCAACACGAAGGCTCTCTTTGCTTCCTCCTGTTTTCTCTTAATGTGCATAGTGTCCATCTGTAGGCAAAGGGTTTGCAGCATCTCAGTCCTGAAATCCTCTAGCATGTTTCCAATTTCACCTTGATGGAAGTATTGGAAGAGGATGGACTGACCATAGGTTGACTGCCCCTACCCTTTTCCCTAGCTGCCCTAGAATGGTTTATAAAGACAGTCTTGATATCCTCATATGGAAACTGGTAGATTTCCACTCCTACTAACAATTTTAGGGCATCCAGAAGATCTTCCCTTACCCCTCTAAGCAGGTCTAGCTTCAGTGACTCAGGGTCAAGTGTGCACCTAGCCCTTTTGTAGCTATGCTATAATATTTCTTCATAATCCTCTAGGGATTCATGATGCCCTAAGGTCATCCTAAAAATTTCCTCTTTAGCATCTTTAGACCTGCAGTATTCTCGATACTTTTTGTTGAATGCTTGTTTCATCTGACCCCAAGTTGTGATGCTATCCCCAGGTAAACACATGAACTAGCGCAAAACTGCATTCTTGAGAGTGGATGGGAATAGTTTCAACATATGCTCATCATTGGTGTAGTCATAGGTTATGCATATGACAACAAACTTAAATTAGAAAGTGTCTGGATATTCTGAGGTCAGGCCATGGAAATGGGGAAGGGAAGAGGGGATTATATTCTTCATCTTAGTACCCCATTGGTTTCCCTGATGAGGAAGGCAGCCTCAACTCTTTCTCTATTTCTCCTGTCATTTATATTTTAAGCCATTGGGTCAGTAGGGATGAGTTCTTCTTCTTCTTCTCATGTAGGCTCCTCAAATATATCTGGTTTCTCACCTAAGCGTTCCTCCAATTCATAGCCACCGAAGAGGAGGGAAGGTTGGTTGTTTGAAGCAGTGGGGGTATTTGGCAGAAATTTGCCTAAGTTATCCCTATTCCTACGAGGCATGAAAAAAATGTTTTTGTTTTGTTTTGTGTTTTGTTCAAACTCTGAAAATGATTGCATAATTGAAATTGTAGACTAAATGAAAACTAACTGACTGAATGAAACTAACTGCTCGAATGAAATCCTACTTTCAAAATGGAAAGGAAAGGAAAGAATGTAGAATGGAAAAGAAAGACAACTAAATTTCTCTTGCAAAAATGAAACTAATAGTATAATATTAGAAATAAGAAATGGAATAAAGAAAGCAGTAATCACATATTACTCAGACACCTCCCGAAAACAGCACCAAAAAGTGATGAGCACCAGTATTGTGGCAAGAATTCTACAACTCCTGGGGCTACCAACTTTACTTTATCAACTCGGGCTTCATATAAACTTGGAGATGACCATGATGTATACAGAAGTAAAAGTGATGGTTCTTCCCTTTGTCACTGTTCAGCTAGCGATAGATCACTAGGGTTTTTGAAGCGAGACTTCTATGGATTCAGAAGAAGCTTGATTACTGATGAGGGAAAGAGAAATTTTCTCTAAGAGAAAGCTTGTCTACTGCAGTAAGGAAAAATATTGAAATCAAATGCTAAAACACACCACTTTATAACTAACTGATGAGAGACTATGCTTCAAAGAGAATGATAAGTTAACATGTATGAAATCCTACTATCTCAAGGATGTAAATTCAAAACATCAAACATTCTACTACTATGCGTATAAATGGCTAAAATAAATCTATTTTTTTTTTTTTTTTTATGGAAAAGTGTAAAACATAATCTCTTTTGGCGATGTGGCATGTGGCTTAGGGATGCTGGCGAATGGTTAGAAGGTTGGTGAGACCATTAAGTGACCTTTTTTAGCTTCCTAGAGGCTTTTCCCTCAATTCAGCCTCAAAGCAGGCCACTACAGGAAAACCTACAGGATGTCCTAAAAACTATAGGATTCCCTGTATTTCTACAGGATACAGCCGAGAGAAAAATGATGGGTGCTGAAGGTGATGGAAGGCTTAGGGAAGGTGGGTGGAGGATGTAATGAGGCAAAGAAATACCTAGGATCACATAGAACTCAAAACCAAGGTTGGAAGATGGTTGGATTTTATCAACAAGCTTGGAGAGGTTTCCTTGTAAAATGATGAAATTGGTGAGGGTCTTAGTGAAAGCAAGGGATGTGTTATCACAAAATCTGACCCTGATAGGCTGCTGATCAAGTAGACTCTGACTAACTCTTTCAAACCAAACTTTTGGTTGAGGCTTAGCCTCCTCAACCTGAGAGGGCTCTCTCACTAGGTTTAAGATTTTTTATTATGATTAGATGACTAACTCTAGGAACAAAAATGGACAAATGTATAACTGGTTGACTGGTTGAATCAAATATTGGCAAACATCTATTGGGATATGGAGTCAAAATAGTCTTCAACAAAACAACATGATTAACAAAACATGGATGTCAAGGCACTTAGAGTTTAGGTTTATAAGTAAAACAGTAACACAATGAATCAACACAGTTTACAATCATGTGAAGGAAGTTAGAGCATTTTCCAATGAATTCTAAGTATCACAAGCTCGTACCACTACAAATAAGCATTTTAAAAAGGCCATAAGAACATCAAACACATAAACTCCTTGTGAATCTTGAGTAGTCAAATTGATCTCTGTATTAAGTTTGAAAAACCACAGTTTCTTACAATAACACAACTTTATTTTGCTAATGAAATTAACCCCCATGAGGAATTCGATTCTTAATATTTATATAGATTTTTGCAACCTTAGATACTATGATCCATCTTTAGAGGAATTCGAATTCCTAACTTAGACACCTATCTTTTCATAAAACAAACTACTTAATTACAACTTGACAGCTAGTTGTCTTTAAGAGTCCTAATACAAATAGGAGTGAAACTCCTAAAACATGCTTCTAACAACCTTATCTATGTCTTCAATACATTCTTTAATCAGCTACCAACCATGTCTTTGAGCTTGATGATGTCCACAGTGTTGTTGCAAAACCTGCTAAGTCATGACCTAACTATCCTGAAAACTAGGAGACAGAGTTCCTCCTTTTAAGGCCCTTAATCCCTTATGCTTATCTTTGAGTAGTTTTGTTGGTATACATGTGGCATGCATTGATAACCCATTAACATTTAATTTTCGACCTATGCAAAGAAAAGGAAACTTGAAAATATGGAGGAAAGGATGAAACATGACTGTGCTGCAAAAATACTCTGTTTTCGTAGCACAGCCTTTACATGACTTATGAAATAATTCTTGGAAGTTTGGTTTCTACACCACTGCCACCTGAAAACTATATGATCCCATGCCTACCAGAAACTTCAAAATTTGAAACTAATTAGACCTTACCTCTAAAAAGCATCCATAAGTGCTAAATGATCATCTTCAGCAGTTTCTTAGTGTGCTACGAAACTACTGTGTGTGCTCTTTTTCAACACAGCCTTCAAAAATCTGTAGTTTGGGAGTTTTTCAAAATTCCATGAAGACTGATATGATCAACCAAGAATCAAAACCACTTACTCTTATAAGATGTTCCTCTTCACAGTTTGGTCTTCACCTTAATGAAAGACTGACCTATAAATTTATCATTTTCTGCACTGTTTTTCTATGAAAAATAGGTGTTGAGACAGAGCTTATATCTTTTGATCCCTGATATCTGGTAAAAAAATGGAGGATTTTTTTGTAGATAATAATTTTTATAAGAAAAATCTCTCTCATTTCTTTGAAAACCAGCTTCAGTTGTCCAAAATATGCATTATAAAATCATGTATAAAACAGGAAAATTCAGAATCCTGCAAATAGGTCTCAAAGGAAACTTCGAATCTCCAATTTGGTAGCACCTGGGAGAAATTTGAAAGAGGTTTTTGTTCTTCATTATGTTCCTATAAAAAATCTACTTCAGATTTTTGAAAATCATCTTCATTTGTGTGAAAATTCCTTTTGAAACCAACAACTCAAAACAGTCCAAGAAAGACACAAATCCCCTTGCAGCTCCTGGTAGAAATACATGAAACCTGTCTGGATGAAAGATTGTGTGAAGTTGAGGTCATATATGATAGCCTTATTTTTATCCTTTCATCTCGACGGCAATTTTCCCTTTATAACCCAAACTTCCCTCTTAAAAATGTGACAGTTGTAAAGAACTTTTTGGACAGCAAGTTGTTTGTCACAAAGTTAACTTTTCAAAGGTGACAGCTGACTGATACATGCAAATTTTGAAAATTAAATGACAGAGAGGAGCTTGGGTAACTTGTTTAAGGAATTATATTCGAATGTGGAGAGAAAGGTGACAAAATGAGGGAGTGGAAAGCAATAGCCACTTCATCAACCAAGAAAAATAACTTTGTTTTTCCTCAAAAAGAAGGCTGCACTCCTAAGCTCCGATCTCTTGATCCTTCATAGTTGTTACAAAGATGGAGGAGGTTTTTGTAGATGAGAATTTTTATAATGAAAACCTCTTTCATTTTTTAAAAATGAGTTTTCAATTGCTCAAGAACCCACTTGGAAGTTGACTACTAAAAACAGAAAAACAAGGTTTTTTCCTCATAGTGCGCTACAAAATTAGCTTGTTTTCGTAGTGTGCTTCGAAACTGCAGATTCTTGTATGATTGCAAACATTTAACCCTAAACTTAATGGAATGACTTCTAAATGGAAAGGTGAACTATTTGACCATGAAGTGAACCTAAAGGACTTTATTTGGAAATGAAAGATGACATTTTAAGACTTCAAACCTTATCACTTACACTTTTATCAAGACTAAAATGACTTTTAGACCTCCTTGAAATCATGACCAAAAGCAGAGTTGACACAATGATGTTTTGAAATTTTTGGGTGATAACAGGATGTTCATGGATGGATGAATTTGGGAGGAGTTTTCTGATTATGATATCTATATGTACTTCTGAAACACTTGCACTACATCAAACATTGACATTTACCCCAAAATGATGTAAACAAGAAGAATTTCAATGATCTAGGAAAACATGGTTTAATAAGCTAGTTGTCTACTTCATGCATGAACAAAAATTATAGAATAAGATGGAACCATTGATGAGATCTAATGTAAGAATGAATATGGAAGAAATGATAACTAAATCCTACATTTGTAAACTAAACAAATACTGGCTCAAGTACAGAAAACCCTAAATTCTATGAGAAAGTAGAATTATGTCTTTTTGGGGCTGCATAGGAGTCCTCTCCTCAAATCATGATCCTTGAAGGAAGAAGTGAGGAAAAAACACCTATTGATAGCTTTTTGATGTTCCTTTATCTCTTCTAAACTAATGCTACAGTAAAGCACAAATGGAAGCAAACTACTAAGCAAACAAATCAAATCTACACTACTTGCAATGAAATACTTCTAAAGAAAATTCAACTATGAAATCAATGTAAGTATACATATACAAGAATATAAGCCTTTGCTGCTAGGGTTGGGCCCTAACCCAAGAGCTTCAGCCCTCTAAGTTAACTCATTGCTAGATCAAGAAAATTCTCATTCTCATTATCAAAATAGGAAATTACATAGCAATGTCTTCCACAAGTCTTGAACTCGAAAATGACTAGTGTTTTTACATCCAAAATTCAAATCCTAATGAGGCTCTAGGCCTCTTTATTTATAAAATTGAAGTCTCCAATGACTTCCTTAAATCTAGGGAGTCTCGACTCCCAAAATCGAGATAAACTAAATCTTTGACTATCACTTGATCAGCTACCTTTTGATCTCCATGACTTGGCTCCTTGTACTCCAAGCTAGTGTGATTGATGGAGGAATATTCAAATGAGGGAGGAGTTAAATGAGGAGGATTTACCTCCTACAATCTCTCTTTATTTTCCCATTCTAGTTTCAGCCCTTAATCTTGCCAAAATTCCCTGATTTTCTCTCACAAACATTCATTCAATGCAGATTAGTCCACTAGGCATAATATGTCACTTTGACTCATCTCATTAAACAAAATATAATCAAAATATGTAATAAATTGCGAGAAGAGTTGAATTGAATAAGCTAGGAGGTGAGTTAAGGTCCATATAGTTACCTAATGATGATTCTCATCACTATTACGATCCTCCACACTACCTGCCTAGTCAACATCAAAAAAATCATGTAGCTTCATATTCCTGGCAGTGTATCTCAATCCATGAGTGATTGTGCCCTGACGATTTCTCAGAAGATTCTTGGCACCAATCCAATGAGGCTTAGCCATATGTTCACTCAACATGCTAACTACAAAACATCTATCCAGATGGGAGTTCCCTAAGAACACCAATGCTACCATGAAACTCAGAGGCATTTCCCAAATCAGGTCCGGCAGCACTACCACATAACTTCTTCAAGTTAAGCTCCATCAAGGTAGTCACAATCTTGTAGTCCATCATTCCAAATTTGGAATCCAACTCCCTCTTACTTTTGCAAATGAGAGAGTCTACACCTGTCAGAAAGAGGTCATCCTTATAAGGTACCAATCTGAGAGGTCTATCATCCACAACCTTAAACCAATGCTTTGGATTGGATTCAATCCTAGTGAATCTCAGCTTCATCATATAGCTATCAATCCTCTCATACCAAGCCTGGGGTGCTTTCTTCAAACTATAGAGATCTTTCTTCAACATGCATACATGAGATTCTTGATCATGAATCTCAAACCCCTCGGGTTTCCTTTGGTACTGTTACTAGGAAAAGTGTCTATTTAGAACTGCTTTATCCCACTAAGGTGTGATATCTGCCTTAGAAACAAACAGAGAAAAACTACTTTTGTATTTCCTTTATGAATTATAGATAGAGAGGAATGGAAAGAACCAACCTGTGTCTTGCGCTAATCCTTTGATCCAATTCCTCTCTTCTTTGATAGTATCTAGCTACTTGCTCCCTTGCTTGCCCAGCGTCACAAAGTACCTGTAAGATCACAGAAGAAGAGCACTATACAAAGACATGGATCTATATTCATAAACAACTTAGGATCAGATTTAAGTTAACCATACAAAATGTAACAAGCATCAATGATACAAAAGCATGGAGGAAAACTCAAATAGTTTTTATTGATAAAAAAGAAAAGATCCAGGAGGAGTTACAACCAGTGGTTCCGACCCAGCATCAACCTCCCAGCAAAGAAGCCCCTCTTCACCTCAAACAAAGCATAAATCACCCAACAATCTGATGTTTGTCTCTAGAAACCAACAACAATTCCTTACAATATGCAAAATTCCAGCCTCTGGATCTATGGGATGAGGGATCCATATATAGACATCTGTAAGGAGGATGAGTCAGCTTGTGATTTGATTAGTGTCTTCTCTCTGTCAGTTCTTGCTTCCACTTGGAGACTGAAGGCCTCTTACTCATCCTTGGTCGAATTCAGTGAGGCAAGTGTCACAGGAGAAGATTCTGGAAGCTTCCATTGTCTCTCCACCTCGCAGAATTACACTGCCATTTGTCATTTCTCGCCCATCGCACCCCACAGAAGGGACTTTTGAAATGCAACACACCCTCACAGTGTATTTAGGTGCAATGCAATGCACCTAGCCAGTGGAGCAGCTGAAATGATCCTGTTTTGACCAATTCTGAGCAGTTTCTCATGGAGAACTTCTGGGAGAAGTTGTAATCTGTTGGCCTTGTTCCTTTAGGGGCTAGAACAACACTTTTAGGGACTTAGGAGCCCTTGATTTATGGAAATTTCATGCTTGGGGTTGTAGGGCCCAAAAATGTCTATAACAGTTGCCCCCTAAAGTATGAGGCCGTTAACCTTTTGGTGTCGGGTGAAATGCTTTATTATGAGGATCCGAAGTTCTTTCAATGCTGGGAGGATACCTGTAATAAGATACAATACAATACATTATATTCATACTATTTTCATGATCTAGCTGAGGCGGGCATTCCCATGCTCAGCTTTATAAATTCATTTTCATTTACATAGGACAGACAATCGTTTGAGTGTAGACTGATGATTCTGGTAGAGCCATCATCCTTTTGAGTGGATGATTATTTGTGCAACAATGATGTACATTTAATGTCTTTATTTCCCTGAATATATATCGCAGCCTGGATGGATGAAACTAGATCCAGGGTCTTCAATCTCGTCCGATCTTCACTCGAAGTACAAGTCGATCCATGTGAGAAATGTTCTGAAGTCGAACATGGAAAGACATCGCTTGATTACCAGTCAATGATGTAAACTGTTAACAAGCATGAGAGGAATCACCGATAATGATAATGATCCTCAAGGTACTGTAGTACAATTCACGTTGTGTGAATAAAGGACTTGGCGTTGAACACAATCTTTCGGTCGAAGGCCATTGATGTAAACCTGTCGCCGGAAGTGAGAAACTTGCCATTGAGGCATGCAAGCTTCAAAGTATTGAATGGGGTGTTCCTAGATCAACTTCTTGGATAATGAGATGATGTCGACAAGAAGTGATCCGTGACAGGAGGGCCTTAATGAATCCCACATCAATGACACGGAACAGAGCAAATGATTTTGATGGAGGTGAAAACGATCTGGTGATATAAGGTTCAGGGTGACGGTCATGAAAGAATGGAGTATAATGTATGGTAGTGGGTGAGACACAGGTGACTTCTCTGGATGACATCTCTTGAACATATCAGCGACACTAATGTGATGGATTGGTAGCATTAACCCAAAATATGGATGGTATGGCGTGACCATGGTGATGTGACCGGTGAATGAAACAACCCAACCCGACTCAGATACAGAGTGGAAGTGTCATGTTCAAGAGCGATTTGCTACCAACAAAGTTTCTTTGAGTTTTCTTCCCAATTTTTCCCCAGTCATTGCTGACCAGTACCTCTTTATTTTTTTCAATCCTGAGGAGGATAACATATTCTTGTTCTATAATTTTCCCTTCAGGAAAACCCATCGCTATGTTTTAACGAGCCTAGCGATAGTGAAACTCGTTCTCGTCTATGGACAAGTTTGTCGCTATTAATCTTTTTAACGAGTTTAACGACAAAGATAACTCGGTCCTTTTCAATTTTAGAGAGTCTGAAAAGGAATGTAAAGGAAACTCCAAAATTCCTTTTTCATCATCTAATCCCTCAAGTCCGAAAAAGTATAAAACAATACATAAGGGATGAATTTTCGATACTTTTAACAAGCCGAATAAAACAAGCGCTCGATATTTTTGTGTAGTAATCCCTCAGGTCCAAAAAGATTAAAATCTAGAGGAGGGATAGCACTTCCTGTCCCTTTAACGAGCTGGAAAGGCCAAGGACTCGGTAATCCTTTCATATTTTATGAGTCAGTTGAAAAGATCTTAAAGGAGACTCGTCTTTTGAGGAACGAGTGATAAAACGGGTAGCAGCTGATTCCAGGTAAGGTTTGGAATTTTCCAATCACGGCAGTGTCACAAGGATGGCTAGTGAAATCACTCTTCACAGTTGTTCCTCAAAATGGGTAAACAATCAAATGGAGGTGAATGATTGGCCAATGAAAAAGTGGAGGTGACGGTGCAAACATGACCAAGGCTTTAATGGCTGAAGTACTACATTCATGATGGTTATTTACCAGGGAATAGTTCATTTTTTAACGAGCTTAAACGCGGTTGGAAACATTTTCTCAAGTCTTATGTTTATTTTTTAACGAGCTTGAACTATGTGCTAAAACTACTCGATTAATCCAGTCGTATGATAAGAATGTCTCATATAAAAACATAAACTTTTAGAGTTTTTCCCCACATCCTTTCTTTATGCAAGTTAGGAGACGACCAATCCTACGAGTTTAAAGGGTTAGAGGTCCTATAAATTTAAAAAAATAAATAGTCGCTCTTCGCTTGCACTCAAAAAGGTTTGCATGCCCCCAGGTATAAAACAGAGTTTCAAGGTTACCCCTTCTTCAGTCCGTTAAAACATTTGTTTTACCGAGAGAGGCCTACCTCTTACAAGTTACCCAAAGATTGTTCTATTCATAGTGCAAACAAAACACTTCTTCGGCGATGTCTATCGAAATAAACAAAGGTGAGCATTTGGTATGGTGTGACCATCCCTGACATAACTTTGACAAGAGGATCTTGTTCCAGTCCAACTCCCCCTTCCAATCACGGACGGGAGTACGAAGGTCATATTCTCTCGTCGAAACCTACCTTATACCCGAAGTTTTCCTGCCGAAGCAGACCAGGATGCATGCCCCCTGGGTTTCAGTCATGTCCCCCCGAATCACTCGCACTCATTAGGTGGATGGACTGGAGATTGAGGCATTTCTTGCATGAAAAGACCATTCAGGGATGGTATATGACTATTTGCTATGCGTGATCTGGGAAATGAAAGCTGGTCTACGAGCTTGACCACTCTTCCTTCGTGCGGAAAACACATTACTCTAAAGAGTGAGGAGACAATTGCTCCCATGCAATAAATATAGTCTCGTCCAAGGAGTAGATTGTAATCCAGGGGTCCTTGAACTACCATCATGTTCATGTGAACGATTTTCCCTCTCAATGTTATGGGCACATTGGGAAGGATCCCTAACGGTCGACTGGTTCCTTTATCAAAGTCTATCAGATTTCTCATATCAGGAAAAAGCGATGGCGAACCAAGCGCTTTCCAAGCAGTTGAGGAAAGGATACTCACAGAAGCCCCCTCATCTATGATGGTACCAACCATAACCATTCTATATATTTGAACAATAATTCGGAATGGTACACTAGATGGTAAACGGGGTCTGCCTAGTTGATTCCAATCGAAGGAGACAACTAGGTTTCTTGGAGGTGGGACTGAATAGACGGCCGGGTACGACTCTGAAGGACTTCCTTCCTACGGTAAAGGAATGGGTAAATTGCCCCCATGTTCGTTGGAGTCTATGCTTATGAAGAGAATTTGGACGGTGTCATCCTTGTTCTTTTCAGTGACTGTATCATATGAAGATGAAACCTCTGAAGGCAAGACCGGGTCAACTGCCACCTCGACCTTTTGACTTTCGTCTGGTATGGATTCAGATGGTTTATCTTCAATGATAGATGCTTCAGCCGACCACCTGAGCGGACCAGCCGGATTTTCAACTGGTGACGGACTCGGCAAGAGTTTTTTATATCCAGGAGGAAGTCGTGACGGTGAAACCGGACGATCGTCCAAAACTCTTTTAGCCTCGTCTAAGAAGGGACAACAGTGGACGACATGATCACCTTCGCACAGTTTACAAGGAAATCTATATTTTCCTTTTTGTCCTGGGGCTTCACTTTCACTAGTTGACAGTGTGTTTTCAACATGATCATTAGAGGTTGACGACACCGGGTTGTGCAAACGGGGAGACCAGTCCCTTAAGATCCGAGGGATGTAAGGAAAATCTCTGTGATAGTGGTCTCCCTTGCAAATGACACATGGCGGTCTAGGCCTGGTCGGTGCAGTGTGTGGATTTTTGTTAGATGACATTCGTTTGCCCCCATTTGCTTTTGGCTCCTTCTTCTTCTTATCTTTCTTCTTCTTTTCCTTCTTCTCCTTAGGTACTTGAATTTTGGCTTTAGTAGCCCCATCAAGCGAAGAGGAAGGAGGAGAGGAAGAATTAGAGGAAGTAGAAGGTTGGTGGGTAACTCTGGACTCGTCTAATTGCTGATTCGATTGTTCAGGAATAGTGGTGTTCTGAACGAAAGAGGTTGAGAAGAGCCATACAGGCAAACCAATTGCCAGTCCTGGAAGTGACAATGTGGCCATATGGGGTGCACCAACATCTCCCCAAGAGGAGAAGGGACGAGGATTTCCTCCAAGGGGAATTCCTTGTTTGGTGGACTCCATTTTCTCAACCCAAGATCAACGTAGGAAAGGGTTAATGAATATTTCGTTTAAAATAAATTTTTAGACGCTTTGACACAACTTGTTTTATCAGTTTTTAAGAGTCGAGAAAAAACAAAAGATGACTCTAGTCTCCTTCGATTTTTAATGAGCCTGAAGTGACAAGTGCTCAGATGGACCTTTTCCATTAAGGAGCCTGAAAAGGAACGAAAGGGACTACTTTGGAGATCTAGGTAAAGGGAGTAACAAACCGATCGTAAAACTGCAGAATACTTTTACGATACGGCAGTCAATCTTCCCGAATGTTGTGTTCAGTGCATTGCAATCGATAGGGCGGCAGACACGGCTTCCTATGGATAAAGGATTTAAGCCTATAGGGGTCTCCCAAAATATACTCGACGGTACGTGGGAGCGCAAGTCTGTACTGGCACTTATCGTCTCAAAGTGGAGGAATCACCCAACCATCAGTGAGGACAACAGTTACCAGGATTTACAATGCCGGAATACGTCTCTAGCCTAGACCTCTAAATGTTGTGCGTTAAGTTCCAAAGCGTTGTTAGATTCATTGAATTTATTTTAAGTTGATCTTGCTTATGAAGTTTGCCTTTTGGGTTCACCACGAGATGTAGATGTAATTCTTAAAATGCAATCTAAAGATGATAAACAAAGTTTTTATCTCTTTTATGCAATGAAAATCCTAGCTACTAGGGAAAAGAAAGACAGAATCTTTTCACAAAGAGCAAAGAGCACACTGTAAATGCACTTTCCTAAATCAAGCCAAACAGACTGTCTATATGCAAATGCACATGCATGTATTTGTTTTCGACTTTCTTAATATTGATGTTGAAAAGAAAGTTGATGTACAAATCTGAATTTCTTTTCAAGTGACAAATATAAACAAGCTCTTTTCGAAATCAAAACTAGAGATGATTACGACACCTTACGATTTTGAAATGAATACTTGTTTTTGACACTAGAAAATCACAAATTCAGACCAAAATCAATAGTAACAGGATAATCAACCATCAACAGCAATCAAACTCTTTCCTACGATTGAAATCGACACTTACGACAGATTCAAATCAAAGGACGACAGTACGATTATGCTACTTTTGCTAAGGAGAACTGTAAATGACTCAACAAACACACAAAAACATCTACAGTTCTTTTGTACAAAGGAGGTGGAATAACAGCAAGGAAAAGAGATTTCAAACAGACATATACTGATCACAGGCAGCAAAATTCAGGGATAGAACTCGAAAGAATGAAACACAAGAACCACAACTGCACAGAGTCAATCTGATCAGCGCACCTGTAACACAGAGAATCTGAAATGCAGCGCAGGTTGCCCCTTCGGGAAGTGCGCTGAAATTCAGGATCTCTGAACAGTACCTGCGCTGGGCCAGAAACGCGACTCTGTCTGGGTTTCGGGTCACAGTTTGCAGTTCAGTCCTTGGTTTTTGGCCGAGTAAAAAGCAATCAGTAATGCAACAATCAGTCGTAGATCTAAGGAGGATCTAAGAGCTATCACAAGGGCAATCAGATAGTTTGCGAATCAGCTGTTTAAATCATAAACATATCCAGTGAATGGATTGAAGTAGCAGTTATCTACTTTGCATTTTTTATGGCAAATGCAGTTTGAGAGCTACTTATAAGTTTATGAAACAAACAACAAAGAGATACACAAACAAACTAATTAGACATTCCCCAGCGGAGTCGCCATTTTGTTACCGGGAAAAGTGTCTATTTAGAACTGCTATATCCCACTAAGGTGTGACAGTTGCCTTAGAAATAAACAGAGAAAAACTAATTTTTTATTTCCTTTATGAATTATAGATAGAGAGGAATGGAAAGAACCAACCTGTGTCTTGCGCTAATCCTTTGATCCAATCCCTCTCTTCTTTGATAGTATCTAGCTACCTGCTCCCTTGCTTGCCCAGCTTCAAAAAGTACATGTAAGATCACAGAAGAAGATCACTATACAAAGACATGGATATATATTCATAAACAACTTAGGATCAGATTTAAGTTAACCATACAAAATGTAACAAGCATCAATGATACAAAAGCATGGAGGAAAACTCAAATAGTTTTTATTGATAAACAAGAAAAGATCCAGGAGGAGTTACAACCAGTGGTTCCAACCCAGCATCAACCTCCCAGCAAAGAAGCCCCTCTTCACCTCAAACAAAGCATAAATCACCCAACAATCTGATGTTTGTCTCTAGAAACCAACAGCAATTCCTTACAATATGCAAAATTCCAGCCTCTGGATCTCTGGGATGAGGGATCCATATATAGATATCTGTAAGGAGGATGAGTCAGCTTGTGATTTGATTAGTGTCTTCTCTCTGTCAGTTCTTGCTTCCACTTGGAGACTGAAGGCCTCTTACTCATCCTTGGTCGAATTCAGTGAGGCAAGTGTCACAGGAGAAGATTCTGGAAGCTTCCATTGTCTCTCCACCTCGCAGAATGACACTGCCATTTGTCATTTCTCGCCCATCGCACCCCATAGAAGGGACTTTTGAAATGCAACACACCCTCACAGTGTATTTAGGTGCAATGCAACACACCTAGCCTATGGAGCAGCTGAAATGATCCTGTTTTGACCAATTCTGAGCAGTTTCTCATGGAGAACTTCTGTGAGAAGCTGTAATCTGTTGACCTTGTTCCTTTAGGGGCTAGAACAACACTTTCAGGGACTTAGGAGCCCTTGATTTATGGAAATTTCATGCTTGGGGTTGTAGGGCCCAAAAATGTCTATAACAGGTACATCTCGGACATGTACCTTCATTTTGTTCCTTGAATTTAGGCATCCCTGTCACCATTTGACTCACATCGGGTAGGGCCCCACAATGAAAATGGGCAAACCTCTGGTGCCATAGAAGAGATGTGTCACACGACATGGTCCCCATTGGACTTGATAGAAATTGCCAACAATGAACCCAAGAGTAAAAACATCTTTAAATTTCTTTTTCAAACACATACGTTTCTGTCAATGAATGCCACCCTGTAACCTTTAACTTCCATTGCCAAAATGGACACTAGGTTCTTCTTGAGATCAGGTACATAAAGGACTTCTTGTAAGAGAATCATGTTACCCTCATTCAATTGACAAGTAACATTTCCTACACCATTATGGGGTAGGTGGCATCATCTCCAAGAATAATCTCTGAGATGTTTTCCTTTATCATGTTAGAGAGCACTTCCTTATATCTGGTGAAGTGCCTTAAGGCACCACTATCAATAAGCCAATTTCCCAGCAAGTTTGGTGGAGAGGGCTGACATAAGATAATACTCATTTTGCTTATCAGAAACAACATTTCATTCTTCATACCTAGAGTTCCTTTCTTTCTTGAAGAGTCAACCATTTTCATGATGCCCTGCATTCCTCCTTCCTTAGCCATTGAACCTGTCATTCCTTCGATCATTGAAGATTCCCTTGGAATGATTGTGATCATCATTATGAGATGTTTCCCTTATTATTTGGACATTTCCTTGCATAATGGCCAAATTTATTGCAAGCAAGGCATCGTCCCTTCCTTCCACCCTTAGATCCAGACTTTCCATTGAAGTGACCTTTAGGTAGACCACCAGACACTTATATTATGCCACTCTGATAATATTCTTCACTTTGATTTCACCCTTGGTGAATTTTGAGTTTAGGAGAAGCCAGTACATTTGATTGAGGATCAGGGATTTTACCCTTCACGTAATCCAACACTTCTTGTTCTCAGAAAGTGAGATGAGGAACCCATTGAGCCTTTTGTCCTTTCCAACTGTCTTCGGTGATTTATATTTCACTCTTACTTAGGCTTTGTCTTCACCTCAACTCTGATATAATGTTAATTTTAGGTGTGCTCTATGCTTAGAGCAATTTAATTCATTTTTTCTAGATTAGCAATCACATCAGCATGATAGTAAAGAGCAGATAGAACATAAACATAAACATCAGAAAACAAGCCAACACAAGAGGACACAAGATGTGGCACCATCTAGGGACAAACCCTAATGTGAGGAAACCCTTGATCAAATCTTCTTATATTCTTCAATACTTTGACAAAGAGAGAGATAATACATATACATCAGAAGTCAACACTTTGACTTGTTAATATCATACATCAGAGGTCTTCACCATGAAGATGACAAGGACTGCAGTTATGAACTCGGGTGAAGGGAAACATTCTCCAACTAATTCTCCAAGGTGATTCCATCACCATGCGCCATCCTCAATGCAGTAATATGAACCCATGATAATAGGTCTGTCCATCTCATATTGCAGCAACATCATACAACCCTCTAATGGCTTTAGCAGTATGACAGCTCCATGTATTATGCTAATGATCTCGGGCGTCAAATACCCATATGAAATATTGACTATGTTTTTATGGCCTGCAGCCTAACACACAATTTTCCTCTGCTGCTCACAAGGAATTCCATACCTCCATACGATCAGCTCGTCAATCTGCCTTCTATTAATGACGAAGCCCCACCAAGGTCACTAAATATATGCCTATATTAATATTCCCTCTAATAGTCCCCTTTGTTGCTCCAAAGGTCACTGTACAAAGGTCTTAAACACAGAGATTTCTCTTCCATAGAATTCACTATGCATAGCCTTCATCAAGTTCAGGATCTCACACCCCTTATTCCATCCAAGTGACTGTACACAACTTCTAAATCAAGGTCTGCAACATACAACAATTATTCCCTTTCATTTATGTCAACACGGCCCTAACATATGTTTTTGAAGCACGCCTTGCTGGATAGACTTTAACACATACCCTTCAACACTCTTCTCCATGTCATACAAGCCACTTTAAAACCTTCCTTATCTGTCTGAAGCTTGACGCTATCCCTATCCAAACCAAAGGTCAGATTAGGCATCATATAGTTGTGGTATGCCTATGGCTAGGGCATGCTTGAATAGGCTTCTTTTATACTGTGTCTAGGTCTACTTAAGGCCTACTCTTTCCAGCATATAAGGATCATCCTCTTGCTACATAGAACCCTCATTGAATACAGATTATATCACCTTTGAGGACGATGGTTAGGGAAGCATAGATGCCTCTTGAGACTACGAATTAGAGGATTATGCCTAGGGCTAGTTAAGGCCTCCTCTTTCTATCGTATAGGAGCCTTCTTCAATTGTAGGGCTCTTTTGAACTGCGTGTAGGTCTCTCCTTAGGACTGCGTATAGGTTCCTTTTAGGACAGCGAATAGGTTCTCTTCTAGACCAAGGATTAGATCTCTCCTTGTTGTGTTATTGAGGCCTCATTCACTGCATTAAAGCCTCCTCCATGACAGCATTAAGGTCTAGGGCATCTCCTATAGGGAAGCGTATCCTCTTTAGATCTCTCCTAGCACCAAAACCCAAAGATAAGTGGAGAGGAAGAGATCACAAGAGGTGTGTCTAAAATGACTTGCAAGCCACCTCTATTTATAGTGCAATGTTAAGGATAGATGGGGGTAATTTGGTTGCTGGCCGACCTTGACGAATTGTCACATAACATAAATAAATTCATCCTACACCTATTGACAAGAGGAATCCAAGAAAAATATTAGTTTCCATGAATAATAACACCCACACAGAGATTGGCCCTAGTTGACAATTTTAACAATTTGACATGTATATAAACTAGTTTCTAGTTATAGCTAGGTCTGTCAAGCGAATTGGAGTCCCTTGAGAGATGGTATGGATTTGTTCAATTACAGGTCGTCGTGCTTGGCATAATAAGGTAAGATAACTAGTATATTGTTATATTTGTTTATACACTGACAATTATGTGTTTATGGAAATATGATATAGGGAATTGCATGGCAAAGAGACCGCCATGAAATCTTGGAGAATGCTCAAGTTCAAATTTCCGTTATAAGCATTGGGAACCATGGGATTGAGTCATGGTGTTTGTTTCTAGTCTTATGCTTTCGGTGTTTTGTGATTTTCTTGCACTTGATTTGCAGTTTTATTTATGTCTTGTGCATGCCCATGCCACTTTCTTTGCGGTGTCGTATTGCTATTGGTTTTCATGGTTTTCTTCTAAGTTTTTTTCTTTTGTTATTTCCTTTTTTATTTTGAGGGTCTTAGGAGTTAGTTTGGGAAAAAGAAAGTTAATGGAGTTCACAAAGAGCTAAATAAAACTCAATAGGTAATGTAAGACCCAAATGAAGATCGATGCATGTGTAAGGGAAGCTAAAGGTATGAGTATGGTAGTCGGTTGGACTAGCTGGGTCCATTATGGTAAATGTAAGGTGGTAGTACAAACACGAGAAAAGTAATCAGGAAAGGTAAAGTAAAAATATTTGAGGCATCATATGCCTTGGCTATGTTGGGAATCATTGTTCTCAATGTTGTGCATGTTGTGAATAGATAAAGGGAGTTATCTTAACCTTGACCATATGGTATCTAGTAATTATGTTATGATCATGATTATGTTGATGTATATATATGTATACATGTATGTATGTAAGTATGTATGTCATTTCTAATCGGGTCATCATGGATCATGATTGTTTTATGTTAATGTTTATATATATATGTGTCTGTGTGTGTGTATGTCACTGTTTGATAGGGTTATCAAGGATCATTCTTGTGGAGGAATGATTTCTTATCTAGGTGAATGGCATGAAGAGGTTCTTGGCTATGAGGAATCATGTGGTTATGAGTTGATATTATGTGATTATACTATGTCTATGTTATGGACAGGCTATACTAAGTGATACATCAGCAGAATGAAAGCAATATGATCAACGACATGTTCGGATAAGCATGGATGGCAGATATACACTAGAAGCAAGGTTTCTTGGTAGAGATATTGTGGTTTTGGATGTGCAGTGCTATTGTTTTCTATATGCTGTGCATATTGTATATTCAGTGATTGTACCTATGGTGTTGAGTACTCGTTGTATATATGGTGTTGTGTGCATATTTCATATGCAGTTCTAGGTATACATGGTGCTATGTACATGTTTGATATGCAGTGTTGTGTGCATGTTGGATATGTGGTGTTGTGTACATATGGTGATATGTACATGTTGTATATGTCGTGTTATGTACATATCGTTTTGTGTGCATGTTGTACATATGATGTTGTGTGCATGATTGTACATGTGGTATTCTATGCATGTGGTATTGTGTACATGTTGTATATGTGGTGATGTGTATAGGTGGTGATGTGTACTTGTCGTTCATTTGGTGTTGTGTACATATGGTGTCGTGTACATGTTGTGGATGTGGTACTATGTACATGTGGTATTGTGTACACATTGTACATGTGGTGCGATGTACATGTGGCATTGTGTACATGTTGTGTAGGTGGTAACGTGTACATGTGATGTTGTGCACACATTGTGCAAGTGGTGTTGATTAAATATGGCATTGTATAAATGTTGTACATATGGTACTAGTGTGTGGTATTGTGTGCATGTCATACATGCTATGTTGTGGGCTATGTATGTGTATTGTGTAGTTGTAGTATTGTGACATGTGTATTGATTTTGTTGTACTCTGTGTAGTACATGTATTATGTTGTGTTGTATGCTAGGTGTAGGTACATGTATTGTTTGGTGTTGTACATTGGGTATAGATGTATGTGTTGTGTTGTACATCGGGTGTAGGTGTATGTGTTGTGTTGTACACCAAGTGTAGGTGTATGTTTTGTGATGTACATTATGTATGTGTATGTGATTGAGGAAAGGAAAAGGCACTGGGTGTTGCTGGGTGTGGTAACCAATCAAATGTGTATACGGAAAGGACAAACGATAACGGTAGAAGCTAAGGATTGATTAAAAAATAAGTATTAGTATTTTATTCGAGTTTTATTATGCATGTGATCTATGATTCTGGCTTATGATGATTGCATGTGATTCATGATTTTGATCTATGATGGTTATGTTCAAGCTAACTGTATGTGATATGTTTATACATAATGATTTGATCAAAGATGCTAGTTTGACATGTTGTGATAGGAAGTAAACAAGATTGCAAGTGTACCTTATTAACAAGCTACCAATGAGGTATGATGTGAATTTATTTCAATCTATTTTAAATATAATCGAAGTTATTTGCTTGGTACAAGAAGCCCAAAAATGCCCAATTGGGTGGTTGAAATTGACTGCAAGAATTAGCAGCGCTAGTGAAAGAAATTGGAACATGTCGCAGTATGTTGGTAAAGCACTTCAGGAGAAGGGCTTTGGTGCAGGTAAATTCTCAGTGTGGACACAAACAATTCCTCTAGCCCGAGAGAGAGGGTCTAGCCACAAACAAACAATCTATGGAAAACTTCCTTAAGCTAGAATCAAATAAGAGGGCCTACCTCTTAGAATGCTATTCTGCTTGGTGATGATCCTGCTTCCTTACTCCAGCTACTTTTCGTTTCCTTCCTTTGAATACTTGAAACAAGCAAACAAACAACAACAATAAACGTGATAGCATACAAATTGCATTCAGCCTACTTAACAGGTCAAGGAACATTAAGCCATCAAATTTAAGATAACACTTCAATGTAGGAAATCAATCAATAATTGTATTCATATAAGTTTAGAAAGAGATTACAACCAATGCCTTGACGTTGCTGGTCTCCTTCGACGTATCTGGGTTCCCACACTTCTACTAGCATCTCATGGATAGCCCCAATAATGGAAGTTTCAAGGCTTCTTCCCTTTAGTCTCAAACAAACCAAACACATTATTCTCCCTCAAACATAAACTAGAGAGCTACAAGCTATAGATGTCTTGCTGATTATTCAAGCTCCAAAAATACTAAGACTGAAAACTAGTGTAGCTTGTAAAAGGAGGGGTTTATATAGCTTGGATGGAGGGGAGATGGTTCCTCTTATCATGGGAGAAGGCCTTATCTCTTGGATTGGTTCCATCCTAATAGGGGAAAGGAGCCTAAACTGACTTCCTCATCTCCATCCAGCCCAACCATTTAGCATACTTCCATTACGAAGCTTCTAGATCTAGAAGCTTTGACTCCATATTTAAAAAACTTGCCAAAAGAGGATCGATGCGACTAAGAAAATGACCAGTAGTGTCATACGATGCTAGTCCTGGTTTTAATCTCTGCAAATCGATGTGAGGAGGAAACTGGTCATTAGCACTGGTCTTGTAAACTGGGATAAAAGGAAGATTCTTGGGAAATGATGCAAAAGGGAATCATTATGCCCATGAAGAGGGACATAGTGGGAGTTTCTTCATGATGGGAAAGCATGTAGGGTTCACTATTGTTGGGCATGGAATCCCCCGAAGGCATCTTTTGGGGCTCAAAGCCCAAGTTTTGACCCAATATTGTTGTAAAGACTCCATGAATTGTGGGCGATGAGCACAAAATGTATGATAGAGTCACAGGGTTATCCGCCCTATTTTTGTAATGTAATGTCGGCCTACCCATGGTTCGTGGACCATGGGATTGTATAAATAGAGTGAAGCTCTAAGTGTAAAAGATAAATAATGGGAGGAAGGAAGCGAGAAGAGAAGATCAAGTCTAAGTGACTAAGTGTGTGTTGGGTCGTAGAGTAGGAGAAGGCTCTGCAACTAAGTGTGCAGAGGCCTAGTAGTCCACAACTGAGTGCGTGGACCCCTGCAACTCAGTGCGTAGGTGGGAGTCGAGTTTGTAACCGAAGAAGAGATTAATAAAGAAAAGGTTTGTTACCAATTCATGTATCTGTTATTTCATTAATGCATGTTTGATGTAAATCGAAAATATACTTTTTATTTACCGTGCGCACCTATATGAATGGTTTTTGTTGATAAGTATGACTTAAAGCATGCAAGTAGGATAAAATAATCAACTAACATTGGAATACTACTAAGGAATTGGGTAATAGCAGTGTTCGGCCCCCGAGTAGGGCTGCGTGAAGGTAGCATCTCAGGCTGCGAGGTAAGGGAAAGTGTGCATAGCAACGTGCGCGCAGGGTCGAACCGCAGACCTCTTGAACTCATTAGAAATCTCCAAGGTGTGGAAACTTGGTTCTAGCACCCTCCCATACTACCTCAGGTGAGACCTCAGTCAGCGCTCCACGGACTATTGTAGAAAGGGCTAGTAGTACTGAGATTTGTTTGGCTAAAACACCTCCAAACTTGGGTTAGGCCCCAATAAGCCAACAAATGGTTTCGTTGTCGAGACCAAGATCTGCATAAGAGATGTCTGATGTCGTGTCACTGGAATCTAACAAAGAAATAAATTGAAGGTTGGTTGGACAGAAATATTCATGAGTTCACGGTGCAAGAAAATAGGAATCCGCGATTATCGAAGGAACAGTGGTTAGAGTGCTACTTATATACGGAAATCCATGAAATTTTCTTTGCATCCTTCCTATTGTGTGGACTCCACAAACCTATTGTGTGGACTCCAGAGTTGGTGCGCAGACTAGAAGCATCAAGAGATAAGATCACGTGCGTCGTGGACCATTGGCTCGATCAAATTATAGGAGGGTTTATCATTGAGTTCGCGGTAGATACATCAGTCAGCTACAGCGAGGCGGAACGACGCTTCCTCAAAGGACCACGAGGTAAGTACATTAAATCTTTGAACACTTGGATTAAAATGCTACTATGTGAAAAGCGGGTTATGCGAATAAATTGATGTTTGGGGCTACGCGAAGTGGGAAGATCGATAGAAATGAAGGTAGCGAATAATTAGAGACTAGTCCCTTTATTTCACCTCCATGAGAAAGCGTTGAATAGCTCGCGAAAGTTTCACCGAGAAGTGTGATCAGTCTGATAAGGTAGCGAACCTGCGCATACCACCCCCACCTAAACCACGACCAGTTTCACCATCTTCACCCCCATCTTCGCCCACACCACCTCCACCACCACCACATTCCAATATGGCGAGCATAATAAAGTTGTCGGTATTCAAAGGAGTAGGGAATGAAGATCCAAACCAATTTTGGTTCGTAGTAAAGGCTGTATGGGAAGTGCAAGGAGTCACAGATGATAATATCAAGAAGGCAACATTGGTTAGCACCTTGTAGGATCATGCACTGACGTGGTACATTAAGCATTCCAATGACAATCCAAATGTAGGGATCGCAGATATCCAAGCTATGCTAAACAGGGAATTTAGCAGGCCAAAATCAGAGACACGGTCGATTATCAGATTTAAGGAAATCATGATGCTTCTAGGTGAGACCCCCTAGGAGCTAGATCAGATACTGAAGTGCATGATTCGTGAAGCCAACATGACCTTGATAGATGGGCAACACTGCACATGGTTTGTAGCGTCGCTAACGCCACATCTAAGGAACGCACTGTCATAATAGAAGCTGTAAACTCAGGCCGAGGCTTTGGAGATCGCAATGAGACTGCACAAGACCTCGATACAAGATCCAAATTTAGGAGTCCAAGAGATCCACGTGCAGTTGAAAAAATTGTGTCTTGAGATGCAAAGCTTGAAACAAGACAGGAAAGCTCACCCAGAATCGTGCGAGGAGGTATGGTGCATAAAGTGCAAAGGCCAAGGACATGACAAGGACCATTGTCTAGTCATCGCAAACTACCTGGCGGGAGGAGGGAAAATACCATTGAGACCAGAGGCACAAGCAGGGCTAAGCACGACGCCTGCATTATGGTGCACGATTTGTCAGATAGGAGGGAAACATGCTACAAATAACTGTCATCTATTACAAAAGTATACGCAGATGTCCCAACAGTTGTTCTGTAATTTTTGTAGGTGTGTAGGCCATGATGAGTGTACCCGTAGAAGTTATGAACTGATGATGGATCATACTCATACCTATATAGTTCAGACTAAAACGTGAGCTCTCGATCAAAATGCAGGGATGGCACGCACTGGGTTTTAGGGGCGCGGATGAGGTCTAGGTGGAATGGGACTAAGAAAGGGTCGCGGATAGCTGATCTATTACAATTGCGGAGGGCTAGGATATTGTGCCCGCGACTGTACAAATCCAACGAGGGAATCATGTTTATATTGTACCCAATTTGATCATGAGACAGAGGACTACCCCACACTGATAGCAAGGTTGTGTGATAAAGGAGCACTCCAACCTCCCCCAACTTAGAACCTGCAAAGGATGAGGTTTGAGCCACGCGAGGAGGACCCGAATGTAAACATCATGCTTTGAAGCAGTATCATGATAGGAGATGACAAGGGCAATCAGCCTGAAGAGAGTGCCTGTGTTCGCAAGGCTCCAACAAAGGTGTTGGGCGTGGAATCCCCACAACATGTTTTGGGGCTCAAAGCCCAAATTTTGAGTACTATTGTTGTAAATATTCCATGAATTGTGGGCGTGGAGCACAAATTGTATGTTAGAGTCATAGGGTTGTCCACCCTAAGTTTTGAATGTAGTGTCGGCCTACCCATGGTATGAAGACCATGGGATTGTATAAATAGAGAAAGGCTCTAAGTCGTAAATAAAATAAGAGATAGATGGAGGAAACAAATGGAGTTTAGAAGATAGCGAGCATAGAGTAAAGGTCTCAGTGCTTTTGGGTTGTAGTAGCAAGAAGAGGCTCTGCAGCTGAGTGTAAAAGGGCCTAGTAGAGTCCGTAGCTGAGTGCGCGGACCCTTGCAGTTGAGTGTGTAGAACCCTGCAGCTGAGTGTGTAGGGTAGAGTTGAGTCTGTAACCAGAGGAAGAGATAATAAAGAGAAGTTTGATTCCAAATCTTATGTATCTATTTTGAATTGTTATATGGTTGATATCTTCTGCAATTACACTATTTTATTTATCGCATGCACTTATATGAATGTTGAACATGGTTAAGTATAACTAACTACATACTAATAAGTTAAGTTGATCAACTAACAATGGGTTAATAACAAGGATTTGGGTAATAACACTATTTGGGCCCCGGGTAGGGCTGCGCGAAGGCAACGTCGCAGGCTTCGAGGTACAGATAGGTGCGCGTAGCGATGTGCGTGCAGGTTCAAACCGCAGACCAACTGAAATCATCAGACATCTCTAGGGTGTGGAAACCTAGTTCCAATACCCTCCCATACTACTTCAGGTGAGACCTCAGTCTGTGCTCCACGGGCTATTGCCAAAAGGGCCAGTATTACCAGTATTTTTTTGGCTAAATCACCTTTGAACCTGGGTCAGGCCCCTACAAGCCAACAAATGGTTCCATTTCTAGGAACGAGATCTACATAAGGGATTTCTGATGTCATGTCACTTGAATCCAAAAAAGAAATAAATTGAAGGGTGGTTGGACAAGAAGATTCACGAGTTCGCAGCGCAGCAAAATAGGAATCCACGAATATCTAACGAATGGTGGTTGGAACACTACTTATATACAGAAATCCATGAAATTTTCTTTGCATCCTTTCCTTCTGAGCTGTATGAGTGGATCGCGAAGCTAGCAGGCAGCCAGGGAAGGTGTAGGCTCAACAAACCAATCGTGTGGACTCTGGAATTAGTGCATAGGCTAGAAGCATCAGAAGATAATATCGCGCGAGCTGTGGACCATTGGCTCGATCGAATTATAGGAGGATTTATCATCGAGTTCGCAGTAGATACGACCGTCAACTACAGTAAAGCGAAACGACGCTTCCTCAAAGGACCGCAAGGTAAGTATATTAAATCTTTGAACACTTGGATTAAGATGCTATTGTGTGAAAATCGGGTTATGCGAATAAATTAATGTTTGGGACTACTCGAAGTGGGAAGATCTACAAAAATGGAAGTAGTGAAGAATTAGAAACTAGTCCATTAATTTCACCCTTGTGGGAAAGCGAGGAAGAGCTTGTGAAAGTTTCTCCGAGAAGTGTGGTCAGTCTAATAAGGCAGTGAATTCTGTGCTTACCACCTCCACCTACACCACCACCAGTCTCACCATCTTCACCTCCATCTCCACCCACCCCACCTCTGCCACCACCATAGTTCAGTATGGCGAGTGTGATCAAACTGCCGGTATTCAGAGGAGTAGGGAACGAAGATCCGGACCAATTTTTGTTCATGGTAAGGGTGGTATGGGAAGCACAAGGATTCGTGGATGACAATATAAAGAAGGCTACGTTGGTAAGCACGTTGTAGGATTGAGCACTAACATGGTACATTAAGCATTCTAATGACCATCCAAATGCAGGAATTGTAGAAATCCAGGTTGCGCTGAACAGGGAATTTAGCAGGCCAAAATCAGAGACATAATCAATTATCAAGTTTAAGGAAATTGCGATGCTCCTGGGTGAGACCCCCTAGGATCTGGACCAGAGACTGAAGAGTATGGTTTTCGAAGCCAACATGACCTTGACAGATGGACAACTTCTTGCATGGTTTGTATCATCACTAACACCGCATCTAAGGATGGCGCTGTCACAACAAAATCTTTCCACCCAGCCTGAAGCTTTGGAGATGGTAATGAGATTGCATGAGACCCCTATACAAGATCCTGGTTTGGGATTCCAACAAATCCATGCGCAACTGAAAAAATTTTGTCTGGAAATGTAGATTTTGAAACAAGATAGGACACCTCGGCAAGAGGTGCGCAAGGAGATATGGTGAATAAAATGCAAAGGCTAGGGGCATGACAAGGACCACTGTGCCGTTTTTGGGAATTACTTGGTAGGAGGAGGGTCGATGCCATTAAGACCTGAGACACAAGCAAGACCAAGCACGATGCCTGCATTGGGGTGTGCGATCTGTCAGATAGGAGGGAAATACAATATAGATAATTGTTATATATTGTAGAAGTATATGCAGACGTCCCAACAACTGTTTTGTAATTTCTGCAGGTTGGTAGGCCATGATGAGCACACCTGCATAAGCTAAAAACTAATGATGGATCAAACTCCTGCCTACAGAGTACAGACTGAATCATGAGCTCTCGACCCAAATGAAAAAATGGCATGCGCTAGATTTCAGGGGCGCGGACGAGGTCAAGGTGGAATGCGACCAGGAAGGGGTCACAGACAACTAATTTGTTACAATTGCGGAGGGCCAGGACACTATGCCCGCGATTGTATGAACCTGACAAGAACATCATGTTTATACTGTACTCAGTTTGATCATGAGCTAGGAAACTGCCCTTCATTGATAGCGAGGCTACGCGAAAAAGTGGTACTCCAGCCTCCCCCGACTCAGAATCTGCAAATGATGAAGTTTGAGCTGCACGAAGAAGACTTGAATGTAAACATAGTGCTCAGAAGTGGTATCACAACTGGCGATGACAAAGGTAAGTAGCGAGAAAAAAGTGTGTGGGTTCACAAGGCTCCTACAAAGGAACCTGAATTTGATTTGGAGTGCGCGAAGGAGACATTCATGGAAGCGAAGAAAGGCTTCACAGAGGCCTCCACTTTAGGTAGTAAGGATCAACTAGAGCCAGGGATGGATCCTTCAATGCTCACTACCTTTGTGGAGACATGCATGAAACTTCTACGCGACAGTAAGGCTGTAAAAGGACTATAGGAACTTATAACTAGGTGTGAGGGGTCAGGAGAATCGCACGTGGTCTGGAAACTTGGAAAGCATGCATTACTAATAAGAAGGGAAATGATATTGACTGCGCAAATCAGAGAGTAGGAAATGGATCAGGTAATTCTGGATCTTAGATCAGATGCAAATGTACTACTGAAACAAACATGGGAACGCATGGGCAGAGCCGCGCTACAATGGTCTCCTATTCAATTTTGAATGGCGAACCAGAAAAGGATCTTACTCATGGGAAGATTGCAAGGAGTAATGGTGGATATTGATAGCAATCCCTATCCCATGCTACTGGGCATACACTGGTCCACTGATATGAATGGAGTCATAAATCTGAAGAAGTGAAAAATGATTTTTGAGAAAAAGTCACCACGTGTAGTAGTACTTCTAGATTCGGCCAAAGGAGTGTGATACACTGAACTGATGCACGACAATGATAGTGATGACGATCTTGATTGTATATACAAGATAACCACGTGGGAAGAGGATTGGGTGAATCCAACAGAAGATGGTAGGATTTCATGGGAGCGCGAAAGCTCTTGCACTTTGGATTCAGATGAAGAAATAGAATGATGGTAGAATCGGCTACACAAAGTAACAATGCTTAATCGCAACATGATGATAAGATCATTGTGCTACGTGAAAATGGAGATATGGGATCTGCCTAGGTATGATGGGTTGATAGCGGTGGATGAATTTTTGAACAAATTTGAGAGAAGAGTACTGGAACAGTGACGTTTTGATGCTATGAAATGGGCATTACGCGCTACGCCCGCAAGATGGTGGAGTACGCACTAGCAGAGTTTCAAGGATTAGCATGAATGTAGAAGGATGATGCGCATACGATTTGGAAAACCCCAAATATCGATGAGAGCCGGTTATGAAAGGAAAAACAACCTACGCGCCCACCTTTCCCGATGGGTACAGACATATGACATGCAGCCCACACGAGCGCAACCACTCCAAGAATAGAAAACCAGAACAAAATGCAGTGGTAGGAAAGGCAAAGCGCCCCAAAGATTATCCACAAAGAATCATTCAACAGGGTGTGTGAAGTGTTGAGCAGGGTTCACCAAGGGATTACCACTGAATGGGACCTGTGCATACCAGCGGTCTGATGGGCCTATAGGACTATGTTGATCTAGGTGGATCTTCAAATACAATGGCATGGAAAAACTCAAAAAAACAAATTAATCAGAAGGAAGTCAACTTAGGATCACAACAGAGTTCTCTTCTTCCTAATTCGAACGGCGCAGACGGTACTTCAATCTGAGTCCAGATGATGAAGTTATTCCAAAAATAAGGGCTCTTCAATCCTTAAGAGAATGAGGAATTTCCTTTGAAAAATGGGTCTTAAAGCCTTAAAGGCAAATCACAATTGGAGGTTGCATGTGGGCAGACTTAAGGTTTGGATTGTGAAACCCCCAATCACTAATCTCCGATCAGATCGGATCAGCAGATCGGAGGCAATCACAACCGGCGGTCATATATGTATATATATCAGCGGTGGCAGGGAGCGATTGGCAATATATCAACGAGCGAACAGTCGGATCGGCGATACACCGATCGGCAGAACCATAGCTGGGATATTGGAACACTATATATGAGTGGGACCGATGCGATCCGTTGACATCGATATCTGCGATCAGCGATCGACAGTCAGCCCTTCCCCGTGAACAGGGCCTATGCACCAGCAAAATGCCGATCCGCGACCTCAGCGTGGAACCAATATAGACTATAAGCCCGATTTAATAATATTTGAGGTCCGGGCATATGGATTTTGGATAGATTTGCAGTTTTTTTTCGAGGTTTTGAAGCCTTATCAAACCAGTAATAAACAAGCCATTATCAGGAACAGTTGCACCCACCGATCCTTCCACTCTACCAACCTCTCTTATTAACTAGGCATGCCCCGTTTTAAATGGGATCTTGTCCGAAAATCATTTATAAAAGAGGATCAATGGAAGAGCACGGGAGGAGGCATGTTTATGGTTGCAGCATGCTATTTCACAGAGGCCGAGAGAAATTATTGATCTGTTTTGAACAGTTACACACTCCATCCCTCTTCTACAACTGCGGGAAGCTTTGGTGCTACATACCACTCCATCTCTGGCATTCATTTCATATCCATCAGGCAGATTGGAGGTATAAGCCTCTTTATGGATAGATTGATGAATTTAATTTTGTTTATTCATGCCATTTAATAAGAAAGGCCTCGCCATTGTTGAGCTGGGCCCGGAGACATAGTCCAAATTGGACAAACTCTGCTATCAAGCCTTGGTGTCTTCTTTTTGTGCCTTTTATGTGTTTTCTTCTTCTTTTCACATGTGCACATTTATGTGTTAAGCTATAATTTTATATGCAATTATTTTCTATACATCTATAAGCGAAAACATCTTGGATCAAGTGGTATCAGAGCAGGGTGTTTTTAGATGTGAATTGCATGTTTGATGCTAACAAGAGGCAGGCTCCAAAGAGGCGAAGGGAATCTAGAACCTTTCGATCCAGAGGCAGGGCATGAACCTTGAAGAAGAAACATGGCTGAAGAGGAAGCTCGTATTGAAGAGGAGCACAATTTCAGAAAGATTTTCTATTCAATGGCCAAAAATATCAGTCAGCAAGTTATAAGACTAGAAAAAGCTGAAGAGAGGAATCCAGAAGGACAAGGTTCAGCACATGGGGATGATGGAGAAGAACCCCCTTTTTCTCCTTCTGGTGGTGAAGCTTCTTCTTCCCCACACCACCGTAATCAGAGAAATCCAAAGGATGCATCGAAGAAACCTTTTTTAAGATAGATGTTAAATTTGAACTTCTTGTGTTTAACGGTGAAAGTAACATAGAAAAGCTTAACAATTGGATTAGGCAGATTGAGGTTTATTGCAAGATTCAGAAAATCATAGAGGATGAGGTGAAAATCTAGCTAGCCTCTCTACGGCTAGGAAGCATGGCTCTCATTTGGTGGGAGAGTAAATTGCACAACAGTAAAAATGTGGGTAAGCTCTTTTCCTCATGGTCTGCTTTTACTTCTGCGTTAAGGGAACAATTTTATCCCTTAGGATACAAACAAAAAGCTTTGATGGATTGGCAATATTTAAGGCAAGGAAAATGGCAGGATGTTCAAAGTTTTACAGAAGAATATAGGAAGAAAGCGTTGAATTTGGGTATTGCATTAGATACACCTGAAGTTGTAACTAAGTATATTGGCTCACTGCATAGTTAAGTATATTGGCTCACCGCATAGTTATATTCGGCATTCATTATTGTTGTTTGAACCAACCACTATTGACACAGCTAGTGTGAAAGAAATTGATATTAAGAACAGGAGCAAGAATGGAAGAGAGGACCAGCCCAGAAAGCCACCGTTCAAACCTCCCAGTGGCAAATCCAAAGCGAAATGGAAAGGGAAGGAGAAGAAAGCAACAGTAGCCAAAGAGGGAGAGCGGCCTTATTGCAATCATTGCAAGAAAGAAGGCCACAATGATGATCACTGTGGGAAGAAGCACCCAGAAAATCACCCAAAAAAGTATGGAGGAAAAGGGAAGCAGAAGATAGTGGCAGCAGCATAGCAAGACCTTGGATCAGATTCAGGAGATGAAGCGCTGGTCACAACAGCGGGAACAAAAGGTACCTTTACACTTCCTATTGATTCTAAATCATAGGGAAGCACCAGTTCTGTAGATGAGTCCATTTAAAATGATAGAAAAAGGATTGAATTATTTCATATCAAAGTAGTAGTAAACCATACCAAATTAGAAACTATGTTTGATACGGGGTCCCAAGCAATTTTAATTGCAAAATCTCTAGTAAAGAAGTTAGGCTTAGAAACAAAATTGCACCCAAAGCCTTACCCATTGGGATGGATACATGATAAAGATAAATTGAATGTAACCTAGCAGTTTTTATAGGACAAAATGACCTCCTCATCAACTCAGAGGCGAAATACAACGTGACTAAAGCAAAGACCACAATTGCAGGCCTTGATTCCACACTCTACACACTGCTAACCTACTTTATAAAGCTTGTTACCAAGCATAGAGGACCATTAGTCACCCTGCTAACTCAAGTTATTAGACCAAGGGGAGCCTTAGTGAAACTAAGGGATGTTCAGTGGGTCAAGCCAACGAATCTGCTCACAAATATCTAGATATTTATCCCTAAATTTTCTCAAGAAAAGCAAGGAAACTCCAAAAATCGAATTATTTGGGGAAATTCCAATATGAGAATGAAGGCAAATGGGAAAATGCTTGAAAACAAAGTAAGTTCATGGCTTTTTCCCTAATGAACTTTAGGAGGAGCTTGGCAGCCCTAATTCATTTGCTACATAAGCAACGAGAGGGCAATTGTGAAAAGGGTCAGAGAATTTGGAAGGATAGCCCATTAAGCTATTGTGAATTGTCATATACTTGAAGAAGTGAGCTGAAAGAGGGAGAGAGAGAGAGAGGAAGAAGGGGAAAGGGAAGGCTGATACAACAGATGGTTGTAATCACTCTTCCATTATAAATACAAAATTGCAGTTGTGTTCCCTACTCCATAGTGTTGGTAATGTTGTTCATTGATTTGTTCATTTTGATGTTTGTCGAGATGAGTAGTTAAGTTATACACTAATATATGTTTATTGTGCATTCTTACATTAGTTTTCAAGAGAATATGCTGTGATTGGTTTACCTTGTCCTTTGTGCAGGAATTGTCTTGGAACCGGCCTTGAAGGAGTTCTTCTTGCAGCATAGAGATCTCCAAACAAATCTAGAAGGAACTAAAGGTGATCCTCTTTCCATACCTTTTCAATTTATGTTTGATAGATGAACATGTGCATAACTTGGTAGCTTCTACAGATAATATTACAGTCTGTCGAAGGTCCCGGGAAGACCTTTGAGGGTAGTTTTCACTCCACATACATCGTGCATTTTACCCCATAGCAGAATTGGCAACTCCACTAGGGACTATACATCTAGTTCCTGATTTACCCAGATTCCTCTCAGTTCTTCTCTTTCTTCTAAGAGCTCCCTTCTTCTTCAAATCCTTTTTTGATCCACCAACTATCTTGTTACATCCTACTAGTTTGCATTCTCCTCAGAAACTGATCCTAAAGGCCCTCTATTGGAGAAATTTCCCTCACTAATGCAAGTTACCAGGCAAAACAAAGCTTTATAAAACATTGTGCCTGTGTACAGGGAGCATTAGTGGACCAACTAACTCTCTTTTTACACTGAAATAGAGCGTTAGTCTCCCATTTCCATGATTTCCATAAGAGTCTATGGACCAAAAGGGGGGGTGGGATTTTCTCATGGGCTAAAGTAAGATCTGCAACTATATTATGTTAACAAATTTGGTGTCCTGAAAATTTATTTTTAGGAAAATGTTTTAGTTTTTCTCTCTTAAAATACAATTTGTTTTTTTAAAGAAACACTGATAAATTGTATTCATCCTTCTATCGAAATAGTTGTAAGCTGCTTCATTTTGGTTTTCAGTAGTTGTTAGGAAATACTGGGAAAAGAATCTTTTGGTTATGCAAGTGCTGAATGGATTTAGATGCACAAACAAATCCATGAATATGTGAAAAGATGAATATGTAGAATAATACTTGTTTGCATAAGAATTGAAAAAAAAAAATCAGAGCATTATTCTGCATGATTTATTGAGTCAAGAGTCTCACCATATTCATACGTCAACACCCCTACTGAAGACAAATGATCAAGTACACTTAAAATTTACATTAAAATCAATCAGTTACTCTTTTGAGCAAACCAACATTAGCTAGGCTAGGATCTTGGGATAAGCATGTGAATGAACTACCCAAGGTTGAAAACCAAAACTAGTGTCATTAACGAGTGAAAAATCCTTCTACACTCATATTACCAGGACCACTCCACTAAAAACGAAGCGAAATACGAGACAACATCGGACTGTAATTGAAGGTAGTCTGCCTTCTCTTACAAATCCTTTGGGCATTCTGTGTATTGGGGGTCCCTTCGGGGTTTTTGGAACTGATTCGGGGACTCAAGTATCCTGCCCACACAGTGTGTTGTCTACAACTATGTCCCCCCTGGTAATGTCTATGATTTGAGGTATCTCTAGTAGCCAAAACTTCTAGGTACTTACACAAGGTGATTGGGACGGGCTGTCCTGGTACTTAACATGGATGGATCTACTTTGTTTTTGGTTTTTGGGAGGGTTCTCGTCTTCACAAGAGTACTTGGCCCCTCAATCTAAGGTTTGGGCGAAGCTCTAAAGTAACTGTAACCATACATTTGGCCATCCTTCTCTATTATTCATTGAGATAATGGGTTTCATCTCCAGTGATCGGTGTTTTTCAGACAAGGTACTTTCCCTATGTTTGCTGATTGATATCTTTAGTGTATTTTTTATTTTTAGGTACCTGAGTGCTATCATTTTTTAGACTTTAAACAATATCACATTAAAATTTATTTGATAAAACTTCACAGTCATCGTGGCTACATCCGGCCCTCATCGTCAATCCAGACGATTGTTAGGACTTCCTCCACTCATTGTGGAAGATCTACCGAGTTCTGCTGACTTAGATTCCTCATCTTCAAGGAATCAGTCTCCTAAATCTCACACGGGATCCGTGTGGACAACCGACGATTCCAGTTTGCTGGAAGATTTCTTCACGGAAGGATTTATTCCTCACTTTAACACTCCGCTCACAAATTTGTCGGACCCTATCGTGGTTCCTGTGGTACCTATACTTCCTTCTTCAGTAGGTGGAACTTTCCCATCTATCCAGTCGATGACTCACGGGTTGTGGAATTTTAGAGACATTATTGGTCCTCTATCACTTTCCCAGTCGACGGTCATCACAATGCCGGTAATGTGGAATCCTGATATCCCATTTGTCCCAGGTATGACAACTCACACGACATCCTCTATAAGTGGAACCCAGCAGATGCTAGGTTCCACTCCTATGGTGCAACACTGCATACCTTTGACAAGTGCCACATACAGTGCTCCATATAACACTGAATGTGGCACTATGGGCACGGTTCCTGTTTACCAAAAACAAGGTCGGCTGCCAATGTACAGTTCCAACCCCTAGATTCAAATATCTGGGGGGGGTTCCCAACATGCACATGCCGGTAGGGAATGTCACAGTTCCCCCTCCATTCTCAGGCATGCATGGACAATTGTTGATTGACATGAGTGTTCCCTCTGTTAATCAAAGCCAAATGGTTAGTTATGTGTTGGTCGAGAATCCACAAGGGGTTCCCAACCAATCCATGGGGGCACCCTACTCACAGACTCAAATGAATCAAGGGGGCACCACTTATACTGGGGGAAATTTCATACCCCAGTATCAAAATCCTCATGAAAATCCACTCTACACACCATACCGCAAAGAAACTGCTACACCACGCAACCCATGTACACTATGGGGAACCAAATGATGGGAGGAGCACAGAGCTCCTCAGGTCATCCGTCATCACCTTGGTTCGAGTCGGGGGCACCCAACTCTCTGCTCCTTTTGGAAACATTGGATATTCCCGACTTATACAAGTTGACAAACAACCCCATCTACCACAACCTACAATGGCCGCCAATCCCGCACAAAATACCAATGGACATTCCAATGTTCGATGGAAAATAAGGGGAGGATCTGGGCACCCATATCACCACCTACCATCTCTGGTGTGTTTCTAACTCTATGGTGGATGATAGTATCCAGTTACGTCTTTTTCCCTGCACCCTCACTGGAAATGCCGCGAAATGGTATATTGAGTTACCATGCACATCAGTAAATACCTTTGATGCTTTAGCGATGGATTTCCTAAAGAACTTTCAGTTACCTATCCGATATGATAATGGGACAGAGCTCCTTACTTCATTTTGTTAGGATACCGCCACCCACATCTCCGATCATATTCATGAATGGAGACGTAGGCGGAGGTTGGTCAAAGCTCCCATCCCTGATTTTCTCTTAACGGACTCGTTCTGTAAGTCCTTACTCCCACAAATCGCAAGAGATGTCGCTCTAGGTGGTGCGGTCACAGAAGACCAATCCATACGTCATGTCCAGCACTTAGATTTGATTTATTCACAGTCTAGCACTCTTCATGACATAATCCCCAATGCCCCTGGCAACCCCAATGCTTCCACTACCACCAAATCGACTACTCTTCCTACCACTGCGATAAACTTTGTGCAGTCTACACAGAAATCTGGTGGCAAGAAAAAGAAGAATAAGAAAAAGACCGCTCCTTCTGAGGAGCAGTCAATAAAGTAGCCCAACCCAAAATAGAAGGCCGTTGTGCCTATTGATGATGAAAAGGATACACTTGCCAGATTTCCTTGCAAACTCTATGTTGAAGACCACGTAACCTGGTGTTATCCGCATCTTCAAGAATGCACAGAGTACCTTGCCAAAAGGGATACTAGTAAGACCCCTGCTATCCTTAGGAATCCTTTTCCCACTCAACAGCAGTAAAATCTTATTGCAAACCGATAGCAACCCATGCCAAGGGGCAACGATGGTTCGCAACATCCTTCAGTTGGAGAAGGATCTTCTACCATTTACACATTTGGAACGGTAGATCTCAGCACAAGAGCGGAATCTTATGGAGCTCCTGTCACTCATGCAACGGAACCTTCCTCAAGTTAAAACCCACCACCGCCCAATGATTTACATATTGACGGGCTGGTTGCGGACCTTGTAATTCGACCCCCAAAAGGGACACTTCGACACACAACACACAATACATCTGCACGTGCCGCCCAACACTACAACATTGTAGAGGATTTGGCACAAGCTTCGTCGGCTATGTCGGCACTTGAAGTATTACAAACATGCCCAACACAACGGAAAGCTTTGCTTTCGGCTATTGGTGGTATCGACCCAGAGGATTCCATGGTTGTTGTTTTCAACATGAACAAGTGTAAACCTCCCCTTTCTCACCAGCTTGCATTCTAGGTGCATATCACCACGAAAGGTAAAGGTATACATAGAACTGTCATCGATGAAGGTGCTTCGACCTACGTCATGTCGGCTTCATGTTGGCTCGCCTTGGGTTCTCCAACCCTATCCCCGCTGTCGAACTCCATGAAAGCTTTTGATGGCCAAACCTTTATAAAAAAAGGATACTTAGCCGACTTCCTCGCCACTTTGAGTGGGAAAACTGTAATGGTGGACATAGAAGTCATGGAAAGAAAACTCGACTATAATCTCTTGCTGGGTCACAGTTGGACATATGCCATGATGGCTGTCGTATCTATTGTCTTTCACATAATCCAATTTCCATTGGATGGAAAGGTAGTTACAGTAGATCAGTTGTCTTTATGCACCCCTGATTATTCACCATTACCAAGTGGCTCCGTACCCCTAGTAGGAGGTGGAATTGACTCTTATGTCAGTTTAGGTACCTGTTTATTGAAGGCTTCTTCCCTCATGGGTTGTTTCCCTCTTCAGCCGCTGAAGGTTTCATAGATGGTCAATATGCTTTCATCTATTCCTCATGAACAGACCAATCCATGGATCCTACTGGCTCCTTCAGACATTGACACATACTGAGAGAAAATACCGCTATCACTAGCTAAATCGGCCTACCAAGCCATTCAATTTGCATCTGAATCTCTGGTCACTTTGGTTTCAGCCAACGATACCACTGCCCCTCCCATAACGACTCTTTCTTTCGATCCAATCAATCAAGTCCTATCGATGGACGAATCTATTAGAGAGATCACGAGGTTAGAAGAGCAACCTTGGGAGGATTCACACCATCATGTTTCGATATCTGATTCGGACATGATGGCTCTTCAAATCCTGCCATATGATGCACAGGAAATCATTTCCTCACCGTATACGACTATCCAACCTTTGGAATCAGAAGGAAACCGGGGAAATATTTCAAAAACATTGCTCCTCGATATTTATGTCATGACAGGCATCGTGGAAAACATACAGATTGGAGCCAATCACAATCCTGGAAATTATGAGCTTCACCTACCCATTTAGGGACTTTCGCAATGTTTTCTCTTGGTCTTATGAGGAAATGCATGGCATAGACCCTTCTATTGTCAAGCATGAGTTCAAAAATGATCGAGCATTCTTTTTATGGTATTTTTCTTGCTCGTTAATTCAAAAAATCCTTAAGTCTCCCTCTTTAGGCTCGTTAAAATACCATGAAGAAGATCGAGCGTTCTTTTTATGGTATTTTTCTTGCTCGTTAATCCGAAAAACCTCGAGTCTCCTTCTTTGGGCTTGTTAAACTACTACAACGAAGAATAGAATAGAGCACTTTTAGGGATATTTTATTGCTCTTTAAAAAATATAAACATCCCCAAGTTTTCATCGTTAAGATCGTTAAAATATATCTAACAATGGTTTAGAGCACTTTTAGAGATATTTTATTGCTCTTTAAAAAGAAATATAAACATCTCTGAGTTTTCATCATTAAGCTCGTTAAATCTTTGCAATGATGGTCAGAGCACTTTTTGTGATATTTTGTTGCTCTTTAAAAAATATAAACATCTCCAAGTTTTCATCATTACGCTTGTTAAATACATGCAACGATGCTCTGAGCAACTCTTTTTTGATCTTTTTCCAGCTCATAAATTGAAAAATACCAAAGGAGCATTCTTTTTAGGCGCTTTTTTCTCGCTCTTTAAAACTGAAAAATCCTGAGCTATGTCTTGCTACTCGTTAAACTTGCTAAAGATGACCTGAGCATTCTTTTAGGTACTTTTCTTGCTCGTTAAAACTAAAAAATCCCAGGTTTTTGTTACTGGGCTCGTTAAAAATAGAAGGCAGCAGCAAGAGCACTTTCTTTTTTGGGACTGTTTCTTCCTCTTAAATCAAAAAATCCCTGAGTTTTTCCCCTCCTTCAAGCTCGTAAAGCTATGAAGAAGGGATGAGTCATTCTTTTCCCTCTTTTTCTCGCTCATTAAATGAAAAAGATACCCTGAGTTTTCTTCATTTGACTCATTAAAAATTTTGATGAAGGTGTTGAGTTTGTCGTCACGTGACTCATTAAAAATTCATGACGAAACATGAGTTTAGTCCGTTGCCTCGTACTTGTAGCAAAATGAGGTCGACATCTATTGGAAAAATGTTTCTCTTTATCCGGGTTCAATAGATTAAAATACAGAAAAGTAACCGATCCGGGTATACTATTAACCTTTTCTTGCACCTGGTTAACAACTATGACAAAGGGACCACCATGGAGTCTCTCTTTACGATCTTTTCAGACTCTCTAAATATGAAAAGACCACCAAGTTTGCTTGTCTGGACTCATTAAACTAATCAGATAGGGCAAAGAGTCATTATTTTTTCAATCCTTTTCAGACTCTTTAAACATGAAAAGATTGATGAGTTTACCCGTCTGGACTCATTAAATTAATCAGATGGGGAAAGTGGACAATAGAACTATATTTCGTATTTGAAAGCATGGTTTGGCAGTAATCGTTCCCTTGAGCATGGCACTACATCAGATAAACCTTCATTATGATGGCCTCTCAATATGAACCCTACCAACCTATGAGTTTTAGCCTATATACCCTGATGTAATTGCATCTCCGTATCCTAACACTCTGTAGTGTTCATGAGTCTAGTGCTGTCTAGTTAAAACCGTTGTCATGCCTTCTATTGTCCAAGGGTCCCCATTTGTTTCCTCTATCAACCGATCATACATATCCTTTCATCATGCCCTCCATTGTTTAGACCCAAATGCTTGAAAGATTCCTCAAAAAGAAAAATAATTCTTGTCTGGTTTCGTGTCAACTAATGTAGGACACATCATTGCCTACCTTTTGATAGGTTTCTTCCTATCGACTTCAACACTCTATCTAGGAAGATAACCCAGAAACACATTTAGTGCCTTGGTACTTGCAGACATTAGTGGCAGGTTACCTTGTGTTTGATCACAGGTTTTCATTATTGGCTCTTGGTTAAGCGATTCTACAGGTGTTTGACGACAAAGAAATCTTTCACACTCGCTAGTTTGCACTATGCATCTTGGAGACCATCACCATTATCGGTGGCCTTCCTCGCATCTGTTAACGGTCTCCATTATTGACTGGTAATCAGATGATTTCATGCATGTTCAACATCAACACATCTTATCACATGTACCAATCTATACTGTTCAATGAAGCGGAAATCAAGACCTTGGGTAGAGGCTTGGATCATTCAGCCTTGTTTCCTCTCCAAAGCTACGGATATTGTTCTTTGGAGACAGCTATTTCAGGATGATCTATTATGACACTGGATCTGCTTTCTGCTTATCGGCGGTCAGCATTGTTATATCTCAGATGAGAAAATTACTCTGGCATAGCTACTAAGCATGGGAATGCCCGACTCACGACATGATTTTAGCAGTTTATATATATGCATGTTGTTGTATCAGGTTTTTCCTTGCCGCCCGAAACTTCTCTCTCTACAAAATTTTGACAAAAAATTACAGTTTTAGTAAAGTATTTCAGCCATCGTCTCTGCCTCTGATCTCATACTTTAGGGGGCATCTGTTATAGGACAAAATGACCTCCTCATCAACTCAGAGGTGAAATACAGCATGACTAAAGCAAAGACCACAATTGCAGGCGTTGATTCCACACTAACGCTCTCTGCACACTTCTAACGTAATTTATAAAGCTTGTTACCAGGCATAGAGGAGTGTTAGTCACCCTGCTAACTCAAGTTGTTAGACCAGGGGGAGCGTTAGTGAAACTAAGGGATGTTTAGTGGGTCAAGCCAATGAATCTGCTCACAAATATCTAGATATTTATCCCTAAATTTGCTCAAGAAAAGCAAGGAAACTCCAAAAATCGAATTATTTGGGGAAATTCCAATCTGAGAATGAAGGCAAATGGGAAAAAGCTTGAAAACAGGGTAGGTTCATGGATTTTACCCTAATGAACTGTAGGAGGAGCTTAGCAGCCCTAATTTGATTGCTACATAAGCAGCGAGAGGGCCATTTTGAAAAGGGTCAGAGCATTTGGAAGGATAACCCATTAAGCTGTTGTGAATTGTCATATACTTGAAGAAGTGAGCTGAAAGAGGGAGAGAGAGAGAGGAAGAAGGGGCAAGGGAAGGCTGATACAATGGATGGTTGTAATCACTCTTCCATTATAAATATAGAACTACAATTGTGTTCCCTACTCCATAGTGTCGGTAATGTTGTTCATTGATTTGTTCATTCTGATGCTTGTCGAGATGAGTAGTTAAGTTATACACTAATATATGTTTATTGTGCATTCTTACATTAGTTTTCAAGAGCGTATGCTGTGATTGGTTTACCTTGTCCTTTGTGCAGGAATTGTCTTGGAGCCAGCCTTGAAGGAGTTCTTCTTGCCGCATAGAGATCTCCAAACAAATCTAGAAGGAACTAAAGGTGATCCTCTTTCCATACCTTGTCAATTTATGTTTGATAGATGAACATGTGCATAACTTGGTAGCTTCTACAGATAATCTTACAGTCTGTCGAAGGTCCTGGGAAGACCTTTGAGGGTAGTTTTCATTCCACATACGCCGTGCATTTTACCCCATAACAGTAGTGCAAGATAAAATTTTTGATTGCTTCTAAGCTGGTAGATAAAGTAGAGATGGATGTTATACCGCTGGACATTTTTGGCATGGTATTGGGGAGACCTTACCTATATGACAGAAAAGCTATCTTTTTTCGCCATGAAAATAAATACCACATCACTAAGGATGGGATAGAGTACATAGTGCGGGCTCATCAGAATAAAATTAATGCCAGTCTTGTAAGCGTTGGGCAGATGAAATGACTAGTGAACTCTAGCAAGGCATGCATGCTTATGGTCGTCAGGGAAAAGGAGGCCGAATTCGCAGATGCATTCCAAGGCTGTGATGGTAAGCATAAACAAGAATTGAAGGATTTAATTGCTGACTATAATGCATTATTTCAGGAGTCGTGGGGACTACCTCCATAGAGGGAGATCCAACACGAGATCCACCTGTTGCATGATTCCCCTTTGCTGAATATCAGCATGTATAGAATGTCAGCAATCAAAATGGAGAAGATCAAGTGTCAAGTGCAAGAATTGTTGGACCAAGGAGTGATTAGGCCGAGCTCCTCTCCATGCGGGTTGCTAATTGTTCTAGTGCCAAAGAAGGATGGCAGCTGGAGGATGTGCGTGGACTACTGTGCCCTCAACAAAATATCAGTAAAAAATGGCTATCCCATCCCACGCATAGATGATTTATTGGATCAATTAAAAAATTTGTATATTTCACAAAATTGGATCTGCGCAATGGGTATCACTAGGTCCAAATTAAGGAGCATGATGTGTGGAAAACTACTTTCAAAACCAAGCAGGGGTTTTTCGAATGGATGGTAATGCCATTCAAGTTGTGCAATGCTCCATCCACCTTTATGCAAGTTATGAATCATATATTTCAGCCTTTCATTGATGAGTTTGTTCTTGTATATTTAGATGATATATTAGTTTTCAGCAAGAGTTGGTTTGAACATATGGGTCATGTAAAGAAAGTGCTTGATGTGCTGAAGAAAGAAAAACTCTTTGTAAAATTGTCAAAGTGTGAGTTCAAGAAAACCTCTTTGGGTTACCTAGGTCATATTGTTGGTCATGGTCAGTTAAAATTGATTCTGCTAAAGTTGAAGCAATTGTAAATTGGCCTAAGCCTACTAATGTAACTCAGGTCCATAGCTTTCTAGGTGTAGTCCAGTATTAGAGGAGATTTATGGCTAATTTCTCTATTATTGCAGCACCTTTGTACACATTGACAAGTGTGAAACAGGTCTTCCAATGGGGAGGAAGACAAAAAAAGTCCTTCAAAACATTGAATTAGAAAATTAGCACCATGCTAGTCTTAGCCTTACCCGATCTTCAACAGCCATTTGAGATCGAAACTGATGCCAATGGTTATGCCATGGGAGTTGTACTGATGCAGCAAAAGAAGCCAATTTGTTACCATTCTGAGAAGTATTATCAAGCTATGATAGACTATCCCACCTATGACAAGAAGCTTTATGCCTTGGTGCAGAGTGTGAAAAAGTGGAAACACTACCTAATCGGCAAGGAGACCATCATCCACACAGATCATCAGCCCTTGCAATACCTTCAGTCACAAACCAAGTTGCAACAAACTCGTCATTTCAAGTGGATGGGCTTTCTTCAACAGTTTCATTTGGTAATAAAGTATAAGAAGGGCACTAGCAATAAAGTGGCCGATATGCTACCTCACCCTCCTATTTCTGCTTCTATTATTTTTCATAATGCTTCGTTGTCTTTTGAAATTTATGCTGAACAATATGCTAGTGATGATGACTTTAAGGAGGTTTATTCAAAACTAACCCATGGTGCACAGGTGGACAACTATCACTTGTAGGGGAAATTTTTGTATCACCTTGGTAAATTGTGTATTCCCATAGGAGAAAGAGTGCATGTAATTCGAGAGGCCCACACCTCTCTTATGTCTAGACACTTTGGTGTCGAGAAGACTTTAATTCATGTACAAAGATTTTTCTTTTGGCCTCATATGAAAAACATTGTGACTCGCTATGTAAAGGGTTGTGTGATGTGTTCTATTTCAAAGCCCTCTAATAGAAAACTTGGGCTCTACACACCACTCCCTATTCCGAATTTTCCATGGGAAAGTGTGTCAATGGACTTTGTAGGAGGTCTACCTTTGTCTAGGAAGGGTCACGACTATTTGTATGTCATCGTTGACTAGTTTAGCAAAATGTGTGTTCTTATGCCTTGTAAAAAGCAGATTACTATAGAGAAGTCTGCTTCTCTTTTCTTTCAGTATGTTTGGGTCCACTTTTGGATTACCCACATCAATTGTGTCAGATCGCGACTCTCGCTTCCTTGGAGAGTTCTTGGCCAGCTTGAGGAGGATGATGGACACCAAACTGAAAAGGAGCACGGCATTTCACCTGCAAATCAACGGGCAGACAGAGGTTGTTAACCGTACTGTGGTACACCTATTACGAGGCTATTTGTGGGATGAACATCTCCCCTTTATACAACATTCCTATAACCGAGCAGTGCATTCATCGAAACAGCGTTCACCATTCGAGACATGCTTTGGTTTCCTACTAAAGGACCCTTTAGACATGGTCTTTGGAAGGGAGGATGGCTCTAGTGGATGTAATGATAAAAACAAAGCTCAGCAATTCATTCAGAAAATCCAAATGATTCACTAGCAGTGCAAGATCAGTTGAAAAAGAGTCAAGCCCGTTATAAGGCTCAACATGATAAACACCGGGTCGACCATCAATTACAAGTAGGTGACAAGGTGTGGTTCCACATCAGAAAAGACAAGATGAAGGGAGAAGGAAATAAGTTGCGGCCAATCTAGTATGTACCATTCACCATATTGGAGAACATTGCGAACAATGCATTTCATCTTGACTTGCCGGTATATATGCAGATGTACTCTATAGTGAATGTGGAGAACCTGAAGTTGTATGAAACACCTTTGATCATGGACACTGATGAGGTGGGCATATTTCCTACCATCGATGATTTTGCACCTAAATATCTCAATGAGTTTCCCGAAGACATCATCCTCGACAGAAGAACCAGGACTTCACGGCGAGGAGATATAGAATACCTTTGAGTTGGATTCAAGGGAATGGATCCCAACAAGGCCAGATGGCTCGAGAAAGAGAAAGTGAGGGCACAGTACCCTCACTTGCCAATTGACTAATAAAAAGATTTTGGCGGTCCAAAAGCTCCTCAATGGGGAGGATTGATCTAGGTGGATCTTCAAATACAATGGCATGGAAAAACTCAAAAAATCAAAGTAATCAGAAGGAAGTCAACTTAGGATCAGAGCAGAGGTCTCGTCTTCCTGATTCCAATGGCGTAGATGGTACTTCAATCCGAGTCTGGATGATGAAGTTATTGCAAAAAGAAGGGCTCTTCAATCCTTAAGAGAATGAGGAATTTCCTTTTAAAAATGGGCCTTAAACCCTTAAAGGAAAATCACAATTGGAGGTTGCATGTGGGCAGACTTAAGGTTTGGACCATGGAACCCTTGATCGTTGATCTCCGATCAGATCGGATCGGCAGGTCAGAGGCAATCGCAACCGGCAGTCGTATATGTATATATATCGGCGGTGGCAGGGAGCGATCAACGATATATTGGCGAGCGGACAGTCGGATTGGTGATACACCGATCGGTGGAACCATAGTCGGGATATCAGAGCATTATATATGAGCGGGACTGACATGATCAGCTGACGCCGATATCAGCGATCGGCGATTGGCGGTCAACCCTTCCCCGTGAACATGGCCTATGCACTAGCGAAACGCCGATCCACGACCTCAGTGCAGACCTGATAGAGACTATAATCCCGATTTAATAATATTTTAGGTCTGGGCATATGGTTTTTGGAAAAATTTGTATTGTTTTTCGAGGTTTTGAAGCCTTATCAAAGCAACGATAAAAAGGCCATTTTCAGGAATGGTTGCGCCCACTGATCTTTCCACTCTACCATCCTCTCTTATTAACTAGGCATGCCTTGTTTTAAATGGGATCTTGTCTGAAAATCCTTTATAAAAGAGGATCAATGGAAGAGCACGGGAGGAGGCATGTTTATGGTTGCAACATCCTATTTCGCAGAGGCTGAGAACAATTATTGATCTATTTTGAATAGTTACACACTCCAACCCTCTTCTACAGCTGTGGGAATCTTTAGCGGTGCATACCACTCCATCTTTGGCATTCATTTCATAGCCATAAGCCAGATTGGAGGTATAAGCCTCTTTATGGACAGATTAATGAATGTAATTCTGTTTATTCATGCCATTTAATAAGAAAGGCCTCCCCATTGTTTAGCTGGGCCCGAAGACATAGTCCAAATTGGACGAACTCCGTTATCAAGCCTTGGTGTCTTCTTTTTGTGCCTTTTATGTGTTTTCTTCATCTTTTCACACGTGCACATTTATGTGTTAAGTTGCAATTTTATATGCAATTCTTTTCTATACATCTACAAGCAAAAACATCCTAGATCACATGTGCAAAACCCTGACCGCGAAAATGATTCCAAGATGGCAGAATGAAGCAGGGACCGTAATTTATGAGGAGCATGCAAAGATGAATCCACGTGTAATAGCACCCATAGGCACGACAATGCATGAAGCCCAGGATGAAGAAATCACACAGCTACGCGAAGTAGAACACATAAGACTTCAGGAAGCAATTCAGCAAGGGAACCTTAGACTTTGCGAACTTGAAAAGGACTGGGTATGGCTAAGGAAGAAAAGCATTTTGATGGACGTAGAGGTCAAGAGGTTGGAAAACGAGATCAAGGGAGCATGTCTCATCAATAAACCAAGGATGGAAAGGCAAGGTGTGGATGATCATACTAATGAATTAGAGGACTATCGCCGAGAATTGATTAATCTACTACCGTGGCTAGGACTTCATATCACCAAACGCAGTAACCAAGGGAGTGCATTACAAATATAAGAGTGCGTGACACCGATCGCCACAATGACAAATGAGGATTTTCCACGGAATATACTGGAGGGCGAAATGGAGCCCCGCATAGGTGGTGCGACCACCTGACTAGCCATAGGAAGAACAGTCTTAGCACTCCACACAGCTGAAAGGGAGCGCGGGACTATAAATTATTCTGCTTAGGAGTTGCGCGCTCTTAGAGGTGCGTGCAGGAACAACTTGTCACAAGGTTCGCGCCCACGCATGAAGGACTGCGCTGCCACATGGGTTGGCTAGGAAGTGACCATTGGTTTCACTTTTCATGACAGGATGTCCGATTTGAGGCCAAATGGAGTGGGCGGCGAGCATTTAAGACAAGATTTATGGTCAATATTTCGAAAAATCTGCCGCCAAGGAAGCATTGATGGCTCAGAAATGGGGGGAATTGTTGAATTTGAATTCAAAGGGTGCTATAAAACTCCAAGAGCTAGCCAATAGACAACACTTGGCCATTTGAGACTTGAGTAGTTGAACAGAGCTGTTGGCTTAGTGGGGCCTAACCCAGGCTCAGAAGTGATTTAACCAAGAAAATCCTAGTACTACTGGCCCTTTCAGCAACAGTCCTGGAGTGTGGACTGAGGTCTCACCCGAAGTAGTATGGGAGGGTGTTGGAACCAGGTTTCCACACCCTAGGGATGTCTTGATGAAGTTTTTGGAGGTTCGTGGTCCAAACCTGTGTGCTTGCACTACTCCGCGCAGTTGTCTATCCTTCGCGACCTGTGCCACTACCTCCGTGCACCTCTGTAAGGGCACGAAGAAAGTACTACCCTGATCTCTATTCTTATTGTGCTATTATATTAGTGCTTAACTTAACTTGTGAGGGCCCAATATTCTTATTACTTCATTCAACATTCAGGTAAGTGCGCGTAATCATAAACAGTATAAATGCATAAGGATAAATAGAAACATAGATGCACAATATTCTGAATCAAACTTATCTTTATTAGTATTCCTTTTCAATTGCAAGCCCACTTATAGACCCAACTCCGCCCTGTGCACTCAACTGCAGGGGTCCACGCACTTAGCTGCGGACTCTACTAGGCCTCTACACACTTAGCTGCAGAGCTTCTTCCTACTAATATGACCCAGTACACTTCAAATTTCCTCCTATGCTCTAACCATGCCTTTGCATCTATCTATTACTTGCTTTCCCAACAAAAACTATCTTTACACTTAGAGCCTCGCTCTATTTATACAATCCCATGGTCCATGGACCATGGGTAGGCTGACACAACTTTACATTATTTTACAATTCTTAGGGCGGACAACCCTATGACTCATCCTATACTTTCACACTCCGTGCCCGCACTTTGTGGAGTCTTACAATACAATTGACCAAAACTCGGTCTTTAAGCCCAAAAACCTGCTGCGGGGGATCCCATGCCCAATAGGCCCCCAACACAATCATTGTGACTCGTCCTGAGTCACTCTGCTGGTGCGGCGATCTTGGCACAGATCCCCTCCAACTGTGCTTGTGCTACGCGAAGGTGTTGAGTCACGAAATGGAGAAAATAGTTAAACAGAAAAGCCATGATCAAACTATTACCTCTTCTCCACCATTCCGAGAGAGATTTATTGTACTCCACCAGATAGAATATCCTGATTTCGATCTTCTGGGAGAATTAAAAAATCGTTGTGTAAAAATACCCCTCCTCCAGGATATTCAGGACATTCCAATTTACGCAAAAACTATTAAGGAATTATGTACTAAAAAGCATAAGAGGAAAATAAAAACAACCCCAACTGTCCACGTAGTCGGAACTTTGTCCGATTTATTATCAGGAAGAGAAACACTGGTGAAATATGAGGACCCAGGAAACCCTATAGCCACAATAAAAATAAATGGATGTTCCTTCCCCAATGCATTAGTTGATTTAGGAGCAGCCATTAATATTCTCACAATAACAACCTGTCAAAAACTTGGCATTATAGCCTTGGATCCAACTACGACCTTACTGGAACTTGCCAATTGATCGATTGTCAAACCAGAAGGGACATTACAGGATGTAATGGTGTCTGTAGATTCTTGGGAATACCCAGCAGATTTCCTGATTATTAATCCTAGAAACCGGCTAGATGGACATCCCCTAATTCTAGGAAGACCTTGGCTAGCAACCGCAGATGCTTACATAAGTTGTCGAACAGGAAATATGACTATAGCAAGAGGAAGTAATGTGAAGAATCTAGCTTTATATCCTCTAGCTCAACCAAGCCTAACAATAATAAAAACTAGAAAACAACCTGTATCATATTTAACTGAAAACATTCGATCACCACTAACTGTAGAAGATGCTCTTGAATTTAAGAATCAAACAGAAGATGACATCATTAACACTTACATTAACCAACCAGATGTCGTATCCAATCTAAAATGTCACATGATCGAAGCAGCCCTGGATAACGAAATTGAAGAAGATCCCTTAAAAGATATTAATGACCAGACAATACCAACAACAACTGTTTATAACAACAAACCCATTGAAATTGAGCCAGGGAAAGTCCTAAACATTAACAAAAACTTGACTGATGACCAGGAGCAGAGGCTTGTTCAACTCCTTAGAAAATATAAAGAGGCTTTCGCTTGGGATTACCCAGATATGAAAGGGATTAATCCCCAATTATGCATGCACCACATCTATACAAATAAAGATGTGAGGCCCATTTGACAACCTCAATGAAAGTTAAACCCTCACCTTAAAGATGTTGTTAAATATGAACTACAAAAACTGTTAGATTTAAATTTCACCTATCCTATATCTAATAGCAAATGGGTTTCTCCATTAGTTGTGGTGCCTAAAAATAATGGGAAGTGGTGTATATGTGTCGATTATAGAGAGCTTAATAAAGCAACCCAAAAAGATCATTTTCCCCTCCCGTTCATCGACCAGGTCTTGGACACATTGGCAAGTAAAAAATTCTTCTCTTTCCTAGACAGTTTCAACGACTACAATCAAATCCAAATTGCCCCTGAAGACCAAGATAAGACTACCTTCACCTGCTCCTGGGGGACAATTGCTTACAGGGTCTTACCTTTTGGACTGTGCAACACACCGACCACACTCCAGAGAGCCATACTAAGCATTTTTTCTGACTTGATAAATGAGGGATTCGAGGTGTACATAGATGACTTTACACCCTATGGAGATGACTTCGAGCCAACATTACAAACGCTAGAGAAATTTTTGCAAAGATGGATTGCTACCAGGCTCTGCTTAAGCCATGAGAAATGCCACATGATGATGATCGAAGGCCTCATCCTGGGTCACTACATCTCAGCAGCTAGAATTCAGGCAGATCCAACAAAAATTCAGATAATCCTCTTAATAGCTACCCCCTTCACACAAATTGAGGTACGTAGTTTTTTGGGGTTTTCTGGATATTATAGAATATTTATAAAGAATTTATCCGAAATTGTTGCACCATTATATGCATTAACAGGAAATATCAATTTCATATGCACTGAAAAATGTGACATTGCTTTTGAAGATTTAAAATGGCTAGTATCAACAGCCCCAGTATTACGGGGCCAAAATTGGGATTTTCCATTTCAAATTTCATCTGATGCATCAGATACAGCCATTGGAGCAGTTCTCGGCCAGGAGGAAGATAAAAAACCATATGCGATATACTACATCAGAAAAAAATTATCTCTTACTGAGTTGAATTACACTGTGACCGAGAAAGAATTTCTGGTTGTAATCTATGCTATTAACAAATTCAGACACTATATAACAGGATACCCTGTGGTTTTGTATACTGATCACTCTGCTATTAAATATTTAGCTAATAAACCTATTATGAATGGAAAAGTGACAAGATGGTTGATCCTTTTGCAGGAATTCGACATAATAATCAAGGATCGACCAGGAAAGGAAAATCTGGTGGCAGACTTCCTCTCATGTGTGCCAAAGACAGACGACTTAGTAGCAGTAGAAGACCAATTCCTTGATGAGCACTTATTTGCTGTAACCGTGAAAAAATCGTGGTACACGGATGTTGCGAACTACCTAGTAGTGGGAAAATTACCCAAGCACCTGACGCCCAATGAAAGAAAACAATTAGTACAACGCAACACTTGGTTCTCCTGGATCGGAGGATACCTCTTTCACATAGGAGCCAATATGCATATCCGAAGGTGTGTCAGGGAAGATGAAATCTTTGACATCCTAAAAGCTTTCCACAATGGACCTTGCAGTGGACATTTTGTAGACCACAGGACTGGTCACAAAGTCTTACAGATGGGCTATTATTGGCCCACCATTTTTAAGGACACCAAGAAGTTTGTCCAGGCATGCGATAGCTGCCAAAGAATGGGCTGCCCTGGACAGTCTGACGAGATGCCCCTACATCCATAGTTAGTCATTGAACCTTTTGAACATTGGGCGTTAGATTTTATTGGCCCAATAAACCCATCATCTAATCAAAAGACATATATATTGGTTGCAATAGAATATGTGACGAAATGGGTGGAGGTAGAAGCATTACCACGGGCAACGGAGGACTCAGTAATCCACTTTCTTTTCCAAATTTTCATGCGGTATGGCTTGCCTAGAGAAATAATCATAGATGGAGGGCCACAATTTGTAGGCCATAAGATTGCTGCTACATTAAAAAATCATCATATCATGCACAGAATCACATCTCCATACCACCCGCAGGCAAACGGCCAGGTAGAAAGTACCAATAAAGTAATCGAGGCTATACTAACAAAGACAGTCGCATCACATAGACATGACTGGGCTACCCAATTTCTAGAAGCCTTGTGGGCATATCGCACAACATGGATAAATACCACAGGATACTCCCCATATCAGCTAGTGTTTGGCAAAGAACCTATCTTCCCAATAGAATTTGAAATTTAGACATTGAGGATAGCTCAAGAAGTAGGCTTGGATCTGAATGAAGCATAGATTAACAAGCTACATCAAATCAATGAATTGGATGAAATCTGGCTATCAGCTCTTCAACATACTACACTGATCCAACAACAAAGAGCGAAATGGCATGATGCCCTCATCAAGAAAAATATCTTCCATGAAGGTGATTGGGCACTTCTGTATGATTCTAGGTTCCAGGATTTCCTGGGCAAACTCCAGACGAGATGGTTAGGCCCCTATGAGATACAAGAGGTGCATGATAATGGCATCCTTACATTAGCCCCCATTAATGGGTCTGGCTACTCTTTTAAAGCGAATGTACATTGAGTACACCTCTATAACAAACCACTTACAAGGGAATCCTTTTGCCAGCAGTTATGGGAAGATTCCACAATACATATTCTTGTTGAGGAGGACAAACCTTCCATAGCACCAGTCTAGTGAAGAATTTATTTTTTTTGAAACCTGTACATAAATTTGCCTTTATGTTTGGATTTTCTTGGATAATAGATTGTATATTAGTTTTTTTCTATTTTTCCTTTGATTTTCCCTATAGGGAACAACTGTTGTTCCGTACAGGGAACAGCTGTTGTTCCCTACAGGGAACAACAATTTTCATGTGTATTTTGATTTATTGTTCCTTACAGGGAACAATTGTTGTTCCCTCTAGGGAACAACTTTTTTTCCCTCTAGGGAACAACAATTTCTGTGTACATTTTGCTTTATTGTTCCCTACAAGGACCAACAATTTTTGTGTATATTTCGCTTTGTTGTTCCCTATAGGGAACAACAATTTTCATGTGAATTTTTCTTTGTTGTTCCTTACAGGGGACAACTGTTATTCCCTCTAAAGAACAACAATTTTGACATGCATTTTTTCTCGTTGTTCCCTACAGGGAATAGCTGTTGTTCCCTATAGGAAACATCAATTTTTGTGTGTAGTTTGCTTTGCTGTTCCCTACAGGGAACAACTGTTGTTCCCTCTAAGGAACAACAATTTTTGCATGTGTTTTTGTGTGAATTTTGCTTTGTTAGGGAACAAAATTTTTTGTGTATATTTCGCTTTGCTGTTCCCTACAGGGAACAACAATTTTCGTGTGAATTTTTCTTTGTTTTTCCTTACAAGGGAAAGCTACTCTTCCCTCTAAGGAATAACAATTTTTTTTGCGCACAATTTGCTTTGTTGTTCCCTACAAGGAACAACAATTTTCGTATGTATTCCCCTTGTTGTTCCCTACAAGGAACATCGTTTTGCGTTGGTTTTCTTTGTTGTTCCCTACAGGGAACAACTATTGTTCCCTACAGGGAACAACTGTTGTTCCCTATAAGGAACAACACATTTTTTGTGATTTTTATTTGTTGTTCCTTACAGGGAACAACTATTGTTCCCTATAAGGAACAACACTTTTTGTGTGGGTTTTTCATTTGCTATTTCCTTCAAGAAACAACACTTTGTGAATATTTTTGAGAACATCCTCTTTCTCTTCCTTGCATAATCATCCCTAGAACATCCCAGTTTCACTCTCTATGATCCTCTTAAAAGGTACAATACATATTTAAGGACAACAAGTATGGAGTCTAGTGGAACAGGCAAATATCTTGAATATTATCATCTTTAACAAGATTGCTTTGTGGTGATCAGAAAAAGAAAAGGACACAGTTATCTAAATCACTTCACTGTCCTCATTTCCACTATAAGCCAAACTGATTGATTATCTGTACCATGTTGGTTTCCCCTTTCTTGTATAATTCTCTATGTGTATTATCAATAAGATTATGGGTATATTTTTTTTATATTGATATGTCAAACTTCTTCCGCCATCCCTACTCTTAAGGAGTGATGAGCCACCCTCTATGTATAAAATGGGGACTAAAAAAATAAAATAAAAAATTATATATATATATATATATATATATATATATATATATATATATATATATATATATATATATATATATATATATATATATATTCACTAACAATTTTATGATTTTTTTCCACAGATGGAGGATAGCAGGTCTCATCACGAGCTAGCCTACCATGATCATAAGGAAGGAGCGAAGTGGCATTCCAACTATGGCCACCACACTAGGGATATGGTCCAATGGATGCATAAACAAACAAAGTCCTTGGAAACAAGAGGTCTCATCACAAGCCGACCTGACCACTTTCGCTACTTCCCAGTGAATGGAAATGTGTTCACTTGGTTACCAAGCTAGCACATTGGTCTCTATTATGGACATCATAAGACACTTCCCAATTATACATAGAGGACCATGGTTCCCAAGGGTTAGAAAGCAACCTTGTCGAGGCTATGGACGCCTACAGGCAACAGAAGCTCTATTGATGGTATTGAAGCTTTATTTTACATAAATAACTATTATAATACCCTCTTCTTATGTTTTTATCTTTTCTACAGAGAGATTATGTTCCTAATGTACCTTGAACCTTTATGCATGAGCAATATTTTTTTATCAATCACAACAGTTTAAGTGGAATAACAGTAGTAAAGTATTATTTTTTGTGCATGTTGTCCCTTTTTCTTATCATATCACATCACGACAACTTATCACTTATTGATAGTTCTCGTTACACGCCTTGTTTTCATCACTCCAATATTCTTTATGATCCTTTCATTAATATGTGTACCTTGCTAATCCATCACCCCTATACTTTGCCGCCAGCGCATTATCCTTCCACTCATTCGGTCGTAGGCGACTTGTTATTTCGAAGGGGGGTGGGGACCTCCAATGTACTTATGAATGCATTGTCATTTTTTCATTGGATTTTGTAGAATGATACAACATTCCATGATCACGAAGCATATGGTATTATAACAGCCCTCAATAATGGTATTGATGTTTATAAAGTATCACCCGATAAAGCTATCACAACTAATTGTTGTTCCATCACTCAGCTCTGTTCTTCACTCGTTTTTCTCTGCTACACTTATCATTTGTAGAATTCAGGCAGTATGGGAGGAAGAAAAGTGTGCAGAGAACAGCTAATACTGGTTGTTTCTGATGTAGCCAGGGAAATGTTAGCTCGAGCCGGGTAGATAACATACTTTATGATATTTTAGCCACCCAACGAGGAAATTGCTATTGAATTCCTACGAAATCTATAGAATGGACAATCCATGGTAAGGGGCAGGCAAATCATAGTAACAGATGATGTGATAGTAGAAGTATCCAGGTTACCAACAAAAGGACCAGTGTGGGCTGGTAAGCAGTTGAAGCTGCCAGACTCTATTGAGGCTTTCAAGGATGAAGGACAGGAGCTGATCAAAAAAGTCAAAGATGTTCAGCCATCTTTGCTTGGAGAACCATGGGGAGAACTAGCAAGAATCATCCAGAACTACATTACATGCGACGGGCGCAAAGACGTGGTAAGGCCATGTTAACTCAAATTCTTAGCAATTCTGAAACAAAAGTGCTCTGTAAATTTACCTGCATTATTGAATTCTTTACTACATGACACTGCCGAGAGGCTAAGATGGTCCCAACACATAGAAACCGTAGTAAGCCACCACTGTTTGATCAGGCTAATAGTTAGCTATAACCTCGCCCAACAACAATCAAGCTAGGAGGAACTAATATTAGCTACCTAAGGAGGTTTAACTCTACCTGCACCTAACCCTATTCTGAAAAGGAAGAGGACTAACCTTGCAAGGAACATACCTCAAAAGCACAGGCGATCCATAAGGTTGAGGTCAAAATTAGGAGCGGCCAAAAATCCTCAAGGCAGTATCAGTCAGCCTATAGAATTATCCAGCCTAGTAAGTGAACAATACTTGTAGCTAGAGTTAGAAGGCTAGGATAACCCTGAATCAGACCACGAGGAAGAAACAGGGCACTTTGGTGATGAACAAAAAAATGAATCGGGACTTCCCTCAACACCAAGCAGGAGTCCCCAAGAGGACTTGTTGCACGATTTTGAATTGGCCCAGGTCCTGGCCAACATGAATGACTACATACAGCCTGAAATCCCACTCAATCCTAATTTGGGAGCAACCCAATCTCTTGAGAATTCTAGCAATTCCAGAATTATACCTCCCTCAAAAGATGCAAGCCATGAAGTACAAACAAATGCAGAGGCTATTCAATAAGAAGAGAACCAATTTGGTGACACGCCTCTAGTAGAAACCAGCCAGGTAGGCCCAAGCACAGAAAACATGGTCCAAGAGGAAGAATTCGAAATAATTTGGGAAACTGATATCCAATTTGGAGACACGGTCCTTTTAAAATAGAGCCAGGATGAGCAACCAGGCTCTTTAGAAGCAGAAACTAATAACGAGACTGTCAGCAGAATAATTGCTCCTCTGAAAAAGTATAGAGCCAAATTGAAAAAGCTTAGGAAAGAATAGCAGAAGCTTCGCAAAACAGTAAAAAGGCTCAGAAGAAAAATAAAGGAAATCACAGCGGGAAAGGTCTCAGACAAAACCCCGGTGATAGCAAACGCGGTTGTACAGACATAATCATATGAAGGGAGGGCTACAGGGACTCAAACTGAGCCCATACCCACTCAACCTGTTATCACTCAGAAGGAACAACATGCAATTCTAGTAGAAGTAGCTACCCAGATAGAGGATGTACCCTCTTACAACATAACTACTCAGATGGAGGATGTACCCTCCTACAGCATGGCTACTCAGATGGAGGTTTGGACCTCCCATAATAAAGAAATACAGACAGAAGGCATCCCTTCTCATAGCAGAAGTACTCAGACAAGCATTCAAGCCAAAGATGTCATGACACACAATGACCCCATTATATTGAATCTTCAAGAAGAATTAGCACAGGCTCGGCTCGCATTAGAACGACTTGAACAAGAAACTATTTCCCAACAAAAATACCAAGAGTTGCAGAGGCAGCTTCAGGAAATGAATGCAACAGAGAGTGAGACCTTCGACAGATACAAAATAGTAGAAGAGAAAATTGAGAGAATCAAGCTCAGATTAGATAAGGTCATAGCTCAGATAGACACCATCTGCTCGTTATATATAGATGTCTTGGCATGCAGGGCTCCTGCCACTAACTATGCCTTGTTTTTGTTAGAACGATACTTGCTATTGAAAATTAAAGCCATGAAAGCTGGAAAACCAATCGAATTAAAAATAGTTGAAGATTTTAATTGTTGCAAACAGCATGGGGTGAAGGTTCAGAGGTTTCTTTGTGAATTTTACCTACACAATTTCGTATTAGAGGATGAGGTGGAAAAGAACCCCAACCCTTTTGTGGGAGACGTTCAATTCCAAGCTTTTATCTTGTTTGCAGTCAATCAACTTAAATGGTTCAAAGCTCATAATGTGTTCCAAAGACAAGAGCATGGATTGGATCTTTGGGTAAGAAGTGAATCCAAGCACCCTTTGCAAATGCTTGCTAACCATAAGAATCTGATGACAAGGGAAGGGGTGACTAAAATTTTAGGGCCTATTCAGAAGGAGATTGTACAGACGGGAGTAGCATACTTCCTCTCCATCCAATAAAATTCTTTGGTTGCATCCAATCTCAGGTGGGCAGTCTCCACTAGTCGTGTATAATATAGAGAGCCATTTAATTACAAAAATTTTAAATCAGTTGCAGAACATTTTTTCACTTATAGCCATCTCATTTTGATAGAAGGACCTTATTGGTTAGGATGTCGGTTTTGTAGCCCCATCATTTGGTATCCTCCTGAAGGTTATCGGGCTATATACGAATTTCCTGAAGGGAAGGAAGGGCCCGCCTTTGAGCTCTTGGCCCAGAATCATGGTTGTAGACCACTTTTTGACGTTCCTTCTCCAACCTACTCTTTAACTGCTCTGCATATGAATTACTTGCTTTTCATGAGGCCATGAAATAGGGTAAGCAGGGGAGTATGTTGAGTCACGAAATGGGTATGTATTTACTATTAATCTCATCATATTTTTCCTTGATTCTTATCTTTTCCATATCCTAATGCACTAATATGTTGAGGAATTATGGTAAGAAATGAAGGAATTATTTGCAGTTACGATTTAGCTAACTTTTACCCTTCTTATGCAAGAAAGCAACAAAAGGAATGATTGTTGTTCCTTGACATTGGAACAACAAAATCTGACAAGCAAAGGAAGGAACGAGTCGGTTGTGGACAAGGCTGAGAGAGAATTAGAGGGATCAGCGCATAATAAGAAAGATGTCTGAAGTTAGAAATCGTTTGTGAATCCCTCAGGATCGGGAGATCCTAGGGGATCACATTTACCATTTATCTTTTACCCTTTCTGATTATAAAAGATGACGATTGTAAGAAGAAAGGGGGAGGAATCTCTGTTACTTTCGAATTGTAATTGTAATTACAAAATCTCGCTGTTGAGAGAACACGACTATATTGTAATGCTCCTTAAGTGCAATGATTAATATATAATTGAAGTTGTTGTTCCCTCACATTATCTTAGGTAGCTTAGCAGTGTTCGCTGGTGGCTAAGGGCCCGGCCTCTGGTGTATTTAACTACTTTCTTTGTGCCATACATTTCCAATTCTTGCAAGTGGGATTGGTTTGATAGTTTTCCTACTTTCTGTGATTTTATCTCCTTCACTATTTATTGTTTTCCTATAATGACGAAATATCTCTACTTTATATGATTTACGGTACTATCGTTTGATTCATTGTACCTTCATCACAGATTAAGTTACCTAGATAAGTATTTGAATTGATTTAATCAACTGTAAAGAGTTTAATTATCGCTATTGGACTCTAAGATTGATAGCATTGCTATTTGGCTTGTTAACTAGTAAGAGATGAGTTATTGCTATTGTACTCTCAGCTGATGCTGTTGTTACTTGAATTGTTGTAAGATTTGATTTCAGTAGAAGATTGAGTTTTGATATTTCCTTTAATAATTGCAATTGGAGTTTACTAAATGCATCCGTTTACTCTTGTATTCAAAGATCTATACTACAAGTTAGGAAACATTACTCTCTAAATTAATAGCAGCCACATACTGTGCACACTCTTGAAATAAGAGGACTTTCCCAGGTTGATGATTAATGTGGGATAATTAGGAGTTTTAAAAGGAACCTTTTATCAACCAACAAATGGTTCACAGTGCACTGCTCTGCCGTCTGCTAGATCTGTTCTACTCTCTCTGTTGAATGCTCGCTATCAGGGGCAGATCCCTGTCTTAAGGCATGCATCACCTTCATTTTTGCAAGCTTTCCTTTGATGGTAGCTATAACTATGAAAGCTTCATCGATCCATGGTTGGATGTGCGCTTTAAGCAGGGCTTATTTTTGTGGCACAGCGTCTAATTGATCCTTCAGCTCCCTTGCTTGCTATAGTTTGGTGAGTCGTTGAGTAAGGAAAACCATTTGCACGGCCCCCCGGACACTTTCATACTCCTGATGCAACTCACGCGCCTCTATCTCTAGGCATTGTAGGTTTGGATCTTCCTACAGGTATGTAAGCATGGTTAGTGCTTGATCCAACATCCCGGTGCAGTCCTGTACTACTTGGCCAATTTGCTCCAACCCTATTTGGATAGCATGGGTGCGCTGCTCTTTGACCTCTAGGGGCGTGGAAGGCTACGCCTTCAACCATAGCTCAGTAATCTGCAAGTTTAGCTCGAACTGAACCTTCGTTGTTTCCTCCCTGGCCTCGCAGACTCCGGCTGCTAATCTGTGGACCTGCTCTGCTGCTGGTAGCTCTACCGAGACTGACAACTTTGGGATGCTCCTACATGCATCCTCTACCACCTGCTCTAGTCCATGAGCCTGCGTAACTAACTCATCACACTGGAGGTTGAGCTGATCCATGTTGATTTTCTGCTCATTCAACACCTGGATCATGCTACCTTCCCTAGCGCGGAGCTCTGCAATGATCCCATCCTATAACTGGCATAGGGTTTCACACAGCAGGGCTGCCAAGTTTAAGTCGACGCCCTTCATGCTGCTCATCGTAGCCCGATCAACCTCGCTTGCTGCTGCTAAGGTGCCTTCAGGCAACATGAAAGGGTTGTCCCTACGAGCACGCAGTGTCTATTTGGCTTCTGTGGTTCGTGCTATGACGTACAGAGCTTTTGTACCTATTTTCTGGGGTTGTACCTACAAGCCTTATAGCTGCACACTAAGCGCCCCCAATACAGTGTTCTGCTCCATCCTCATTTCCTGGAGCGCGTCCTTTGTGACCTTGCGAATTGTTTCAATGATGTCAAACAAATCACCTTCTAAGATTGTGATCGGGTCGATAGACATATTTGTTGCCTTTACCTTCTTCATGGGATCTATTTTTTCAAGGAAGAGTGGCTGCTTGAGTTGGGTAGATGCTGAACTAAGGTCTGTGTTATCTTCTATCCTGTCCACTTCCCCGGTCTGTTGCCCCGTGGACATCTCCTGGCCCTCCTCAGGCTCTTCTGTTGGCACTGTTGTGGTTTTTGCCGTCTGCATTGTTGCTGCTGCATCGGCCGTCTTCTACTATGTGGCTGCTTCTTGTTCCTGGCGCCTCTTTTCAGCCAGTTGTGCGATGCACATCTTGGTGTCCTTCTTTCTTTGCTGAGATGCAGCCTTCTCCATTGCTTCCAAGTCTGGGGCGTGCCACTCCAGAGGCCATGACTCCATTATTGCAAAGATCACATCATCTGTTACGATGAACGGAAGCTTCACCCATTTCTACACTGGATCCTTACGTACCCAGATATACAGGTTATGCATATCTGCCTTGAACTTTTCCAAGCTCTACAAGATGTTATAAGCTATGGGAGATAGGCGTGGCCTTCAGTTAATCCACATTCGGATGCTCGCCTCCATGAACACCCAAAACATCTTCATCTCGCGAATCCTCTTCGCATATTTTGTAGCCTGGAGTAAGGTGTACCTCATGGCTTTGGGCAGATCATGCTCAATAATGGGAAACTGGCTATCCTTAGGTAGTTCCCCTGCAACCAACAAGATGGATAAGATCAACCACGTGTAGTGGAAGGTCTTACCCTACTCCTGGGCCTCCTTGTAGTTCGTCAGAAACTCTTCGCAGAGGAACTGTGCCCAGTTGAACTGTACCCGCTCAGCGCACTTCTCTTTCAGTGCAATCACAGACGCTGGTACTACGTCAGTGCGACATTTCCTCATCAGCTTCCTGGCCAACAGCTAGGTGACTACACGCACCCCTTTGTCCTTAATGCTTGCTATTTCATACCCCCTCCTTTTCTTCTCTACTTTGTACTTGGCCTTCATGGCTTCTGCAAGGGACAAGTCGCTGCATTTTACTGCTATGGCCGCGAGGTCATGTCCTTTGAAGGGAAATCAAGAAATTCTATGAATTAGGTCAGCCATGATGGGAATAGGCTCCTCCAGCCAGAGATACCCATCATGCACCGGGCACAGTAGCTACCTGATGATGAAAATGGTGATGGGCACGCAGTGGTAGTGGGGTATCCATCACAGATGGAGTAACCCATCCTTCTCCACATCGCGCAACCATTTCGACTTCATTAAACTCTCTGTGGCCAAGTGTGGGAAATTTGCGTTGTCTGCGAGGTCCCAATCCTCGAACTTTAGGGTAGGTATTGGTCCCAAAGGAGGACCTTCAAACATTATACTGTCGAGGAGGAGCGGGGTCTGGAGCGCACTCTTTGTGGCTTCCAGGCCTTTCGGTATCTTGGATTTCCCTTTCCATGGGAGGACGTACGTAGGTAAGTTTTTTGCGGAAGGCATTGGTGGACATCCTTTGCCACATCATCATGGGCCTCAATTTCATCGATAAGAGCTTGCAAGTCTTCCTCCTCTTCATTTGATTCAACCGTGATGGCTTTTCCATTTTTTGCCATTGACAATTTTCCAAACCATGGGTTTCTTGGGGATACACGGACTGGGCCCATAGTCTACTTATCTTTCTCCACCCATGGCTTTTGTGGTGATTTGGGAACTTCTAGCACAACTGCCACCTCTCCTAGCTCCTCATGGGCCATATGGGGCTTCGCAGTATCTTCGGCGAATCGCACTCTTGTTCTAGCAGCAGTCATCGTGTCTATAGTCAAAGGTGGTAAGAGCACGCAGTGCTCACTGCTCTGTAACTGCTCATTTCTCACACAACCAAGTGTTGCCTCATGGTTAGCCCTGGGGATTTTATAACATCTTTTGAATTTGAATTTGACCATTCCACCCACTTCTGAGTCATTAATGCCTTCTTGGCGGCAGATCATCCCAAATCTAGCTCTTAATTCGTGTCTTAATTGCTCGCTGCCCACTCCTCTTTGTCTTAAATTGGACATCTTTTTCATGAACAGTGACACCAACAGTCACTCCCCAGCCTACCTGTGTGGCAGCGTAGACCCCTATGTGCGGCCACTACCCCTGCGACATATTGATCCTGCGCGTGCCCTCCTGATCGCGCAGCTCCCTCACAGACTCTTTTGTAATCCTGCGCTCTCTTTCAACTGCTTGGAGCACTAAGACTGTGCTCTCTATGGATAGTCAGGTGGTTGCACCACCTGTGCGAGGCTTCAATTCACCTTCTAGCCTGGTCCACAGGTACCCCTTAATTACCCTTGCGACAGTCATCACCGTGCATTCCTCCTTACGCGGTGTGCTCCCCTAGTTACTCTGTTTGGTAAGGTGCGGTCGCAGCCATGGTAGCAGAGTCACAAATGCTCAGCAACAATCTTCTAATGCATTAGTACGGTTGCTCATATCTTGTCCTGTCATTCTTAGATTATCAACGCAACATGATTGGGTGATTTTGTTCTCCATTTTTTTGATCTTTGTGTCCATTAACATGCTTTTTTTCCTCAGTCGTACCCGATCTTCTTTGAGTTCGTGAAGCTTAAGGTTCCCTCGTTGAATGGTTTTCTGAATCTACATATGTTCGTCTGCGCGTGGCTGCATAATTCCTTCATCCTGGTCCTTGCATACTGTCGCAACTATGGGAGCTATTGCATGAGGATTCCTTTCCTCCAAAACTATGGTCTCGACTCTGCTCTTCAACTTCAGAATCATTTCCACGCTTAGTTTTTGCACATGGACCTACAGGCCCATCAGACTGCTGGTACGCATAGGTCCCAATCAGTTCATCTCACCTGGTGAACTCTGTTCAGGATTCCATATACCTTCTTGAATGCTTCTACGTGAACCGTTTGTGGTGCGCATCGCCCTTCCAGCTGCTGCATCCTATTCCGATTTTCGATCCTTCGTTTGGGGTGTGCTTGTGTGGACTACACAACACACGTTTGTACCCATCGACACAGGTGGGCGCGCAAGCTACTCCGTCTTGGCTACCCAGCTCTCGTTCAAAGCTAGGGGCTTCCAAACTGTAGGTGCATCATCCTTCTACATCCGTGCCAATCCTCAAATTTTTCTTGATGTGTACCCCACCATCGTACGGGTGTTACACACAATGCCAATTTCAACACATTGAACCACTATTGTTCCAGTACTTCGCTTTCAAATTTTCTCAAGAATTCATCCACCACTGTCAATCCATCATATGTTGGTAGCTCTCATGCCTCTATTGTCACGTGACGCAGTGATCTAATCATCATGTAGCAATTCAGTGTTGTCACTTCGTGCAACTGATTCTGCGATCGCTCTACTTCCTCGTTTGAATCCGAAGTGCAGGAGCTCTCGCACTCCCACGAGATCCTCCCATCTATAATCGGAGTCACCTAATCTTGGTCTTGCACAATTATCTTTTAAATACAATCGAGATCATCATCGCTATCATTGTCGCACACTGGTTCAATGTAGCACGCTCCTTCGACTGGGTCTAGTGGGACTACTACATGTAATGACTTTTTCTCGAAGATCATCTTGCACTTCTTTAGTTTGATGACTCCGTTCAAATTGGTGGCCTAGTCTATTCCTAAAAACGTGGGATAGGGATTGTTGTTGATGAGCCCCAAATTTTGGTAACAATTTGGGCTCATTTGGCCTACTTACCTTGCTCAACCCTTCATTTTTTATCACTTATGCATCATTTCTTAGTATATTCGTGTTATTTGTAGGAAGAAGGGCAATCATTATGCCTATGTGGCTAATACATGATGATTTCAGGTTTTTTGGCATTAAATGGAGCAAAGACCACGCAAATGGAGACAAGGAGACAGCCAAGGTGGCATTGTGGGTTTATAGGGAGGTTGTCCACAGCCTTGAATGACCTCCCTCGTGATCTCCACCCCAACTCCGAGCTCCAATAGCAATCGCCACCGAGATAGAAGGCAGCCAACGGATTCTACAGGAACATCAGTTTACTTTTAGTTGGACAGCCAAGCTCCACTAATTGAGGAGGCCAGCTTGGCCCTCATCATGTATAAATATTGAGGCTGTAGCCTTCGATGAGATTCTTGAACTTTTGTTATAGATTTTGGATTACGAGCTGTAGCTCTGTTTTTTCTCTTTGTAAGCCAATTTTGGCATGTTGTTAGACTCATGATTATGATCTTTTAATAAAAGGCAGGAAGATTTGGATTCGATTCTGAGTTCCTAGGGGAGCTATAGCTCTCAGGTTAGGGCCCAACCTCAGAGCAATAGACCTCCTTTTCCTTGTCTTTCTTTTATCATTGCATTTCTTTCCTTTACATGCACTTGAAAAATATAGTTTGCTGAGTTGACTGTTTCGGTTTGGTTATGTAGGTTAGTTTCATGAATGCAGTTGTTTCAGTAGTCCAGAATTAGCGTAGGGAGATTAAAGTTACGTTGAGTTCAAAAAAGGTTGACTGCATGCTCACTTTCACCTCTGTTTGGGGACCGGAAGTGTAGACCGTGCCAACTGCCAAAAACACTATTTTAACATATGCATGCAAGTACTGATGTAATGTTTTCGATTGAAGAATTGTCCATGCGATTTTATCTTGAGTAATGACTCTTTGGTTTAGCATCATGCACGAATTCCCTTCAACTTACATTGATGTTCCTTGATTCCTAATAAAACAGTTAGAATAGGTTGGTGAACTTTCGTATCACATGCAAGATAAGGATGATTTGTTTCATTTACACTGCGCAACACCTCTTCCTCACGCTCTTATTCTTCTGAACCATGCCTAAGCCACCTATTCATCCTCTGTTCAGTTCATTTGCCTTCCAACCCTTCTACTGCCCACGTTGCTCAATCTTTTTGACTTTCCATTGCCTCTACCCTTCTATCGACCAACCAGCTCTATCCACCCTCTCTCCACCTCATCTCTCCGTCCATAGGCCATCTCAAGCTCCTCTTTCATCTTACCCATCCATCCATACATCTCCTTCACTCCTCCATCACCCAAAACTCTGACTGTAGGACATCCTGTAGAAGTTAGCAGACTTCCTGTAGAAATCCCGAGTTTCTTGTAGGATCCCCTGCAGACATCCTGTAGAAGCTTGCAAACACGATTGCCAAGCACCCGAACGTTGTGGACTTCTGTGGAATGATGTGAGGGATCCCCTGGAACCTCTCAGAGTCCTCCTGACCTTTCCCAAGCCTTCCTCCCCTTGAACTACCCCTGCACAGTCAAGACCCAATAAGAAGCACAATCATACTAACTCCACCCACTTGAGAAAAAATACAAAAACGTGTTCTCTTCAATGAAAGTAGTTTAAATTCATGCATCTCATCTCACTAGAAGTAATGGAATCATTTCTAGAAGTTGCATTCCCACCATTGCATCATAAAGGTTAAGCTAGTAAGATTAGGGTTTACTAGGGTTTCCATGTTTGGTTGGCTTTCAGTTCATTCTTGCAAAGTAGGTTAATTTCCTTTGAGATAGTCTTCGTTCATCATTTAGAAAGCTTCTTCTGAGAACATATAGAAGTTGGCTTGAGCCCTAGCGGACTTGTGCCAGCTGACCAAGTGACAGCTGCGACAAGAGCTAGTACTTGTGCATGCAGCACCGTCGCTTCCAAGTTTGTTACGAACTACCGGGTTGATAAAACTAGAGAAGGAAGCCCCAGGAGTTGTAGCATTATTGCTACAATACTGGAGCTCACCATATTTTTGGCGTCATTGCTGGGGAAGCGTCAGAGTATTAGTAATTGTTTCTTTTCTTCTATTTTCCTACTCTCGCCTTCTGCCAAGTAGTTTATTTCATTTCCATTCTGCAAAAGTAGCATAGACATTTCCTGCTTTCATAGATTAGCATTTCAATTCCGCAATTTCAATTTTGCAAGCATAGATTATCATTTCAATTCTGCAAGCGTAGACTAGCATTTCCATTCCTGCAATTCCATTTGAGCAAAGTAGATTAGTCCTTTCCTGCTTTCATTTCAATTCTGCATTTTTATTTCAGCAAGATAGTTAGTTGTAGATCAATCTGTTTCAGTTTTGTAGGTACCAAAAAAGAAAAAAAGCAAAAGCAATCAAAAAGTCTTTCCATTTCATGCCTCGTAGGAACCGAGATAAAATAGGCAAATTCCTACCCAACACCCCCACCACATCACTGAGTCACCCTTCTCTCTTCTTCGGTGAGAGTGATCCAGAAGAACCTATAGGTGAACCTCCTGAGATATACGAAAATCCTATAGCAGAAGAAGAATTAGAGACCATCCTATCTGAAGCCATGGCTGACAATAGAAGAGAAGATGAGAGAATAGAAGGTGCCTTCCCCATCCGAGAAACCAATGGAGACATGAAAATGAAAAACATTAGCCCCTCTGCTCTACCTCACTTCCATGGACTGACTACTGAAGATCCTGATACCTTCCTGTTTGAGTTTGCTATCCTTTATAGGACCTATGACTATACTGAAGATGAGCAGAAGCTGAAACTCTTCCCTTCCACTCTTAAGGATGCAGCATTACGCTGGTTCATGGGTTTACCTAGGAATAGTATCACCACTTGGCCTCAAATGCAGCAAGCTTTCAATACCAAGTACCGGGACTACTGTAGGTCCAAGGAAACCAAGGGAGAAATCTTTCGGATGACCATGGGAAATGATGAGTCCTTAGAGGATTATGAGGAGAGGTTCCAACTTAGCTATAAGCGGGCCAGGTGCACACTTGACCCTGAATCCCTCAAGTTGGTCCTACTCCGAGGAGTCCCTGAGGACCTTTTAGATACCCTTCACATGTTAGCTGGGGGAGATATTTACCAGCTGCCTTATGAGGACATCAAGACTGTGTTCAGAAACCACTCTAGGGCAGCCCGAAAACGAGGTAGAGGAAACCTTCTCTCAGCTGGTATTCCTTTCTCCAAGCATGAGTTTGCAAATCAATTAGAAGATCTTAAGAGTGAGGTGAGACAGACCATTGCCATGCAACTGGACACCTTCAGGATCCAGCAGAAGAAGGAAGAAGCTGAGAGGGCCTTGGCTATCTTCTGCCCTAGATGTACAAGGAGACACCCTAAGAACGAATGCCCATTGCATTCGGTTGAAGTGTGCTTCGTTTGTGAGGAGGACCATCCCACAAATCAATGCCCAACCTTACCTAGACTTAAAGCTATGTACCAAGGGACAGAAGCTCCCACTGAACCTCTCTATTTCCTCAACCAAAGGAGGCCACAAGGACCTAGACCTTACCAGCAGGGGATGCAAGGGGCACCTCAAGCTTATTACAGCCCCAACCAATCGACTCCTATGCCTTCCTGGGGTCCCCCTGCTCATCCTTCCTGGTCTATTCCTCCTCCATGTTCTTATCCACCTCAGTACCCTACTCAACCCACTACTCATTCATATCATACATATGCCCAGCCACAGCCTCAGTGGAATGCACCTCAGTCGGGGTGGAGGCCCCAATACAACACTCCTCCCGCCATTTTGCCTCCACCACCAGTTCAACCTCAACCATTACCTCCTGCTCCTCCAAGGCACCCTCAAATGCCTGCTCTCCCGAACCCCAACAATAGACAGGCCCAGCAGGTATACACTGGGGAAACATCATGCGCTACCTATGCTGTGGAGATCCAGGAGATCAATCTTCGATCTGGAAAGACTCTTCCAGATTGCCAACCTCCTCCCCCAAAGGACGAGGAGGACAAATAGGAAAGTGAACCAAAGGCTATTCCACCCTTTCCCGAGAGACTAACAGCCACCACACAACCCAACCCAGAGGAGGATGAGCTTCTGGGAGAGCTCAAGCAGTTGTGTGTGAAAATACCACTTCTCCAAGCCATCAAGGATGTGCCAATATACAACAAACTGGTTAAGGAAAAGTGCTTTAAACACCTAGGCAGGTGAAAGAGAGATGCTTCAACCATCAATGTCTTAGGACAACTGTCTAACCTTATGTTAGGACAAGTCATCTGCCCAAAGTACCTAGATCTTGGGAGTCCTGTAGTAGATGTCCACATCAATGGCACCATCATACCTCACACCTTGATTGATCTGGGGGCTACCATTAATGTGATGACCAGGGATACCATGCTCAAACTCAATCTTCAAGGTTCCTTAAGGAAGACCTCGACAGTACTGCAACTAGCAGATCGCTCCACTGTGACTCCCGAAGGGATTATGGAGGATGTCTTGGTCTCTGTCGACTCTTGGGAATACCCTACAGATTTCTTAGTTCTGCAACCCAAGGCAAAGCTTACTGGATATCCTCTTATTTTGGGAAGGCCTTGGTTAGCCACTGCAGATGCTTACATCAGTTGTCGTGCAGGAAACATGACCATCAAAAACGGTCCTATGTCCAAGCAGCTCATCCTATATCCTCCTGCCCAACCCTCCTTACAGCATGACTTACCACTGTGGTTGGAGGAAGGAGAAGAGGATGAGGTGTACTCAGCACCCTTGTGCACCCTAGATACCACTAGAAGAGACCCCCCAATCGAGGATGACTTGATTGAGACTTTGATCCAGAATCCACCTTCCAGTGCACTATCCTTAGAGAAATTGGTGGAGGACGCCCAAGCCAACACCTTAGTGGACCTTTGTGCCACCAACCCTGTCACTCCCAGAGTCAAGAATGTGGAGTTCGGCCCTGAGAGAACGTTAAAGATCAGCTCCTCCCTATCTCCTTCCCAGGAAAAGGAGTTGTGTAGCCTGTTGGCCAGTCACCTAGATGTTTTTGCTTGGAGCTATAAGGAGATGAAAGGAGTCCATCCCTCAGTCTGTACCCATCACATATACATCAAAGAGGGTTGTAAACCGGTTAGGCAACCTCAGAGGAGAATAAATCCAGCCCTTAAGGACATTGTCAAGGAAGAATTGCAAAAACTGTTGGATGCCGGATTCATTTACCCCATCTCAGATAGTGAATGGGTGTCCCCTCTGGTGTTGGTTCCCAAGAAAAATGGGAAGTGGAGAATCTGTGTGGACTATCGAGAACTGAACAAAGCTACCAAGAAAGACCATTTCCCTCTACCTTTCATAGATCAAGTTTTGGATGGACTGGCAGGAGAGAAGTTCTTCTCTTTCCTGGATGGGTTTAGCGGGTACAACCAAATCCAAATCAGCCCGGAAGACCAAGATAAGACCACCTTCACTTGTCCTTGGGGTACCTTTGCCTACCGAGTCCTTCCCTTTGGGCTATGCAATGCTCCTACTACCTTCCAGAGAGTTGTCTTGAGCATCTTCTCGAAGCTGGTCCATGATGCGGTGGAAATATATATGGATGACTTCACTCCTTATGGGTCCAACTTCCAGGAAGCATTGTCTAATCTAGGAAAGGTCCTAACCAAATGCATTGAGATGAACCTGTCCCTTAGTCCTGAAAAATGTGAATTCCTGATGACTGAAGGGACTGTGCTAGGCCATACCATTTCTTGCCAAGGGTTACAAGTGGATCCTAACAAAATTGCTCTCATCAAGAAGGTTCCACCTCCCCAAAAGGTAAGGGATGACCGGAGTTTCTTAGGATTAGCAGGGTATTACCGGAGATTCATTAAAGACTTCAGCAAGCTAGCCTCGCCATTGTTTGGCCTGTTGGCAAAAGATGTGGAGTTTAAATGGACTGATGATTGTCAGAGGGCTTTGAATGAATTAAAGGACAAGTTGGTGTCAGCCCCAATCCTGAGAGGTCCAAACTAGGCCCTACCTTTCCACATCCACACTGATGCCTCAAACAAATCCATAGGGGCAGCTTTAGGACAAGTTGAACAAAAACTTCCATATGCCATTTACTTTGTTAGCAAAAACTTGTCCAAAGCCGAACTGAATTACACTATAACCGAGAAAGAATTCTTGGTTGTGGTCCATGCATTGAACAAGTTCCGACATTATATTACTGGCTATCAAACCTTTGTACATATGGATCATGCTACAATTAGATATTTAATGAATAAACCCGATGTGAATGCTCGTATTATTAGATGGTTACTTTTGTTGCAGCAGTTTGATTTCAACATTGTTGACAAACCAGGTAAAGAAAATGGTGTTGCTGACTTTTTATCTAGATTGGATTTGTCTGCAGATGAGGATGGAACAGTGGATGACCAGATGCCCGATGAACATCTTTTTGCTATCTCAGTACTCTCTCCATGGTTTGCTGATATAGCAAACTACCTTGTTTCAGCACAGTTCCCTCCGCACCTATCTTCAGAAGAGAAGAGCAGAATCATCAGAAAAAGTGCCTCATTTACTTGGATCGGGGGAAATCTGTTCAAGCTTGGCCCTGATCAGATCTTAAGGCGTTGTGTAAGGGAGGAGGAAGTCTTTGATATCCTCCTCACCTGTCATGATGGGCCTTGTGGAGGACATTTTGCAGCAAAGAGGACTGCCTTTAAAATCCTGCAGGCATGCTACTATTGGCCCACACTTCATCAAGATGTCAGAATATATATCAGCCAATGTGACCGATGCCAAAGAATGGGGAAACCGACTCCAAGGGATGAGATGCCTCTCCAACCTCAAGTGAATCTTGAGCCATTTGAGAAGTGGGGTATGGATTTTGTGGGTCCAATCAACCCTCCTTCGAGGCAAAGGTATTACATCATTGTGTGCACTGACTACCTGACAAAGTGGGCGGAGACTAAAGAAATCAAGGCAGCAACAGAAGAGAAGGTGGTCGAGTTCTTAAGAGAAAACATCTTCTTCAAATTTGGCTACCCAAGAGAGCTGGTCACCGATCAAGGGAGCCAGTTCACATCCAACTTGATTGAAGACCTGCTATCTCACCACAAGATCAAGCATAGGACTTCCACCCCCTATCATCCACAGGCAAATGGGCAAGTGGAAGTCACCAACAAAGCATTGGAAGGGATTTTGACTAAGGTGGTGAGCAGCAGTAGGAAATATTGGGCAGATCGCCTGGTTGAGGCCACATGGGCTTACAACACCACCTGGAAGACCACCACTGGCTTCACACCTTATGAGCTGGTCCATGGGAAGAAAGCTTTGCTATCCATTGAATTTGAATACGAAACTTTGAGGATGACAGCTCAGCTAGATCTAGATCTCAGCCATGCACAACAAGAAAGGTTATTGCAGCTGAATGGACTGGACGAACATCGGATGCAGGCCCTCCTTCACTCAGAAGTGGTTCAACTTCAGAGAAAGGTGTGGCATGACCAACACCTCCATGACAAGCAATTCCAGCTGGGAGATTGGGCCTTGTTGTATGACTCCAGATACAAAGATTTCAAGGGGAAGCTGAGAACCAGATGGCTAGGACCATATGCAGTGGAAAGATGCCATGACAATGGATCTGTTCTTATTCAAACCATTGATGAAGAAGCCATCCCCATGCTTCTCAATGGGCATCGATTGAAGATCTACAGGAAACCTCTCTCAAGACAAGAGTTCATCAAAACTATGGAGAAATCAGTGTTGGTCATGGAGAAGGGTTCTTCCTCTGCCTTGGGCATACCTTGAAAGATATAAAAAAAATAATAATAATAATAAAGATCCTTGGGTGAAAACCTTTCTGAGGCTCCCAAGGCAGGTGGTAGGGGTGAAAACCTCATTGAAGCGCCCCTATTATCTTTCAAAAAAAAAGATTTGAAAATGATCCTTGAGTGAAAACCTCTCTGAGGCGCTTAAGGCAGATGGCAAGGGTGAAAACCTCATTGAGGCGCCCCTGTTATCTCTCTCTCTCTCAAAAAAAAAAAGAGAGAAAAAAGAAAAGAGAAAAGAAGACAATAAGCAAAAATATAGGGACAACAAGTTTATGCATGCAGGTTGCAGGTGTTCTATGAAGGAGAGGAGGACTCTTAATGAAAAGCCAAAGATCCTTATCATGCTACCAGGAGACCTCACCAGCACCTCCTCCAAGAATACTCATTTTCTCCAAGGTATGTGCACAATTTCATCACGGCTTGAGTCTTCTACAGGAAGATGCAGACTTTCTACAGGAAACGCAACCTTTCTACAGGAAGTTCTGCATTTCTACAAGAAACTTCCTGTAGAAGTTCGGGACGGCCCAGAATTCATTTTATGAGGAGATCTAACGACCAAGGATCGGTTTGGACGCATGCAAGCTACTGTTGTCACCCTTATACATTGTTGTCACCTCCTTCTAAGATCGCTGTCGACATGCAATGAAGTTACCTGCACCATCAAAGCAGATCATTGAGTATCAAGAGAAAAGCAATTTTTGAGATGAAAAAAACGCTGAGATGTCATACCATATCCATCCCAGCCATCCATGAGCTCTGTGAGCGTGATCGTGGGGCCATTGCCTTCGTCGTGCAGCATGCACCCGAGGAGGAAGAAATTGTTACAGGACATCCTGCAGGAGTCCCGTAACAGTTAAGCCCGCTAGAATGCACGCCATATACAAGGAAAACGCGGGCGCATGCAGCTAAAGCATCAAATCCATCGTCAACAGCCTATGAATGTGAACCTCCGGGCCTGTGCAAATCAAGCAGCAGCAACCAAATCCACTCATCGTCGTCCAAGAGCCTGAACAATCGTGTTGCAGCCGCACAGGTAAGTGTCTTGACCCTTTCTTCCGACGAATTGCATGAATTTTACTTTGAAAATGTTTGCAAGTGTGAAATGGATGGGTTGAGCGGTTGTATGGTCAATCGATTGGCCACGTCGACCAGTCAGCTGGTCTAGCCGGATGTGTGAATGGTGGCAATGGAAAAAACGGGCAGTGGACACGTGAGAACCGTCCACTTGGGGAGAAACGAGTTCTAACGAGAATGGCGGCGGCGGATCTGCGGGGAATGATGCAGCAGTAAGGGAACTTGCAGAAGAATGATGGTGTGACGTCGCCCAACGGTCCGACAGGGAAAGGTCACCCCCGCGCCACGGATCCTGCCAATTCAAATCTAATCGGCTAGATTATCACCCCCATGCATTTATCATTCATCATTTGAGACTCGAGTGATCATCCGGATCCCTATGCAGTTTGATACTCCGATTCTTTGGCCATTAGAACGCCTGTGAAGCAACACCAAGAGCGCAGACCCACTGCAGTATCCCCCGGAAATCACGCTGCTCCTACAGGAAAGTTGTTTCTACAGGAAGTCGGGTTCCTCACGTCAAAAGGTGGTGAATTAAAAAGGTAAGCCTGAACTCTCCATGCAATTGGTTTTTGTAGGTGGCAGAATCGTCGTCTACAGTCTGGTCATAGAAAATTGTTGCAATTGTTGTCTGTCGTGCATGAACTGTCGTCCTACAGGATGTCAGTGTAGTTGGTTGTGTTAAAGGTTCTCAGGGGGTAAGCTTTGGGAATTATGTGCATGACAGAGGCGTAATCCTACGCTCTGTCCCAGTAGACCGAATTTCTTCCCCGTTTGCCACCTCCAGCTAATGCAACAGTTTTTCACCATGCCGGGTGGGTTCATCAGAAGGGAACCCACTGATTCAGCGAAGTTAAGAGAAAATCCGGAGGTGGTGGAGCTCTTCACACGAGCACAATGGATATCCTTCTGTGACAAATTGCAGGGCTATGACGACGAAGTGGCAGAAGAGTTTTTGCAAGCTCTGAGGCCGAAATCTAAAACGTTGGCCACCATTACCTTCAGGGGTCTGAGCCTCAAACTTACCCCACAATTCATCAGTCGAGTTACGGATCTCCCAATGGGATTACCATGGGATAAAGAAGAAAGGAAATTGAGCCAACAAGCTAAGAAAGAATTCTTTCCACCAGAGGAGGAATTCTCAGAAGACAAAAATGGGGTTCGTAGAACCAGTTTACTGCCACCATGGAATGAAGTGAGCCTGCAAATTATGAAGTACATCACCTACGAAGGCCATTTTAGCATTGTATACGGGTACCACTTTCGGTTACTCACTGAATTGCGGCACCAGATGGATCTACCTGTAGAAAACAAGCTCAGTCTCCCTTACTTTCTACTACAGTCTCTGATTGAGTGTGCAACCAAGCTGAAAGAAGGCATACCAGACTAGGTAGCCCACCATGGACTGATCAAACTCCTTGTGGAGGATGCGCTCCACACATACAAGGTTCCTCTCTCATGGGAAGCCTTCAAGAATTTGACAAAGGATGGGGATATAAAGATGCTAACCGAAGAGCTCGGTTCTTCTAGCAGTGAGGAGCAAGAGGCCGTGCCCGCAGTAAAGAAGGAAAAAGGCCAAAAGACCCCGACCACAGAGCAGAAGAAAAAGCAAGAAAAGAAACAAGAGAAAAAGGATGACAAGGAGAAAGATGACACACCCATCTTGACAGCAAGAGAGCAAAGGTTGCAAGGCAGAGTGGACAAGGCTGAGAAGGTCCACATCAGCAAGAGTGTTGTTGGGTGTGGAGCCTGATTATCTTCTATATTCAAAGGTATCACCACATAGGACCCCAGTTCGAAATGGGGGCGGCAATGCCGCCCGTAAAATATTCACTGCAGGGGGGGTCCAGGGGGGGGCGGCTGCGACCTTTGGGAGCCCCCCCTGGCGGGGGGTTTCGGGGGCAGCGCCCCCAAAGCTAAAAACAGCTGTAAAATTGCCTTGTAAAAGTATAGTAATTTCTAGTCAATATGGGCCGTTCATTAGGTGGATGATCTGACGGTAGAACTTATGGTTAGTTTAGGGTTTTTTTCCCTATAAGGAAACCCCTCTCTTTGTATGAGGGTATTGTATTTGAGGCTGTGAGATAGAGGTGTATTCTATGAGTGAGAAATAGAGAGGCGAGAGTGTGAGAGAAAACAGAGGATATTACAGCGGATTTGCTGTAGGTTGTGTCTCTTCATTTTGCTGGATAATAGAAAGGAAGGATTGGCTGTTCGGGGTGGACGTAGCCCAAACTGGGTGAACCATGTATATCTGTGTCTCTCTTGTTTTTTGTGTTTTCTGTGTTTATATTTCTGCAATATTTTATGTGTTCCATTGCTCCGTAATATATAATTTTCTAGCAAGTGCCTCGACAGCGACCGCAACCAAGTCAAAAAGCAAAACTCATGCAGCAAAGCAAACCAAGGCGGCGACACCTGTTTCTACAGGAAAGCCGAAACCGGCTTCTACAGGAAAGCTGAAACCGGCTTCTACAGGAAGCCCGAAAATTGCTGAAAAAGGGTCTTCTACAGGAAGCCCGAAATTAACTCAAAAAGGGTCTTCTACAGGAAGCCCGAAAGTGACTAAAACAGGGTCTTCTACAGGAAGCCCCGAAAAAGTGAAACCCAAGGAGAAGAAAGCTGACATTCGTGAAAAGGAGGCAGCAGCTGTGCTGGCCACCCTCAGCACACCTCCTAAGCCAAAGGAGAAGAGAAAGAGGGAGACCCCTCTATACTTTAAAGCTCAAAGAAGTGTGAGAATAAAGATGGGCAAGCCACAGCCTCCATCCAGCAGCCAAATCACTACAAGGGATGCCCCTACTTCACCCAGTGAGAAGTCCCCCTCGAAGATATCGGTCACCTACGAGAGGGGGAGCCCAAAAACAACTACTTGGAAAGGAAGGTTAGACCAATCGGCTTCAAAAGCCCGGTTCAAGGTCAAGGAAATAGAGAAGAGGGAAGGAGCGGCACCCTCATCACCACCAAGGGCAGAACGGGCAGAGCCATCAAGAGTAGGAAAGAAAGAGCGTATTCTAGAGCCTAGTTCTCGGCCAAGGACAAGGAGCTGGAGCAAAATTGCTCGAGGATGAGCAAATATTTTAGCTAGGGGGTGATGATGAGCCCTAAATTTTGGTAACAATTTGGGCTCATTTGGCCTACTTACCTTGCTCAACCCTTCATTTTTTATCACTTATGCATCATTTCTTAGTATATTCGTGTTATTTGTAGGAAGAAGGGCAGTCATTATGCCTATGTGGCTAATACATGATGATTTCAGGTTTTTTGGCATTAAATGGAGCAAGGACCATGCAAATGGAGACAAGGAGACAGCCAAGGTGTCCTTGCGGGTTTATAGGGAGGTTTTCCACAGCCTTGAATGACCTCCCTCGTGATCTCCACCCCAACTCCGAGCTCCAACAGCTATCACCACCGAGCTAGAAGGCAGCCAACGGATTCTACAGGAATAGCAGTTTACTTTTAGTTGGACAGCCAAACTCCACTAATTGAGGAGGCCAGCTTGGCCCTCATCATGTATAAATATTGAGGCTGTAGCCTTCGATGAGATTCTTGAACTTTTGTTATAGATTTTGGATTACGAGCTGTAGCTCTGTTTTTGCTCTTTGTAAGCCAATTTTGGCATGTTGTTAGACTCATGATTATGATCTTTTAATAAAAGGCAGGCAGATTTGGATTCGATTCTGAGTTCCTAGGGGAGCTATAGCTCTCAGGTTAGGGCCCAACCTGAGAGCAATAGACCTCCTTTTCCTTGTATTGTTACTTGTCTTTCTTTTATCATTGCATTTCTTTCCTTTACATGCACTTGAAAAATACAGTTTGCTGAGTTGACTGTTTCGGTTTGGTTATGTAGGTTATTTTCATGAATGCAGTTGTTTCAGTAGTCCAAAATTAGCGTAGGGAGATTGAAGTTACGTTGAGTTCAAAAAAGGTTGACTGCATGCTCACTTTCACCTCTGTTTGGGGACCGAGTGTGTAGACCGTGCCAATTGCCAAAAACACTGTTTTAACATATGCATGCAAGTACTGATGTAATTTTTTTGATTGAAGAATTGTCCATGCGATTTTATCTTGAGTAATGACTCTTTGGTTCAGCATCATGCATGAATTCCATTCAGCTTACATTGTTGTTCTTTGATTCCTAATAAAACAGTTAGAATAGGTTGGTGAACTTTCGTATCACATGCAAGATAAGGATGATTTGTTTCATTTACACTGCGCACCACCTCTTCCTCACGCTCTTATTCTTCTGAACCATGCCTAAGCCACCTATTCATCCTCTGTTCAGTTCATTTGCCTTCTAACCCTTCTACTTCACACGTTGCTCAATATTTTTAACCTTCCATTGCCTCTACCCTTCTATCGACCAACCAGCTCTATCCACCCTCTCTCCACCTCATCTCTCCGTCCATAGGCCATCTCAAGCTCCTCTTTCATCTTACCCATCCATCCATACAGCTCCTTCACTCCTCCATCACCCAAAACTCCGACTGTAGGACATCCTGTAGAAGTTAGCAGACTTCCTATAGAAATCCCGAGTTTCCTGTAGGATCCCCTGCAGACATCCTGTAGAAGCCTGCAAACACGGTTGCCAAGCACCCGAACGTTGTGGACTTCTGTGGAATGATGTGAGGGATCCCCTGGAACCTCTCAGAGTCCTCCTGACCTTTCCCAAGCCTTCCTCCCCTTGAACTACCCCTGCACAGTCAAGACCCAGTAAGAAGCACAATCATACTAACTCCACCCACTTGAGAAAAAATACAAAAACGTGTTCTCTTCAATGAAAGTAGTTTAAATTCATGCATCTCATCTCACTAGAAGTAATGGCATCATTTCTAGAAGTTGCATTCCCACCATTGCATCATAAAGGTTAAGCTAGTAAGATTAGGGTTTACTAGGGTTTCCATGTTTGGTTGGCTTTCAGTTCATTCTTGCAAAGTAGGTTAATTTCCTTTGAGATAGTCTTCGTTCATCATTTAGAAAGCTTCTTCTGAGAACATATAGAAGTTGGCTTGAGCCCTAGTGGACTTGTGCCAGCTAACCAAGTGACATCTGCGACAAGAGCTAGTACTTGTGCATACAGCACCGTTGCTTCCAAGTTTGTTACAAACTACCGGGTTGATAAAACTAGAGAAGGAAGCCCCAGGAGTTGTAGCATTACTGCTACAATACTGGAGCTCACCAGCTGTCATCGACAATCTCTATTACTTCAAAATTTGTCTGTGTGCTCACACCTTCAATATCAACTGTTACCCCTTGCAACCTTCCCATGGGAAAAATATTCTGTTGGTTCGCCATTCGTAATTGAATAGGGGACCACTATAACGTGGGCCTACCCATATGTTCCCATGTTTGCTTCGGTAATACATTCACATCTGAACCTAGATCTATGATTACCTTATCCATTTCATATTCCCCAATCTATGTAGTCAACCTCATTTCTCTTCCAGTGTGCACTGCATGCTTCCCCAATTTCCAGATGATGTGTGGTTCCCCTAACCTTTCACACTTGGTGATCAGTTCCTGTAGTCCTTTAACTACCTTATTGTCACGCAACAGTTTCATGCAGGTCTCCAGAAAGGTAGTAAGCATTGAAGGATGCATTCCTGGCTGTGGTTGATCCTTACTACCTAAAGTGGATGCCTCCACGAAGCTCTTCTTAGTTTCCATGAATGTCTCCTTTGTGCATTCTAAGTCAAACTCGGGTTCCTTTGTAGGAGCCTTGCGAACCCACATACTTTCCTCTGGCTACTTTCCCTTATCCTCTCCCGTGTTTGCACCACTTCTGAGCATCATGTTTACATTCGGGTCCTCTTCATGTGATTCAAACCTCATCATTTGCATATTCTAAGTCGGGGGAGGTTGGAATACCCCTTTTTCACACATCTTTGTGATCAACGTACGATAGTCTATTGTTTCATGATCAAACTGAGCAAAATATGTACAAGATATCCTTGTCAGGTTGGTACAGTCGTGGGCATAGTGTCCTGGTCCTCCACAATTGTAACAAATTAATTGTTCGTAGCCCCTTCCTGGTCTCATTCCACCTTGTCCTCAACCTCGCCTCTGAAATCCAATGGGTGCCATCCCTGAATTTGGGTTGAGGGCTCACATTTCGGTTTGCCTCCTATAGGCTGGGGTCCAATCCATCATTAGCTCGTAACTGTGGTAAGTGCACTCATCGTGGCTTACCAACCTGTAGAAATTACAAAACAATTGTTGGGGTGTCTATGTATATTTCTGCAACAAATGACAATTTTCCATTGTGTGTTTCCCTCCTATCTGACAGATCGCGCACCATAAAGTGGGTGTCGTGCTTGGCCCTACCTATGCCTTCGGTCTCAATGGCATTGGCCCTCCTCCTTCCAAGTAGTTTGTGAACACTAGACAGTGATCCTTGTCATGACCTTGGCCTTTTCATTTTATGCACCATACTTCCTCATGCACCTCTATCTGCGGTGCCCTATCCTGCTTCAAGCTTTGCATTTCCAAACAAATATTTTGTAGTTGTACGTGGATTTGTTGAACTCCCAACTCAGGGTCCTGTATTGAGGTCTTGTGTAATCTCATCGCCATCTCCAACGCTTCTGCCTGGGTATAAAGTCTCTGTTGTGATAGCGTCATCCTCAAGTGTGGTGTCAGAGATGCTACAAACCATGCGCGATGTTGTGCATCTGTTAGCATCATATTGGCCTCACGGATCGTACTTTTGAGCCTTTGTTCTAGATCCGAAGGGATCTCACCTGGAAGCATCGCAATCTCTTTAAACCCGATGATTTACTGTGTCTCTGATTTTGGCCTGCTAAATTCTCTCTTCAACACATTCTGGATCTCTGCTATCCCTGCATTTGGGTGGTCGTTAGAGTCCTTGATGTACCGCGTTAATGTGCGATCTTGGAGTGTTCTCACTAATGTAGCCCTCTTAATGTTGTCGTTTGTAACACCTTGTTCTTCCCATACTGCTCTTACCACGAACCAGAATTGGTTCAGATCCTCATTCCATACTCCTATGAACACTGGTAGTTTGATCGTGCTTGCCATACTGAACCGTGGAGGTGGTGTAGGTGGAGTGGGTGGAGATGGAGGTGAAGGAGGTGAAGTGGGTGGCAATGTGGGTGGTAAACGCTAAATCCGCTGCCTTATCAAACTGACCGCGCTTCTCGGAGAAACTTTCGCTATCTCATCCTCACTCTCCCGCGAAGGTGAAATTAAGGGACTGTTTTCTAATTCTTCACTACTTCTGCTTCTATAGATTCTTCCGCTCCGCATAGTCCCAAACATTAATTTATTTGCATAACCCACTTTTCACATAACAACATCTTAATCCAGGTATTCAAATATTTAATATAATTACCTCACGGTCCCTTGAGAAAACGACATTCTACCTTGCTGTAACTGACGGTCGTGTCCACCATGAACTTAGTGATAAATCCTCCTATTATTCGGTCGAGCCAGTGGTCCACAACTCACACTATCTTATCTTCTAAGGCTTCCAGTCTGCGCACTAATTCTGGAGTCCACACTATCGGTTGGTCGAGCCTACACCTTCCCTGGTTGTCAGCTAACCTCGCAATCCACTCATACAGTTCAGAAGGAAAGGATGCAAAGAAAATCTCGTGGATTTCTGTATACACGTAGCGATCCAACCACTTTTTCTCAGATACTTGCAGAGTTCTGTTTTCCTGTGTCGTGAACTCGTGAATCTTCTTGTCCAACCACTCTTCAATTTCCTTCTTTGTTGGGTTCCAGTGGCACGACATCAAAAATCCATTATGCAGATCTTGGTCCTGGTAATAGAACCATTTGTTGGCTTAGTGGGGCCTGACCCAGGTTCGGAAGTGATTTAGCCAAGCAAATCCCGGTACTACTGGCCCTTTCGGCAATAGTCCACAGAGTGCGGACTGAGGTCTCACCCGAAGTAGTATGGGAGGGTGCTAGAACCAGGTTTCCGCACCCTAGGGATGTCTTGATGAAGTTTCTGGTGGTTCACGGTCCAAACCTGCGTGCTTGTGCTACTCTATGTAGTTGTCTATCCTTCGTGACCTGTGCCACTACCTTCACGCACCTCTGTAAGGGCACGAAGAAAGTACTACCCTGATCTCTATTCTTACTGCACTATTATATTAGTGCTTAACTTAACTTGTGAGGGCCCAATATTCTTATTACTTCATTCAACATTCAAGTAAGTGCACGTAATCATAAATAGTATAAATGCATAAGGATAAACAAAAACATAGATGCCTAATATTTTGAATCAAACTTATCTTTATTAGTATTCCTTTTCAAGTACAATACCACTGATGAGCCCCAATTTTGGTACAATTTGGGCTCATTTTGGCCTATTCTACTTGCTCAAACCATTCATTTTTTACTGCTTATGCATGCATTTCTTAGTTTATTCATGTTGTTTGTAGGAAGAAGGGTAGGAACTCTATCTACGTGACTAATGCATTATGATTCCAGGTTTTGGCATTAAAAAGGGAGCAAAAGACAACGAAAAAGGAGACAAGGAGACAATGAGGTGGCACTGCTGGTTTTTAGGAGAGGATGTCCACGGTCTTAGGGACATTCCTCGTGATTCCCACCAAGAACTCCGAGCTCCAATCCATCTCCCCTCCGAGCTTGGAAGCAGCCAGCTGTTCTACAGGAACAACAGTTATAAACTGCTCTACAGGAACAGCAGTTATGACCATCCTACAGGATCAGCAGTTAAACTCTAGTTGGACAGCCGAGCTCCTAAAATCAAGGACACTTGTTGGATCATCATTTTTGTATAAGTATAGAGGCCTTAGCCTTGGATAGGTTGTTGAAACTCTCGTATTGCTATTGTAATTTTGGAGCACAGCTCAGTTTTTGTTCCTTTTTGTAAGCCAATTTGGCATGATATCAAATTATGAATAAAGAAGGCAGATTCTGATCTAGTTCTGAGTTTTCTTAAGGAGACTATAGCTCTCAGGTTAGGGCCCAACCTGAGAGACATAGATCCCCTCTGCTGTAGTGTTGTTTCCATTTCATTTCAGCACTTTGAGCTTTTCATTTGCACATGCAATTTGAATTACAGGTTGTTAAGTTGGTCTTTTTCATGAGTTAGATAGGAGTTGCTTATGGTGAATTTGTTTCCACTTTCTTAGTGTAGCAGAGGCTAGATATAATCGATTGGAGCTCCAACAAAAAGGTTGTTAAGGCTCACTGCCATCTCATCTGGGATTGGAGTGAAGTCCATGACTAACCACCAAAAATACGCATTTCTTGATTTCATGATTGCTGCAAACACAGTCACGTTATGTTAGATGCTTCCACATGATTCACACCTGCACCACACTCCTTTACCACAGCTTCATGCACATTCTCCTTCGCGTTTAGATTGCTGTTCATTGAATTTATAAGCACAGACAGTCTAAGTTAATGCATTTTCGGTTTGGTGATAGTCACAAGCATTTGTTCCATTTACACTGCTTTCTCTTGTTCCATTACTTCGTCCTCCATCTTGATCACGCATGCAAACACATCTTTGACCTTGGCTCCGCTCTGTTATCTCCCAAAGTCTTTCACTCCTCACGTAACTTCATTCTCTAGCCTTTTCGTTGACATAGCCCTCTATCTTCCAACCCACTCCCTACACTCACTCCCCATCCTATTCCTTCACTTCTAAAGCCATCACCAGCCTTATTCCTACCTTACACATCTCCCCCTACCATTCCATTACTCCTCCATCACGCCAAACACTCACGGTAGGTCATCCTGTAGCCATTTGTAGACATCCTGTAGAAACCAGAGTATCCTATAGGATCCCCTGCAGACATCCTGTAGGAGGCCACTCTCTCGGTTGCTGAGCATCTGAATGCAAGGAACCTCTGTGGATGGATGCTAAGGATCCCTAGGGACCTCTCCTAGCCTCCCCAACCTGTCCCACGCTTTCCTTCCTTCTCCATCCCATCTGCACAACCAAACCCTAGTTAGCACAAGATCACAATCATTCCACACACTTAAAGGAAAAATACAAAAACATAACTTTCATGATGCAAGTAGTTTAGATCCATGCATTTTCACTTATTAGAGGTAATGACAGCATTGGTAGAAGTTGCATTTACATTCTTTGCATTGTAGAGGTTAGACTAGTCAAATTAGGGTTTCCTAGGTTTACATGCTTTGATTTGCTTTTAGTCCATTTTGTCAAGTAGAGTAGTTTTCCTTTGAGAATAGCTTTCGTCCATCAATTAGCAAGCTTCTTCTGAGAGCCTATAGAAGTTGGCTTGAGCCCTAGCGGACTTGTGCCAGCTGACCAAGTGACAGCTGCGACAAGAGCTAGTACTTGTGCATATAGCACCGTCGCTTCCAAGTTTGTACGAACTACCGGGTTGATAAAATGAGAGACAGGAAGCCCCAGGAGTTGTAGCATTATTGCTACAATACTGGAGCTCACCATCTTTTTGGCGCCGTTGCCGGGGAAGCGTCAGAGTATTAGTAATTGTTGCTTTTCTTCTACTTTCGTACTCTTACTTCTGCTCAGTAGTTTATTTCATTTCCATTCTGCAAAAGTAGCTTAGCATTTCCTGCTTTCCTAGATTAGCATTTCCTGCTTTCCTAGATTAGCATTTCCTGCTTTCCTAGATTAATATTTCTTGCTTTCCTAGAGTAATTTTTCTTGCTTTCCTAGATTAGCTTTCCAATTCTGCAATTTCATTTGAGCAATCTAGTTAGTTGTAGATCACTTTGTTTCAGTTTTGCAGGTACCACAGAAAAAGCAAAAGCACTCAAAAAAGAAAAGTCCTTTCCATTTCATGCCTCGTAGGAACCGAGATAGATCAGGAAAATTCCTACCAAACACCCCCACCACATCACTGAGTCACCCTTCTCTCTTCTTTGGTGACAGTGACCCAGAGGAACCTATAGGTGAACATCCTGAGATATACCAAGACCCTATAGAAGAAGAAGAGTTAGAGACCACTCCATCTGAAGCCATGGCTGATAATAGGAGAGAAGATGAGAGAATAGAAGGAGCTTTCCCCATCCGAGAGACCAATGGAGATATGAAAATGAAAAACATTAGCCCCTCCGCCTTGCCTCACTTCCATGGAATGACCACTGAGGATCCTGATACCTTCTTGTTTGAGTTTGCTGTCCTTTGTAGAACCTATGACTATACTGAAGATGAGCAAAAGCTGAAGCTTTTCCCTTCCACTCTTAAGGATGCAGCACTATGCTGGTTCATGGGATTACCTGGGAATAGCATCGCTACTTGGGCTCAGATGCAGCAAGCCTTCAATACCAAGTATAGGGATTATTGTAGGTCCAAGGAAACCAAGGGAGAGATCTTTCGAATGACCATGGGGAATGATGAGTCTTTAGAGGATTATGAGGAGAGGTTCCAACTTAGCTATAAACGGGCCAGGTGCACACTTGACCCTGAATCCCTCAAGTTGGTTCTACTCCGAGGAGTCCCTGAAGATCTCTTAGACACCCTTCACATGTTAGCTGGGGGGGACATTTACCAACTGCCTTATGAGGACATCAAGACTGTGTTTCGAAATCATTCTAGGGCAGCTAGAAAACGAGGTAGAGGAAATCTCCTCTCCACTGGTGTCCCTTTCTCCAAACATGAGTTTACAAACCAATTACAAGATCTTAAGAGTGAGGTGAGACAGACCATTGCCATGCAGCTGGACACATTCAGGATCCAGCTGAAGAAAGAAGAAGCTGAGAGAGCCTTGGCTGTCTTCTGTCCTAGGTGCACCAGAAGACACCCTAAGAACGAATGTCCATTGCATTCGGTTGAAGTGTGTTTCGTTTGTGAGGAGGACCACCCAACAAATCAGTGTCCAACCTTACCTGGGTTTAAAGCCATGTACCAAGGAACTGAAGCCCCCACTGAACCTCTCTACTTCATCAACCAAAGGAGGCCTCAAGGATCTAGACCTTATCAGTAGGGGATGCAAGGGGCATCTCAAGCTTATTACAACCCCAACCACTCGACTCCCATGCCTTCTTGGGGTCCCCCTGCTCATCCTTCTTGGTCCATGCCTCCTCCATGGTCTTATCTACCTCAGTACCCTACTCAACTTAATTCTCATCCATATCACTCACATACCCAGTCGCAGCCTCAATGGAGTGCTCCTCAGTCGGGGTGGAGGCCCCAATACAACACTCCTCCTGCCATTTTGCCTCCACCACCAGTTCAACCTCAGCCTTTACCTCCTGCTCCTCCAAGGCAACCTCAGATGCCTGCTCAACCGAACCCGAACCCCAACAATAGACAGGCTCAGCAGGTACATACTGGGGAGACCTCATGCCCTACCTATGCTGTGGAGATCCAGGAGATCATTCTTAGCTCTGGAAAGACTCTTCCAGATCGCCAACCTCCTCCCCCAGAGGATGAGGAAAACCATCAGGAGAGTGAACCAAAGCCTATTCCACCCTTTCCTGAGAGACTAACAGCCACCACACAACCTAACCCAGAAGAAGATGAGCTTTTGGGTGAGCTCAAGAAGTTGTGTGTAAAAATCCCACTGCTCCAAGCCATTAAGGATGTGCCAATATTTAACAAGCTGGTTAAGGAGAAGTGTTTCAAACACCCAGGCAGATGGAAGAAAGATGCCTCAACTATCAATGTCATAGGACAGCTGTCTGACCTTATGCTAGGACAAGTCATCTGCCCAAAGTACCTAGATCCTGGAAGTCCTGTAGTAGATGTTCACATCAATGGCACCATTATCCCCCACACCTTGATTGATATGGGGGCGGCCATCAATGTGATGACCAGGGATACCATGCTTAAACTCAATCTTCAGGGTTCCTTGAGGAAGACCTCGACAGTACTGCAATTAGCAGATCGCTCCACTGTGACTCCCGAAGGGATTGTGGAGGATGTCTTGGTCTCTATTGATTCTTGGGAATACCCTGTAGACTTCCTGGTTCTGCAACCAAAGGCCAAGCTTACTGGATATCCTCTCATCTTGGGAAGGCCTTGGTTAGCTACTGCAGATGCTTACATAAGTTGTCGGGCAGGAAACATGACCATCAAAAATGGTCCCATGTCCAAGCAGCTAGTCCTATACCCTCCTGCCCAACCTTCTTTAGAGCATGATTTACCACTCTGGTTGGAGGAAGGAGAGGAAGACGAGGCGTACTCTGCACCTCTGTGCACCCTAGATACCACTAGAAGAGACCCTCCTACCGAGGATGATTTGATTGAGACCCTGATCCAGAATCCACCTTCCAGTGCACTATCTCTAGAGAAGTTGGTGGAGGATGCCCAAGCTAGCACCTTAGTGGACCTTTGTACAACTAGCCCTGTCACTCCCAAAGTCAAAAGTGTGGAGTTCGGTCCTGATAGAGCATTAAAGATCAGCTCCTCCCTATCTCTTTCCCAGGAGAAGGAGTTGTGTAGCCTATTGGCCAGCCACTTAGATGCTTTTGCTTGGAGCTATAAGGAGATGAAAGGAGTCCATCCCTCGGTCTGTACCCATCATATATACATCAAAGAGGATTGTAAACCAGTTAGGCAACCCCATAGGAGAATGAATCCAACCCTTAAGGACATTGTCAAGGAAGAGTTGCAAAAATTGTTGGATGCCGGATTCATCTACCCCATCTTAGATAGTGAATGGGTGTCCCCTCTAGTGTTGGTTCCCAAGAAGAATGGGAAGTGGAGGATCTGTGTAGATTACCGTGAGCTGAACAAAGCTACCAAGAAAGTCCATTTCCCTCTACCTTTCATAGATCAAGTGTTGGATGGACTGGCAGGAAAGAAGTTCTTCTCTTTCCTGGATGGGTTTAGCGGGTACAATCAAATCCAAATCAGCCCAGAAGACCAAGATAAGACCACCTTCACTTGTCCTTGGGGCACCTTTGCCTACCGAGTCCTTCCCTTTGGGCTATGCAATGCTCCTGCTACTTTTCAGAGAGCTGTCTTGAGCATCTTCTCGGAGTTGGTCCATGATGCAGTGGAAATATACATGGATGACTTTACTCCTTATGGGGCCAACTTCCAGGAAGCATTGTCCAACTTGGGAAAGGTCCTAACCAAGTGCATCGAGATGAACTTGTCCCTTAGCCCTGAGAAATGTGAATTCCTAATGACTGAAGGGACCGTGCTAGGCCATACTATTTCTTCCCAAGGATTGCAGGTGGATCCTAACAAAATTGCTCTCATCAAGAGGGTTCCACCTCCTCAAAAAGTAAGGGATGTCCGGAGTTTCTTGGGATTAGCAGGATACTACCGGAGATTCATTAAAGATTTCAGCAAGTTAGCCTCACCATTGTTTGGTCTGTTGGCAAAAGATGTGGAGTTTAATTGGACTGACGATTGTCAGAAGAGTTTGAATGAATTAAAATACAAGTTAGTGTCAGCTCCAATCCTGAGAGGTCCAAACTGGGCCCTACCTTTCCACATCCACACTGATGCCTCGAACAAAGCCATAGGTGCAGCCTTAGGACAAGTTGAGCAAAAACTTCCATATGCCATTTACTTCGTTAGCAAAAACTTGTCCAAAGCAGAGCTAAATTACACTGTAACCGAGAAGGAATTCTTAGCTGTGGTCCATGCACTGAACAAGTTCCGACATTATATTACTGGTTACTAGACTTTTGTACATACTGACCATGCTGCTATTAGATATTTGATGAATAAACCAGATGTGAATGCTCGTATTATTAGATGGTTACTTTTATTGCAGCAGTTTGATCTAACCATTGTTGATAAACCAGGGAGAGAAAATGTTGTTGCTGACTTCTTGTCTAGATTGGATTTGTCTGCAGATGAAGATGGGACGGTGGATGACCAGATGCCTGATGAGAATTTGTTTGCTATCTAAGTACTCTCTCCATGGTTTGCTGATATAGCAAACTACCTTGTTTTAGCTCAGTTCCCTCCGCACCTCTCTTCAAAAGAGAAGAGCAAAATCATCAGAAAGAGTGCCTCATTTACATGGATTGGGGGCAATCTATTCAAGCTTGGCCCCGATCAGATCTTGAGGCGTTGTGTAAGGGAAGAGGAAGTCTTTGACATCCTCCTCACCTGTCATGATGGGCCTTGTGGAGGACATTTTGCAGCAAAGAGGACTGCCTTCAAGATCCTACAGGCAGGCTACTATTGGCCCACACTTCATCAAGATGTCAGAAGATATGTCAGCCAGTGTGACCAATGCCAAAGAATGGGGAAACCGACCCAAAGGGATGAGATGCCTCTCCAACCTCAAGTGACTCTTGAGCCATTTGAGAAGTGGGGCATGGACTTTGTGGGTCCAATCAATCCCTCTTCGAGGCAAAGATCCTACATCATTGTGTGCACTGACTACCTGACGAAGTGGGCAGAGACCAAAGCAATCAAAGCAGCAACAGAAGAAAAAGTGGTCGAGTTCCTAAGAGAGAACATCTTCTATAAGTTTGGCTATCCAAGAGAACTGGTCACCGATCAAGGGAGCCAGTTCACCTCCCACCTGGTTGAAGATCTCCTAGCTCATCACAAGATCAAGCATAGAACCTCCACTTCCTATCATCCTCAAGCAAATGGGCAGGTGGAGGTCACCAATAGAGCATTAGAAGGGATCTTGACTAAAGTGGTGAGCAGCAATAGAAAGGACTAGGCAGATCGCCTGGTTGAAGCCACATGGGCTTACAAAACCACTTGGAAGACCACCACCGGCTTCACACCTTATGAGCTGGTCTATGGGAAGAAAGCTTTGTTGTCCATTGAGTTTGAGTATAACACTTTGAGGATGGCAGCTCAGCTGGACCTAGATCTCAGCCATGCACAGCAAGAAAGGTTATTGCAGCTGAATGGACTTGATGAGCACCGCATGCAGGCCCTCCTTCACTCAGAAGTGGTTCAACTTCAGAGGAAGGTGTGGCATGACCAACATCTCCATGACAAGCAATTTTAGCTGGGAGATTGGGCTTTGTTGTATGATTCCAGATACAAAGATTTCAAGGGGAAGTTGAGAACCAGATGGCTGGGACCATATTCAGTGGAAAAGTGTCATGACAATGGATCCGTCCTCATTCGAACCATTGATGAGGAAGCCATTCCCATGCTTGTCAATGGGCATCGATTGAAGATCTACAGGAAGCCTCCCTCAAGACAAGAGTTCATCAAAACAATGGAGAAGGCAGTATTGGTCATAGAGAAGGGTCCTGCCCCTGCTTTGGGCACACCCTGAAGCATCTAAAAAAAAATAAAAATAAAGATCCTTGGGTGAAAACCTCTCTGAGGCGCCCAAGGCAGGTGGTAGGGGTGAAAACCTCATTGAGGCTCCCCTGCTATCTTTCAAAAAAAAAAAAAAAAGAGATAAAGATCCTTCAGTGAAAACCTCTCTAAGGCACTTAAGGCAGGTGGTAGGGGTGAAAACCTCATTGAGGCGCCCCTGCTATCTTTCAAAAAAAAAAAAAAAACAAAAAGAAAAAAACAATATCAATAAGTCATTATGTGAAATTTGCATGCAGATTGCAGGTGTTCTATGGAGGAGAGGAAGCCTCTCAACTCAAAGCCAGAAGTCCTTATCATGCAGCCAGGACACCTCACCAGCACCTCCTCCAAGAATGCCTATGTTCTTCAAGGTATGTGCACTTTTATTATAAACTGAGTCTCCTACAGGAAGACACATATTCTCTACAGGAAGGTGCAAATTTCTACAGGAAGAGCTGCCTGTCTACAGGAAGCTCTGTACGTCTACAGGAAACTTCCTGTAGAAGCTCAGAATGAGCCAGAATGCATTTCATGAGCAGATATGATGACTACGGGTTGGTGTGGATGCATGCAAGCCTCTTTTTGGCCCATGCACGACGCTGATACCTTGCTCCACCATCCTCGTCACCATGCAACTAAGATCCCTGCACCAGCAAACCAGATCAATGAATTCTCGTGGAAAAATCAGTTGCCAAAGAAAAATGAACACTGAGAGCTCATACCATGTCCACGTCGAGCATCAGAAGCTTCGGGAGCGCGATTAGCAGGTCATCTCCATTATCAAGTAGCATGCACCGAAGGAGGTGAGACTGTTACAAGGCACCCCGCGGGAATCCTGTAGCAGTCAAACCTGCAGGAGTGGATACCATTCATCGCCCAGCCATCTGCAAGCAACACGCGGGTGCATGCAACCAGAGCGTCCACTACAGCGCCAGCATCCTGTAACCACGAGCCTCCGGGACTGTGTAAGCCACATGTAGCAGGTAGATCCGTCGTCCAAAAAACTGAAAATCTGCACTGTGCAGACGCGCGCAGGTAAATGTTCTAATCCTTCCTTCCATTAAATCGCATGAGTATTACTTTGATTTGTTTGCATGGCATAGAAATGAATGGTTGAGCGGCCGTAAGGCCAGTTGACTGGCCACGTTGGCTAGTGAAGGGATAGTCAGATGATGGGGTGGCAGCCACGACGAAGGGAACACGCAGCACGCATGTGAAGATCAGTCCCGTCAACCGAGAAACGAGTTTAACCGAAAAGGGCGGCGGCAGATCTGTGGGAATGAATGCGGAAGCAAGTGAATGTGCAGGCGGATGATGGGTGACGTCACCCAACGGTCCGACGGGGACAGCTCACCCTCCGCGCCACGAGCTGCGTCGATTCAAAATCTAATCGGCTAGATTGTGCGCGTATATCCATCCACCTCCACTTCAAAACTTGAGTAACTCTTCTGAATACCTCTGCATGTTGATACGCCAAGCTTTCGGCCGACTGACCACCAGTGAAGCGCACCTCAACCGTAGTCCAATTGCAGTCCTCCCCAAAGTTTGCACACTGCTCCTACAGGAACAGTTTCTACAGGAACGCAGTCCTACAGGACGCAGTCTTCTACAGGAACGCGGGTGTTCACGAAAAAAGGTGGTCGAGTAATGAGGTAACCCTGGACTTCTCATGCAATTGCTCATTTAAGGTGGTAGGATTGTCAGTTACTGTCAGGGTAAATGAGAAAGTAGACCAATTGCTGTCTGTGTGCCCATACTGCAATTCTACAGGATTGTTGCGTGGTTAGACTCTGTTGTAAATTTTTTGTGGGTTATACGCATTATTCTGCACTCTGTCACCGAAACTAAACTCTCTTCCACCATCACCACCTCTGGTTAAGAAAATTGTGCATCATGCCGGGTGGATTTATAAGGTGAGAACCCACAGATTCCACCAAATTAAGGAGAAATCCAGCAGTGGTAGATCTCTTTACCAGGGCACAATGGATTCCTTTTTGTGATAAGCTACAGGGCTACGATGATGAAGTAGCCGAGGAATTCTTGCAGGCATTGAAGCCTAAATCCCAGACACTGGCCACAGTAAGCTTCAGAGGTCTCAGCCTCCAACTCACCCCAGAGCATATAAGTCGAATCACAGAACTGCCCATGGGTCTGTCGTGGGATAAAGAAGAGCGGAAGCAGAGCCAGTAAGCAAAGAAGGAGTTCTTCCCACCTGAAGAATCATTCACAGAGGACAAAAATGGAGTGAAAAGGACAAGCCTGTTGCCACCATGGAACGAAGTCAGTTTGAAAATTATGAAATATATCACCTGTGAGGGTCGTTACAGCATCGTATATGCGTATCACTTTAGGCTGCTCAATGAACTAAGACACTAGATTGACCTCCCTGCAGCACAGAGGCTGAGAATTCCTTACTTTTTACTGCAGTCCTTGATGGAGTGCTCTACAAAGCTCAAGGACGGAATCCCTGATCAGATAGCCCATCATGGGTTAATAAAATTGCTTGTGGAGGATGCTCTCCACTCATATAAATTCCCCCTCGCATGGGAATCATTTAGGAATTTAACAAGAGAAGGGGACATAAAAATGTTGTTTGAAGAAACGGGATCCTCTAACGGTGAAGAAGAAGAGCCAGTAGCCGAGAGTAAGAAAGGGAAAAGCCAAAAGGTCCCGACTCCAACACAGAAGAAAGAACGAAAGGAGAAGGAGGAGGGAAAGGATGACAGAGCAAAAGAGGACACCCCCATCCTGTCAGCAAGGGAAAAGAGGTTGAAAGGCAGGGCAGTCAAAACTGAGGTGGTCCCTACCAACCCAAGCACCTCGTCAGCTCCTGCAGTCAAAGCCAAAAGCAAAATCCATGCAGCCAAGCAAGAAAAGGTGGTGAGAGTTGCATCTGCAGGAACGCAAAAACTGGCTTCTACAGGAAGCCCGAAAACACAAACACAGGCTTCTACAGGAAGCCCGAAAACACAAACACAAGCTTCTATAGGAAGCCCGAAAGCAAAGACAAAGGCTTCTACAAGAAGCCCGAAGATCAGTAAGGAGCAGGCTTCTACAGGAAGCCCAAGAGCAATGACCAAGGCTTCTACAGGAAGCCCGAAAATCGTTAGAGAACAGGCTTCTACAGGAGGCCCAAAAACGGAGACAAAGGCTTCTACAGGAAGCCCGAAAGCGCAACCACAGGCTTCTACAGGAAGCCCGAAGACAGAGACAGGGGCTTCTACAAGAAGCCCGAGATTGGAAAGAGGGGCTTCTACAAGAGGCCCGAAGGTCATTGAGAAACAGCCTCCTATAGAGAGTCCGAAGACAAAGAAAGAATCTTCTACAGGAGGCCCGGAAGCGGGCAAAGCAGGGTCTTCCACAAGAAGCCCGAAATCTAAAAAGGAGGGGCCCTCTACAAGGAGCTCCGAGAGAGCAAAACACAAGAAAGAGAAGGCTGGCATCCTCGAAAAGGAGGTAGCAGCGGCACTGGCTGCCCTCAGCATACCTCCAAAACTGAAAGAGAAAAGGGAGAGGGAGACCCCTCTACCACTTGAAGCCAGGAGAAGCAAGAGGATGACCACGGGCAAGCCACAGCCTCCACCCAGCAGCCAAACCACTTCAGGGGATGTCCCTACTTCACCCAGTGCAAGGACCCCCTCTAAAACATTAGCCACCGCCGAAAAGGGGAGCCCAAAAATAACTTCCTGGACACGAAAGATAGGCCAGTCGCCTTCCGAAGCCCGACTCAAGAAAATAGGAAAGGGGAAGGAAGCATCACCCTCGTCACCACCAGGGGCAGAGAAGGCAGGGCCATCAAAGGCAGAAAAGAAAGAGCCTGTTCCGGTCCCGAGTCCTCGGCCAGGGACAAGGAGCAAGAGCAAGGTTGCTCAAGGATGAGCAAATGGTTCAGCTGGGGAGTGATGATGAGCCCCAATTTTGGTACATTATGGGCTCATTTTGGCCTATTCTACTTGCTCAAACCATTCATTTTTTACTGCTTATGCATGCATTTCTTAGTTTATTCATGTTGTTTGTAGGAAGAAGGGTAGGCACTCTATCTACGTGACTAATGCATTATGATTCCAGGTTTTGGCATTAAAAAGGGAGCAAAAGAAAACGAAAAAGGAGACAAGGAGACAATGAGGCGGCACTGCTCGTTTTTAGGAGAGGATGTCCACGGTCTTAGGGATATTCCTCGTGATTCCCACCAAGAAATCCAAGCTCCAATCCATCTCCCCTCCGAACTTAGAAGCAGCCAGTTGTTCTACAAGAACAATAGTTATAAACTGCTCTACAGGAACAACAGTTATGACCGTCCTACAGGATCAGTAGTTAAACTCTAGTTGGACAGCCGAGCTCCTAAAATCAAGGACACTTGTTGGATCATCGTTTTTGTATAAGTATAGAGGCCTTAGCCTTGGATAGGTTGTTGAAACTCTCGTATTGCTATTGTAATTTTGGAGCACAACTCAGTTTTTGTTCCTTTTTGTAAGCCAATTTGGCATGATATCAGATTATGAATAAAGAAGCCAGATTCTGATCTAGTTCTGATTTTTCTTAAGGAGACTATAGCTCTCAGGTTAGGGCCCAACCTGAGAGCTATAGATCCCCTTTGCTGTAGTGTTGTTTCCATTTCATTTCAGCACTTTGAGCTTTTCATTTGCACATGCAATTCGAATTACAGGTTGTTAAGTTGGTCTTTTTCATGAGTTAGATAGGAGTTGCTTATGGTGAATTTGTTTCCACTTGCTTAGTGTAGCAGAGGCTAGATATACTCGATTGGAGCTCCAACAAAAAGGTTGTTAAGGCTCACTGCCATCTCATCTGGGATTGGAGTGAAGTCCATGACTAACCACCAAAAATACGCATTTCTTGATTTCATGATTGCTGCAAACACAATCACGTTATGTTAGATGCTTCCACATGATTCACACCTGCACCACACTCCTTTACCACAGCTTCATGCACATTCTCCTTCGCATTTAGATTGTTGTTCATTGAATTTATAAGCACAGACAGTCTAAGTTAATGCATTTTCGGTTTGGTGATAGTCACAAGCATTTGTTCCATTTACACTGCTTTCTCTCGTTCCATTACTTCATCCTCCATCTTGATCATGCATGCAAACACATATTTGACCTTGGCTCCACTCTGTTATCTCCCAAAGTCTTTCACTCCTCACGTAGCTTCATTCTCTAGCCTTTTCGTTGACATAGCCCTCTATCTTCCAACCCACTCCCTACACTCACTCCCCATCCTATTCCTTCACTTCTAAAGCCATCACCAGCCTTATTCCTACCTTGCACATCTCCCCCTACCATTCCATTACTCCTCCATCACGCCAAACACTCACGGTAGGTCATCCTGTAGCCATTTGTAGACATCCTGTAGAAACCAGAGTATCCTGTAGGATCCCCTGCAGACATCCTGTAGGAGGCCACTCTCTCGGTTGTTGAGCATCTGAATGCGAGGAACCTCTGTGGATGGATGCTAAGGATCCCTAGGGACCTCTCCTAGCCTCCCCAACCTGTCCCACGCTTTCCTTCCTTCTCCATCCCATCTGCACAACCAAACCCTAGTTAGCACAAGATCACAATCATTCCACACAGTTAAAGGAAAAATACAAAAACATAACTTTCATGATGCAAGTAGTTTAGATCCATGCATTTTCACTTATTAGAGGTAATGACAGCATTGGTAGAAGTTGCATTTACATTCTTTGCATTGTAGAGGTTAGACTAGTCAAATTAGGGTTTCCTAGGTTTACATGCTTTGATTTGCTTTTTGTCCATTTTGTCAAGTAGATTAGTTTTCCTTTGAGAATAGCTTTCATCCATCAATTAGCAAGCTTCTTCTGAGAGCCTATAGAAGTTGGCTTGAGCCCTAGCTGACTTGTGCCAGCTGACCAAGTGACAGCTGCGACAAGAGCTAGTACTTGTGCATATAGCACCGTCGCTTCCAAGTTTGTACGAACTACCGGGTTGATAAAATGAGAGACAGGAAGCCCCAGGAGTTGTAGCATTATTGCTACAATACTGGAGCTCACCACCCACTTACAGACCCGACTTCGACCTGCGCACTCAACTGCAGGGGTCCGTGCACTTAGCTGCGGACTCTACTAGGCCTCTGCGCACTCAGTTGTAGAGCCTCTTCCTACTACTATGACCTGGTATGCTTCAACTTTACTCCTATGCTCTAACCATGCCTTCGCAGTTATCTATTACTTTCTTGCCCAATAAAAACTATCTTTAAACTTAGAGTCTCGCTCTATTTATACAATCCCATGGTCTGTAGACCATGGGTAGGCCGACACAACTTTACATTATTTTACAATTCTTAGGGCAGACAACCCTATGACTCATCCTAGACTTTCACGCTCTGCACCCACACTTCGCGGAGTCTTACAATACAATTGACCAAAAATCAGGCTTTAAGCCCCAAAACCTGTTGCGGGGGATCCCATGCCCAACAAGAGCGCAGAGTGTTGAGAGCCGAGTGATAATAAAGCCCCTAAGTTCGCGAAAGACCATGTACAATGTAGAAATTATGACGGCCACTAAGGATGGGTTGGGCATCAAAGAAGGAACCGCTGATGAGGCCGCACAGACCCCCATGGTACAGGATGTTCCTGAAGGCGCTGGGGTTGTAACTGAAATCCCCAAATCACCCCGGATGCTGAGACCGAAGAAATATAAGCAGGAAATGGGACCAATATGCATGTCCTCGAGGAATCCACGACACAGTAAGTTATCAATGGAAGAAAAAGGAAAGGCAATCACCATTGAAATAGATGAAAAGGAAGAAGACTTCCAGGCCCTGATTGCCACCACAGAGGAAGAAGGAGGAAGACATCCAACCATTGCACTTTGCAACAAAACTTCTCGAGTATGTCCCTCAGTGAAAAGGGAAAACCAAAATACTGAAGGATCTAGATGCAACAAAGAGTGCACTCCATACCCCACTCCTCCCCAATGGAATTACCTTTGAGGGCTCACTCCTAGGTCGCGTGCCCACTATGAAATTTTAAGATTGGGACCTCGTGGACAGTGAGAAGTTCCTGCACTTAGAAATGGAAAACCTGATGAAATAGAATACGGAGGGGCCGATGATAACGTTAGAGCCACAAAAATGGCTGCTCAGTGTGGAAAAGTCTAGGTTGCTTCATCTGCTATGGATACCACATTTCCACCACACGCCCATCACCATTTTCTTCATCAAGCAGCTGCTCTGCCTAGTGCATGATAGGTACTTATGGCTAGAGGAGCCTAGTCCAATCATGGCAGATCTCATCCACTAAATTTCTCGGCTTTCTTGTAAGGGAAAGGACCCCGCGACGATAGCCGGGAAAAGTAGCGATTTGGCTCTCGCAGAGGCCATGAAGGAAAAGTATAAGCTCGATAAGAAAAAGAGGGGTTACGCTATCACCAGTATCAAGGACAAAGGGGTGCACGTAGCCACCTAATTCCTGGCTGGAAAAGTAATGAGAAAATGTTGCATCGATGAAGTACTAGCGTCGGTGGTTGCGTTGGCTGAACAATGTGCGGAAGGGGTCCAGTTCAACTGGGCCGAGTTCCTCTGCGAGGAGTTTTTGCTCAACTATCACGAGGCCTAGGAGTAGGGTAATACTTTCCACTATGCATGGATTCTCTTATCCATCTTGCTCATAACAGGAGAACTGCAGGAGGATAGTCAGTTCCTGAGCATTGACCAAGAATTACCAAAGGCTATGAAGTACGCTTTGCTTCGGGCTACCAAGGACGTGAAATGGATTCATGATACTAAGATTTGGGTGCTCATGGAGGCAAGCATCGGAATGTGGATTAATAGGAGGTCGTGCCTGTCCCCCACGGTGCACAATAGCCTGCAGAGTTTTTGCAGACTTTAAGGTGGACATGCACAACATATACATTAGGGCACGAAAGGATTCAGCGTAGCAATGGACAAAGCTCCCATTTATAGCCACTGATGATGCAATCTTTACGGTGTTAGAGAAATGGCATCCCGAGTGGCGTGCCCCCGATTTGGTGGAGCTGGAGAAGATGGTAGCACAGAAAATCAAGGATGATGCCAAGCTACACATCACCCAAACTAGCCAAGCGAAGGCCGAATGAAAAAGTGGCAGAAAAGGTAAGGGCAGTCCACAAAGCGACACAAGAAGCCGCAGAGTAGAAGAAGGCTGCAGAAGCAACAACAACAGCATAGATAGTAGAGGCCACAATAGTGCAGGCAGAGGAGGGCTAAGCAGCGTCCGCAAGACAGGGGGCAGAGGACATGGAAATTGCATAAGAGAGTTTGGACCCAGTGATCGCTTCTACACAGCTCAAACAGTCGCGCATCGCAGAAAGATCGGGTCCACGAAAGAAGGTCAAGGCCTCGAAGCTAGTCATCGACCCAATCACCTTAACTGAAGGTGATCTCCATGACATCAGTGAGATGGTTCATGATCCAGGTTCTAAGCGAGTAGAAGATTAATATAGAATAGCTTAGCTTGCAGCGCGACAAGTTGCTGTCGCAAAACTGACAGTTGGTGCCGCAGAACTGACAGTTGGTGCAGACATTTGATGACGCTTGACAGCGCATCCTAGAGTTTTCCATTGTAGCAGACCTACCGTCAGAAGTGCGGATCCATTGTTTGGCAAGTGGAGTCCACAACGTGCAAGAAGAAACAACAAGAGTGCAGCTGGAGCTGAATCTCCAAATTGTTGAGCTGTTGTTGAAGGCGCATCCCTCCACTCCCCTGGAGGTCAGAGAGCAACATGCCAGTTCTATTGTAGCAAGGATTGAAGAGATTGGAGGTGCATTTTGTGACTATACCAACATGTTGGAGCAGGTGCTTGAGGTCCTCACGATGTTACAGGACGAACCCAACATCCAGCGGGTAGAGACCGAGGCACGCAAACTCCAGCAATAATATGACAACATCAGAGGGTCTACGTAGATAGTAGTCCTTACTCAGCGGCTTGCAAGGATGTAGCAAGCCAAGGCATTAAAAGAGTTGGTGGACGCGGTGAGCCACAAGGAAGCAATTCTCAAAGTGTGCGTCCAGCCATGGATTGACAAAGCCTTCACAATCACGACAGATATTGAAGGGAAGCTCATGCAAATTTAGGGGATGCATGCATAGATGCAGTGCAGCACGCTAGAAATAGAGGGTTCAGAAGCGAGAAAGCAACAGGTTCAGCAAGCAGCAGCTCATTGCACTGCAAACATCTAGACCATTCGGGACCAGTTGGAGGGACTTTGTGCAGAGAACGTTGCGCCAATAGAGTGACTCGAGGGTGAGTCACGATGTTTTTGTTGGGGGCGTGTTGGGCATGGAATCCCCCACAGCATGTTTTGGGGCTCAAAGACCTAGTTTTGAGTACTATTGTTGTAAAGATTCCACAAATTGTGGTCGCAAAGCGAAAATTGTATGTTAGAGTCATAGGGTTGTCCACCTTAAGTTTTGAATGTAGTGTCGGCCTGCCCATGGTTCGTGGACCATGGGATTGTATAAATAGAGCAAGGCTCTAAGTCATAAAGAAAATAAGAGATAGATGGAGGAAACGAATGGAGTTTAGGAGCTAATGAGCATAGAGTAAAGGTCTAAGTGATTTTGGGTCGTAGTAGTACAAAGAGGCTCTACAGCTGAGTGCGCAGAGGCCTAGTAGAGTTCACAGCTGAGTGAACGGACCCCTGCAGCTGAGTGCGCAGGGTAGAGTCGAGTCTGTAACCAGAGGAAGAGATAATAAAGAGAAGTTTGATTCCAAATCTTGTGTATCTATTTTGAATTGTTATATGGTTGATATATTTTGAAATTACACTGTTTTATGTATCGCGCGCACTTGTACGAATGTTGAACACGGTTAAGTATAACTAACCACATACAGATAAGTTAAGTTGATCAACTAACAATGGGTTAATAACAAGGATTTGGGTAATAACACTGTTTGGGCCTCGAGTAGGGCTGGCAGCATTGTAGGCTACAAGGTACAGATAGGTGCGCGTAGTGACATGCGTGTAGGGTCAAACCGTGGACCAACTGAAATCATCAGACATCTCTAGGGTGTAGAAACCTAGTTCTAGCACCCTCCCATACTACTTCGGGTGAGACCTCAGTCCGCACTCCACGGACTGTTGCTGAAAGGGCTAGTAGTACTGGGATTTGTTTGGCTAAATCACCTCTGAACCTAGGTTAGGACCCTACAAGTCAACAAAAGGAACTAGAGTTTGATTTGGAGCGCGCGAAGGAGACATTCATGGAAGCTAAGAAGAGCTTCATGGAGGCCTCCACTTTAGGTAGTAAAGACCAACTAGCACCAGGGATGGACCCATTAATGCTCACTAACTTTCTAGAGACATGCATGAAGCTACTGTACGACAGCAAAGCGGTGAAAGGGCTACAAGAACTCATCACTAAGTGTACGATACCTGGATAACCACGTGTAGTCCAGAAGCTTGGAAAACACGCAACGTGAACAAGAAGGGAGATGAGATTAACTATGCAAATCGGGGAATATGAAATGGATCAAGTGATTTTTGATCTAGGATCGGACACAAACGTTCCGCCAAAGCAGACATGGGAACGCATGGGCAGGCCCGCGTTGCAATGGTTTCCTATTCAATTGAGAATGGCAAACCAGCAAAACATCCTACCGATGGGAAGATTGCAGGGAATAACAATAGATATCGAAGGTGCGAGTGCGCTTGCAGATTTCGAAGTGATAGAGATTCTTGATGACAGCAATCCCTATCCCCCACTACTGGGAATAGATTGGGCCACTGACATGAATGGAGTGATAAATCTAAAAAGTGCAAAATGATTTTTGAGAAAAAGTCACTGCACGTAGTGCTACCTCTAGACCCTGCGGAAGGATCACGCTACACAGTGCCAATGCGCGACTACGATAGCGATGATGATATAGATTGTATCTACAAGATAATCGCATGAGAGCGGGATTGTGTAAATCCAATGGCGGATGGAAGGATTTCATGGGAGCGTCGAAGCTCCTACACCTCATATTCAGACGAGGAGATAGAAAGATGGCAGAACTAGTTACACGAGGTAACCACGCTCAACTGCAACATGATGATAAGGTCACTACGCTGTGTAGCAACAGAGGAAAGAGACCTACCTATGTATGATAGACTGACCGCGGTAGATGATTTCCTGAACAAATTTGAATGAGAAGTACCAAAACAACAGCATTTTGACACTCTGAAATGGGAACTGCGCACTACGCCCGCAAGGTGGTGGGGTACGTAGCAGCAGAATTTTGAGGACTGGATAGAATGTAGAAGGATGATGCTCATATGGTTTGGAAAGCCTCATATGTGAATGAAAGCCAGATATGATGGATGAAATAGGTTGTGTGCCCACCTCTCTAAATGGGTACAGGTGTATGGTATGCAACCTGCATGAACGCGCACTGTCCTCACGATAGGAAATAGGACCAATGAGCAGGAGCAGGTGAGATGAGGGCATAAATGACGAAGTATGATAAGACCAAGCGTGACAAATATTATCCATGTGGAAACCTTTGACAAAGTGTGCGAAGTACTGAACGGGGTCCACCATGTGAGACGCAATGATTGGGACCTGCGTGTACCAGCGGTTCTATGGGCATATAGGACCATGTGCAAAACCCTGATCGCGTGACCACTTTCGAAGCCAAAGTATGAAGCAGAGGTTGTAATACCTATGTTGTGTGCAAAGCCTAGTCCACGCATAGCAGCACCTGTAGATACGACGATTCACAAAGCCTAGAAAGAAGGAATCACACAACTACAAGAAACATAACACATTGGACTTGAGGAAGAAATCTGATAGGGAAACTTTAGACTCTGCGAACTTGAAAAAGAAAGGGTACGATTAAGGAAGAAAAGAACATTGATGAACGTAGAGGTCAAGAAGTTGGAGGACGAGATAAAGGAAGTGTTTCTTGTCGAAAAACCTAGGATGGTCAGGCAAGGTGCGTACAATCATACTGACAAGTTTGAGAACTATCGTCGTGAATTGATTAGTCTGATGCCTTGGCTGGGACCGCATATCGCCAAGCATAGTGACCAAGGTAGCAAATTGCAATTGGTGAAGTGCACGATGCCGACCACAACAATAGAAGGGGGGATTTTCCGTGAACCATGGTGGAGGATAGGATGGAGCCCCACACGGGTGGTGCGACCTCTTGACTAGCCGTAGGAAGGACAGTCTTAGTGCTCTAGGCAATTGGAAGGGAGCGTGGGACTATAAACTATTCTGCCTGAGAGCTGCGCGATATTGGGGATGCACACAGAAGTATAGAGTCACAAGGTCCACGACTGCACATGGGGGCCTATGCTGCCACGCGGATTTGACAGAAAATAACCATTGATGCCACTGTTCATGATGGGATGTGCGACTTGAGGCCAAATGGAGCGGACGACAGGCATTTAAGACACGGTTTATGGGCAAGATTTGGGAAAATCTTCCATTAAGAAATAATTAATGGACTGGAATTGGGGCGAACAGTCGAATTTGAATTCAAAAGGCGCTATGAAACGCAAAGGGCTGCCCAGAAAAAACACCACTTGGTCATTTGAGAATTGAGCGATTGAGCAGAGCCTTGAGCATTGTGAGCCAAGTTTTGGTTGAGACCCTGAATTCGCAATTGCCAGATTACAGCCCAGATACAATGACAGTAACTAAGGGCAGTTTGGGAATAGAAGAGGTAACCACTAGCGAGGCTGCGCAGGCCCTACCTATGGAAGATGTTCTAGAAGGCGTCAGGGTTGTGGCAAAAATCTCCAAATCACCACGTACACCAAGGCCCGAGAAGGATAAACAAGCAATGGCCCCCATATGCGTTTCCTCGAGTAACCCGCTATGCAGCAAACTATTAATGGCAGAGAAGGGGAAAGTTGTCACGATAGAAACAGATGAGGAAGAAGAAGATTTGCAGGCCCTTATCATCGCAGAGGAAGAAGATGAAGGCATGGAGGAGGATATTCAACCTACACACTCTGCAACAAAGTTTCCCACATATGTCCCTCTACAGAAAGGGAAGACCAAAGTGCCAAAGGACCTAGATGAAACCAAGATTTCACTCCAGACCCTGCTCCTCCCAGACGGCATTGTGTTTGAAGGCATGCACCTAGGTCATGTGCCAACTGTGAAGTTTGAAGATTGGGACCTCACTAACCGCGAGAAGTTCCCTCACCTGGAGACTGGGAACCTCATGAATAAGAACAATGTGGGGGTAGTGACAACGTTAGAGCCACGGAAGTGGCTGCGCAGTGTGGAAAAGGTCGGGTTGCTGAACTTACTATGGGTGCCGCATTTCCACTATGCACCAATCACCATTTTGTCATCAAGCAGCTACTCTTCCTGGTGCATGATGAGTATCTATCGATGGAGGAGCCTATCCCCATCACGTCAGACCTAATTTACTATGTTTCCCAGCTCCCCTACAAAGGAAAGGATCCCGCAACCATAGCTGAAGGAAAGGGCATTGATTTGGACCTTGCGAAGGCCATGAAGACGAAGTACAAGCTGGAGAAGAAGAAGAGGGGCTACGCCATCTCTAGCATCAAGGACAAAGCAGTACACATAGCAACCCAAATCCTGGCCAACAAAGTTATGTAGAAGTGCTGCACCAATGAGGTACCGGTGCCGGTGGTCGCACTAGCCGAGCAATGTGCGAAGGGGGTCCAATTTAACTGGTCTGAATTCCTTTGTGCAGAATTTTTGAAAATTTGTTGTGAAGCCGAGGAGCATGGTAAAACCTTCCACTATGCGTGGTTTTTGCTATCCATAATGCTCATAGCAGGGGAACTACCAGAGGACAATCAATTCCCCAGCATTGACAGAGAATTACCAGAGGCCGCGAAGTACGCTTCGCTCTGGGCCATGAAGGATGCAAAAAGGATACGCAATAACAAGATCTTCTGGGTGCTCATGGAGATGAACATCTGGATGTGGATCAACCAGAAGCCATGCTTGTCACCCACAGTGTATAATAGTCTGTAGAGTTTTGCAGACTTTAAGGCTGATATGCACAACATCTTTATTAGGGCGTGCAAGGATCCAGCGAAGCAGTGGACGAAGCTACCTTTTGTAGCCACTGACGACGCCATTTTCACTGTCTTGGAGGCATGGTCCCCAGAATGGCGCTCCCCATATCTTGCTAAACTCGAGAAGGTGGTAGTGCAAAAGAAGAAGGATGATGCCAAGTTGCACATCACACAGTTGGTCGAGAAAAGGTGGAAGGAAACAGCAACAGCTAAGGTACGAGCAGCACAAGAATCACAGAAAGCTGACACATAGAAAAAGGCCGCAGAAGCAGCAGTAGTAGCACAGGAGGCAGAGGAAGCAACGCAGAGGCGGAAAAGGGCCAAGCAACACCCTCACAGGGGCAGGAGGCATAGGAAGCAGAAACAGTAGAAGGGAGCACGGACACAGGGACCACGCCCACACAGTTGACACGCCCACACATGGCAGAACGAGCAGGGTCAAGGAAGAAGGTCAAGGCCTCAAAATTTGCCATTGACCCAATCACCCTAACTGAGGGCGATCAGCATGACATCACCAAAACGTTGCATGATGTCACAAACGAGGCCCTTCAGAATTTCATGCAGAAGCATCGGACTATGTTGGGGGCCCTAAGGGCTTAGTTGCAGGAGTTACAGGTGTGACCCCCTCAGGTGGGTACCCTTTCAACCCACCTTGCAGCAGGATCCTCGGCAATAGAGAAAATGTTGCGATCAAGGATGGAAACCACAATAGTGTTGCCAGAAGGGGCACTCATAGCAACGAATGAGGCTGACAGATTTTCGGTTAGCATGATGAAAGGCCTTGACCTTAATCTAGCTACCCTTTCATGTGAGACACTGTATCTACTATAGGATGGGATAACAACAGAGCTGTGTGCTAAGGAGAGTCTCACGATCCAAGTCCTCACCGAGAAAAAGATAAACATGGAACAACTCAGCTTGCAGCGCAACGAATTGGTGTCGCAAAATCAACAATTGGTCCAGGTGGTAGATGACACTTGTCGAAGCATCCTGGAGCTGGCCATCCTAGCAGACCTACCTATGGAAGTACGGATCCATAGGTTAGCCACAAGAGTCCATGAGGCCAGGGAAGAAACAACCAAGGTTCGACTGGAGTTGAATCTTCATATCACCAAGCTGCAATTAAAAGCGTAGCCATCCACTCCCACATAAGTCAGAGTACAGCACGCTAGTGCTATTATAGTGGGATTGGAGGAAATTGGAGGTGCAGTGCGAGACTGCACCAACATGTTGGAGGAACAACTTGAGGTTCTCACGACTCTGCAGGAAGACCCCATCATCAAGCGCTTAGAAACAGAAGCGTGCGAACTCCAGTAGAAATACGATAATGTCCGAGGAATTGTGCAGATGGTAGTCCTCACCCATATGTTATAGACAATTTTGTGCCTTACAGCAACAAGCATGAATTGTCAATAATCCAGGGGATCCAAAGTTCCCTAAACATGATGTTCCTACCCCTAGAGGAACAAGGTCAGCAAACCAACAGCTCTCAGATCAGTTCTCCACCTGAAAACACTCAAAAACAAGCAATCCTGAAATCAAAGCAGGTGCTCCACTAGGCTTCTGCGCTGAAACTCAGATCCTCCATGGTGTACCTGCGTTGCAAAGCAAGTGGAACAAAGACCACCTGCTGTTGAGAAGGTAAATCCCCTCTACGGATAGAGGCGATCCCTACTAGCCCAACAGGGGTCTAGCAACAATCACACAATGCTGCCACGCATGTTCCTAGTTACAATTAGACAAGAAGTAAAGAGCACCTACTTGGATTCCTGCGCTGTCGTTTGACGAGGGGATGTTTCCCTTGCTCCTTCGCTTCAGCTGGTCATAGTCTTCCGCGATCCCCGCGAACGGACACCTGCACACACGAAGGGAAAGCAAACGCAAGCGTGAAATCTAGTAAAAGTAACTATATGCCAGTCAGAAAAGACATAATTCACATTTATCCATTGCATAAACAAACGAGAATGGAACAATAATAGCAGTCATCTATTATTGATCAGAATAGAGAAGAGTACAACCAAATGTTCTGACGTCGATAAACTTCTCAGGAGGGATCAGTCAGCATGTATCTCAAGCATTCACCTTTGAGGATGGTTCTCCCAAGACAAACTAGTCTCTCTCTCTCACACAAATGTCACAAACAAACTTCCCAAAGCAATCAATCACTTCCACTCCTAACACACCACACCTATAGCAGCAATCTGAGCACTACAAGCTCTTGTATAATCCAAGCTAAGTCTAGCTATTTTCTACTAGTTTCTAACTAGCTGCTCATGGTAATGGTGGAAGTTTATATAGGAGAAGGAGTCTCCTAAAAAGGTGGAAGGATGAGCTTATCTTCAAGGGGAGTAGTTGCAAAAGGTCGAACAGACATGCCATAGAAGGGAGTCGACATTCACAAAGCTAACAACCAAGCCTGGAGAGATCTGGAAGGCTGGTTGTTTGAACAAATTCGCCCAAACTGGATCAGCGCGGATTATATGGAGACTGCCGCGCTGTCAGCACATGACAACAACTGAACAAGTCATGTCAGCGCGGAAGAACACGGGAAAGACGCGCTGTGAGTCATCGCGGAAAAGTGATGTTCTTCCGCGATGGCAGCGCACGAAATACACTGTGAGGCGCTGGTCATCGCGGTTATTTTAGGAACAGACGCGCTGATGCACAAAACTTTGGAAAAATGGGTTTTTAGCCAGTTCAGGGATCAAACACTTAGTGATTGTGACTTCTTGGACACAGCAGGGTGACTGACAGGAAGGCAGTGATAAATTACTGTGTAACACCTGCGCTGAGCGAGATGGGACAAGTGGCACACTGAGTCATTGCTCTGGAATCTTCCAAAAATGACACTTGGATCAGGGATTTCGCCTTGTGATGAGTCAGAGGCTCTGTTTCTCCAAGTGGAAGCAAGGTTCTCCAAGTGGACTCAAGAACTGAAGATCAACTGAAGAGAGAGAGGACACAAGGCAGCTACACATCAGTTGCAAGCTGACTCATCCTTTCTCAATTCATCTATATATTGAGCTCTCTCCTATGAGCTCAGGAGGCTGGAATTTTGTGCAAAGTAATGATATGTTGTTGGTTTCACTATAGAGCTATTGGGTGATTGCTTGAGAGAGGTGAAGAGGAGAAATTCTTTTTGCTGGGAGGTGTTGCTAGATTGGGGCCTTCAATGGTTGTAACGCTCTCAGAACCTTTACTTCTTCATTAATAAAAGCCATTGAGGTTCTTCTATATGCTCTTGTTTCAATGATATATTGTGATAATTGTATATTTGGTTTACACTAATCCTTGAACCAGTTATGATTGCATGCCTCTTGTAGTTTCCTTCTTTGTTATTTTGCAGGATCTCATTGTAGCTGGGCCAGCAAAAGAGCAAGGAGCTAGGAGCAAGCGGCCAAAGAGAAGAGTTTGGATTCGACATTAAGTGCAAGGCAACGGTTAGTGCATTTCTCCACTCTCTTTTGCTTTCATAAAGAAGTAAACCTTAAGTAGTTTGCTTTACAGTTGTTGCTGAGGTACTATCACCCTTAGAGTGGGATAGGGTCATCCGAGTCGGATACTTTTCCCTACAACAAACGGGCGACTCCGCTGGGGATCGTATCCATTTGATTGTGTTTGTAGTATTTTGCTATTCATTTCCTGAACAAAAGAGTACCAAATCGAAAAGCTTTTGACTATATCAAAAGCGAAGTAGAGGGCAGCTACTCTAGCTCATTTCTGAGCAAGTTCATGATTTGAAGAGCTGATCTACAAGGATCCTTGTAAGCTCTTAGTGATAGATTTTCACCTTCCTTATCATCCCTTTGAGTGTGCTTGACTGATTGCTTTTGATTTGAGCAAAAACTGTGCATTTTTGAGAAAATTATGACCCGGAAACTGTGAAAACGTAACTTTCGTTTTCCAAAGCAGGTAGTACACAGGCTACCTACTTTGCAACGCAGGTCCTGAAGGGGCTACCTGCGCTGAGAGCCAGACTGGCTGTGCAGCACCTGCGTTGGCCCAATTTTGCCTAGTGCTGTTGGGGTTTCCTCCTTTTCTCTTGCCTGTTTTCACTATAGATTTGGCTGCCAGTTACCAGTCTTGCACCTGTTCTGAAAACCAACATTACTTGCCATCATTCTGCCTCTATTATATAACGAAATTGTACTTGTTCTTTTGTATTTCTTACTCATTTACAATTTCCCATAACGAAGAGTAAACTAGTCTTGCTTTTGGCCTCTTAGATCTGAACCTGCGTTAGGCATTTTGCTGGTCTAAAGAGTTAGCTTGTTTGCTGTCCATAGCTGATTAGTCATTTTACTTTCGTCATTATGGTTTGATTTCATGTATTTCCAGTGATTAAACAAGTAAATCTTTAGGTTTCTTTTGATTTTGGACCAGCGTGTTTACTGTCGCTTTAAATCGAAATCAAAGTTATATAACAACTTTCTTTCTGTAATACATCAACATTAAGAAAGGGAAAAGAAAATACATGCATTGTGCATTTTGCATTTGAAAAAGTTTGCATGATGATTTAGGAGAAAGTGCATTAGTTTGTGCTGTATGAACTGTGTGAAAAGAATTTGCCTTTCTTCTCCCTCAGTAGTTAAGATTTTCATCAGTCAAAAAGATTTGAAAAAGCTTGCTTCTCATCTTAGGCTGCATTTAGGAATTTGTCATATACATCTCGTGGTGAACCTTGAAAGGCAAACTTTAAAAAGATCAACTTAAAATATACTGAATGAACCTAACAACGCATTTGAAACATAACGCAAACACATAGAGGTCTAGGTAGAGACGTGTTCCGGCGTCATTAAACATAGTGACTGTCGATTTCTATGAAGGTGGGTGATTCCTCCTGAGAGTCGGTGGCACTAATACGGACTTGTGCTCCCACGTACCGTCGCGTATATATTGGGAGACCCCTATAGGCAATCATCCTTTATCCATAGGAAGCCGTGTCGGCCGCCCTACTGATCGCGATGCAGTGAACACAGCATTCACGAAGATCGACCACCCGTACAGTAAAACGTATTCTGTGGTTTCGCGAAGGTTTGGCACACCCTCTGCCTAGATCTCCAGAGCAGTTTCTTTTGGCCCTTTTCAAACTCTATAACTGAAAAGGTCCAACCGAGCATTTGTCACTTCGGGCTCGTTAATACATCGAAGGAGACTAGAGTCATCTTTAGCTTTTTCTCGACTCTTAAAACATGAAAAAGCAAAGTTATGTTTAAAAGCGTCTAATAAAATTCATTCAAATCGGAAACACAAATTTTCCCCTTTACATTTTAGTTGATCGAGTAATCCGCAATCGTGGAAGAAAGTCAATTGAATATCCGTCGTTCTCGGAGGCTTGCGAGTCAACCGTCTTTGTCTCCGGAATCGAAAACAATCCGGACAAAGTGAGCTCGTCGAACCAGTTCAAAATCTCCTTTAAAAGTTAGAACAAGTGTTCCAACAACATCTGAGATTCTAGTTACTTCAAACATTTCCGGAAACCCTGCCTCTATAGAAGAAGTTCAACCGCCGCAGAAGGACAGTAATACTGATCCTAGTCTGGGGGCAAATACTTGTATAACTGAACCAGTTCCATCTGTAACCGGTCCAGAGAGTTTTGTTCCTCAAACATCTGTCGCTGTCGATACAACCCCTTCTTCGGCACCGGAAATCTTTTACGGACCTGACGGTCTTCCTCTTCCACCTGGTCTGATTGCGATAGAGGAAATTATAGAGGAGCCGCAAGTATCCACTCCAACTCATTTTGGAGTAGGGGTCACTCTATTTCCTGCTACAACAGAAGTTTGTCCATCACAAGTGGAAGTTCCTGTAGAATCGCTAAGAAATATTTTGGATAGACTAGATATGTCTGAACAACCGTCGACATCTAGGACTGTGTCGTCCGACACAGCAGCAGCAGAGCCTCCTGCTGCTACTCCAACGATGTTCGCTGGTATACCATCTGTCCCGGCAAATTGTCAACAACAAGCCGGAGTCCCAACAGGGACGATGACATGGTTAGTTCCTATTTCTTCGTCCGGATTATCATCTGGTATTTCTTATGTTGAAACTCAACAAATCAATCCAACGTGTCTTCAAAGGCCAATCTACCCTTTAAATACTGGATTGCCACCATATGGAGGACAGTATGCCTTTTCATTGTTCCCCCCTGGAGAACAACCATATGGGAGTTTACAACAAAATTCAGGTCAAACTGGAATTACGTCCAGCGGTTGGGTACCAATACTGCCTCAGCAACCAAGAGTTGCATATTCAATGCAACCAGTCCACCCTGTGTCGAATGTTGCCACTATACCTGGTATGGTGATTGCGTCGCAAGCACAAGCGCTGCCTACTGTATGTCAACCCCAAGTTTCTCAGGTTGCCATACAACAACCTCTTGTCTCGACATCTCAATCGCAACCTCAGGTCAGTGCCTCCTTATCCGGAGCGACTCAGGATCAAACAAGTACTGTGACTCCTCATCTTGGTCAATCATCTAGTATTGGGCATCAGCAAATGGTCCAACAACCAGAGCTGGTTCAAACTCAACAACCGCCATTCCAGCAATCAGGTCAAGGACCTGAGCAACAAGTCTTTGTAAGTAATGGGCAACCATACTATAATGGTTATGCCCATCAACCTTGTCAAAGTTGCCAACATTATGCTGGTATGCAAAGACCCACTGCTCAGGCGATTCCATCTTATCCTGGATATGCTTCGCCTAACCTGAATCAACAGTTGCCCTTTGTAGCAACTCTAGAATTACCAGATCTAAACCGGCTGATGAATGATCCAATTTCTTATGCCCCTTGGTGGCCAGCGATTCCGCATAAACTTCCATCAGACATTCCTAAATTTAATGGAAATCCAGGTGAAGATCCGTCGAATCATGTGATGACATTCCACCTATGGTGTTCATCAAACACCCTGAATGATGATTCGATAAGACTTCGCCTCTTCCAGAGAACATTGACAGGTCCAGCGGCTAAATGGTACATTGAATTGCCAAGAGCCTCTTTCGACAATTTCAGCTCCTTAGCCACGACTTTCTTAACCCATTTTCAATTACCGATAAGGTATGAAACAGGAACAGAACTCCTTACCAACTTCAAACAGACAACGGCCACTCACATATCTGATCATATACATGAGTGGCGACGTCGTCGTAGGATGGTGAAAACTTACGTTCCCGATCAGCTGTTAGCTGAATGGTTTATAAAGTCGTTACTTCCGGCTATAACGGAAGATGTAGCCAAGGGAGGAGTCGTAATAGAGGAGCAAGTCATTGCTCGTGCTCAATACTTAGACTTAGTATATACTCAGTCGGGCACGCTCTACGACAAAATACCTGACGCCCCTAGACCTGAATTTTCAATTCCTCCCCCTCCTGAATCGAATACTAACTCTCACGCCAATAATGGCGTGACTGGCAAACGCAAAATTTCTAGTCAAAATGCAAATGAGGAACTTCTTGCCTCAGAAGTAAATGCCATGTCGACCGACAAGGGCAAACAACTGAAGCAACCAGGGGGCAAGAAGAAAAAGAAAAGGAAAGGGAGACCCCCGACAGGGTGTCATATATGCGATGAGGATCATTGGACAAAAGATTGTCCACATATACCTGAAGTTAAGAAACTCTTCAAGAGTTCAAAAACCCCGGCAGTATTGACTGATCCGTTTCCTAATCCAAGACAAAACCTGGTTGCGAATCAAGATGCTTCCCGATCCCAAGTTCTTATGTTGTCCACCTCGAAACAGCAAAATAATGCTTTGACAAGGAATAAAAATTACCGGAATCCACAGCGATCGAATAACAAGGTTGATAAACAACCTAGTAGTTCGACAACAACTTTGAACGAAGTTGTGCCACCCATCGTTCCTCAGCCAATAATAAACTCGCCAAAGGGAGTAGTACACAAATCGACATTTAATCCTCGTGCAAAAGTAGCATAGAATTATAATATAATAGAGGACCTGACCCAATCGTCGTCCGCTATGTCGACACTTGAGGTAGCGCAAAATCGCACCTCCCAAGAGCAAGCTTTATTATCAGCCATAGGTGGGATTGGCCCAATGGATTCCAACCTTGTGGCCTTTAATCATAAAGGATATGACCCTCAGATACCAGCTCAACTAGCTTTCCTTATTCAAGTGAAAGCCCTCAACAAAACTGTTCATCGAACAATTATTGATGAGGGGGCATCTACATGTCTTATGTCGATGAGTTCCTAGAAAAATTTAGGCTCACCACCCTTGTCGAAATCGTCAACAACCTTAAAAGCATTTAATGGACGATCATACACTCCATACGGGATTTTAAATAACTTATAAATTGAACTGGGGGGCAAAACAGTAGAAGTTGATGTTGAAGTAATCGACGGAAACCTTGATTACAACATCCTACTGGGAAGGCCTTGGATATATGCCATGGCTGCAGTTGTGTCGACCTACTTCAGGAGGATTGTATTTCCTTTTCAAGGAAAAATTACAATCGTCGACCAACAAACATTTCTCCCCAACAGTTCTCAAGTTACGGGAAGCAACACAATGATCCATGAAAGTAATCAATCGCTCCAAAATATTAGAGTAGGTCTCCTAAAAGACCCTGCCTTAATGGGTACTTTTGCCCTACCGCCGGCAGGTAATCTGGCGGAAGTAGCCACAGTGGAAACCTACAATATGAAATCTTCTATATCCAACGGATTTAGAAGATTCCCAAATATTTTGTCAGCATGGATCGTCGCCCTAATGGAAATACTCTAAATACAGTGGGCTCCGAGGACGGTTCTTCTCTCGTGTCAACCTCGTTAAAAAATGAAACAAGGAGTCATGAGGATAGTTCTTTTACTATGTCAACCTCAATAAAAAATGAAACAAATCCCCTTTTCAAAATTCAAAGGTAAACCTTCATTCCAACCACCAAGTTGAATGCAATGAAGCTTGGGGGGCACCCTCCTTTGACATGCGTCATTATGATGCTGGGGGCATGCATAAAATCGAGCAAGGTTTGATCGCTTTCAAGCTCGTTAAAAAATGAAGCCATCATCGAGCAGTTTTAGCAGTGTTCATGCTCGTTAAAAAATAAACGCAAGAATCGAGCAGTTTTTTGTATAGAGTTCATGCTCGTTAAAAAATAAACATAAGTTGTGAGCAATCTTTCCCTAGCAGTTCAAGCTCACCCAGAAAAAATGAACCGATAAATAACCTTGAGAAATGTAACTTTTGACAGCCATATTAAAGCCCTTGGTCGTGTTTATATGCCGTCACCTCCATCCATTCATTTGGCCAATCGTTCATCTCCATATGTTTGTTTACCCTTTTTGAGGAACAGCTGCGAAGAGTGATTTCACTTAGCCATCCTTGTGACACTGCCGTGATTGGAAAATTCCAACCTGTACTTGGAATCTGCTGCTATCCCTGTTTATCACTCGTTCCTCAAAAGACGAGTCTTCTTTGAGCTCTTTTCACTGACTCGTAAAATATGAAAAGTTTGCCGAGTTTTGGCCTTCCAGCTCGTTAAAAGGACTGGAAGAGCTATCCCTCCTCTAGATTTTAATCTTTTTGGACCTGAGGGATTATTGCACAAAAAGATCGAGCGCTTGTTTTGTTCGGCTCGTTAAAGAAATCGAAAATTCATCCCTTTTGTATTGTTTTATACTTTTTCGGACTTAAGGGATTAGATGACGAAAAAGAATTTTGGAGTTCACTTTCCGTACCTTTTCAGACTCTCTAAAAATGAAAAGGACCGAGTTTTCCTTGTCGTTAGACTTGTTAAAATGATTAAATAGCGACAAACTTGTCTTTAGACGAGAACGAGTTTCCCTATCGCTAGGCTCGTTAAAACATAGTGATGGCCTTGCCCGAAGGGTAGGTTATAGAACAAGCATATGTTATCCTCCTCAAGCTTGACAAAAATAAAGAGGTACTGGTCAGCAATGACTGGGGAAAAATTGGGAGAACCTCACAGCATTAATGGTAGCAAGTCGCTCTTGAACATGACACTTTGTCCTCCGTATCACATCGGGTTGGGTTGTTTCATTCACCGGTCTCATAACCATGGTCCTCGCCACACCATCCACAATTGGGGTAATGCTACCAATCTATCACATCAGTGTCGTTATATGTTCAAGAGATGTGGTTCTGCAAAGAGTCAACCGTGTCCCATCCACTGCCATACATTATCCTTCATCCACTTCATGGCCGCCACCCTGAATCATACATCACAGTTTGTTTTCACCTCATCACAATCACTAGCTCCGTTCCGTGTCACTGATGTGGGATTCATTAAGGCCCTCCTTTGACGGATCGCTCCTTGTCGACATCAGCTCATTATCCAAGGAGTTGATCTAGGAACACCCCCTTCAGTACTTTGAAGCTTGCATGCCTCAATGGCAAGTTTCTCACTTCCGGCGACAGGTATACATCAATGACCTTCGACCAGAAGATTTTGCATGGTGGTCGACGCCAAGTCCTTTATTCCCACCATGTGAATTGTACTACCGTACCTTGAGGGTCATCATCCTTATCGTTGATTCCTCTCGCGCTTGCTAACGGTTTACATCATTGACCGGTAATCAAGCGATGTCTTTCCATGTTCGACTTCAAGAAATTCTCACATGGATCGACTTGTACATCGAGTGAAGATCGGAAGAGATTGAAGACCCCGGATCTAGTTTCATCCATCTGGGCTGCGATATATATTCAGGACATAAAGACATTTGATATGTACATCATTACAGCAGATGATCATCCTTCTCAAAAGGATGATAATTTCAGCAGAAAATTATCAGTCTACAATCAGACGATTGTCTGTTCTATGTACCAAAATGTATTTATAAAGCTGAGCATGGGAATGCCCGCCTCAGCTAGATCATGAAAATGTATGAAAAATAATGTATTGTATTGTATCTTATTACAGGACACTTCTCAGCAGATTGAATGAACTTCGGATCCTCTCAATAAAGCATTTCACCCGATAAACGACCTCATACTTTAGGGGGCATCTGTTATAGACAATTTTGTGCCTTACAGCAACAAGCATGAATTGTCAATAATCCAGGGGATCCAAAGTTCCCTAAAGATGATGTTCCTACCCCTAGAGGAACAAGGTCAGCAAACCAACAGCTCTCAGATCAGTTCTCCACCTGAAAACACTCAAAAACAAGCAATCCTGAAATCAAAGCAGGTGCTCCACTAGGCTTCTGCGCTGAAACTCAGATCCTCCATGGTGTACCTGCGTTGCAACGCAAGTGGAACAAAGGCCACCTGCGCTGAGCGAGATGGGACAAGTGGCACACTGAGTCATTGCTCTGGAATCTTCCAAAAATGACACTTGGATCAGGGATTTCGCCTTGTGATGAGTCAGAGGCTCTGTTTCTCCAAGTGGAAGCAAGGTTCTCCAAGTGGACTCAAGAACTGAAGATCAACTAAAGAGAGAGAGGACACAAGGCAGCTACACATCAGTTGCAAGCTGACTCATCCTTTCTCAATTCATCTATATATTGAGCTCTCTCCTATGAGCTCAGGAGGCTATAATTTTGTGCAAAGTAATGATATGTTGTTGGTTTCACTATAGAGCTATTGGGTGATTGCTTGAGAGAGGTGAAGAGGAGAAATTCTTTCTGCTGGGAGGTGTTGCTGGATTGGGGCCTTCAATGGTTGTAACGCTCTCAGAACCTTTACTTCTTCATTAATAAAAGCCATTGAGGTTCTTCTATATGCTCTTGTTTCAATGATATATTGTGATAATTGTATATTTGGTTTACACTAATCCTTGAACCAGTTATGATTGCATGCCTCTTGTAGTTTCCTTCTTTGTTATTTTGCAGGATCTCATTGTAGCTGGGCCAGCAAAAGAGCAAGGAGCTAGGAGCAAGCGGCCAAAGAAAAGAGTTTGGATTCGACATTAAGTGCAAGGCAACGGTTAGTGCATTTCTCCACTCTCTTTTGCTTTCATAAAGAAGTAAACCTTAAGTAGTTTGCTTTACAGTTGTTGCTGAGGTACTATCACCCTTAGAGTGGGATAGGGTCATCCGAGTCGGATACTTTTCCCTACAACACCATAGGCTTGTGAAGATGCAGCAAGCTAAAGCACTAAAGGAACAGGTGGATATTGCGCGCCACAAGGAGGCAGTTATCAAAGCACACGTCAAGCCATGGATCGACGAGGCCTTCACTATCACGGTGAACATAGAAGGAAAGCTCATGCACATACAGGGGATGCACACATTAATGTAGAGAAGCACCCTAGAATCATAGGTCCCATAATAGCGGATGCAACAGATTCAGCAAACAACAACTTAGTGCGCTGTTGACCTTAGCACGGTTCGAGAACAATTGGAGGGACTCCGCGCCAAGATCGTTGTGCCGATAGAGTGATTTGAGGGTAAGTCACGATGTTTGTGTTGGGGGACTGTTGGGCATGGGATCTCCCCAAGGCATGTTTTGGGGCTCAAAGCCCAATTTTTGACCCATTATTGTTGTAAAGACTCCGCAAATTGCGGGCGCGGAGCGCAAAATGTATGATAGAGTCACAAGGTTGTCTACCCTAGTTTTGTAATGTAATGTCGGCCTACCCATGGTCCATGGACCATGGGATTGTATAAATATAGTGAGGCTCTAAGTGTAAAAGATAACTAATGGGAAGAAGGAAGCGAGAAGAGAAGATCGAGTCTAAGTGACTAAGTGTGTCTTGGGTCATAGAGTAGGAGAAGGCTTTGCAGCTGAGTGCGCAGAGGCCTAGTAGTCCACAGCTGAGTGTGCAGGGCGGAGTCAAGTCTGTAACCAAAGAAGAGATTAATAAAGAAAAGTTTTGTTACCAATTCGTGTATCTGTTCTTTGATTAATGTATGTTTGATGTAAATCGCAAATATACTATCCATTTACTGTGCGCACCTATATGAATGGTTTTTGTTGATAAGTATAACTTAAAGCATGCAAGTAGGCTAAAATAATCAACTAACGTTGGAATACTAGTAAGGAATAGGGTAATAGCAACATTCAGCCCTCGAGTAGGGCTACGCGAAGGCATCATCTCAGGCTACGAGGTAAGGGAAAGTGCACATAGCGATGTGCACACAGGGTCGAACCGCAGACCTCTTGAACTCATCAGACATCTCCAAGGTACAAAAACCTGGTTCTAGCACCCTCCCATACTACTTCAGGTGAGACCTCAGTCCACGCTCCGCGGACTGTTGCCGAAAGGGCCAGTAGTACCGGGATTTGTTTGGCTAAATCACCTATGAACCTGGGTCAGGCCCCAATAAGCCAACAACTATAGAGATCCTCCAAGATCATGGAACGGGGAGTACAGGGATAGTGACAAAATGTTGTGTAACAGATGCCCCATAAAGCATGAAGGCCAAACTAGAGTGAGGGGTAAAATGCTTTACAGGTAGATGCGAGGAACCGCATTCCGTTGTCGGAAAACATACAAGCAAGCATAGATACATATACATCACTTAAAACTTTGACAACTAATGCATGAATCATGGTATGGATGTAGCCATCTAGAGAATGATCATGTAAATGGATCCAAGGCATGGGCGCAACCATCAAATAGAGGATCATATCGAAACCAAGGTATGGTCACAACCATCCAATAATGAGAAGGATCATATATAACAACTCATGGTATCGTCGCAGCCATCCATCTGAAAGAGACATGTATATCAGCATGATCATGTCACATTGCCTTGTATCCTAGACTTATGTAATCTGAGACTATGGTCTTGCGCTCCAACATGACCTGATCAAAGTACAAATCCTAACATGTGAATGGATGTGTTGAAGTTGAACATTCTAGAAAGTTTCTTGATTACTAGTCAATGATGTGAACCGTTAACAAACACGAGAGAAATGATCAATAATGACAATGGCTCTCAAGGTACTAGCAACATAGTTCATGGAATGTGAATAAAGGAACTGAATTCAAACACCCATGAAATCACCCAATCGAAACCCAATGATGTGAACTTATCATCGAGTGAGAAGAACTTTCCATTAGGGCATGAAAGCTCTAAGCTACCGGAAGGGAGTCTCTTGGCCAGCTTCCTAGATAATGGGCTGAAGTCGATAGGAAGTGACTGTGTCGTAGGAGGGCCATGATGTACCCCATATCATCGACATGAGACAAAGGGATGCAATGGTTTTAGATGACATAGAGAATCAAGAGTAATTTTAAGTGCAAATGGACTAACTCTTGAACATATCAGCAACAAAACTTTGGCGTTTGGCAGCTTTTGGATCCATAGGATCGGTGGTCATGATGACGTGGCATAGATCAAATGGAAGGAAAAAATGAACAACCCAACCTAGGAAGGTGAGTGATGAAAAGGAGGATATCCCAACCCGACATGAAGCAGAAAGTGTCATGTTCAAGAGTGAGCTACCGACACAACTACTAGAATTTGGCATTTTCCCCCACCATTTCTGGGAGGTACCCCAATTATTTTTTATCACAAGCTTGAAGGGGGTAACATGTTCTTTCATGTAAGTTCATCCTTCCGATGAATTTGACCTAGTAAGTTTAATGAGCCCTAACAAGGAGAAGCTCATGTCTGTCATGGTGACGAATCCAATGTCGTTTTAATGTTTTAATGAGTCCGACAAAGGTGTAACTCAGTGTCTTTTTCATGTTTAGAGAGATTGAAAAAGACACAAAAAATAAAACTCTACATGGTCCCTTTTCATACATTTGTGTCTCTCGAGCCCGAAAAGGTAGAAAATGATACTTGAGAGAACCGCTTGACCATTTCAGTCAAGGAGTACCTTTTCGTAAATAGTTTATCCCATCCTAAAAAGGGGGTAAACATATATTGGGTAAACGACATTTCACAACCTTTAACAAGTTGAAAACGACAAGAGCTCGACAATATTTTTGTGTTTAAAGAGTCAGAAAAGAGCTTGAAAGCGGACCCCCCCATTTTTATTCTCTTTTATGAGTTAAAAAGGGAAAAATACTTGGCGATCTTTTAATTTGAGTTTTACAAGTTGAGAAAATAGCTTAAACGTGGCTCTAGTACCATCATCAATAATATGTCACCTGTCACTGCACAAAAGGTAAATGCATTATCCAATTTCTAAGGCACAAATAGGTTAAAAATAATTTTAAAACCTTAATATTTCATGAAAAATGAATAAAAGGACGAAAAAGTAATAATTTTTACCATTTTACCATTTTACCTTGTGTGGAGCATTTTTCATTCATTTGTGCCCTAGATTTTCAGGAGTATATTGTGGGAGATCTGGGAGGCCATTCGACGATCCGTTAGTTGTAGGTAAGAGCCAAGACCTTTAGCTTCATTTTAGTGCTCATTTTTCCTATTTTTAATCATTTTTTGGATTTCTTGAGGAGGATTTAGCAAAAGCAATTCACCCTCGGTTGGCGCAATTTCCAGGAATGGAATCGCGCCGATCAGGGGTTATTAACACTGTTAAATGCACTGTTAGCGCTATTGTTTTTAAAATAGTCACATTGGCACTGTGAACACAAAAGTTTCAAGTTTTTGCCCAATTTCTCTGATTTGACCCAAATTTCTCTGGCCAAGGATGATTATTGACTTGATTTCATGGTTTATGTGGGGAAAACATCACGAAAAATTGTTGATTGGAGGGAACATGAGCATGAGGACATTGATACATAGGAAACGAAAGATCCTAACTGCTTGAATGCCCTGAGGAATTGTGGACTCCTCAAATTATTCCTCACACCAGGTCTTCGGGCTCAACCCGAGTTGCTGCAATATTTGATCAGTCTTTGGGATGTCAATCGGGAATTTTTTATGATCTGGGACCAAGAATTGGAGTTGGAAACTTCCGACATTTATTTCATCACAGGACTGTCCCGAAGAGGGGAACCAGTCAATTTGTATGGGTCCAGGCCTATTGGGGCAAGTGTGAACATGTTGCTCACAGAACATTTCTTGGAAGCACTAAAATCAAAGAGCGGCAAGATAGAGATCATGAGTGTTCAGGATCTTGTGTTGAAAGTGTTGTTGTTGACCATCAACAGAGTGGCTAGGGCTCAAGCACAACATGAGTCCAACAAGTCAAAGTTTCATTATGCTATCGACTGTACAGTGCCAACTATATTCAACTGGGCGAAGGCCATGAAGGTAAAAATGAAGCACCAGCTATCAAAATCCAAGGCGGGAAACCTGAAGCAGTTCTGCTACAGTTCCATTCTAGTGACCTTATATTTGGAGTGGGTCCCACTATTTCACTACCAACTTGCTAAGGTGGCACCGCCATTACCACAAGACCCACAGATGATCCGTTGGAGTTCATTGATGCCTAGGATTACCGAGGGCCAACATATGTCATATAAGCCATCCTTCTTCTCGTGGCTATGGTGACCACTGATCGTAGTAGAGGATAGCCCTATAGCGGTACCGAATTCTGCAGTGATCCAGATATGCCATTCCCAGAGGGAGAAGATTATGACTATGGAGGTAAAAACAAACAATTTTAATTTTTAATTTTTTATTGTTTTTGAAATACATGCATTCATGACATTTTGATTTTGTAAATGCAGATGTGGGACTAGAGCGTCCTATCAGGACATCCCCGATTGCCAGGCACATCGCTTGGCAGTTCGATATCACTCCTTATCAGGAAGGAAGCGATAATGAAGAGGAGATCGAGTGGAACCTCGAAGGATTGACCCATGGTATCCCAGAGTATGCCCGGGTGGTAGACATCCCATGCCAGTATCAGAGGCACATAGTGGGGGTATTAGACTGAATCCGTCGACTGCTGACTCGTGTAGTACGAGCAGTTACGTGCTCCCATGAGCACCATGCCGAGTAGCTCATAGGTCTAGCATTCTACATTTTTTAGGCCTGTGAGCCACAGATGTATAACGCATGCGATCCATGGATGTATTTGAACACATATATTATTTTTTGGGGTTTTGATGTATGACAAACATTATATATATATATATATATATATATATATATATATATATATATATAGATATATATATATATATATATATATATATATATATATATATATATATATATATATATATATATATATATATATATATATATATATATGCTATATTTCCTTGCTTACTATGGTACAAATGTTTTGTTTTTGTTTTTCACATGTTTCACAAATGTCTATCCAACACATAATTAGATAATGCATATGTCAATGTACTCACATGCCTAGGAATATGATGATATTTAATGTAATTAAAATTTATCTCCAATAGATGAATACGCAAATACATTCTCAATATCTGAGGGTTTCTGATGGAATATTTCCCATTGAGTTGAAGAAAAACAAGTTGTGAATCAAGGTTGACAACCAATTCTCGGATGTCAAGAGCAATAGCTTCTGACAACAATTTGATAACTGTGCTATACTCAACAATGTTATTAGTTGTTCGACCTAAACAAATACCTTGAAGATCAATCAACTCACCATGGGGGTCATAAATGGCCCATGCCGCGGATGATAGATTCTAGGTACTACGGAAAGAACCATCAGCGAAATCAATGTGAGGAGACATAGACATTTGCAAAGTAGGTAGAAACATAATAAGCAGGAAGGATGCTTGAGAAACAACACACCAAACCACAATGCACAAACATGAATAACACACTATTGTACAAAAGTAGCCATGCAAGATGACCTAGGCATAGTACCTTTTGAGATAAAGCCCATTATGGGGCTTGTCTAAGGGATTTCTCTCATAATCAATTAGCTCATAAGCCCCTTTCTATAACACACGTTTAACAATGTAGGGCCCATACCACATGGATTTGAAATTTCCTACCCCAAGCTTATCATTAGCCTGATCATACAGAAGAACCAAATCACCCTCAGAAAAAGCTCGAGGAGAGACATACTTATCAAAATGGGACTTGACCCGCTTTTTTTGTGCTTCGATGACCAAAGAAGCAAGATGGTGAGTCTCATCCAGTCATTCTAAAAAAAAGAGGTGCTCTTCTTGAGGTGAGTTCTCGGGAGAAGTTCGACAGCCAGCTTAAGTGAGGGAATTTCGCACTCAACCGGTAAAGTTGCTGCCATACCATAGACTAGGTAGAATGGTGTGAATCTTGTTGCGTCCTTGGTCAAGGTTTGGTAAGCCCACAGAGCTAAAAGGAGCATGAGATGCCAATTTGACTTGTGTAGCCCAATGGTGTGCTAAAGCATTGTAACCAAGACTTTGTTCACAACTTCAACTTGGCCATTGGCCTGAGGGTAATACGGGGTTGAGCCATCATCGCGCAAACCTAACGTAGAAGTCAGCTCAACAATCATGCAATCTCAAAATTGGGAGCCATGGTCGGTGACAATGGTCTGAGGCACCCAAAACCTATAAATAATGTGATTGAATAGAAATTGAGTCGTTTTTTTACCATTCACAGAGTATGTAGGCATCGCTTCGGCCCATTTGGTGAAATAGTCCACAAGAATGATAATATAACCATGCCCCCAGGCCGAACGAGGGTTACATGTCATATAGTCGATGCCCCATTTGGAAAAAGGACCAATGATAATAATGAGGTGTACATGAGTGGGTGGGGCACGCATTTTTTGCTAATAAATTTGACACTCATGGCATTTGCGAACAACAAGGATGCAATCCTTGAAGATGGAGGACCAAAAATAACTAGTACGAAGGTTTTTTTGAGTAGTAGCATATCCAGATAGATGACCATCATAGGCGCTAGAATGGAAGTCATTCAATACTCTCTCAGCCTCCTTGAGAGTGAGACAACGATCAAAAATTGAATCGACATCAATGTGGTATAAAGTATCTCTAATGATACGCTAAGGTCAGGATTGATGTCGAATGTGTCGGCGATCATCCTTGGTCAATGCAGACTGGAAGGTGGATGTATATAGATGCACGATGATATCACCATACCAGGGGTCAAGAGTGTCAATCAAGAAAAGAGTCTCATCCAGGAGCTACTCATCAACACCAGAAGGAAGAGAAGCATAGGGAAGGGAGCAAATCAACTCAGCGAAAACCAGTGATTTCTTAGATTTGGCAGTAGTGAACACCAAATCGAATTCTTGGAGGATGAAAATCCACTTAGAATACTTTGTCCCTAGCAATTGACGAGTCAGTATGTAGGTCATGGGGTTCCATTCATAAATCACAATGGTAGTGCAGAGGAGAATGTAATGCCGAAAGCATTGAATAGCTTGTACGACAGCCAAAGCCAACTTCTCGACATGAGAATAACATGTCTCGGTGTCGAGGAGGTTGTGACTGAGGTAGTAAATAACATGTTCATTGCCTTTGTCATCGTCCTATACCAGCACCATAGAAATGGTACTAGAGGCTGCAGCTAGATAAAGGAAGTAATCACAATGATAGTTCGGAGGGTGCAACAAAGGAGCATTGATGAGGACAAATTTTAGGTCATCAAAATACTTTTGAGCAGCCTCATCCAAAACAAATGGGGTTCCTTGCTTGAGAAACTGGGTGAACCCTGAAGCTAGCTCAGCATAGTTCGGTATGAAATGATGAAGGAAATTTTCTTTTCCTTGCAGACTCTGCAGTTGATGCAATGAAGATGGAAGGGGTAAATTAAAAATGGCCTCGACTTTAAAAGGATCAAGGAGAATTCCTTCTTTCGAAACGATGAAGCCCATGAGTCATCCAGATTTGACACAGAAGACACATTTATGCGGATTTAACTGAATGTTGTAGCGTCGACAATGAAGAAATTTTTTCCAGAGATGATGAGGATGATCATGGCATTTACGAGAATGAGCAGGGAGATCATCTAAGTAAGGCTAAACTATGTTTCGAATGTCGTGGAATGCATAAGAGATCACTCTCTGAAATGTAGCCCCAACATTCTTCAGGCTAAAAGGGAGGTTTTTATATGCAGAGGTCCCCCACAGACAGATAAAGGTTGTCTTATCTTGATTAGCCAACGCAATGTTTATTTGGTTGTAACCAGAAAAACCGTCCATAAAGGAAAAGAATTCACTCCCAGCACATTCATCAATGATCTATTCAATGAAGGGAGTGGGGTAATTATCCTTTGGACACGCACAATTGAGATCACGATAATCAATGCAAACACGAATAGTGCCTTTTTTCTTTGTCACTAGTATGATATTCTACACCCAATCTGTAAGAGGGATTGGATAAATAAATCCAACTTTCAGAAGTTTTTCAACTTCACCCTTGATGACGACCACTTTTCTAGGGTGCACTGGACAAATTTATTGGCGAACGGGCTTCTCATAAGGGTAAGTGGGAATCTTCTGCACAACTATACTTGGGTCAATGCTAGGTTTTTCTTCATATGACCATGCTAAGACATCCCAGAACTATTGGAACAGAGGAGTATAGAGCTTGATATCATCTGGAGAACAATTTACCTCAATATGGACATTTTCAATGACACTAGGCTTGACAGAAATATCAATTGGCATCATTTGAGTAATGTTACCCATGTTCCCTTCCTATCAAACTTCATAAGTCAAGATTGGCGTCTGAAGTGGTAGGGTTGGGAACTAATAAGATAACCTCTCAAGACAAGTAGACATGACCGCAGGGCCAGGCAAGAACAAGGAACGATGATGAGTGTCGTTCCAAGGTACTTCCTCCAGAGACATAACTTCCATGATACTCTCGTCAGAGAGAAAAGTCTCAGCTAAGGGATTCGGAGATTCCAAAGAACCAAGCCCCAAGGATTCAAAATACAAATCAAGAGATGTTCTCGAAATAGGATGCTCAGAGGATACCGAAGGCGAAGCGAAACAATCTCCACATAATTAATTTTGGCAGGGTTTAACGGCATAACCTTACCCCATGTATCAACAATATCTAGTGAGGGAATGACCCAAGGATCAGACTTGACCGTGATCATGTTGATAGAGGCAACATGAGGAGGTGGGAGCAGAAAAATACCCATCAAGGTAGGATATTTAAAGTGTCCTACCCCCACACTCTCATAAGGAGCACCGGTGCGCTTTACATAAGGAACATTTCCATCAAAGGAGGAAGAGGTAAAGAAGGACAGTTGGTCAACTCTGACTATCTTCCCTTGATGGGGAAAAGGAATCACATGGAAAAGGGAGGAGGCTTCAACATGCATGGCATGGGTCCAGCTCCGTCCGAGTAGAAGATTATAGTTAATATTAGCGTCAATGATCTCTACTTCGACGTGTATTGTCTTGCCCTCCAAAGTAATGGCAAGGTTGGGAAGGACACTAAATGGTCATGAATCACATCCATGAAAAGATTCCAAAGTGTTAGGGGACTAGTTCAGAGTAGGAGAACAAATTGCCTTCCAACAAGCGACAAACATGATGTAGGTAGAAGCACCTTCATCGATGATGGTCCTATGAATGGTTTTCTCATTTATGATCACCTGAATGAGAAAGGAAATTTGATGAGGTAAACACAGAACATGGTTTTCCAAGTCAAAACAAATGAGATTAGAGTCAGTTGGATCAATACCTCTAATAGCCGACAGTAATGATTTCTACTGAGAAGGACAACTTTGAAGGACCTCGAGAGCAGACATAGCTGATGGCGCTTGAGCCAAATCTTCAACAATGTTATAATGTTGAGTGGCTCGAGCATTTGGATTGTATGAGGACTTTTGTAGCACACCTCGAGAAGGTGGTCGAATGGTGGAATCAAGATTAGGTCGCTCTATATGGAGAGGACCAAAACTGGATGGGGTAGAAGAAGAAGGGGTACCTTCTTTCTCTTTCCTTGCTATCGGGGTAGGATTTTGATAACCTGGTAGCCACATTAATCAGTGTATTCATCATGAACACTTGTGAACTTGTGGAAGCGGATGACTGAGGTTGATCTACCATTTAGGTCTACTGGGACGGAAAGGGCTCTTTCAAGACAGTTGGGGTCCCTTTGAGAAAACGACTAACTTTGGATCGTCATGGACAATCCTTAGTATATTGATCCTCCTCACATATGAGGCATGGATATTTGGGCTTCTGTTGGGAAGCATCACCAGCAGATGACTTAGGAGGGCCCTGTTTCAAGGCATTGGATTTACCCTTTCCTTTTCATTTCTTCTTTCCTTTAGAGGATCTTTCCACTGCAGTAGACTGGATAGCATGGACCTCTGAGGTTTTACCAGGGCTAGGTGAATTACAAGAGGAATCCTTGGAAGTAGTGTTGGAGATCAACTTCTGTTTGGAAGAAGATTTGACAGGGGTATGAGTCACTGAACCAATTACTCCTTCAATAGGAGGTGTAGCCGAACACTTAGATGTTGCCAGATCAGATGATGGTCTAGGCACTGTAGAGATATAAAAAGGGTCTCTTTCACCTCTTTTTACCTCACATTAATATGTCAATCCGGCATCGTCTGGTTATTTCAAAGGGTGTCTCAGTCTGAGGCTAGCATTTGCCAGAGTAATGCTTGTAGTACAACTATTTACCACTACGAAAGTAAACTAATGCAAGTCTACAACTTAACTACCTCAAAGAACTAAATCTCACCAAGTATTGCATCAGCCAAAGGTTCGGTAGCAATAACCCATCATTTTCATAACTGATGAGAATAGATCAGAGGTCTAGGAGCCAAATAGCAGATGTTGGGCTCGCTACAACCTATGATCGTCCTTAATGATTAGAAATGAAACAGCAGATAAAAGAAGTGATAATGAAATGGAACAGCACGTCAGCCAAGGGCTTGGTAGCAATAACACATCCCTTTCATAGTTGACGGGAGAAGATCAGAGGTCTGGGGACCAAGTAGCAGATGCCGGGGTCCTCTACAGCCTAAGTCCATCCTCAAGAAATAGAAAATTATCAATCTGGAAATGGAACAACAAATTGAAATGGAGCAGCAAATAAATGGAACAGCGGGTAAATGGAACAGAAGTTCAAGAATAGAATCGAAATAAGTAATAACTGAGTTCTTCAAGCTGCAACTCTATTTAACCATGCCAATCAAAACACCAATCCCTCAATATCATACGATGGAACAATACTATAGAACCTTAGAAACACACCATACTTAATCTGCTTCTGTTGAAACACATACGACTGTATCTCATAATAAAGAATAGTCACATTCGATACTCATGTAGAACAGATCTTTCCAGGTGACTTGTTATAATGCAAAACACAATCGTAAAGAATTCTGTAATAAAGTAACAGTGTCCTGTAGGATTAATCAATGCTTGAAGAATTGGTAAACTAACATAGCATCAATATAAAGTTCAGGAACACGAAATGACTTTATCACAACAGAGCATGTAATAGAATATTCTCAAAACACAACAGATTACCAGAGTATGTCTATGAACAAACCGCACGGAAACCACGCATAATAATAAAAAAGCAAGTGTCCTCCAGGGCCGGGCCCTTAGCCTCCAGGGGTACACCGCTTAAGATAGATCCAGGCTCAAAGATAAAAGAGTGAACAAGTCTGTATTAAAGCATGCAATAAAATTACAGGAACTCAAGTCTTCAACTGAACATAAAGATCGTAGTCCTGATCTTCCTTAAAAGAAATTACACTCCTAAAAGATCCTCCCTGAAGCCAACAGTGCTACCCCTTTTATAGGGAATATGGCAGAGATATCTAGGTACAGAAAATAGATAAAATAGTGATCCCTCAGGATCTCAGATCCTGAGGGATTCGCAGAATCATTAATACTGTGTTACTTCTTTCCTTTTTTGTTTCATGCTGGTATCTCTGCATCCTTTCTTGGATTGATTCGTTGTGATCTGGTTCGTTTCCGGTCTTCCGTCAAAGGGACAGCAGTTAGCTCATCCTTGTCTTTACTTTTGGAATGGCTACCTCCCGTATTTCCTCCCTCCTCCACATAGAAATGACGACTATCAGTGCTTTTCATTAATCTCTCGTGTTTCATTATAAATTCTTATCATTATCTAGATTTCTCATGCAAAAGGCTTTTGAGTTCTGATGAAAAGATACCAAAATGACCATTGAAACACACCTTCCTTGGTACTCGACACAACTCCCAACTTACCTTTTTTCATGGCCTCATGAAAACATTGTAGTTGACATGCAGAGCAGTGAGGGAGTAGGCTGGAGATGGAATTTCGTGTGGGGGCCTACACCCATGATGCGAAATTAGATGATCAAAGAAATGGATTGTCTGTCCCTTAGGCATTTCATACAGGGCTTGGTATCTGGGTGCAGGATGCCAAATGATTGGGCTCCGGAACCTATATCCTAACCAGGATGGCCCTGCCCTCAAAACAATTTCACCATAGAGGGGGAATCGGTTAGCAGTAAGCTTAAAATTTTCATACTTAAACGGCTCTCGGAGCTGAATATTTGGATTAGATACCCGATATCGAAATTTAGCTGCTTCAATGGCAGGGTCTTTAATAGAAGAAAAGAATTCAAGCCCTTGCCGAATGATTGCTTCATGCATGGGTCCTAATGCTTCAATCACGCCTGGAGCCTTCATGAGATTTTTATGACTTCCCCATAACTGTTCTGGGTCTCTAGGCTCAGCTCTTACCCATAGGTCTAATCCATTTTCTTGTCTCTGAAATGCATTGCAGGCTTTGAGCCATTTAATCTGATTAACTGCAAATGAAATGAATGCTTGTAATTGAATATCTCCGACAAAAGGGCCAGGGTTCAACTCGGTCTCTTGTTCTAGTACAAGGTTATGCAGGTAAAATTCACACAATAACCTTTGTACTTTTACCCCATAATGCTTACAACAGTTTATAAAATCGTCTATAGTGTTAATTTCTATGGGAACACCTGCCCTAACGGCTTTAATTTTTAATTGTAAGTATCTTTCCATTAGAAACAGGGCATAATTTTTGGCAAGAGCTGTACATGCTAGGGCATCATTGTACAGAGCACACAAGGTATCCATTTGTTTAATAACTACATCTAATCTACGGGTTACCTTGGCGACTTCCTCTTGCTCCTTTCGCCATCCTTCGAAGGCTTGGCTTTCCGACAGGTTGACGTTCCTTAACTGCTGCTGTAATTCCTCATATTTTTCACGGGGGACCGTTTGTTCCCTGAGCTTTTCTGCTTCTTACTGAGCCTACTTCAATTGATGGTGGAGGGTTCTTGTTTTTGGGTCCTTTTTCCATGCATCTGTGGAGGCTGGGAGCTTTACTTGGAGTTTCTTATTATGCTGCTTTGAATTCATAACCCTTATTACTCCCGAAGGTGGTGCCTCCGTCTGAACCTCCTTATCATATTTTTCAATTTTAACACGAACTCCAGCCCACTGTTGTTCCTTTTCAAATGGAACAGCAGTCTTTCCTTCTGTTTTAATTGGAACAGCAGTTTGTCTTTCTACTTCATTAGAGACAGCAGTTTGGCTTCTGTCAGGGTTTTGAGTAGTGGAACGGCTCCCAATTCTTTGCCTTTTATTCTTACGGGGTCTTATTGGCGTGGCCGAATTTTTTCTTGTTGAGGTCCCTACCCCCCTTTGTCTTGCTTTCAGAAGCCTAATCTGCTGGCGAAGCCTGACTATCACGTTTAACAGTGTCCCTTTTTCCTTTTGCAATTCCCTTATTTTCATCAACTTCTCAGAAAGAATAGCTGACTGTTTTCCGTGGGTTGGAGTGTGACTACTTTCCGGATTTTCTTCTTGAGGTGGCTGATCCGGGGTAAGAACCTCTCTTGGCTCTGTCGTTTCTTGGGTCAATTCTTCCTCTGCCCTTATTTCCTCCGGATTCTCCTCTGGTGCCTTCTGACTGGGAACAGGCCGTTCCTGCCTGATATTTTCTGTTTCCTTCTCATCATGGACGGGTGAAATTTCTATTTCTGCTTCTTCCGTATGCACTTCCTTGGGTGCATCTTTTTCCTGGGTTTCTTCTTCGGCCTGGAGGTTGGATGGACTCAGGGGCTGGCCATAGTCGCCCATATTGGCCAGAATATTGGCCAATTCATCTTCCCCCATCGGGTTTTGTACTGGGCTTCTTCCCTGCTGTTCTATTTCTTCCTCCTGCTCGGGCCGCTCAACTTCTTCTTTCTCGTCTCCTTCTCCTTCTTCATCCTGTTCTTCTTCTCCTCCTATTTCTGTTTCCACTGACTGTCCTTCGTCTTCCTCTTCTGTTTCTGTTTCCGCTGACTGTTCTTCGTCTTCCTCTTCTGTTTTTGTTTCCGCTGACTGTTCTTCGTCTTCCTCTTCTGTTTCTGCCTCGACAGATTTCTCTGTTTCTCCGCTATTTTCTTCTTCCGCCTCTGTCCCTATGGATTGTTCTGCATCCTTCTTACTTTCTTCTTTTGTATCTGTCTCTGCCGATTGCTCCTCTATAATTTCTATTGCTTGGCTCATGCGAGCCCGGGGTTTCTTTAGCTCTGCTTGTAACCCTGCAAGCCGTGTCGACTTTCTACGCTTTGCTGGTTGCTCAGATGTACCAGAGTCGGGTTGTTTCTCAAGTTGCTTTTCTGCTTGTTTCTCGGCTTTTCTTTCAGCTTGCACTTCTGTGCAAGCGTCCTTCTTTCGCTTCTCTGGGCGTTGGGGTGTGCTATCAATTTGTTTTCATTTTTCTGGGCGTCCAGACGTGGCCGTCCCTTTATTAATGATATCAATTAATTCTTTCCAGCTGCTCTGCTACTGGGTAAGACTATGGTTTACTATCAAACGAATTAATCCGTGGTGGCTAACCACAGATTCTTTGTGCTATGCCTTTTTCATGCTTCGTACCAGATCATGCAATAGCGAATTAAGAAATGCAAGTAAATTCACAGAACATTTTTGTTTTAAGACAGCTAGGAGTTTTAGATGTCGTGTTCTTACCACGTCTTTTCTGCCCTCGCAAGTAATGTAGCTCTAGACAATTTTTGCCAATTCCGCCCATGGATCTCCTAGCGTTGCTAGTAGCACCCCTTTTCCTCGAATTGTTAAGCTCTGGCCCTCGTCCTGAAAGATTTCCACAATCTTCTGCAGCCTTTCCTTCTTCATTGTCCACACAGGTCCTGTGGCCGGTAGTCATGTGACTTTTGCTATTATATCATCCGTGACGTCTATTCGTTTTCCTCTGATTGTGGAATGTTCTTCCCGCAGGTTTTGTAAAAATTCTTTCGCCACAGTTTCATTAGATTCCTTCAGGTGGTTGAGGTAGTTCAACCATCCTACTTTCTTCAGAATTCTTCGGGTTGCAACTGAAGCAGTCAATGTCTGAGGTTCTCTGCGGACTGACCTTCCACCCATGGCTTCACTTGCAAATTCTCAAAGGAACAGCAGCTATTCGTTAAGACGCAGAGAAGCTGGTGGCGGGTTTCTCGTTCAAGTTTAAATACAACGGCATATGTGATGGAAATAACTTCGAACAACGATTCATGCAGAAGAAACAAAAATGGCAAATGATCATACCGTTGAGCCGTGCTGTGCTCGAGTACAAGATCTTCTCAAATAACGGGCTGACACGTATTCTGGGGAATAATGAGGTTACTCCCCCCCCCCCCCCCCCCCCCCCCGCAATATGATAGGCTGTCCCAGCCGTCAAATAAGGAGCAGTGGCTGCTTCATGCATGAGGCCTTTATGGAGTAGCTTATGAAAATATGCCATGTCCACAAAAACAATGTATTAGTGGAATCGAGGTGAAAAGTTAAATCACTTTTAATACGTAAGCAAATGCGGTGAGTTGATGGAAGCTCGGGAGTAGACATTTGCCATAATTAGCGAGCCCCATGCGGTCACTGTCACTACCTCCGTAATGATTGGCAGTAATTAATAGTCATGCGGTATATGGCTGGATAATTAAATTATCACGTTATAAGATGCAAAGGTTATAATTTCCTTACCCATTGGTATAAAGGTTACAACTTCAATACCATTAACAGAGCTCTGCTGCCGACAGGTGTCCATAACCTTGGCAGAGTTGTTTATTTCACCCCGGGAACCATAGTCCTTTGTGTATACGAGGAAGTGTTATGTGATGTCAAAACTGTAGGCCACTATGCAGGCTTGGTAACCAGTTAGTCATAGTGCCATTCATGAGGAAGGAGCGAATAGTGGGCAGGCCGGCTCGTCGTGAGACCTCCTGTTCCAAGGGTTATTCATTTATTTTGATATACCTTTTGGACCATTTCCCGGATGTGGTGGCCCTAATGGGAATGCCACTTCGCTTCCATCCTGATGATCATGGTAGGCCAGCTCATGATGAGACTCCCTATCCTGCAATTTGACAAAACTGCTTTGCTTGCTTCCTTTTTTTTTTTTCTTTGGTTTTAATAGAGAACCTTTCCTGTTTATACACAAAGGGTGGTTCCACATTCCTTAAGAGTAGGAATGGTGGAAGAAGTCTTAAAATCCCAATAGGAAGATATAAACTCTTTGATCTTATTGGTGAATGATAATTAAAATAGATAAAAAAAATCAGCATAATAAAGATTACCAATCAGAACAGAGTTAGTAGAATAATGGAAACAAAAGGTGATAAGTAAGCATATCTTTTCCCTACATCCTTTCATCAATTCAGGGCAGTTTCTTATAAGGATATCGATTTATGATTTACCGATTTCCGTATACTGTGCTTTTGTTTCCATCACATAAGTAGATAGTTGTATTCTAAAGACCATTAGCACTCTGCATCCTTGAGAAGGGACAAGCTGTAGTGCAGTTTTAAGGAAAAATACAACAACGGTTTTTCGTTTAGAGAAAGAAGCAGTGGAAATCAATGGTGCAGTTCAATCAAACAAATGTCGTTCCTTTGGAAAAAGACTGGCAGAAATCAAACCGTGTTGTTTCTTTTAGAGACAACAAAAACACACAAATGTTGTTCTCTTTTAGAAAGGAACAGAAAAAACACTCAAGTGTTGTTCATTTTTAGAAAAGGAACAACAAAAATTAGAAATGTTGTCCCTTTTGAAAAAGGAACAGCAAAAATCACAAGTGCTGTTCCTTTTTGAAAAATGAACAACAAAAATCGCAAGTGTTGTTCCTTTTGAAAAAGGAACAACAAAAATCACAAGTGTTGTTCCTTTTGAAAAAGGAACAGCAAAAATCACAAGTGTTGTTCTTTTTGAAAAAGGAACAGCAAAAATCACAAGTGTTGTTCTTTTTTGAAAAGGAACAGCAAAAATCACAAGTGTTGTTCCTTTTGGAAAAGGAACAACAAAAATCACAAGTGTTGTTCTTTTTGAAAAAGGAACAGCAAAAATCACAAGTGCTGTTCTTTTTGAAAAAGGAACAACAAAAATCACAAGTGTTGTTCCTTTTGGAAAAGGAACAACAAAAATCACAAGTGTTGTTCCTTTTGGAAAAGGGACAGCAAAAATCACAAGTGTTGTTCCTTTTGGAAAAGGAACAACAAAAATCACAACATGCTGTAAAAAAAAAATAAAAAAATTCAAAGAATTATATACAAATTGTAAAGAAAAATAAACTTCTTAGCGAGTTACAGGTGGAGGATACTTGTCTTCCTCCCTTAATATCTCCATATCTGAATCTTGGCGTAATTGCTAGCAAAAGGACTCCCTAGTGAGTGGTTTGCGATAAAGACGGACTCGATGGCCGTTTGCCTTAAAGGTATACCCAGAACCATCAATAGTAATTAGTGTGAGGGTACCATTGTCATGTACTTTCTGAATTTCATATGGTCCCAACCAACGAGTATGGAGTTTCCCGGGGAAGTCCTGAAATCTAGAGTCATATAAAAGAGCCCAGTCTCCTTCATGGAAGACTCTGTTTTTGATGAGAGCATCATGCCACTTAGCTCTTTGCTGCTATATCAGGGTAGTATGTTGAAGTGCAGAGAGTCTAATTTCATCCAGCTCATTAATCTGATGCAATCGATTAGTTTGTGCCTTGGTTAAGTCTAACCCTACTTCTTGTGTTGTTCGTAATGTCTAGATTTCAAATTCTATAGGAAAGATAGGTTGTATTCCAAACATAAGCTGGTAAGGTGAGTGGCCAGTGGTGCTTCTCCATGTTTTTCTATAAGCCCACAGTGCTTCTGGTAGTCTGGCAGCACAATCGCGTCTATGTGATGCAATTGTTTTGGTTAGAATTGTTTCTATTATCTTGTTGCTGCTTTCTACTTGCCCATTTGCCTGTGGGTGATATGGGGTGGTCATTTTATGCTGAACATGATAATTGTTGAGTGTTGCCATTATTATGTTTCCAGCAAATTGTGGCCCTCCATCTGTGATTATCTCTCTAGGGAGGCCATAGCGCACAAATAGATGGAGCAGGAACTGTATAACAGATTCTTCTGTAGCCCTGGGCAAGGCTTTCGCTTCAACCCATTTAGTGACATATTCTGTTGCCACTAGAATGTATGTTTTTTGGTTTGATGGTGGGTTGATTGGCCCCACAAAATCAAGGGTCCATCGCTCAAACGGTTCGATAACTAGCTGTGGTTTCAAGGGCATTTCATCTGAGTGACTAGGACATCCCGCCTTCTAGAAATTATCACATGCTTGGACAAATTTCTTTGCGTCTTTAAAAATTGCGGGCCAATAATACCCTGTGTGTAATACTTTATGTGCAGTCCTGCGATTAGCAAAATGTCCACCACATGGTTGGTCATGGCATGCTTTCAATGTATCAAAGATTTCATCTTGTCGAACGCACCTCCTGATTTGCATGTCTGCCCCTGTGTGAAACAGATAGCCTCCAATCCAAGAAAATCTGGTACTTCGCTGGACAATCTGTTTTCTCTCATTAGGGGTTAGATGTTTTGGTAACTTACCTACTGCTAGGTAATTGGCAACATCAGCATACCAGGGTGTTTGAACAGCAACAGCAAAGAGATGCTCATCTGGAAACTGATCTTCAATTGCTGCTGCATCGACTGGTTTGGGCATTCTTGAGAGGAAATCAGCTACCGGGTTCTCTTTTCCAGGTCGATCCTTGATTGTAATGTCAAACTCCTGCAATAAAATCAACCATCTGGTTATTCTGCCATTTGTGATAGGTTTATTTGCTAGACACTTTATAGCAGAATGATTTGTGTACAAGATAACGGGATATCCAGTGATGTAATGTCTGAATTTATTGATAGCATGTATAACAGCTAGAAATTCCTTTTCAGTTACAGTATAATTTAATTCAGCAGGGGATAGATTTTTTCTGATGTAATAAATGGCGTATTGTTTTCTATCCTCCTCCTGACCAAGGACCACTCCAATGGCTGTATCTGAGGCATTGGATGATATCTGAAATGGCAAATCCCAGTTTGGTCCGCGAAGGACTGGGGCTGTAGATACAAGCTTTTTCAGGTCATTGAAAGCACATTCACATTTCTCTGTCCAAAGGAAATCAATATTACCAGTTAGTGCATACAATGGTGCAGCAATACGTGAATAATGTTCTATAAATCTTTTGTAATAACCAGAGAATCCAAGGAAACTACGTACCTCTGTTTGAGTAGTAGGAGTAGGAATAAGCAAAAGTATTTGGATTTTGGCTGGGTCTACCTGTATGCCGGCTGCTGAAATATAGTGCCCTAGAATAAGTCCTGTCATCATCATGTAGCACTTTTCATGGCTTAGACAAAGCCTGGTAGCTATACAGCGTTGTAGGACTTTTTCTAGTGTTTCTAGTGCTGGATCAAACTCTTCTCTGTATGGAGTGAAATCATCCATATATACTTCCAATCCTTCATTTATTAGATCTGCAAATATGTTAAGAATAGCCCTTTGGAATGTGGCAGGGGCATTACATAACCCAAAAGGTAAAACTCGGTAGGCAAATGTTCCCCAAGGACAAGTAAAAGTAGTTTTATCTTGATCTTCAGGGGCAATCTGTATTTGGTTATACCCACTGAAGCCATCAAGAAAAGAAAAGAATTTCTTGCCTGCAAAAGTGTCCAATACTTGATCGATGAATGGGAGAGGAAAGTGATCTTTCTGCGTTGCCTTATTTAGTTCTCTATAGTCCACACAGATTCTCCACTTCCCATTCTTTTTCGATACCACCACAAGCGGGGAGACCCACTTACTATCAGAGATAGGGTAGATAAAGTTAACATCTAAAAGTTTTTGGAGCTCAGCTTTTACTACTTGTTTTAGATGAGGATTTAATCTTCTCTGAGGTTGTCTGATAGGTTTTGCATCATTCTCTATGTAGATGTGGTGTGTACACAATTGAGGATCAATTCCTTTCATATCGGGGTAATCCCATGCAAATGCATTTTTATATTTTGTTAAAACATGGATGAGTTTTGTTTCTTGTTCCGGTGTAAGGTTGGCATTAATGTTTAAGGTCTTCCCAGGTTCGATTTCCACTATTTTACTATGTGCAACTGACGTGACAGGGATTGTATGGTCATGCACATCTTTCAGAGGTTCCTCCTCTACTTCGTTATCAAATGCTGCTTTTATCATATGACACTGGGTATGAGATGTGAGTTCAGTTTGACTAATAAAATTACTGATGGAATCATCTTCTGTTTGATTTTTGAACTCTAGCGCTTCTTGTATTGTTAATGGAGATATAATGTTGTCAGTAAGATATGATACAGGGTGTCTATTAGTTTTGACTATTATGATGCTTGGCTGTGCTGGGGGATATAGTACTAAGTTCTTAATATCTGCCCCCTTAGTTATGATCATGTTTCCTTGTCGACAACCGATGTAGGCATCAGCGGTAGCGAGCCAAGGCCTTCCTAAGATTAATGGATGTCCATCTAGTCGGGTTTTAGGATTTATTATCAAGAAATTAGTTGGGTATTCCCAGGAATCAACTTAGACCATAACATCATGCAATATGCCTTCTAGCCTGACCACAGATCGATCAGCCAATTCCAGCAAAGTTGAAGTAGGTTCTGCAGTTGTAATTCCTAACTTTTGGCAAGTGGAGGTGGTCAATATATTGATTGCAACTCCAAGATCAACTAAGGCATTGGTTAAGGTTTGGCCATAAATTTGAACAGTTACTATTGGGTTTCCTGGGTCTTCATACTTAATAGGTGTTTCCTTTCCTGATAGTAGGTCAGATAAAGTGCCGACTACTTGAACTCTTGGATTATCTATTACATTCCTTCTTGTTATTTTTATGCACAGTTCCTTAATAGTTTTAGCGTATATTGGGATGTCCTGAATGGCTTGAAGGAATGAGATTTTTATGTACAAATTTTGTAATTCTCCCAGAATGTCAAAATTAGGTTGCTGTATAGGTCGAGGTATGACTAAACATTCTGGGAACGGGGGAGAGGATGTAGTTACTTGATTCTGAGTTTGTTGCATGTTTTCATCCTCTTCTTGTGACAGTTGTTCTCTAGGTAACTGATCTTCAATGTGAACTGTTTTGTTTCCCGTCGTTTGAATGATACGCCCAAATCTTAACTGCAGATCATTGCACTCCCTCAGATTGGGTCCTTCTTCTGGTGTTTCTAAAATTTGGAGTGCTTGGACCGATCTGTTATTTGGATTGGGATTGGGTTGGGCTGGGAGTTGGGGTCTGAGATTAGATTGGGGGTTTTGCTGTAAAGCTGGTAGTGTAGGTTGAGGGAAAGGAATGTTTCCTACTGGCTGCTGTGTTGGTCTCTGCCAGTTATTCTGCCAGCTTGAACTTTATGAAGTGGGGGGAGTCCATTGCGGTGGATAAGGGTTGTTTTGCTAGTATGGTGGGGGATAAGGAGGATTCGACCAACCAGATTGGCTTTTCTGATTTAGCCACGGGTTTGCAGAAGGGTATGACTGTGGTGACCAATTTGGGAATGGGGGTTGAAACTGACTTTGCCATGTATTATACTGTTGAGTATTGTATTGCGGATACTGAAAAGAAGAAGCTGGGTCTGAAAACATACCATTTTGTCGCGGCTGCCACTGACAACGCTGGTTAAGTAGATACACTGCTTCTAGTTCTTCTTCCGCTTCCTTATACACCGCTTTCAGTCCAGGTAATGAGGGACAATTTTCTGTAGAGTGATCCCTTGTGCAAATGGCGCATGTCTGAACTGTATTTAGTGGGCATTCCTTATGGCTATGCTTCTTTCTGCATCTGGGGCAAAAAATTGCTAAATTCTGTTCTGCCTCCATTTGTTTCTGCTTAGCCTGCAAAACGTCCAATTATGTAGTTAGTGTTCCTAGTATATCAGTTTTAAAATTTTCAAGTAAATTCCCAATTTCCACACGTGTTACTCCTTCTGATGAAATTTTATTTTCCCGTGTAAATCGATCATGTTCTGCTGGTTTGATTCGTGTACTGCCTCTCAAATTCCTGATACATAAATCAATTATGTCAGCAAAACTTTCCTGATATATATCCCCTTTCCCCATAATGTTTAATGTTTCAATCCATTGTTCTTTCATGCCCCTTATTAATGCTGTTTTCAACACATTATCAGGCAAGGGCAATGATGCATAAGGGGATCTTTGCAGATTATACTGGAAACGTTCCACGTATTCTTCTAATGTTTCATTTGGTCTAGCTATCATCTGAAATATTTCATCTTTCAGTTCTCTAGACCTACAGTAATCCTGATATTTCTTTAGGAAAGATTCTTTCATTTGTTCCCAGTTATTTATAACTCCACCACCTAAACCCATAAACCATCTTAAAGCTGCCCCTTTCAAAGTGGAGGGGAACAATTTTAATTTGTGGGGGTCAGTGGTGTAATCATATCCCCTACATAACACATCAAATTCGAATAAGAATGCATCGGGGTCCTCTGATGTCAGTCCGTGAAATGTAGGAATGTGTTGAAGGGGGATTGCTTTCATAGGAGCATTTGCTGCGGAATCCACTATGGGGTATTGTAATGTAGAGGTTTGGGTGTTTGGGTGATTTTGAGCCATTGGGTAAAATATATGCCAATAACCTTTCGGAAGATCTAAGAGGGTATTCCTAGGTTAAGGAGGAATATTTTCAACAAGAACAGTTTTAATAGCACTTCCTCTATCTGGGATTTTTGTCTGAGGAAATAAGGTGTCTTCAATAATAATTTTTACCGCGCTGCCTTTGTCTGGGCTATTTAACGGCTGAATTATCCTAGGAGGAGATCTTGGCTCCCCAGTTTCCCCTGTTTCTCCCTCTCCTTCACAAAGATTGCTTAGATTCCCTTCCTGCAGTCGTTTTGGAATAGAATTTTCAATTTCTTGAAAGTCATGTTCGTCAGTCTGACTATGCACCTCAGCAAAGGCTTCAGATGGTGAGCCTGAGGCCTGAAGGGAATTAGTAGGTTGTTTGGAAGTAAATTTCCTGGGTCCTACTGAAGGCTGAGATTCGGCTTTCTTATAGATTTCGTCTATGTATGTCGATCGACCAAGGGTCACCGGTCCCTTAGCTTTTTCTGGTTTCGCTAACGGTTTGGGATTTTTCTCTAGATTTTTCTGCTTAGTCATGCACTCAAATTTAACTACTAAATTTTAAGCAGATAATAGCAAATCTGCAGGAAAGCGGGAAAAGGAGCAGGGCTTTTACATGCTCCGTACGTAGGTTCTTACCTTCTGTTTTCAAAACCCAATTATTCCCTAGCAGGTTCGTACACTACTCTGCAAAAGACAAATGGCTACACTCCTTCCCCGACAACAGTGCCAAAATGTAGAGCTATAAAAAGGGTCTCTTTCACCTCTAGTTACCTCACATTAATATGTCAATCTGGGATCGTCTGGTTATTTCAAAGGGTGTCTCAGTCTGAGGCTAGCATTTGCCAGAGTAATGCTTGTAGTACAACTATTTACCACTACGAAAGTAAACTAATGCAAGTCTACAACTTAACTACCTCAAAGAACTAAATCTCACCAAGTATTGCATCAGCCAAAGGTTCGGTAGCAATAACCCATCCTTTTCATAATTGATGAGAATAGATCAGAGGCCTGGGAGCCAAATAGCAGATGTTGGGCTCGCTACAGCCTAGGATCGTTCTTAATGATTAGAAATGAAACAACAGATAAAAGAAGTGATAATGAAATGGAACAGCACATCAGCCAAGGGCTTGGTAGCAATAACACATCCCTTTCATAGCTGAAGGGAGCAGATCAGAGGTCTGGGAACCAAGTAGCAGATGCTGGGGTCCTCTACAGCCTAAGTCCGTCCTCAAGAAACAACAAATTATCAATCTGGAAATGGAACAGCAAATTGAAATGGAGCAGCAAATAAATGGAACAGCAGGTAAATGGAACAACAAATAAATGGAACAACAGTTCAAGAATAGAATCGAAATAAGTAATAACTGAGTTCTTCAAGCTGCAACTCTATTTAACCATGCCAATCAAAACACCAATCCCTCAATCTCATACGATGGAACAATACTATAGAACCTTAGAAACACACCATACTTAATTTGCTTCTGTTGAAACACATACGACTATATCTCATAATAAAGAATAGTCACATTCGATACTCATGTAGAACAGATCTTTCCAGGTGACTTGTTATAATGCAAAACACAATCGTAAAGAATTCTGTAATGAAGTAATAGTGTCCTGTAGGAATTAATCAATGCTTGAAGAATTGGTAAAATAACATAGCATCAATATAAAGTTCAGGAACACGAAATGACTTGATCACAACAGAGCATGTAATAGAATATTCTCAAAACACAACAGATTACCAGAGTATGTCTATGAACAAACCACACGAAAACCACGCATAATAATACAAAATAAAGTGTCCTCCAGGGCCGGGCCCTTAGCCTCTAGGGGTACACCGCTTAAGATAGATCCAGGCTCAAAGATAAAAGAGTGAACAATTCTGTATTAAAGCATGCAATAAAATTACAGGAACTCAAGTCTTCAACTGAACATAAAGATCATAGTCCTGATCTTCCTTAAAAGAAATTACACTCCTAAAAGATCCTCCCTGAAGCCAACAGTGCTACCCCTTTTATAGGGAAGATGGCGGAGATATCTAGGTACAGAAAATAGATAAAATAGCGATCCCTCAGGATCTCAGATCCTGAGGGATTCGCAGAATCATTAATACTGCGTTACTTCTTTCCTTTTCTGTTTCGTGTTGGTATCTCCGCATCCTTTCTTGGATTGATTCGTTGTGATCTGGTTCGTTTCCGGTCTTCCGTCAAAGGGACAGCAGTTAGCTCATCCTTGTCTTTACTTTTGGAATGGCTACCTCCCGTATTTCCTCCCTCCTTCACATAGAAATGATGACTATCAGTGCTTTTCATTAATCTCTTGTGTTTCATTATAAATTCTTATCATTATCTAGATTTCTCATGCAAAAGGCTTTTGAGTTCTGATGAAAAGATATCAAAATGACCATTGAAACATACCTTCCTTGGTACTCCACAGGCGCATCGGGTAACATATCATATAACATGCTGATTGTGAATAGACAAGGTCTAGATACTAGGCACACATGATGGCTTGTTCCTTAGTGACGCATCCACCCATAGCAATGTCCTCAGCAATTTTGCTGACGAATTTGGTGAACCACTCAGTCAACAACTAATCAGCAATCTCAAACTTAATCAGGTGGTGCCTAAGTCTCCATTCATGGATGTGATCAAAGATGTGGGTTGCAATGTATTGCTTGAGTGACGTTTGCAGATGGGTTCCAGTTTCATAGCGAACCGACAACTGAAAATGTGTGAGAAAGGCCATGGTGAGAGTGTTAAAGTCGTGATAGGTATTTCAAGGTAGCTCAATATACCACTTGACTACAACACCTGTAAGAGTTTGTTGGAAAAGTCTAAGATGAATGGAATCATCAACGTAAGAATTTGAGGAGCACCAGAGGTGATATGTCATCACATGGGCTTGTGGATCCTCTTTCACTTTTCCTTCAAACTTTGGATAATCGCTCAGGATCTTGGATGGAACTGGAGGCCAGTATGGCAAATTAAGAATCACATCATTTGTGATCCTAGACACATCTGGCAATTCTAGTGTATCCAAGAATGAAAATTGGGTATTGAAAGGCATTTGAGGCTGATAAGTGGACCTAGCCAATGGAACCCATCCCTGATGGTAAGGATTCTATCCCCATAGTGGAAGGTTTTGTCCATATGGCATTTGATTTTTCTCCCACTATAGGTTACCTTGTCCGTAGGGATGATTCTGACCTTGAAAGCCTTGAAACTATCCAACCATAGTCTGCTAATAAGCAACATATGGGTGAAAAGGCTATTGAGCTTGTTGGCCTTGGACATATAGATTTTTCACCTGCTATCCTTGAGCATAAGGGTTTTGAACTTGTTGCCCCTGGAAAAAATGGTTTTGGACCTGCTGCCCTTAGACGTAAGGATTTTGCACTTGCTGCCCTTAGACATAAGAATTTTGGACCTACTGCACTTGGACAAAAGGATGTTGAAACTGTTTCCCTTGGACATAAGGATTTTGTGCCTGCTGCTGCAAGACTTGACCCTAACCTTTTCCTTGAAAAGGTTGACCCTGTTGATATGAGTATAAGGGTTTTTGTTGCTTGGGTTGACCTTGTTGCTGCAAGGGCTAACCTTGAGGTTGTAAAGGTTGTCCCTGCGGCTACAGAGGTTGACCTTGCGAAGGCATAGGCTGGGAGGATTGTGGAATATACTGCACTTGCGGCTGCATGGTTTGCTACAACAGTTGCAAGGGTTGCCTGTGTGATTGTTACAGTTGTCATTGTTGCAGCATTATCTTCCCTTGCTGCTGCATGGATGACCCTTGCTACCGTAGAGGTTGTCCTTGCTGCTACAAGGGTACTTGAATAGTTTCGAGAGTGACACCTTGAAAGTTCCCGAATTGTATCTGGCCATATCCACCAGGTGCGGTGGACGAACCAAGCTGGACATAAGGTCCAAGTTGAGGGATGTAAGGTGGATTAACCATCGCTTACGAACCATATGACACATAAGGAGGTTGGTATTGAACCTGAGCCACATTAGACTGCTAATACTGGACGTTACTTGACCCAGATGGACCAACAGGGTTTGGCTATTGGTACTGGAAATTACTCGATCCAGCAAGGTTTAGAATGGCACCCGAAGAGGGTTGGTTCATCCCATCCATGTGAGTTTGTGAGCCACTCACATTGGTTGTGCTAGACGTCATAGAATCATCCGGACTTTACCCCCAGGCGGTGGTATAGCCTGTCCACTTACTAGAGGGATCGAAGAACTAACAGAGACATGACTCGAGACCATCGGTTAAACCGAATGGGTTACTTGGACCGATTAAACAAGAGTATTTGGAATGGTGGGTTCCACCAGAAATGAAGTAACTGCAGAATGCACCATCGATTGAGAGTCCGAGTTCTGAATGAATGGACCTGAGGTAGGCATAGCGCCCGACGACTAGATAGGGTTGTGATATAGTGATGAGGCACTAGGCGTACCAGAAACCATCTGACATAAAATCACATAATTACGCGGTAACTCAGGATGAACACTAGTCAAAATGCTTCCCGTGTAAGGGAAACCTTTAGGAGGGAAAGGATATTCTTGATCCTTGACTGTGCATGGAGTGGAAACCTCCGAGTGTCCCAAAGAGGAGACTGGGATTTCTCCTTCTGATTCCATGGGTGAAAGCAAACGACGATGGACGATCGAAGATGTTCGAGGGGATAATTCCAAAGGAATACTCGGCTAATCGTACAAACTATACGCACACTACGGTGATATCACAACAGGATCAAACAAAGGATTCATAGGATAAACAACGAGTCCAAGATGACCTTCAGAAGTCGGTGGACTCTCAGGTGTTTGGATAGGATTATCCAGAGATTCCGATCCAATGTCAGAAAGTGACCCAGTATCCGAGGGAGGAGGAGGATGAGATGACAAAGGTTGAATGCTCAGAATAATTCCATGTTCAACACCTTGGTCCTTAAGTGACTACGACAATTCAAGAAAAGGCTCCTTAGAAGATCTTTCAGGTAGAGAAGAGGAAGAGGAACTAGGTGAACCTGATGATTCAACCACGATGACTTTGTCTCAATTAACCAGAAGAGAGAGATTGATTCCAAGGCTTTAAAATGTATTTAAAGGTATACTCACGATGTGTTTTAGAAAAAGACTAACAGGGATGTTATATGATCGTGGGCAACAATTTTTTAAGACACAAAAACAAATTGGTTCTCTTTCATGTTTTAAGAGTCGAGAAAGAAGCAAAGGTGACTCTATCACTTTCAGTTTGAAATGAGCTTGAAAGGACAAGCGCACAGATGATATTTTATATTTATGGAGTCGAATATATCAAAATGAATACTCAAGATAATCTAGGCAAAAATGATTAGCAGGTAACTGTGAACTGTAGAATACCTCCCGACGAACCGAGAGTATGGGCAGACAATCTCCCTGAATGTTATGTTCAGTGTATAACATTTACAAGGCGACAGAATCGACTTCCTATGGATAAATGATTGCAACCTAGTGGGGTCCCCCTTTATATACGCGATAGTACGGGGAACACAAGTTTGTACTAGCATTGTCTAGTGCTGAAGTGAACGACAACTGCTAGGTTTAAAGATGCTCGAACACGTCTCTAGCCTAGACCTTTTAAATGTGATCGTTAGGTTTCAAATGCTCCTTAGGTTAATTTAATACATTTTAAAGTTTATATTGAAATTATGTCTCGGTTTTCAGGCCTTATCGATGTGACTTGAAAAACTCCTATATGCAACTAAATGAGACAAGACCCTTTCAATTCGATGAATTTTTTACACTAATGAGAGTAGAAAACACACTCAATGCAACAAACAAGCAATTGAAAGAAAAATGACCTTTTCACTACTTTGCTTTTTGAAAACAAAATGATGAAAAACTCTTTCCAATTCCTATATTTCCTATCAAACGCACTTCAAGTAGTCCTTTCACTAGTAAAGAGAATTCATTTCTTTTCCAATGCAAATGACGATGCAACTCTAGTCTTCAATGATGCTAACTAATGTAACATATTGATTCAGCAAACTAGAATTATGTATTTTTCAATGAAATGATAAAACAAATCTTTCACAAACACTTCAATGAATTTTTTTCAAAACAATCAACCTCAAGCAAATGCAAAGCACAAAAGAGAATTCCTTCCAAACTAATGATGCAAAGACTCAACCAAAAACAAGATGAGCAATGTGATCTATGCCCGAAAAGAGATGCTTAATCAACAAATGAAACTTTTCAAACTTGTTAAATGGAAATCAAAGAAACAAAAGGACTAAAAACGAAATGCAAGGAGCAACTTAACTAACAACTTGACTTGTTGAGCACACAAACAGGTGAATGGATGACTACCTAGGTGCCCTAGGTCCACAAACCATCCAAAGAGCCAAGAAACTAAGTAAAGAAAAGGCAAACCAAAAAAGCATATAAACGAAGCTAACGGAGCTTTCCAGTCAGGGAGAACATAGTCAAAACAAGCTAAGAGTCAGAAATCAAGAGGGAAAAACACAATGGTTATGATCAAGGGGAAACCCTGATCTTCACCTACAGGAATCGATGCGATTGCCTAACTGACAACAAGCGCCAGAAGGGGGTCGACATGACTGTTTTATAGAAACTCATGCTGATCAGTGTGACTGTTAGAAAAATCAACGCACTGACTAAGGATTCAAGGAAAAAAAATAAAAATTTTCAAAGGCTAAAATGAGACTTGCCACAGTAAATTTCAGACTCAGAGAAGTAAACCAGGCAAAGAAGAGAAAACTAAAGGGAAATGGTAATACTAGAAAAGTTCACAAAAAACCATAAAATGACAATCAATCAAACAGAAGGATTGGCTCCCCAGTATGGTCGCCAATTTGTGGTGCAGGTAAATTCTCAATGCAGACACAAACAATTCCTCTAGCATGAGAGAATGGGTCTAGCAACAAACAAAAAATCTATGGAAAACTTCCTTAAGCTAGAATCAAATAAGAGGGCCTACCTCTTAGAACACTATTCCGCTTGGTGATGATCCTGCTTCCTTACTCCAACTACTTTCCATTTCCTTCCTTCGAATACCTGAAACAAGAAAACAAACAACAACAACAAATGTGATAGCATACAAATTGCATTCAGCCTACTTAACAGGTCAAGGAACATTAAGCCATCAAATGTAAGATAACACTTCAATGTAGGAAATCAATCAATAGTTGTATTCATATAAGTTCAGAAAGAGATTACAACCAATGCCTTGATGTTGTTGGCCTCCTCTGATGTATCTAGGTTCCCACACTTTTGCTAGCATCTCATGGATAGCCCTAACAATGGAAGTTTCAAGGCTTCTTCCCTTTGGTATTAAACCAAACCAAACACACTATTCTCCCTCAAACATAAACTAGAGTGCTACAAGCTATAGATGTCTTGCTGATTATTCAAGCTCCAAAAATACTAAGACTAAAAACTAGTGTAACTTGTAAAAGGAGGGATTTATATAGCTTATATGGAGGGGAGATGGTTCCTCTTATCATGGGAGAAGGCCTTATCTCTTGGATTGGTTCCATCCTAATAGGGGAAAGGAGCCCAAACTGACTTCCTCAGCTCCATCCAACCGAACCATTTACCAGGCTTCTGTTACAAAGCTTCTAGACATGGAAGCTTCGACTCCATATTTTAAAAAATTGCCAAAAGAGGATTGGCGTGACTGAGAAAAGGCTCATTAGTGTTGTATGACGCTAGTCCTAGTTTTAATCTCTATAAATCAGCGTGAGGAGGACACTGGTCATTAGCGCTGGTCTTGTAAACTGGGGTGAAAGTAAGATTCTTGGGAAATGATGCAAAAGGGAATCATTCTTCCCATGAAGAGGGACATAATGGGAGTTTCTTTATGATGGGAAAGCATGTAGGATTCACTGTAGAGATCCTCCAAGATCGTGTAACAGGGAGTACATGGATAGTGACAAAATGTTGTGTAACAAGGACCATTATGGGACACTGGTTATAGCCAATAGTGTCCATTGATTTCCATGAGCGTGCTATGACCGGTATGATGGTTCTGAGGTAGATATATGCCTTGGTTGTTGAACTTTCGATGTGAGGAAGCCTTGCCAATGGATGGATCGCCCAGGATAAGGTGGTAATTGTAAATACTGCAACAAGTTGTGTTATAAAGCTCCATGGGCAGTATGTTTTTCTTTCAGTAGTATTGTTGGTTATAGGTGTCAATGAACACCAAGGACAGTGTTCCCCCAAGGGGCAAGGTTCTATAACAACCTTGGTTAAAAATTCATGTAAAAAATATAAAACCAAGGTCATGGGTCACACATTCCAAGATGAATGGTGGGAAGAACATCCTAGTGGGTGTTCATTTTGGTTATTATGGCTAAAGGAAAATGGCAAAGGAAATGGAAAAGGATTTGGAAAGGCAAAGAAGGAAAAGAGGAAGCAAAAGATTAAGCAAGACAGAGTAGGATCAAGAAGCTACAATGGGTTTACTTGCAGGTATCGATTTTCATGTGTGATTTCCTTGCTATATTTGGCATGCAGGTTATGCATGTGTGTTCTTGGTTCTCTTGTTGTCACAGGCATGGGTTTTGCTAGGTGTGACAATTTTATTTAGCCTTGCCTTGTCATTTTCGGATAACCATGGTATGATGGGGTTCTCATGTTTTGGTTGAGCTGGATTGTCAGATGGATTTGAAGTTTAGTGAGATGGATCTCTGAATGAAAGAACACATGGCCTAGTGATCCCTGGACTAGAATGTGGATTGCGATAAATCCACTGGCCTAGT